>OZ002741.1:253901012-254618985 GCA_963924295.1 Dioctria rufipes | reverse complement strand
ATCTTGATGACCATCATTAAGCCTAGTACTAAGGTCCGCGCTAAGCTAAATTTTAGCGGGTCTCCAATATCGGGCCGTTCTTTAGCAGCTAAATTATGAGACTCAGAGAAAAGATATATTAAAAGCAATAAGAAGAAGAATTTTACAATTTTTTTACGGAAATACAACACGCGGTGATAACACTTCTAAAAACAGATAGTTAAAATTATTTGGAAATATTAAAAATATATCAATAATATGCATAATGTATCCAATAAAAAAAAATTGAAGTGATATTTAAAATACGGCCACGAGAAGTAATCCAATTCATCCGTACTTACAGCAAAGACGTACAAAACTACGTTAACTACAAAAATCCGGTCAGTAAATTTATCAAATCTCAGAGTTCTGATAATAAATATTTTTAGCGCGCTAAAGAACGGCCCAGGCGGATAAATTCAAGCAAAATTTTTTGGAGACTTACTGGTGGTGCCATCTCTAATCAAAAGCCAAAGGCAAATTTAGCGCGTTGACCTTAGTACCGCTTTCGCTAAAAGTCAGGATAAATTTTCGCCAATATCGTCTAAGTACGAGCTCTGCTTTTGATCGGAACTGATTTCCAGAAAGTTTATCTACGAGTTTTATTTTATACAAAATTGTACGACATTGCACCACATATCTTTAACTCTAAGCATATATGAACTAAACTTTTACAAGTATATAGAATATATCCTGAGAACGAGTTTCTAGATAATTGTAACAATACTTATTCAAAATCATAAGTTAAGTGGAATTACTACATACTTACTTCACATGAACATCATCATGCCCAGCAAACAATTGGGCGAAAATCCGCCGTTGCGAAATGAACTCGAAATATAGGAAACACTCGTAACTAGAAATTTCTTCGATTTTTTTAAAGTAAATGAAGTTTTAGCAGCAAGCCCTAATTTCTGAGAATTCGAAATTGATGCACCGCTCGTTTAGGTCGAAATTTCTTTGGTTTGCTATATGCGAAATTACGATACGTCATGTCAATTTCCGAGGAATTCTTTGAAGCAAATATTTTTGAAGTCTTACTATGGTTAGTATTTATTATTTGCAGTATTTATCGCATTTACTTGCGTTTTGCAAGGGAAGTCGATACCAGATCGTATTATTAAAAAAAAAATCGAATCCAAAACGAACTACCAACCCATACAGAACTTCAAAAGAAAGTCGGGATAGCGTACCAGTATCGGGTCGTCAATACGATTCGATATAGTATTCCGTTTTTATTCCCTGCAATTCGCAAGCACGTCCAAGCGGATTCGATTTCGAAGCTTCACTTCATCTAGTAGAATTGATTTACTTCGAATTCGATGCAGGGTGAATACCTTCAAAATTGTTTGCAAACTGTACACCGACACTAACACCTTTATATGACTTCACACTACGACACTGGCCACCAAATCATAATATTAAAAGTTATTTTGATTTTTGCATGTCCATCCGTTTGTGGACTCGATAGCTCGAGAACGCGTGTATTTAAAGCGTTGTAATTTGGAATACGGGCTTTTAAAAAAAAAAGTAAATTTAAGTTCGAAAATGGGGAAATTCACGTAATTCTTTCGTTGGGTTGCCTATATATATACAGGGTGGGCCAAAGGTCACCATGGGGTTTAAAAATTTAATAACTTTTTCGTTTATATATTTTTGTTATTTTTTTCTTTTTAGATTATAAAATATACAAAATGAAAATTTTTTTACGCTAAGTATGGAAAATAATGTCACTTAAATGACCGCCGTTATTAGCTTCGCAATGATGGGCTCTCTTTAGAGCATTTTCCATAACATCTTTCAACATTTGTGGCTGTAGCGCTCGAATTTCTGCAACAATGTTGGCCTTGAGTTCAAGGATTGTCTCGGGCTTGTTTACATATACTCGCTCCTTCAAATAACCCCAAAGAAAATAGTCGGGTGCTGACAAATCTGGCGAACGCGCTGGCCAATTAATTTCCGAATTTCTTGAAATTATTCGCTGTCCAAAAATTTGCCTTAAAAGTGCCATTGTGTCTCGGGCAGTGTGGGCAGTGGCTGCATCCTGCTGAAACCACATCTCAGGTCTGTTTTCAAGAGCAGGACGTAAAAAATTTTCTATTATAAACCGATACCGCTCTCCATTTACGGTTACAGCACTTCCATCTTCATTTTCGAAGAAGTAAGGCCCAATGATATTTTCAGATGTAATGCCACACCATACTGTACACCTAATGGGGTGCAATTGGCGTTGATGAATGGCTCTTGGATTTTCAGAATCCCAGAACCTACAGTTCTGCTTATTAACAAAGCCATTCAGATGAAAATGAGCTTAATCACTCATAATCAGATTTTCAATAAAGTTGATTTCATTTCTGGCCAACTGTTGAAATTTAACTGCAAAATTTAGACGTTGCCGATGCTCTACGGGTTTCAATTCTTGCACCAATTGCACCTTATACGGGAATAACAGTAAATCTTTTTTTTAAATGCGCCGTAGTGACGTACGAGACATCCCTAGCTGAGCAGAACGCCTTCTGGTAGATGTTTCTGGTGTTTCGTTAACACTTTGCTCTACACGTTCAATATTTTCCGCAGTGTGAATTATTCGCGGTCTACCGGTTCGAGGCAAATCACTTACGTTGCCATGTTGGTGGTGACGATCAACTAAGCAAAGAATCATGGCTTCAGAGGGCGAAATTCTGACGTTAAAATGGCGACGATATGCTCTTTGCGTTAAAATAATTGATCGCTGATTTAAGTAATAAAATTCTATTATTCTGGTTCTTTGTTCAGTTGTGAATCTCTCCATTATTTATTCTCCAGACGTTATTTATATAATCTAAAAAAAAAAATAAAAAAAATATATAAACGAAAAAGTTATTAAATTTTTAAACCCCATGATGACTTTTGGCCCACCCTGTATTTGGAAACTGACAGAGAACGCGTCAACGTAGAGAGCTGAAATTTTGTAGTTGGCCTTTTTGTAAAAATAGTAAATATAATTTCACAAATAGGCTAAATCGGGTTACTCCTCCTTGGTGTTGCCATATAAAAATTTATGTTTTTTACGTATATTACGAAAATGGTAAGTTCTAGACGTTTTTATTGTATAGAAAAGTTCTCCAATATACATATGAATTTCCATGAAATTGGTCATAATAATTTATACTGTCCCACAAACCGTACTAGAAATGTATGCTACAACCCACTTCAAAAACCAAACTTGTACAAATGGTTGACCGGTCATATGAAATTACATGCCGGTATTCATCTAGAGTATCATAAGAATTGGTCTTACTAATTCTAGTTTTTTTTTTTTTTTGCTTAAATAAAATGACTATATGTACAGCTGATATACATATTAAATGAGAGAAGAAAGATGTTATTTTGAAATTAAGAAAAGGAAAAATAAAACTAAAATTGGAAGGGTTTGTTTTAAGAAAATCCACAATTTTAGTGATGCATTTAATTGTGCTTATATGAAAAATGTGACAATTATGATAGATCTTGAGAAAATGAAAGAAGATACTTCTAAAAATGTATACAAAAAACCATGCCAAATTACATAGTGCAGAGTTGTATTTGAATTCGCTAAGAAGAAGAAACACGAATGATACTTTCATTGTAAACTATCAGCAAAATGGTGAGACGATTGAAATCCAAGTGTAGGAGTAGTCTCCCAGAATCTGATAACTTACATTTTGTGTTAGACGAAAAATATTCTGATGATGAAATCTTTATATTTTGTGACTATAATTTTGAAGAAAGCTATCACGTCAAGATAATAACAGTAACAAAATCTGAAAGAAATAAGATTATTCTATCTAAGTACTTTCAAACAAAAGATTTTCCACTTGGTGGTTGTATTAAGCTCCGATATATTTGGAATAATTTATGATACGGTATTTGAAATGTTACTCAATTATGGTTCTGTAATAAAAGGAAGTTAGATCCATATATCACCCATTTTGAAAAAAGTGCCGATAAACTGCTTAAGAAAGTGTGTTCAGTCCTCACATAAATAGATGTTTAATCTTCATCTTCAGTGCTTTGGTAAAATCCAATTCTCCAACATAACTTGGTTTCCACGAAATTTCCTACAAATCCGAAAAAAAACCACAAAGTATTCATTTTCCAAATAAATACAACAAAAATCAAATACTTAACTAAAGTAAATTATCCTCCAATAAATAATCCACTTCCGATGATTGTCTCGATATTTATCCGATCTGGAAACAGACAAAAATTATTAATAACTAATTAATAAATCAAAAAAAGATCAAATCTTACCAAGTTATAGGTACATCCCTCCGTATATTTACATCTTTGATGACAGCAAATGACATTACGTCAAATCATTTGATTTCGCCTCAGTCATCAATTCAATAAACGTCGCTAGGGCAACACCGAGAGGCGAAAGCTCATAACTGGATGCGGCGGCTATATAAAGCCGACGAGCCGCAGCAGAAAATCATTCTTGGTTCAGAGCTCATCTGATTCGGAGAATAATCCGATTAACAAGAATATTATTCCCAACCTCCAAAATAGAAGAATAATTCTATACTTCAGAGAATAATCTGAAATTCCTATTATTTCCAATTTTCCGTCCCACACCTAAGCAGAAGAATAATTCTGCCGCAGAGAATAATCTGCAATCTCCTGCCCACACCTAAGCAGAAGATTAATTCTGCCGCAGAGAATAATCTGCAATCTCCTGCCCACACCTAAGCAGAAGAATAATTCTGCCGCAGAGAATAATCTGCAATCTTCTTCTTTTTTATACTAGCATCTTGTTGCCCACGTATAAGCAGAAGAATAATTCTGCCGCAGAGAATAATCTGCAATCTTCTTCTTTATAATAGCATTTTGCTGCCCACAGCTAAGCAGAAGATGAATTCTGCCGCAGAGAATAATCTGCAATCTTCTTCTTTTTTATAGTAGCATTTGCTGCCCGTGTGCCTAAAAATAGCACTCTTAAATTTATATGGGAATACTTTTCTCATAGACGATTAATTCTTCTTCTTCCTTGTTCTAGAATACTTTTCTCATAGACGATTAATTCTTCTTCTTCCTTTTTCTAGAATAAGACGAATTAAAGGAGGCGGACTACGCGATCGTCACAATTATTGTATTTTTTGCTAAATTTTTAATTTGTTTGGATTTTATTGAATTTTATATTGAATTTTTAGTAATTTGTAGGTTAGTTTTTAGTTCCAAATTTTGAATGAATTTGTGATATAGTTTTAAGCATTCATTTTGAATAAATATTTTATATTTGAATTTGAAAAACTGAGTTGTCCTTTACAAACCGGCACTCCCTCCCACGTCCGAGACTAGCTCTCGCAAAGTGTTTCCCAAATATTTTAACTAAAAGATGTCATTATCATCTTTTTCGATAAGAAATTGAAAAACTATTTATTGGGTAATCTCATTAATATAATAATAGAAAATATTATAAATAAAGAAAGAATAAAAAGTTTAAAAAATTAATATCAAGAGATACATTTTTAGGAGTAATTACAACATGCTATCTTTAAAAAATTATCATTTACTTATATTAGGTCCTAAAAATAAAATTCGTTTAATTTAAAAATATGAAAACAATATTCTTATTTATCTATATTGAAGGAAATAATGTATAAAAATTGGGTTCTAGGCAATTTGTTTTCTATATTTCTTGATTACTTCCATTATATACATATCACTCATTTGCTGCAACAAAATCACAGCTCAAAAATCATTATTTTCAGGAGACGCATTTGAAGATTTAAAAAAACAACAACACAACTTCCCGGTAATATAATATGAAAATGCCAAATCGGTCCAATTTGGTGGAATAACATCTGGTAATGAGATGATATTTATACTATACAGTCTTCCGTGACTTTAAAATGACCCCAGGTTTTACTTTTGACAGGCTTACTATTAAAATCCATTTTTTTGTGCGACATAAGTAGAGGGTACGGCAAAAAGTTCTGACGGTTTTCGCCGCCGTACTGTTGCACGGTTGGGGGGGAGAGATAGCCGCATTTCAGTAGCCATAAAGTAGCGGTCGAGTCGAGGCGCTTTTTAAAAAGTGACGATTCCTGTGTTGCTGCTCAGCTGCAGTTCTGTACGCGTTTTAATGTGGGTACAAGAGAAAGAGTTCCAACTCGTAACACAATTTTGTTATGGGTGAATAACTTTACAGGGCTACCGGTCCAACATTAAAACGGAAGTCGATAGGCCGTTCAAGGTCAGCGCGGACGCCAGAGAATATCGATCGAGTTAGAGAAGCAGTGGAAGCCAGTCCTGGCTGGCCGGACCGTAAACAACCTGCTGTTTTGCATATTTATGTCCGCTCGGTAAGCAGGCCCGTAGCTAGAACCAAATTAAAGGTAGGGCATTAGAAATTTGAAGTAGGGCGCAAATTTTCGATGCGTTTGGGATACATTTGTTCAAATGAAGGGACACTTTTTTGAAAAAATTAGATTCTAGAACCCTTATTTTATTACATATTTTTATACGTGAACTAATACAGGTACCTCCAATAAGAAGAAATAAATGGACCAAACAAAAAACACAACGCGGTAAAAATATTCAATATAATTGCAGTCTTCGATTTACCATATTGTGGAATTTTCTTAGAACTTCGTCAATATTTTTTTTTGTCTGTTCTCTTCCTTTCAAATGCAAAAAATACCAAACCTGCCATTATCTCATCAACAATTGACATTTTTTTAGGCTTATTGATAGCAATTAGTGTCGAAAAGGTAGATTCGCATGCACCAGTAGGTACTACATACGATTGTTGCGACTGATGCAAATAGTTCATACGTATCTCTGAAGGATTCCCTTTGTCTGTATAGAACTTGTACTTGTAATATGCTTTCAGTCTGATCTCCTCGACTATCCAACTCATTCAAGTACCTTTTCACAATAATAGTCTCCTCTTTGGAAGGAATTTTAAAATCTGAAAAATAATTGCAATTACAGATTTCTTTTTTTCTCATTAATTTCCATACAACAATTATATATTTAAATGCTTTGTCCAATTCATCAAGACACAAAATTGAATCTAGCATGTACATCATCATTATCTGCAAATCTTCTTTTCTTCTCAGCTGTTATTATGTGTACAGTTTCATAATATTCCGCTTTAAATGGCGGAGTTTAAACTATGCCTGCTGTGTTTTGACGAGAAGGTGATGTAGCACTAATCCTCCAGATGTCTTGCATTTACTTGTCTCTTCTCTTTTGGAAACTATTTTGAGATTCTTTTCTACAATCTGGTATTCTCAGCATCTTCTAAAATTGCCTCATACATCTCTTCTGACCTCAATTTCTTCCTAAACACATTTTATTATCAATATAGCTTCCTTCAATCCCGTGCTTCGACCCTGTAAAGCCACATCATCCGGTTGCAGAACACTTAATATTCTTTTTACTACTATATTTGCCAATCGAACTTCCATGTTTAACATAACGGCTTTGATGTCAACACTTTTTGCAATATCATCACCATTGAATTTTCCATTTTTCATTTTATCTGGAGTCTTCAAAATCAGAGAATAATTTTCATATACGACTCTTGTAACAGCCAAATGTCCTGACGAAAGCTGTTCAAGTAGTCGACCAATCGTCTTACCTTCATACATGGCAGAAAGAGGTTGGAGGTAAGCAACGCAAATATAGCCGATTAGTAGCTGACTGGTCAATCTTGCCGATCATACAGATTCGCCGCGATGACTTTTATTACGGCCCCACAGAATACCGAATAAGTTGGCAAGGCATTGGTAGGGCATTACCATTTTAAGGTATGGAATTGTCCCTCTATGTCCTCCCTTAGCTACGGCCCTGTCGGTAAGCCGAATATTGCGTTTCGATATGCATTTCCACCCATATAAAGTGACTATTGTCCAGCAGATAAAGCCTAACGACTATGCAAATCGGAAATGGACTTTTTGAGAAGTAAGTTTCGTGGCCGAGTCATCTTGCGTTTTGGGGACATTGCATGGCCAGGTCGCTTCCCAGATCTTAGCATTTGTGATTTTTTTCTCGTGGAGGTTCTTTAAAGCAAGAGTTTACATAAACAAATCCCGCACACTCGAGAAATTGAAAGAGGCCATAAGTCAAGAAATCGCCAATCTGTCTCTTACAATGTGTGTGTGAGAAAGTATTCGACAGCTTCAGTGCAAGACTGGAGGAATGTTTGGTCAAAGAAGGACGTTATCTTCAGATCTTAAGCGGATGAATTCGGTAATTCTGATGTTATTTTCATTAATTTACTTGAACACCCTTCAGTAATAAGCAATAAAACAATTTGTATCACTTTTAATTTTTGTGTTGTTTTTATTTTAAAACCATCAGATCTTTTTGCCGCACCCTGTAGAATGTGATATTATTGTTGATAAGAAAAAGTCTAATTACCCAGTATTTTTTTTCGAATTTCCTCATTGGGTCAGTATTGCTAATTTCCAATAACTAAAATTATACAACATTGCAAGAAAGTTCACGTACCTAATTTATAATTATTATAATATTTCACTAAATATAAAAACAGATAATAATACTTCAGTAAAATTTAAAAATTATAAGAGTTAAAAAAGCTCTCGTCAATTCTATATAGTCTGTAACGTGTCTTCCTGAAAACTCTTGTATATCCATCAATATCTTCGTGAACTACCCAATAGAAGTTTGGGCGTCAGGTTTCAAATTCACTGCCCGGGTTAGGGTGGCAATTTGTGGGCCACCAGGAAACTTGATTGTTGGAGAATTAATGTTTGACTACACAACTCGCTTAATGCTTACTTGTGCTTTTATTCGCATCTCAGCGCTTTACTTACACGATCATAGTACCTACACTACTTATATGCCTACCTCTGGAGCACTACACCTGCATACGAATATAAACCACAAAATAAATAAATCTGGCGTTAGGATGAATTATTAATGTAGAAATAAATAGATCTGTAAACTTATCTTAAGTAAAGGAAAATCATTTCTAAAGTCTACAACACTTATTCTACACTTAGCTGCCTCATCCGCATGATCAGACGCTTTCCGTTGGCATAGTTCCCGACTCAACTTGAGCTTTCTTTAATTAGCGATTAGCCTTCTTTGTTAGTAAGCGGGAGGCTTTATGCATTATTCAACGGTACGTTTGATTGCGTCACCTCCTCGTCTTCTGTACCAGTCTCGTTTTTTTTTATTTGCTTTTCTTCTATTTAGTTTGATTATCCTCTAATCTTTTCTTCTATCCCCTACGTGCGACCCTATATACATTTATTATCATTTCGTTCTAGCCATGTACTTAATTTGCTTAACCTATAATCTTACATATAACTCACCCAAAGGGGTCCTTTCACATTAATTTAACAAGATTAATTCCTTTCCCGTTTCTATTATGTTTCTCGTTACATGTGACAACACAAATTAATAATTTGTTTGTATTTTAATTTGCTCTTCTTCCTTATTTTTCTTCAACAATTATCTTTTTTTTTTCAAACTTTAACCTAACCTAACTACCTCGACAGATCGGTGTAAAAAGAGACTGCTGGTTCCATTCAATTCTCCTATAGTGAAATTAAACACATTTAATTTCGACTTGTAATGAAAAGTAGAAACATTGCCTTTGGGTATTTACATTACGGCCTGTAAATCGTATACTGCTACTTCTACACCAGGCTTCTGGTTATCGAATTACTTTCCATTTCTGGACAATTCCTTTCCCACTAAGTGCCAATCGTAATATTCTTTTAACTTCTCGTTTTCTTCTTCCTCAGCATTATCGTATGCAGTACACGTTTCACACAAATCCTTCTTTTGAGTAAAAAAGGAGCTATCAAAATCTTCCGTAACTATTCTATAAAGATTACGTACGTTACGAACGAAATATCTTTTTCTTTACAATCGGTCATGTATAGTCTCTACGGCTCTTTGCAATCGACTTTCTCGCATCGATGAAATACTTGGAGGTGTTGGCACGCGTGTAATAACTTTCGATCTCTGGAATCTTTTTGACAAAATTTGTAAAACCTTCCCTTTAGGGCAGGGTTCACTTTCGTCTGTTTACCATGTTTCCCACAACGTTGGATTTGGACAATTTCGATCTCTTTACGACGATCTTTGCTTTCACCGAGCCTATCGTGTGATTGTGTAATGCCACTACACACTAATATGCCAACATGCACTTCATTTATGGAGAATGCATCCAAATAATTGATGTTTAATTTTAAACTTAAGGAAAATTTGTCCTAAATTTAACAAAAAGTTAGCATCGCTGACCCAAATGCGTCACTATCTGTCTCACTTACACTGCATGGAATGACTCTCCGTCTCACTCAAATTAGAATCATAAAGTTACGCTCTTATGGCAAGCTGTGGGTACACTAGAATCATTTTTAGTAGGTAAAAAGAAATTTTTCGAAACTACGAGTTAATTGAAGAAATAATTTTTTCCCGTATTCTAAGAAATAATGTAGCAAGTGTTGTACCATTTTAGAATCCTTATTAAATGCGTCAACTTTTAAAGTTACTTGCCAAACTGGCGTAGTACATTTTTTTTTCAGAACAGTCAGTTAAAGTTAGGTGAAATATTAATTTTCTATTCTTGGTTGGGCAAAATGTGAAATTTTCTTCCAAGCTGGAGCAGTTGGTTTAGAATTTAAAGCAACAACATTGAAAAAAAGTAAAGATTTGTAGCAACAGGAGCTAAAAAACCATCACAGGGTGTACATTTTCTCGAAAACAAAAGAAATGTCTATAATTTAAAAAATGACTTAAACTAATGACTTAGATTAATTTTTATAACGGGTTTTCCAATAAGAGGTGTTATTTTGATATTCAAAGAAAAATGCCATTTTTTGAGATAAATGATCGAATCTTTATTTCATTAAAAAAAGGAAGGTATGCCGTTTATAATGGAAAATAACATCAGCCAAATGACTACCACGACCACACCTACAGGACCATATCCTTTTCATGAAATTTTCCATAACCAAATCGCAAAGTGGCTGCCCTATGTCCTCGATAGCCTCACGAATTCCATCTTTGAGGTCTTGAATCGACGCTGGGCTGTTGGCGTAGACCTTCTCTTTCACGTGGCCCCAAATTAAGAAGTCGCAAGGTGTTAAGTCACAAGATCTCGGTGGCCAATTGTGATCACCTCTTCGAGAGATAACACGGTCCGGAAACTTTTCCCGTAAAAGATCAATGGTTTCGTTGCTTCTATGGCACGTAGCGCCGTCTTGTTGAAAGTAAACGTTGTACAGATCAATACCATCCAATTCCGGCCATAAAAAATCATTAATCATCTGTCGATAGCACAATCCATTCACCGTAACTGTTGCTCCAGCCTCATTTTCGAAAAAGTTAGGTCCAATGACCCCGCGGGACCATAAACCGCACCAAACAGTCACACGTTGAGGATAGAGAGGCTTTTCCACAATAACTCTTGCGTTTTCCGAGAGCTCCAGATGCGACAATTTTGCTTGTTGACGAAGCCATCGAGGTGGAAATGGGCCTCATCACTCAAGATGAGTTTTCGATGGAATTCCGAATCATTTTCATGCATTTCAAGGACCCAATCAGCAAAGACTCGACGTTGTTGATGATCGGCCGGCTTGAGTTCTTGTGTTAACCCTTTATTTTTCTGGTAACTATTATGATTTCGGCTATCACCCGATTCCGGTCAATTTCAGATCTTTTTGTTGTACTGGAGAGTGTTTCAAGGATAAAAGTCGATGAAATTCGTAATTTTTACTGTTCTAGAATTAAATGATAAGATACACTTTAACTATTTAACTTGTATATTTTAAAAACATTGGTAATATGTATGATGGAGCTAGAAAAAATTATTGAGTGGTCTTATTAGCTACTCTGCCACCTAAATCAAGACAACTGGAACCGTTATCAGCCAGCAATAGGTCATAGAAATTTTTATGAAAATTATTTAGTAAATATATACAAGAAACAAAACGAATGCTGTTTATCTACGCTTATTCGAGTTTTTAGCAGTCCTGTTGCCCATTACACATCAAACTATTTGGAAACATTATCCCCTTCAATTTCAAATAATGAATAGAAAATCAAAGGTCCAACCAAACATTACTGGTGTACTACACCGATTCATGTTTTAGTTCTATCATCAAGTCAAGGCATAGTTGATTCTATATTCGAGCTAGCTTTTTCGTGTTACATGCCCAGCCTTGCTGATTATAATTGAGGCGTTTGGATCCAGAGTGGGACTATCCCACAAAAATTCCAAAAAGGAGTTATAAACACGATTCAACTGAAAAAACTATCTTTCTGTAATGCCAAGATACACCAAATTGAGTTTTAAAGTTTTCTCCGAAATTACACTAATTTTTTACTTTGGACTATTCAATATTTCACTTTAACCCTAAAGAAAAATAACGAGCTTCTTCCTTGAATTTTGAAATGTCGATTAATTGAGTTGTGTACGTGAAGCTGTGAAATAGTTTAGTGCCAAAATTTGATTAATATTAGGTAGTTAGGTAAAAACTATTGATCGTCGATATACATCTAAAATTCGCTATGAAAATGAAAAGATAAAAGTCTTACGACAAGTTATTGCTTACCGAATACTGACGGTACGGATATAAAAATCTGTCAGGCATTCTTCAAAAAATCTGTTTAGTGTCTGATGTGAAAAATTGGTAGGGTTTTTTAAACATCAAGCAATTATGATCGCTCCCAAAAATAGACGTGGAGGTCATATGACTTCGGATGTAGTGATTGCAATTGTTCGAAATTTCATCGAACGTTTTCTTCTATATAAATCGACCCACTCCCCAACCTGAATATCAAAATAATGTATTCCGAATAACGAAAGAAACCATGCAGGCGAGGCAACTTCTGAGATCAAATTTAGAAATATTTTTAATGCTAGGTAATATTTAATTATTTTCTAATACAATTAGTTTAGTAATAATTATACATGTTTTCTTTAATAATTTCCCGTGTTCAACCTGCAGTTCTATGCTCCGATTCATTTAATATGAAAATTAAATACGAAATAAATCCCCAAAAAATTGTGGACATGAAAGTTGCGACAGACTATGTTTTTAATAACAAAACAAAACATTCTCTGATGTGTGTTAAGTTCAGACAATGCCAACAGATTTTGAGTTTCTGAGAAAATATGTGATATGCTAAAGTTGCTTCACTTTACACACATACACACACACACACCCACACACACAACTTCATACCGAAAAAGTTACAAATGCTTTACGATTAAACACATGCTTTTATAAATCATTTGAGGATAGCTGCAGCACAATCACGAGTGTAAAACATGTCAATTATTTTTTTCCAAATACATATAAGCAAACGATTAAAATGCGTGTAACATTAAAACTGAACTTATGGCAACTTATGCCAGTATTAATCCAGCGAGTATAATTCAAATATTATACATACACAATAATCAACGTAATCAGCTATCATACATTTTGCATCCTGAGAATAGCAATCAGTCAAAAACAGTAGCTTCCATAATCTCTTAAAACCCCAAAAGGAATTTTTTATTATGTCAGAAGCATGCAATTTCGAAATTGTTTAGGAGCACTTTCACGTAAATTACACTTTACATAAATGCAATCAAATATTCAGGGATAGAGTAAGTTTCTTAAACATATCAAAAGAGTTATAAACACACGGGGAAGAAATAATAAATTTGACGTTTTAGAGCAAAGATCAACCCACATACGATATTATCTAGTCATCTGACCCGTATGTAAGGTATATGTATGTGTACCTACCTTTATACGACCTGAATATAACAAGTCCATTTCACAATTTGTAACTTTTAACTTTGGTCAGCACCTCGAATAAAAGAGAGCGAAATAAAGTTGTGCTGGTGTTTTCAAAGGATACCGTCCGTTCTGCACTTAAAGGAAACTTTTGCCTTTTTTTTTTTTATCCTCTATTCTGGTAATTCTTGAAAGATGAATCGACATAGAACACAAGAGATAGGATGGGAAAAAAATAAATGTACAAAAAACATCACTGTAGAAGTTTAGCATTGGTGGAATGAGCTGAGTACATTGAATAGAATGAACAAGGGCAGGTCATGTCGTAAAGGGATGATAATTAATTAATTTTATAGCCGAGGACTATTTCTCATTTACTTTACTGCAGTTCATCTCCCTTCTTGGTAGTTAGCTGGAAATTTTTTTGTATATTCCTCTAATGGATGTAGTTAATTAAATGCGCTTCGCTCAAAGATAAAGAGATAGTCCCTGATAATGACGGAGAAAATCTCCTTTTATCTTTCAGCAAGAAAATATTTGCCAGGTATATTACTCCTTTGTTAGGTATTATTCCTTAATTTTGTTGTGGAAGAAATGTGTAGAACGATACATAAAAGAAGTGAAGATAAAAGAATTTTATACACTATCAGTCGCCAAAGATGAGGGCATAGCACCTGTGTTTTATCGTATAGCATTCTTAATAATTGAATGAATAGAAAACCTTGTTCTACCGAAAATCTAGGAGCCGCTGTGGTCGATATGTACACAGGTATTAAATTTTCTCAATTCATAATTTAATTTATATTATGTAAAACAGGATATCTTTAATATTGGAAACTAATATCCTTTTAAAATGCCATAGTGCGGGAAGGAGGGAATTTTTTAAAAAATCAATTTTTATAAAATTTTGTATGTTCATAATATAATTGCGAATATCGTATTGATCAAATCTGTTTATGAGGAAGGACTTGTAACCAGAAGTTTCTAATTTTCTAACAGCTCGATACAAATCCCGAAAGAAAGGTGTCCATACGAGGGTATATATGTATATGGTATGCCAAATAAAAGTGGGTTAATCAGACATTTATGCATAATTTGTTTCGACTGAGGATGTTTTTATATGACCTTAAATGTAAATATCTTCCTCCGAATCTGTCCAAAAGAAACTTTGAGTAAAATACCAACATGGATGAAGCACCGCATTTATTTTTTGTGATCAGTGTAGAGGAAACTAAATTAGCATTATTGCTGAGTTGAGCGCCATTCGATTTTGTATTAGAATTTTAAAAGTATAGTAGCTCAAAAATAGCAGCCATTTGTTTTTTTAAGAAAAACATTATTTGCCTTCCTGGGAGATGACTCTTCAGCGACATGCTTTTTTTTTCAATTCTTAATTACTTCACTATTTGTATTACAATATTGCTATACCTACATACTTTTCTTGTTTTCAGATGAAAATATAAAGATTCTATATGAAATCATAAATACAAGCAATATAGGAAGATTTTATATGATTTAGTAACAATTGGTTCCTACACGATCAAGCAGATATATTCAACATGTCGGAGTTTACTCTATCAATACAGTCCTCTATTAAGCCTATTGGTCGGGATAAATAAATCATCAGCGTAAAAAGGAATGGTAACATCATGAAGTACGTCCGGTAGATCATTGATGAACAGACAAAATAGTAAAGGTCCAAGAATAGACCCTTGTGGGACTCCAATATGTACTAATTTCCATGCTAATTTTTCATTCCGTATCCTGACCTGTTGATAGCGACCAGCAAGAAAAGCACCAATTAATTTAAGCGACGACGATGAAAATTTATAATTTTTTTTAAGTCTAGCAAGAAGTAAGCCATGACTAATTGTCTCAAACGCCTTGCTAAAGTTAAGCAATACAAAAAACGTGAAACAATTACTATTGAATGCTTCATATACAGGGTGATTCTGATCAAGATTCCTTCCGGTATACCACGCGATTCCTTGAGGTAAGCCAATCAAAAAATTGTTCCACATACCCCCCCCCCCCCATAGAAACCTTCCTTTATGAGTTGTGGCCAGTTGAAGATTTCCCCAATATTCGTGAACCCTGATGGGAATAAATGAGTATAACTTTTGAACCACACTATAGATTTTCGTTATTGTTGGCTTATTTTTAATAGCGCAGAATAGTAGCTGTCGAAAAGTGTATTCCTCTGTATTTGTTAATTAAGCATCTTTAAGTTATTCTCAAATATTTCCAAAATTTTGATTTTTTTTACACACAAATTTCATAAATACCGTTATTTATTTCAAAAACTTTCTTCCATGTAACCCAAATTTATTGCTTCTAATTAATGCCCCTACTACCCTCTATCACTGGAAAAAAAAACGCATGCCAATACCTGAATCAGTTTTAGCACTAGAGGTTTATTGGCAGATTCAAGCCAGATCATAAAATTGCATACAAGCAATAATCACAGGTAGGTACGTAGGATCTTTTATGACTGGAAACACAATAGCTTTGGTAATAATTTTTACTTTATTAATTTAAAGTAACAAACCCTATAAAATATGCTGGAAGTGATGTCCTCCCTGGTCTATACATAATTGAGCCCTACGAAGTAATGAGTGTCTCATTCTAACAAAATTATTACTATTATTTCTAATATGGTTACAAGCATTTTGTATCCTATTCCATAGATCTTCCCTAGAAGTAATAACTATACTTTTTAAATAGCCCCATAAAAAAAATCAAGAGGGGTGAGATCAGGTGATCGAGCAGGCCAAGGAATTGGTCCTCCACGTCCTATCCATCGCGCAGTATATTGCTCGTTAAGGTAACTTCTAATCTGAACAGAGTAATGCGGCGGAGCGTCATCGTGCATAAAGTACATCTCGTTCCTAAGGGAAAGCGGAATATACTCATCCAATATGTCTTCTAAATCATGTTTTAAAAAGGAGAGGTAAGTGGTACCATTCACTGTAGGTATTTCAAACGGACCTAATAAGTAATTGTTAATAATCCCACACCACACATTTATTTTAAAGCTCCTCTGATGATGTCCATCTAAAATGGCGTACGGATTCAGTGAAGCCCAGGTGTGCAAATTATGAGTATTTACTACTCCATCCCTGGTGAAAGTAGCTTCATCTGTAAACAATACTTTTGATGGAAATGTTGGCTCTTTTTCAAGGATCCATCTGCAAAATTGAAGGCGTTTAGTTGAATCTCATTCTTGTAAAGCTTGTACTATTTGAAAATGGTACGGGTACAGCTGATTAGATTTAAGTATTCGCCAAACTGTTGACTGAGAGGTTCCTGTTCGCTGCGCTAATCTTCTGGTACTAGTACTTTTATCTGCAGCTATCATTCTCAATATTTCCTCCTCAAGATTTACATCATGCCTCCCTCTTCCTTGATCCAGTCGTCTATACTGAACTGTCCTCCACTCCCTTATACACCTATCTACACTTTCGAAGGTCCTGCGAACCGGAAGTCTACGACGAGGAAATCTCTCCTGATACAATTGTCTTGCCAGGCCGCTATTTCTGTGAGTTTCACCGTAGATGAGGTGTATATCCGCATATTCTTCATTTGAAAACCACATACTAGTAATTAACAATAATTTTTGTTGATATTTATTACGTACAAGCGTTTAAAACTTAGATAACATATCTTTAATCAGCTTCTTGTTCTCTTTAAACCAGGGACCGAATCAGTTATGACTTGATCTGGCTTGAATCTGCCAATAAACCTCCAGTGCTAAAACTGATTCAGGTATTGGCATGCGTTTTTTTTTCCAGTGATAGAGGGTAGTAGGGGCATTAATTAGAAGCAATAAATTTGGGTTACATGGAAGAAAGTTTTTGAAATAAATAACAGTATTTATGAAATTTGTGTGTAAAAAAAATAAAAATTTTGGAAATATTTGAGAATAACTTAAAGATGCTTAATTAATAAATACAGAGGAATACACTTTTCGACAGCTACTATTCTGCGCTATTAAATAAGCCAACTATAACGAAAATCTATAGTGTGGTTCAAAAGTTATACTCATTTATTCCCATCAGGGTTCACGAATATTGAGGAAATCTTCAACTGGCCACAACTCCTAAAGGAAGGTTTGTAGGGGGGGGGGGGGTATGTGGAACAATTTTTGATCGGCTTACCTCAAGGAATCGCGTGGTATACCGGGGGGGGGGGGGTATGTGGAACAATTTTTGATCGGCTTACCTCAAGGAATCGCGTGGTATACCGGAAGGTAATATGCGACGTTACTTTTAAGAGTGCTGTTTCGCAGCTTTAACCATCGATAACCAGATTGCAACCGGAAGATTAACCCATTTTCGAGAATATTTTAAACTATTTGATTGTTTATAAGTTTCTCTAGAACCTTTCTGAGAAACCAAAGTAGACTTAAAGGACGAAAATCATTAGCAACAACCGGAGTAGAATACTTATCTAAAGGTAAAACAATAGGTCTTTTCCAAAAACAGGAGAATTATGAATACGTCAAACAAGAGTTAAAAGTATAAACTAAGCTATCGGAAATAATAGGGTACAGAAGTTTAAAAAATTTTGGTTGAATATCATCAGAGCCACTGGCTTCAGATTTTATGGACATGACTGCATTAAGAACCTCCTTATGAGAAGCGCAACTAAAGCTGAAACTCTCGTGAAAATCGAATAGCTCCCCTTCTATAGAAATAGGAAGTAATGACTGAGGATTAGTGGTGTTGGTGAAATATGAGTTAAGATCACCAGGATGAAGATCGTATGATGGCGCTACCTTTCCACATATTCCAATGCGTTTTAAATTAGACCACAATTTCCTAGTTGACCGCTTTGTTAATCCAGTTTCGTAATATCTTATATCTTAACTGTGACCGTACGCCCTGTAGTTTTTAATATACAGGGTGTTTTGTATAAAACTAGCTTTTTTTCTTAATCACCCTGTAACTCCTAAACGGTTGATATGCCCCCCTCCCCCCCTGCCATACAATTTTTGGTTCGTCTAGGTGAGTACTATCACCTCGCGCTCTATTGACCTCCTAGTGGGAAACACCCTGTATAACAAGGAAAATTCCTGTTCAGACCGTGAAATCTCAGACGAAAATAAATAATAGAAAACAAATTAAGAGGGAATTTCTAATATTTATTAAAGAAAATGAAATGGGAGGAATTAAACACGCTCGGCAAACAAAAAAAAGCAAAAAAAGCAAATAACAAAGGAAAATTATTCAAATCTTCAAATAAAAAAAAAAACAAAAACAAAATATTAGCAAAAGATCAGTTAATTTAATTTTTAATAAAGCAAATTATCAATTAGTTAAGGTAATTTCCACCATATCATTTTTTTTTTAACTCTGGGCTTTGTTCTAGATCTTATCCAAACCCCATTCTTTTTCACTTGCAGGTTTTAAATTATATAGTTTTTTCTTTTTCAAACTTTTTGCCTTTGATACTCTGCGTTTGTTTTCCGAAAGAAAAGAAGACCGCTGAAAAACTGTCCTTTACCTACTCAAGCCGTTGAATTTATACTCTTTTGCCCTATTGGAAAATGGCTTCCAAAATTTCCAAGATGTCGCAATTTTCATAATGTTGGTTTCCAATTAATATACTTTGGAAAATTATTTTTTTTTAATTTCCCTTTTAAAATGTTCTTTTATATTTTAATTTTATTCTGGCTTAACCAGAAAAACTATTAATTGCTTGGTAATTGCTTTTCTTCGCCAGTGAAAGATTTTTTGACAATTACTTTCATATATTTCAAATTTCTTTTTCTGGGGCTTTGGTACATAAATTTTATATTCAACCTTGACTTTGGGTTGTTTCCCCATTATAACGCAAATCATAAAGAGAATGAAGTTCATTCTATAATTCAGGATGTTTCGAAATCTATGTAAGGTTAGATTCCCCTTCTGAGCCCATTTTACTCGGGAAAAGTCCTGGATAACCTGCTTACTATTTAAGCATACTGAAATTTAATTATAGATTGCCTAAGTATGGTTTTGTTAGAAACCACTCCTTTTCAAACAAAACAAAACTTCGTGAGTGTACCCCATTCGTTTACATGGTTCGTGACAATGTTTTGTACAAAGTAAAATAGCTTAATGTAATGTGCTGGACCCAGTCCAGTAAAAGACTTCTAGGTAAGTTGTGACAATAACTGAACTTATTTCCATTCCTTGTTGTCATAAAATCAAAGAATGCAGTTGCTGTTCGTGATATACTTTAGTATTTTGGGACGTTTAAAGTTATTGCTTCAACTACTAAGCCTGGATGATAAAAGGTAGCAGACGTAATCATCCACCCAAGGTAGATAATTCCACATTCCATCAATGAAAATATAGGGCCAAGAGTGCCATAGTAACCGCATGCAGCCGCTGCCGATTAACAATCTGTAATTGAAAAATAATTACAGCATCTGGAGTTGTTGAACTCGGACAGAACAAAAGTTAAGTATCCTTAGTTTCCTTTCATTACAAAAGCTATATAAAAAAAATCTAATTTTAGTTGCCTGCAGGACTTTGGGGTCGTAACAACCTCTGTCAGGGCTGCCATTTTAATTCTTTCACAAATCTATTAACAGGGGATTTCCGTTATGCAACAAGAGCATTTGTAATTAAATTATAGAGGTTCCACTTAAAATTAGCTTCTCTGTAAAGGTTTATATCTCATCCCATTTTACTGAACCGGAAGAAGCTATCATCTGCCATCATTCAGTTAATAAAAGTTATGCATCATGGTAACCACTTCTCTGAAATCAATTTTATCCTCCTCTTCTGGAGAAAATTCAAATAGCTGAAGGAATTAGTATAAAAGGAAAAAACAAATATAACCATGACAATGTAGCCAGGGAAGTGAAAAATGTATAAGCTTTTAATATGAAGGTAACATGGTAGAATAATTTCAAGAGTAGGCACTCTTATTCCGACTAGCATACCCTATATACTTTTATGCAAAAACAAATTTATTTTAAATTCCGTATTTCACATTTGCCTTTAAATACGCGGTTAAAGCAGTCTCACCATAACGTCGGACAAAACCTCATTTAAATGGCATATCCCAAGTCCCAACCAACCACTTTATTTATTGCAATTGGTGTTTCTCTGGTGGACATGTACCTACACGCAGTGGCCCGTTCTATTATTCCTAGCCAACAATTTACGATCTGGGTTTTCGCCCCGATAGTATATGAACCCACTTGATATATTTATTAACAAATTTGTATTTATGTATCCCAATTTAGAGATGGAAACAGCGCTTATATAAGATTTTCTGTAGTATGTATGTCTGTAGGTATAGTGAAGGATGAGGTGAACTGAACCCAACAAGCAATTTCATTATTATGCAATTGTGTCCTAGAATCGCGATATACGCGGTAACTACTTTGTATGCAACTGTTATTTATTTATGCCAATTTCACATATTAAAAATTCCACTTGATATGTGTTTTTTATCAATGTTAGTCGTGATTTTAAACTGAATAGGAACATATAAGAAGAATTTGAGCCAAAAAATATATACAATGACAAACAAACAAAAATCATATTTTATAATAGACCCCGTTTGCCTTGAACTCTAAAATATCTTGAAATAGCACAATTTAAACTATACACAGCACTCCTTCAGGGAGTTGAAGAAATGTGGGAAAAACATATCCTGAGCTTATGTAAGCGGCTGAGGAAAACAATATATAAAATACTCCTATTGCGAAATATCTTAAAATTTGATCTTTTGAGAATGGTTTATTTTGCCTTAATACAGTCAGTCATTCAGTATGGAATCCTTAGTTGGGGAGCTACATATACTGTCTTGATAAAACCATTATCAAATCTTCAAAGCAAAATAATTAAGATTTGCTTAAAGAAATCTAAATACTACTCCACCACACAGGCATACAATGAATTTAAGGTAATGACTGTAAGACAATTATATATATTTACCCTATTAAAATTCGTATACACAAATTTATCAAAGTTCACTATCTTCCAAACGAATTATCGTACACGCAGGCAGATGTTGCAACCTTTAGAAATCCCTAGAACTAGTAAATGTATTACAGATAGACATAGTAGTATTTTAGGTCCAAAATTTTATAATGCCTTACCAGCAGAAGTAAAAGAGACTCTAAATGTTTCCAATTATAAAGCTGTGTTGAAAAACTATGTATTTAACAACCAAGATGTCTTTAATAACATTGTCCATTAGTTTTTTAATTTAGAGATTTTGAATTATGCTTACTTTCTCTCAGGTATTATACATAATATATATAATTTTTGAACTAAATGAATTGGTTGCATTGCATACTATAGTATACCTTAGATGTATTATTTATGTAATATTTTTAAAATTTCATTTTATTTTATTTTATAATATTAGTAAGTAGAAAATTAGTAATAGATTAGTAGTAAAAAGTAAAAAATTAGTAATAAATTAGTCACAACCCTCGCACACAAGCTTCGGCTTTTGTGAGCGGTTAGCCTAGATTATTAGCTTATACATTACATATAGAAATTGAATTATGTATTAGGCTGCACTAAATAAATAAAAAAAAAAAAAAAAAAAAAAAAAAAATGTTACGGATTGTCCAGAATCAACAATGCTTCTTCAATCTTAAAATAATTTTCATCCAATTATTTGGTTAATTAAAATTCGAATATACTCGGTACCTTTTTGTGCTCTTTCAATTGTCTAAGTCAAATAGAATATAAATTTTGTTATGGTTACGTTTTTGCCATGGAAAGATTTACCACGCACTCCATAAAAGGATTGAGACTAACATAATAACCACAATTAAAAATCTTTTTCAATTTGTTAATTTTAATTGTTAGGCGTTGCTTTACTTTATCTGGGTGATTATTTGTGGTCATAAATGAAACAGGAGATAGGTTGAAACGTTTGAAACAAAAAGTTGTGTGTAGTGGTGGGGGGGAGGGGGGCAACCACAACCGATTCATGTTACGGTGATAAAGAAAATACGAAATATGCTAGATTTTTACAAAACACCCTGTAAATTTCTTACTACCTTGCTATATGAAGGTCATTTTGCAAGGCAATTTTGGGCGTGCTTTCTCTCATCAGTAGCGAAATTAATGATATTATGTATCATAAAAACAGGTTTATCTTAAAAGTAGTTGCATGTGTAATACATTTGTGTAGGATAACCAAATGTGTCTATTACAATCAAACCCCATCTTTGCCAAAATTGAATAGAACACGAGTTAGCGACGCCATTTTATTTTTTTGACAGTTATCTAACAGCTTTTCTACTTGCGGCAATTCCATTCCATTCTTATAAAAAAAAAAAATTTAATTAAAATACAGGATGCATTCAAAGAAAAGTCTTTTCCAAAAAACGTTAGGTGCAAAATACCCCAAAAATTTTTCACTTTCAAAACAAATCATTTCCTTTAATTTTTTTTTTGTTTTTACTTTCAAATAGGTTTAATTTTCCATGCTAACTGAATTAACTCACAGTACAGTTTTGTTAAGCGTGACCCGTCTCCACGAAAAGTTGCTCTAGTGTGCGTTGTGCTTTTTCAGTTTCAAAGAAAATATGTTAGTTAAAGTGGGAAACACAATGTAGCGCTGTAGCTCGTACCTGTTGCTGTAGCCAGACCTGTCAAAATTGGAAAGCACGGAAAGTCTATGATTGCTTTCCAATGTGTAGCTGGTGCTGGCGCTGTAGCTCGTAGCTGGTGCTGGCGCTGTAGCTCGTAGCTGGTGCTGGCGCTGTAGCTCGTAGCTGGTGCTGGCGCTGTAGCTCGTAGCTGGCGCTGTAGCCAGACGTGTCAAAATTGGAAAACACGGAAAGTCTATGATGGCGTTCCAATGTGTAGCTGGCGCTGTAGCCAAACCTGTCAAAATTTGAAAGACCGGAAAGTCTATGATGGCGTTCCAATGTGTAGCTGGCGCTGTAGCCAGACCTGTCAAAATTGGAAAGCACGGAAAGTCTATGATGGCGTTCCAATGTGGGTCTGGCGCTGGTGCTCCAATGTGTCGCTGGCGCTGGCGCTGTAGCTCATTTTTGATAAATTTAATTTTTGGCGCGCGCCAAATCTGCCAGTTACCCAGTGTAAAACCAATTTCAACTACAAGTCGTGAAATGAGTGATATAATATAAAAATTCTAAAAAGAAAGCTGCGATATGGAGAGCATTGCACAGGAATACAATTTAACTGGGGCTGGTTTCACTAACTCGGAGAGTTGTGGAGTTGTGGAGATGAATGAGAGCTTTTTTGCCACTTAACTCTCCACTCGGAATTCTGTAACTCGGGGAATTTGTGTTGAGATTTACCAAACTCTCTATTCTACTCAGAAAAACTCTCGGTTGTGTTAGTTGTGGAGAAATAAGAAATTTGCTCGCCTTCCAGTACAGAAGAGATGCTATAAAAATTTTAAATATGCACGTTAAAGCTTGTATGTAGGATGAAATCGCATCTACATTTTGTCCCCTAATTAGATATGTAATTAGTTTTGGAGATAACTACAAAAGAAGTGAATCAGTCCTTCTTAAGATGAAAAAATAGCCGTTTTTTGATACAAAAATGGACATATTTTCAACTCATTATTATGAAGAACTAGTAAGTCGTGGAAATTCACTTTCCATGAGAAAAATGTTCGCAACTAGTACTAATGGATGTGAAACAAAGAACGGAAGAAATATATTCAAAATATAGGAACTGGGGTGTATATGACGCAAGTACAAAGATCCGTCTTTCGGCTGTAAAAGTCAGTTGTAAAATTAAAATGATCAAAAAAACTACATCACTCGATTACCGGCTTCACCCTCTTGAAATTGATATCAAACATGACATTTTTTGGACAATCCCCAATTGGGGGGTGGTACTGCCCCCCCCCCCCCCAAAGACCACCCCCCTAGAAATTGTTCAATTATAGTTTTGTACTCTAGACCCTAAATCCATGGAAAAAAAAACTCCAATGCTCACAGAGTTAGCCGTATTTAAAAGTTCGATACTTCTCACGTTTTCTTTAACTCCCCAAATATGTTAGAGAATCTCGAATGGAGAGTTAGGGAATTTTAACCGGGGAAAACGCAAAATTCTCATCTCCCAAACTCTCCGAGTTACAGAATCTGGTCCCTAAGTATTAAGTAAATATTTTTGAAATGAAAACTTTTTAAAGAAATTAGTCTCGCGAAAGAACCTAATGAATTTTGCACTTCGGTTGTGCGGTCTTATACCTACTCATAATTTTTAAAATAATTTCAGTAAACTATAAAATTACTTTATATTTGTTTTAATTGAAGTGAGCAAAAGCAAGTGGATTGAGGGATTCTTTCACTCGAGACAGAAACAAAAAAAAAAGTATCAAGGCAAGACGCTGAGGAAGTAGGAGGGTGGAAATTTTCAAGACAAATGGAATTTTTCGCTGAACATATGAATCCTAGAAAGTAGGAAATATTTATTTTATCATTAAAGTATTTACTAATATTTAAATTGATTTCTACAGAACAATATCTAACTACTGCACAATTGAGCATGATTTCGGTCTTAAAGTGGTTTCCAACTATAATGAGGCTGTTTTCAGCCCTCCTGAAAGACCACCAGATATTTTCGAGGTATTTTCATCTACTCCGTATCCTAACAATAACACACAATCCAGCAGAATTCAACACCCAAAGCGGAAGAAGCATGATCACGACCTCCAGGGAGAACTTGCTTGGGACAATGTCCAGCATACAAAGTTTTTTAAAACAACGTGAGGAAACCGTTTCAGTTGCTCTTGTATCAGAAGATGAAGACGATTTATTTGGTAGGAGCTTGGTACAAAAAATTAGAAAGTTTCCTCTGTGAATTAAAAACGAAGCGAAAGTCTATGTCTATGTCTATCTCAATGAGAGAGAATGTGGCTTAGAAGAGGAAGAAGTCGTTAGAAATTCATATTTTTATTGAAAAAAAAAAACACATGATTATGATAAGCTGTAAATTTTTTCATATTACGTATGTACATATATTCAAATAAAAATACATAATATAAAATGATGTCTGTTGTATTATTTTTCTTCAGTTTGGTTGAAAAGATACCGCACCTTCGCTAAGGAAGTAATCAGTTAACATTTTGTGTATTTCGCAAGCTTTTCGAGTGATATTATTGCCTCTGAATTGACGAACTGGTTTCAAAGTGATATTTTCCTGTTCGCAAGCACCTTCTGTAACTTTGCCATTGTCATCGAAAGAATCGCAATAACTTGAGGGACAATATACATTACAATTATATACAGAGTGATTCCGGTATACCACGCGATTCCTTGAGGTAAGCTGGTCAAAAAATTGTTCCACATACCCCCCCCCCCCTAGAAACCTTCCTTTAGGAGCTATGGCCAATTGAAGATTTCGGCAATATTCGTGACTAAATGAGTATAACTTTTGAACCACACTATAGATTTTGGTTATTGTTGGCTTATTAAATAGCCAAGAATAATGGCTGTCGAAAACTGTATTACTCTATATTTTTAAATATTTCCCAAATTTTGATTTTTTTACATACAAAATTTTTTGATCAACTTATCTCAAGGAATCGCGTGGTATACCGGAAGGTATCTTGATCTGAATCACCCGTAGATCGTCTGTTATTTTCAAAAAATTATGCAAAATTACACATGTTAGGACATCTTTGTCTGGCGTTTTTCGGGCGAAACTCAATTGGACTACCGAGAAACCGCCATCGAGTGGTTAAAATTCCAAATATATTTTCAATTGTACAATGTGCTCTTGATAGTAATTAAACATAGTAATTAAACACTGTCTTCTCCTTGTTTAGCAAAAGGCCTGGATATGGCCTAATTAAATTTTTACGCTAGGGAAATACATTGTCACCAACAGCACCCAAAAACAGAAAAACGGAATATTCCACCATCACTTTGACTTCCAAAAGCTCCAACATCTACAGATGTGAAAGCATATTTGGCGTCACACACTCTCAATAAAACAATGCTGAAGTGCCCTTTATAATTAAAAAACTTAGAACCACTTTCGGGAGGACACTTTATGGAAACATGCTTTCCATCAAAGCAGCCCACGCCGTTAGGCATTTGCCATTTTTGATTAAATTCCAGTGCAATTTTTATCCGATCTGAGATATTCAGCTCTGGCATGTAAACTGGAGATAACAAATTCCATAGTACTTCGCAAACCTCAATAATAATTTTTCTTACAGTGGATACACCAATTCGAAAGCTCCATGCTAAGTAGTGTCGGGAAAGACCTTGTGAGAGATACCTAGATGAATAGCAAATATTTAATACAAAATTCGAATATTTGTTTATTTTATAGCATACATTTACGTTAATACAAGTAAACGATTGAACTTTTCGACCCAACGATCAGAGAGGTCTCATCGGTATGATTATCCCCGATCGCCTACCATAGAAGTTGAATGATGGAGGCCACACCACCGTACCATTGGCCACAATCTGCATCATTGTAACCAATGTTAACTACATTGGCTACAGCCCCAGCTACGAACTACAGCGCCACATTCTGTTCCAGCCTTAAGTGCTGCACTTTGTGTGATACGTGTTTTTAATGTGAAGAATTCAGCCTGAGTTTTAATCTTCGTTGGAATGTCCAGTTAAAATTGAGACTGGTATAGCAAGACGAAGACTGCGTAATGAAAATAATACTAAACGAACTAAAGCTAATTTGTTAAGGTAAGTTTAATAAGATATATTTTGCAATGTCATTTCGATGGTAAGTTATTGAAAATCATTCAGATATTCTCAAAAAACGTTGCCAAAGATGCCGAAATGCAAACATCCACAAGGTAAATTAAAATGTAGCACAATAAGAGAAGCTGATGCCTTAAAGTTTTTGCAAATCTTTTATGAATCGCGTAATAAAGTCGCTCAAGTTTCCTTTTTGTTAATTTTTTTGCTATCGTCGTACCGATCCACGTAAAGGAGGAAAACCATGAAGTATGAGCATTTTTTACCATATAAGAGATCATAATGGAAAATTAAAAAGGGTGTGCCAAACTGCATTTCCCCCGAAATTTTTAAATATTCGGAAAGAACGTATTCAGAAAGGGTGTAAACGGCATTTGTCCACAGATACAACTGGAGACAGAAAAACTGCAAAATATAGCGCAAAAAAATGCGGTTATAAATTTCATTAAACATTTTTGGATAATTGAAGCGCATTGTTATCGAAGTAAAATTGCTGCAAAATTACAAATACTTTAATGATAGAAAAAACAGTGCATAAAAACGAAGTAAAGCGTTTTTTGAATTATTAAGAGAGGAGAAACCAGATTTAAATTGTTTTTCATATGATGGCCAAAAGAACATGCAATTATCCAAAGTGTCCGATCAAGCGGCTTATTACAGCCGACAACTATACTTATACAATTTCGGGATAGTTGAAGGATAATCAAGGTCTACGTGAACAAAAGATAATGTATTTTTGTATGTTTAGGATGAAGCAGATAGACCAAAAGGATCTAATGAATTATCATGATCTGTTTATCACCGACTTTTTTGTTCGAATCTCCAGGGTATAAAGCATGTACGCCTTGTTGCAGACGGATGAGACGGACAAAATAAAAACACCACAATGATGGCAATGTGCATGTATTGGTTTCTGAGAAAAGCTCCGCGTGACATATATTAATACTGGAGCTAGTGTTTCCAGTTGCAGGACACTCTTATATTCCTCGTGATAGAGTTTTTGCCAGGACTGAAAAAGATGTGAGGGCCAAAGAAACTATTATTTTACCTGAGGAATATTTCAATATTTACAAATTTTACACCACTGTTGTAAAGTTTGGAAACACTGAATATCCTGTAATGGATTGGAAATGTTTGTCCTCCGAATATTTAAAGCCACCAACTGCTTGACACTTGTTTGTGAAATAAAAAAACTTTTTCCATTTTTTTATGACAGGTAACATTCATATAAATACGTGAAGAGGTTTCTTACAAAACTGATTTACAAGTTGCCCAAAGTGTTTAAAAAAAGGAAAATTATTTTCAAATATGCAACCTCGTCATCAACCTTGTCATTAGGAAATATGTAAATCAAAGCTGTAAAATATAAATGATATTACAAATCTACTGAAGAAACACTATGCAGACGATTTGAAAACTTTACAAACGTTATCATTTTATAAAAATATTTTAGGGTTAAGAAACACGGAAAATATAACTGCAGAAGATTACCCAATTTGTAAATTCCTAGAGTAAGATAACGGATTAAGAATTTAAACTTTTCTATGATTTTTTAATATTGATTTGTGATTACAATATTAATGTATTAATTTTAATTGCACTTGCTGCGATTCTATATTAAATGAACAGATGAAAAAAGCCAACTGCGTCATCCGAGATGATCTTGGATGACAGAGTTGTTATCCATTTTATTAATTTAGGATCGTAGGAAGTGCAAAAAAAATTGTCTTAATATCAAAAACCGATTTTTTATGTGAAAAAGAAAATGGTAATTCTTAAATTGTTTATAAGACAGAAATGTAAATTATTACAATTTTTTTTATACATTGAAAAAATTCTCTTTAACAACTAGTACTATTTCAAAAATTATCAGAAGAAATTTTCATACCAAGCCTTTTACAACACAAACTTAGTTTTCATATCAACTCATTTCCAGTAAAGCAATTTTCACATCAAGTCTTTTGAATTAGTGTGATGAAAATCATGTATTTTCCATTATTTTTCTTTTTAAATAATTATGGAATACTTAACAAAAATATTATTATTTAAAATTGAAAATATAATTTGTTGTTACATTCACAACACACACGTAAAACAATTCATTAGGAAGTATCTTTAATTTATACTTGTTTTTTAATTTATCTCAAAATGACTTAGCATGACAAAGACGGGAAGTGAAGGAAGAGAAAGGTAACATTCTAAGAATTCCAAATCATCCAAGAAAATTTAAGACAGGATTCCAGGCATTTTTATGGACAAATTATTGAAATTAAATAAAATTAGGATTTTAAAAAAAAATTGACTTTGACGTCCGATATTGGCGACAATAGTGGGCTAAATTGGTGGTTGGATGGATGGACATTCATTGAAAAACTTACGCGGTTTACTGTCACCTTCATAAATTATATAAAAAGGAATTTATAGGGTATTTTGTACAAAACTGGCATATTTTCTTAATCACCCTGTATTTCAAAAACAGGTGAGATAGCACATCCTGCGACAGATCCGGGCGCGTTGGACTACAATTTACACCTGCTCATGTGAATCTGGCTCGATTTCAGTTATAGTAACATGAATATTGTCTTTTAGATGCTGATTTTTTTGTAGTTTATTCGCACAGTAATTTAAGTCATCAAAAGGAGAAGCCTGAAAGAAAAATCACAAGGTCCAATATGTAATTTCGCAAGAGACCTTAAACTTAATTCTAAAGTTTGATGCCTAATTTATTTAGATGATACGAGGATAGCCACACTATGCTTTGTCTGTCAGCATCTAGATGGCGCTACTACAAGTTTTTTCATTCCAAAGTCGTAATGGTCTCTCAGAAGGCATTCAAAATTCATTGAAATTGTCATCCAGTTTTCTACGAATACTCGCACCACACCCAATATAAATGGTTGACATTTTTTAGTTTCTTATTAAAGTGCATTAGGTAGATAACTGCATTGGATAAAATAAACTTTAATTTGAAAATATCAAATTAAAACTTCAAACATATAAAATTGAACGAAAAGACCCAAGAACTAAAAACGTCAACTGTGTTTTCGAAAAAAATTGCGGGAATTTCATTATTATTTTTGTAGTTCGCTTCAAAACTTTATGAATAAAAGCCATATTATGTATTTGTTTCAAGTAATTTCTTAAATCGAATGCCTTTGAGGTGATTATAATCATCACGAGTATAGAAATGCAGCCGAAATTTAAATAAACAACAATATTTGTCTATATATTGGGACAAAATTATAATTGAAACAAATTACGAAACTCAATAATGTAATTATTAAGCACACATCTAAATTCTGGGTATAACTTGCGAATTCAGACTCCATTTCAATCACAACGAATGTCTTACTCCAAAGCAACTGTAATTCAATACATCTGAAAGCTCAGAACAAGAAAAGAAAAAAAAATTGAACTTGAGATGTTGTTCACTTTCTGTAGAGAAAGTTTATCACATTTGGCATTCCATGACGTTTCATCCTGTCTTGCAATTAGAAAATCAAATTACAATTTCATACTGAATACTGTGCTCAATATTCTCGTATTATGTTATGGATGTACATAAATACCGACAAGTATACATATATCTGAAACATGAAAGTGAAATTGAAACAGTTTAAATTACATATGAGTAATGCGTTCTGCAAAATTTTCAGTAACAACGTTAAATGTTTTAAAAGGTATTTCATCCTTGATTTCTTTCTTGAATTTCTTATCTTATGTGAGCTTTTGTTCTAAAAATCCAACGAAATTAAAACACGTTGCATATTAACATCAAATTATATATACTTATATATATATATACTATGAACCACAGTGCAGAAAGGGAAGCTGAAAATGAACAAATCTCAAAATTCTGCATCTCCTCGGTACTGCCAATGTAAAGAAGGAAATTATTTTTATCTCATTATTGCCATCATTTGTTTTTGGAGTTATTACATTGGCCAACTTTGCCCTCTTCTTCAGCTATATTAATGTGATTAGCAAAGTAGAGTTCTCTACTTTTTACTTCAGCGTCTTATTTAGATGTTCTCGGCTATTGAAACTGCTCAAAAACCTGATTTTTGAGCACGTCTATAACTGACTTGAGGTGTCTAGGTAAGTAAATTATTCAAATTGTAGGAAATAAAACTTAATGGTCCGTTACGGAAGAATTATTAGGAATAAATTTTTCATTTATGGAATTTATAAAAAATTATAAAGATTTCAAAATACGGTAAATATCAGATTACCTAAATTTCAATTTTTTCATTCTAAACGTCATTCAGCGTTTGACGTAATCAAAATTAACGTAGAGCGTTCGTAAGAAATCATTGAAATTAGATTTTTTTTTTTTTTTACTATTCAGCTATTTTTCCTTCAAAAGCTCTTTCAACCAGTAAATCCTTCGATAAAAAAAGCTAAATCCTTAATTTTTATCACGTATTCCTGCAAAATTTTGTACTATTTTTATGTTTATATTAGCTGTGTTCCTTTGTGTCCGCAGAACAAGGAAGAACAAAAGATTCACAAAAGAACGCCTCATGCATTTTCTTTGAAAGTTTTAAATGAAGCGAACAGTACAAACAGGTCGCTTCAATCGACAGAACAATTTGTTCTCTCCAGTATGTATATGATAGTTCTAGAACAAGATACACAAAAGAACACAGCTATGAACAGTATGGCGGGAAGAAGATAGGGAAAATTTTAGGGGACATGAAGAGAATGGCGAAGATGCTGATGTATGTCGCTCTAAATCTTCACAGATTCTAAGTAGAAGGAAATAATAGTAGACTGGTTCACATTCGCACAGTTCGGGATACAAAAGCATCATGGAATTTCATTACACGGGCTTAAGTATTTTGAAAGGTGATCGAATGTGCACGGTTTGTAGTGCAAGTATTGCGTACAAAAATTACTTAATCTACAAAGAAATCAGACTTGATATTTCATTAAAACATTGATCATGCATGTAGCGGTAACCCGTGAGCAGTAGCGGATCCATGCCATGTTGGGGGGGGGGGGTCGCGGTCATGCCACCCCTCCCTAAAAAATTCAAGTAAAAAGTTATTTAATTAATTGAGTTATTTGAAAAATCATATTTTTTTATTTATATAATTCAATTTCAAAAAATTATACAAAATATTTTTATTCAAAAACTTGAATGAATATTATTGTAAACATGTGATGTATGTGTATAGGTTTTTCTCAGAATTTGAGTTTGGGACCTCAACTTTAGGTGATCCAAAACCGCCTAAGAAACACTTCCCAAGCCACGAAACAGACTCCCTAGTTGGTGCTCGCTTGCTGCGCTGTGCTATATGTGGAGGAGAGGGGAAGGAGTGGATTATCCTATTAGCATGAAGTAAATTGTGAAAAAATGGCAGACATCCCAAGGATTAATATGGCCATAATATAATGTTATAAATAGTTCAATAAAATCCCGAGAGATGACATCAGTTAGCAAAAATGTGATTCAGCAACTCAAAAATACCGGTTTTTGGCGCCAAATCGACCGTAAATGGGGTTGAAAAAAAATTTATTAATTTTATGTTATGTAGTTGTAGAGACCTTTCCAAAATGTACCCGCAAGATGGGGTACGGGAGAACGTAAAAATTGAGATTTTTTTATGGGCTTACCTGGCAAAATGCTTAAATTTGAAAATCTTTGAGGGAGTTGCAGCGGTTGAATTGACATAGAATCTAAAACAAGGCGCCAAATTCATTTAAACACAATGACAATTACAGAGGAGATCTGTAACAACCCGATAATGTAAGTGGTATGTCCGGGAGTCTTGAGGGACACCCGGTAGGTGGCGAAATGTGTCCATGCAAAATTTTTCTAGTTAAAATTTTTTTTAAATAGGTAAATGACATCCAATCTTTCTGAAATTTTGTATCATAGCCTCATCAGAACCGCGCATCCACCAAAAATTAAAAAATTGCATTTATATGTAATTCGTTAAAAGAGAGGGGATGATGTTTTGTGCGTATTTAGGTAATGGGGAGGGGTAGGGAAACTTTTCAGGGGAAGTATTAGGGCGGTCGGAGAAGAAGAATTTAATTTTTTTCATAATTTTTTTTTAAATTAAAAAATTGGATTTATCTGTAATTCGTAAAAAGAATTTTGTAAATGAAATTTTTATGCGGAAATTCTGGCCGTCGAAAATTAATTTTGCAAACGCAACAGGAGGTGAGGGGAAATATGCTAAACATATCAGAAAAAATCCCAAAAAATAATCAATGATGATGATAATATTGCACATCTGTTGTGAAAAAGTGCGCTAAGATGTTTCGATGATTTCGAGCGTTTTAATTTCAACAGCCGGTTGGGGCTTTGCACATTCATGGAGTACCTACATTGTGAGCGTAGGTTTAAGCGAGCAGTGGAGGATCTTTATTACCAATCGTTAGCTCTCTAGCATTGAATATTCCTACTTTCAGTCAAATGACACAGCTTCCTCAGAGTCTTCCTCGACCTCACTTTCGCTGTCGGCCTCAATTACCTCCCCTTGAATAACTTCGGATTTCACATCCGAATCACCATCATCAACGATTTGCACTGCTTACAGCTTTTCGCCTAGGCCAGGTGGACTTAAGCCTGCTTCATTTACATCCAGTGATGGATATAGGAGGGGAATGGTGGCTGTGTGAGGGGTCATTGACCCCCCCCCCCCTAAAAAACTAAAGTAAAAAATATTTAATGGATTGGGTTATTTAAAAAAAAAAAATTTTTTTTTTTTTTTTATTTATATAATTCAACTTCAAGAAATTATACAAAATATTTTTATTCCCGAACTTAAAAAAATAAAAACTTATTTCAATGATTGTTATATTGTATGCATGTGATGTATGTGACTGATTACGTCCATAGAAATACACTTCAGAAAGTGGGCTTACTTCTATATAGCGTCCTCTTTTGGTCTCAGCACCAAACACCAACTGAGAGAGAACTTTAAACAACAAATAAATAAGTGGGTTCGTTGAAATAAATGTTTTTAAATTAACTATTTGAGTTAATTAGTAATTAAAAGTGTTTTACCAAAGGCAATATATTCATACATACTCAACAGAAATTCGAAAGGTTTTATTAAAATCACTTTTAAACTTCCCGCCAATAGTTTTTTCAAGGTTCAAATTAATGTTTCAAAAGTTGGGTTTGAATGACTCCTGCAATTTGCACCTTAAACAACTATTTTATTAAAAAATTAATTTTTGGAAAAGGATTATATTAAAAAATGAGAAATCATCTACACCGCTTAATGCGGAAACCTTCCTAGTACATCACTACAATACTGCGCTGGCTAAACTAAGCGACTTACGGTGCTGGACGAATGGTGCCTAATTTTTTTTTTTTAACTTCATTGCTAGATCCGCCCCTGTCTACATCCACAATCAATCGACGAGGATGGACAACATAATGTAAATAAGTCATCAAAATGTCAACTCCTATACAAAATCTATGACAAATTCATAGATCACAACTGATGCAGGTGATGATTCGGTAGATATAATAATAAATAGCTAATAACCTGAAACTTGACAACAATATTGAAAACATAATTTTTGAAGATGTCAGAAACGCCGAGGTCGATAAACGAAAAAATGCTTCGTAGTAAGTGAGCGTGTCAAATATTCCAAAACTCACCGGTGATGCAAGTGTTGACAACTTCTGCGTCATAATTAAAAGTAAAATAAATTTAGGCATAACTGGTTTTGGATGTTTTACTATAAACGCAAAATATTCTTGTAGTCGATAAATTTTAGTCGCACACCGTATCTATGCTTATAAATCAGAAGGTAGACAAGTTCACGATAGAAAGTTCGCAAACCCTAAACATAATTAAATTCATAAAATCTGGCAGAATAACAAAACTTGGATATGTTTCCGGAATGAAAATTAGAGGGCTACGAATTTTTGTTAAATATTTTCTATTCTAACATTTTCAATTATAAATTACAGTTCGAACAAATATTAGATTTACGTACATACTGAAACTAGAGAAAATCTTTTTCCATTATTACAATTCTAAAAAGGATAGAGATTCTTCGACATAATAATTTTAATCTCTCGTATATCTATGTATGTACGTATGTATGTACTATCGGTATGCTGTAAAATTAAATTGATCTCTCTCGAAATGAACGTGCCAAATATCCCTCCATCGGAAGTTTACAAATTGGTTTACTGGAACAGACATCTTCTAACAATTGCGCGCCGCTCTTTCTCTATCTTGATAGCCCTTCAATTTTATTAAACCCTTCAAATTCATTTCAATTTCTCCCAGGGCATAAATAGGTTTGTGTGCCGATAGCATTCCTTCAGGTGACGTTAAAAGTTACTCGAAAGGTTTATCTTCACAGGCAATTGAGCATCATTTGGAAGTCATTTATCGATTAAATTAAGTTCAATAGGCAGGGAATTCACTGTTCCAATTTATTTCACTCTTTTATGTGAATCATTCGAAAAGAGTAGCTACTTGCAGCTTGCTGCTGCTGGTGGTGGTGGTGGTGGTGATGATGAAGGGATATCTCCTTCTACGTCCATATTTTCACAGATTTCCAATTTGAAAGTGCCAAACAAATTATTGCGAGGTTGGGGCTCTTAACTTCAGAAATTCGGCAAATGGAATTTTTTTTTTCAAGGGAAGAACAGAATTTATGGGGCTTATTTATTTCCCCATGCTGTCATATTTATTTTCCATACCCAAATACACAATTCCGGGCAGTCATACGACCCAAATAGAAACGCAGGTTATTCTCGAAGTTTTTTTTTTTTTTTTATTTCACTTTCAGAACGTTTTTGTTTCGGGATAAAAGCACAGTCATGTTGCGGAAGAAGGCCATAATTCAAGAAATACTCTTCCGTTATGTTCCTTCTACCTGGCTAGTAGTAGATATAGTGGTTGGAACACTATTTCATTGGAAATATATATGTAGGTACGTATCTCTGGGAACAGAAGTGCAGCTCCTCTACAATTTGAATAAATCCTTTTCTCGAGATAAATAACAATAATTCTTGGCATGTGGAAAGTTTAATGGTAATAATTGCAGCCTAAGAATATACGATTGATTTGCATAAGTTAATTAGATTTTTCAACAGGAAGAAGCTATGTTTTCCATTTTTTTAGTATTATTGCATGGATCCTAATTTAGTGGAGGATCTGACTATACTGACTCAAATTTATGTTTAAGCTTTCTGACTTATTTCGTATTTCCACTTATATTTTCATTTCATCCTGTATATTTCCATAATTTGGTTGGATTATGGTGGTTCTTCTAGCAACCAAAAATACTATATCATACTCAGACCTATAAAATTTCAAGTACAAGTACCAGTATCTGGACTTGAAATATTTTAAGTACAAGTACAGTCCTGGTACTGGTACTTAAAAAATTGTCAAGTAGAAGTCCTGGTACTGGTACTTTAAAAATTTTCAAGTACAACTCCACGTACTGGTACTGGTACTCATATATCAACTTTTAAGTACTTTTATAAGTACCTAAGTACGCATGTAATACTGCCAGACTGCCAAGTTCATACTTAAGCTTTTATTAATTATTTAAGCAAGCCTTCCAACAAAAGAGGTTCAAGAGCTTTCACAAACTCAAATCAGAAATTTTGAAAAATCTACAGCCAGCTAAATGGCTAAATGAGGTTCTCATTTATGAAATATCGTAAAATATTTATATTGGAAAAAGATAGGAAATGAAACAGAATCGTACAAGTTTTTGCTGTTTTGATTTCTAATTTTGGAAGTTGTTTATACATACTAGAGTTTGCCTTTAGTAAAACAAGCTTTTCAAATATCGCATCCGATAATTATAGCCTTCGCGAAGCATTTACATGACCTGCAATTGCCAACTTCCTCAACAAAGGATATCGATTCAGCATGTCAATGTTTGTCCTACTGTCACTCATACATAGGTATATAATATATATGTAAAACAGATTAACTAATTCAATTTATTGAAGAACTTAAAAATAAAAATCACTGTATCACGACTGTAATTTATTTTTTTGGGCAATATCATGACCGTTACTGTCCTTGCTACTAAACCTCTATTATTAGAAGGCGCATGTAAGTAATTTACAAGATCCGAAGTACGTCGCGTTATAGCGGTGTTTGTAGTAAGTGCATACTTTGGTACTTATAGGGTACATAAGCTTATATATGGGACTTAAGAGTACCAGTACCAGTACCTGGACTTGTACTTGAAAATTTATTAAGTACATGTCCCGGTACTGGTACTTTAATCATTTTCAATTGCAAGTCCAGGTACTTGTATTGATACTAGTACTTAAATACCAATATAGTTAAGTACTTTACAGGTCTGATCATTGTCATACTTATCCATATCCATTCTTATTCGAAATCGCATTTTATTTCCTGAAATTCCGGCTAATTGAATTTTAATTTTTGGAGATGTCATTAGAGTTGTTTGGTTAGCAAGAGCGATGGATATATAGAGATATATGAATGCTAGAACGGGAACAGATTTTGGTTGACATATGGTTCTATTATTTGATGTTCAAATCAAATGTTATTGCCGGTTGCTGTCTTAGATGAAACTCACAGTGAAATCTTAAATTGTATTGTTAATTGTGGTTAATTACGAAGTTTTCTTTGCGTTTTCACTTAGCCGTTGAATGATTTCCCACAAATGTGTTGTCATAAGTTGCTACAAAAATGGTTTGTATTTGTATATGTGCGCATTTTATATATAGGATGATAATAATGTCATGCTTGTTAGAGATTTTCAGAACTATGCGTATGTTGCTTGTTTACTTTGAGGAATACAGCACAATGTTTATCATGTATTTTTTCTCCGGTTCATTTAATGAGAGCTGTAAGAAATATAGATGGATTACATGATTGTACACATTTGCGTGTATGATGGCTTCTTTACTGACTCGTCCAATAAGTGTAGTAGATATAGTTTATAGATTTACCCTCTATCACTTGCGATATTGCCAGCGTAAAATTAGTTTTTCAAATTGTTGTTTTCATATGCTAAATTTAATATTATAAGATTTTCAATTCGTAAGATTTTATGAACCATCACAACTTCCATGGTAAATCATTGTGATATCATCTATCGATAATATTATCGCCAATTCAATTGTAGTTTTAAAAAAACTAAGAACTTCTAAGAGCCTATGATGTAATTTGAAACGAGTAAACTGCATCCTTAATATCATGCAACTATTGTGATTCACAGGAACAAGTGCCTCTTGAATTTTTTTCGAATTTTATAAGAAGGTTAAGTATATTTTGTGGTAAAAACATAATAAATTAGTTTAGGTAGAAAAAATTGTGGCTTCTAAAGCCAACTGCATGAAACTTATATCATGATATCCTTCGAGTATCGATCCAGTGACGTAGGTAGCTCTGAGTGGCCCCTGTATCAAAATTTCTTATGATCCCTTTTTCGGAAACTAACCAAAAACACTCACATAAAGAAAATATATTTGAAAATAACAGAAACAACTACATGTATAGGTACATATATTAAAAGATTAACTGCAAAAAAATATCTTAGTGGTTAAATAAGTACTTTTTATACTCCTTCGTGGGGTTGCTATATAAAAATTTGGTTTTCCACTATATATTTTAGCACTGCCTGAGAACGTGTCGACGTAGAGAATTGAGAGTTGACTTAGTATGAATTGTAAAATTAGCATGAACAGCAGTTTATGGATGTTTTTGATTTAGTCTCGTGTAAATTAAATTATTTATTCTAGTGACATAGTTGTTGTTATGGTAATATGTAGAGTGATTGACTTGGACGTGAGGTCCAGACTGTAAGCATGAGCTGATAGATCACTCGGTGGACAGCGTTCACTGCAGGGCGGCACGCTACTCAGCCTCGGCTATTGGCGGAGAGTGTGGGGAGATTCCACGAAAACTTGCCGCTGTGCCACCAGCCATATACAAAAAAATTCGTGCCTGACAAACCAAATGCCATCACACACATCCAGTCCTGAAGAGACCTTTACACTACTTATCATTAACCATGTGAAGGCGCAGATGTTCTGCCCCCGCTGCCTTGCCCCATCCACCCAATCGACACTGAGGGCAGCCAGCTTTTCCCAGTGTCCTTTTTGACCTGAAAAGAGAGCAGTATCGGACCTAATCAACCTTCATAGTGAACGGGCTAACTGATATCACTACGTTCATTCTACTATCAATATAAGGTAACATTCCATATATTACATACATGTAGTGACAAAAAGGAATTTACTCAAGACCACTGAGTCCACTACACTCATTCTAATGGTAAGTAAGGTTAGGTAAGGTAAGTAACATTTTATTTATATATATATACATATGTGTGTTAAGAAAAGACTTTAATGTATAATCAAACAAGCAATCGGCAACAACTTACATGAGTTTTGTTGATGAGGATCCCTCACCGAGGCGCTTCCGAGAGGTTCCACTATGCCACTGGATTCTATTTTAAAAGTTTTTTTTTTTTAGTTAACAATAAAGTAAATTCGTGATCGGTATGCTCACACAGCTGTTAAGATTTAATTCTACCTGTAATCTAAGTTTACCATCTTTGAATCTGAATATAGGAACTTTGCTTCTACTAGGTTGAACTGCTCAGAGTTACGTTAGACAGCTTCAATTCTTGGATCAATCTAAATGTATTTCGCCATACAAGACACGTATCGACATCTGACGTAACAGCTCCAAATCCGGATTTTGTTGAACTCACCAGATATACAGTGGCGTGCAAAAGTTTCCGGCCAAAGTCAATTTTTGCTATATACAACGAAAATAACACCGATGAATAACCATAATTTTAGGAGAGTAAAGGGCAGAGAAGGAGTGAAATAAAGCAACATTAAATAAATATATTCGAAATTAATAAACACATTAATTTATAAAAAAAAATTAAAATGCACTGTTCAAAACTTTCCGGCCAAAATTTCAATTTACCAAATTAAATCTATTAATTCTAGAAAATAGAAAGGATTAAAGGGAAGAAGTACTAATACACTATTTCCACCAGATGTATAAATTAATAGTTGGTGGCCATCCCTTTTGTCTGCTATTACGGCATCACAGCGACGTGGCATTGACGCAATCAACCGATCAATGCAATCCTGTGGAATTTGTTCCCATTCTTCCTTTAGATCTTCCATCAAATCATTTTTATTTGAATGTTTTCGCGTGCCAGATCGACGAGCAAGCTCTTCCCATAAATGGTCAATCGGATTAAGATCCGGGGATTGAGCTGGCCACTTTAAAACAGGAATTCTTTTTGATGAAAGCCACCCCTTAACTAATTTAGATGTGTGCTTGGGGTCGTTGTCGTGCTGGAAGGTCCATTCTTCTAGTAATTTATCTTGGGCATAGGACAGTAGATGATTTTCCAAGATTTCTTTGTACAAACGACTATCCATAATACCGTAAATTTGTACTAGAGGTCCTACGCCTTGCGCTAAAAAATTTCCCCGAACGATTACACTTCCCCCGCCGTGTTTAACTGTTGGTATTTGGTATCTGGCATCATTTCTACTACCAACTGGACGTCGCACGTATCGGCGACCATCACTTCCAAACAAATTAAATTTGCTTTCATCCGAAAAATCAACCTTCTTCCAGTCATCAAGGGTCCATGCCTGATGCTCGTGAGCGAATTCTAAGCGGGCCTTCTTATTTTTATTTGGTTGTGAGTGGTTTTTTAGCTCCAATCCGTACAACGAGCGCTACATCATGCAGTCGTCTCGTGACAGTACTGCGACTGATTTCAGCGACGTTTTCAGCATTCAGCTCACGAGCGATATCAGCTACCGTTTTCTTCACATCAGCTGTTGACTTCCTTTTGATTATGCGGTCCACTCGGATTGTAGTTTTTCTTGGTCTGCCTGAGCGTTTTTTATCTCTACACCAAATCTGGTACGATATTTAGTAATAAGGTCATTCACCGTAGATTTTCCAATACAAAACAAAGCTGCAATTTCTCTTGATGTGTTTCCTTCCTGTAACAGTTTTATTATGCGCTTGCGCGTATAAGTTGAGATATTGCGATCCATTTTTACACTTGCGAGAGTACAATGCAACTGAATTTACCGATTAGTTGACACACCATTGGTAAAGTGAACTTTGATATCTTCTAGAACATTGAGAAATTTCATGGCCGGAAACTTTTGCACACAGTTATTTTCAACATTTAATATAATTGCTAAATATAATTAAATAATGATATTGATTTAAGTGTATTATTAATTATATTTTATTTGCTGGTTTTATCGGTAGGAATAATATTAAGTTTCATCATTATATGTGGGAGACCGCAAGTATAATGTATTTGGCCGGAAACTTTTGCACGCCACTGTAGATCGTAACGTGGATAGCCTTCTTAAGTGACTCATATGTATAATTGCCGCCACTGGCACTTTTTATTATGTTTTGCTTCCGTTTATTGTGATGTTACGGAATTCCACTAAATTCCCTGTTTAACATTATCGGGTTTATCTCATCACATTTTTTAACCTTACTTTTTCAAGATTTTATTTGGTTACTTTATCTCAATAAATTAGACTATTGGATTATAAGCAATTTACTTGCCAACCAACTGAGATGATTAAAGTAATCTCCAAGCTACAATATTTTCAGGATTTAAAGGAATCTACAAGCCACGAATCAGCCTTCTTCCTGTAGAATTGCGTAACTTAATCTGATGCACCCTTCGCGGGATAATAATTTTTGGAAACAAAACGATGACCGTCTTAGAGGTTCCTTACTTTAAGATTTTAATAAAAACTTCTGTTAAAATTAACTTCACTATGGATTCTTCTGAGGTGTCAAAAAAAAAAACATCCCCGTTTTTTTTAGAATCCACTCGACTCTTCTTCCTCTTTTTTCAAAACTCGTTTTTCGGGCACTTGTTCCAGTCAGACTTGAAACGTCTGGTCAAGACTCGTCAGCAACACATTCGCCGTGTGGCCCACGCTGTGTGCTGCTGCTAGCCGTCTCAGTATTTGGTAAAAATTATCTCAATTTTGAATGAATTTGCGAAATTATTTTATTTGTTAAATATTTTGGTGCTCAAACGAAAAATAGATATGTGCATCAACATCAGAAAAATACTTGTACGAAATGTCTCTTTTTTCCAAAATTATTTGTTCAAGCTAGAGTTTTCTAAATCTATTTGTTCTATTTGTTTAACTGATAAACTCCAAATACCTACATATTAAATATATGTTAGATACTTTAATATGATGATGTGTTAAACAAAGAACAATATTCAATGCATTTATTTATAGGTGAATATACTACACGCATGTTGGCAATATGCCCACTGGCCATGTTTCCTTATTTCACGGAAGATGACAGCCCATTTCATACGCATAGTTTACCCTTATTCCACTGTAATATATGTTAGCGTAGGCCAAGATATGTTTCGGAAAAGCCCCTCCGAATTTTAATTAATACAAAATTACCAGCCACTAAAAGATGGTGCGGTAGCCCGCCATCACGGCTGAGGGCGGTTAGAGACGTCAGTAATAGAGTAGTAGTCATAGTAGATTAGTATTAGAGAGGTAGTAGTAGTAGCATGACAGGAGTAGACAGTAGTCCTTGGCGAAGAGGTCGAAGGAGACGGACGTGAAATGAATGTAGTGATTATTTTAGTAAAGTGGCTGACCCTAAGTCTCTTTCCGGACCTCAGCAATGGGTCGCGACGGCGGGTTCACCATAAAGTGGTATTATTTGGTTAAATTAAGAAAAATATCTTACATACATATATGAACTGGAAATCAGGTTAATAAATAATGCTAAGCTGAGCAGTGCCAGCAAAAATCAGTTTTTTAAGACGCACTTCTAATATTTACGAGATAAATTCTTTATTATAGAGTAAGTAGAAAAAGTGTTAGTGTATTGCAATATCTTGTGTTCCGTACATCGGTATTAAGGCTTGGGTTGTAGACACGCCCGGTTTTAAGCGTAGGCGCAGTTGGCCACCGTCGACGGCGGCACTTTTCGAGGGCGACATTTTCTAATTTTTTTTGTCAATTTCAACAAGAAAAATAAAATGTATTTTTTTAATATTTTCTGTTCTACTCCATTATAATTGTAACAAAGTAACTTCATTCACTTTTTTTTCTTGGTATTATTATTTTTTTAATAACGAAATTACTTTGCGTGTTCCGGGAAAGTTGTATTTTTTTTACATATATGTACAAGAGTTAGTGCGGATATTTCATATCTCCTTTAAAATTCGAAGAAGAAACATTAAACAATTTTTTTTTTACAAAGTTTTACAAATATTCAGTTCTCAAGTGTATGGCGTACCATAATATCAATATTAATTATCACATATGTATGTGTAAAATATTAATATATTATAACTTGACTTTTAATTGAGCAGGTAAGTAAATTAATTAAATATAAATAATTGGATATAAATGCTTTATTTTTTGTTTAAGTTTAAATTATTTAACCGATACAATAAGAGACAACACTTGTCCGGATTACAATACAAAAAAAAAAATAGGCTTCAACGTAAGTCAAACTCTGCCAAACAGAAGAAAGCTTTGTTGCAGTTTTTGAGAAGTTCCTCATGCAGTTCAACACAGTCAGCTACAGTAGCTTCAAGCCAAAATGAAAGCGAAATTGACATCGAAGGTGGCGAAGAAATAGAGTGTGCGGAGAATGTTATTGAAGATAGCAATTCAGAATCTGATTACGAAAATACAGCTAAAGAACCAGAAAATTTACATGAAGTAGAAGTTATTTCCAATTTAAATGAAATTGTTGCACAGAACATCAATAATATAGGACAAAAGGAAAATAATGAAGATCAAAGTGATCAAGAATCCAAAAACAATAAAAATTTGCCTCTTAATGTTAATGATCCCGAAAACTGACCACTAACAGACGGTAAATTTAAAGCATTGCATTCAGAAAATTCCGGTATCAATTCCCGAGGATGAAGATGGTAGAAAATTTTCCTGTTTTCATTTTTATCGTCGAATGTCTAACGGTGAAAAAATTAAACGCATCTGGCTTGTATAGCCTAGTACAAAAGACACTGTATTTTGCTTTTGCTTCTCCTTGTCATCGAACCATGGATTCCGAGATTGGAAAAACCTTTCTCTTATTATCAAATGACATGAAACATCAAGTGCCCACACTACTGCATATTTAAATTGGAGAGAGCTGGAGGTGAGACTTAAATCAGAGACTATCATTGATGACATTAATCAGAAAATAATTCAATCTGAAACACAACATTGGCGAAAAGTTCTTGAAAGAATAATAACATTAATTAGGACTCTTACTGGACAAAATCTAGCATTAAGAGGAGCCTGTGAATAGCTTTTCGAGCCAGATAACGGAAATTTATTGCATTCATAGGAAATTATGATGCTATTATGAAAGAACATATTCGACGAAGTGAAATTCACACCACATATCTCGGAAAAACAATTCAAAATCAAATCGTTGAATTGCTTGCCAATATAATCAAAGATCACGTCTTAACAAAACTAAAACAAGCACTACTTAATTATTTTAGATTGTACGCCCGATATAAGCACAAGGAGCAGATGACAGTTGTTTTTGGGTTTGTCAGTGCAACTGAATCATCTTCAGAAAAAGCAGCTGAAGTCATAGTTTCTGAACACTTCGTAATTTTTCTTGAATTACATGTTAAACTGGAGCAAATATGACAAAAATTGTAATCGATAAGTTGCACGAAATATGCGTAATACTTGATGACATGAGGGGAGCGAACATGCCCGGAAAATATAATGGTGTTCAAGGGAGAATTCGTCAACTAAATCCCCGAGGTTTTTTCGTACCTTGTAGTGCCCACTCTCTCAACTTGGTATAGAACGATGCAGCTAATGGTTGTATGCAGATCGTCGCATTCTTTGATTTAATTCAAAGCATTTATAACTTTTTCTCACAATCAACTCACCGTTGGAATGTATTATTAAAGCATGTACGCGATATTACTGTAAAGCCGTTAAGTGCCACTCGTTGGGAAAGTCGGTTTGATGCCGTTCGGGCGTTTCGATTTCAAATTAATGGAGTTTACCATGCCATACTTGAAATAGCTGAAGACAACACTTTAACAACTCCACCACAAGTAAAAAGTCGCGTAGAGGGTAAGGGAATAGCCAGAAATATTTCAAACTTCAAATTTGTTTGTTCCTTGGTATTGTGGTAGGACATTTTATTGTGAATTAACATTGTCAGCAAAATTCTGCAATCACAGCATTTAGACTTGCATCTGGCTTTAAAGCATTAAAACGCTACCAAATCTTTTCTGTGCGATTATCGTTCTGATGCAGCATTTGCAGAAATTATTGAAAGAGCTAAAAATTGAACTTGAAATTTTTGAAGGATTTTGTGAGGAAGAACCCGTACGCGTTCCCAGAAAGACTAGACAATTTTTATACGAAGGTCGTGATGAACCGATAGTTGCACCAGAACTAAATTTCAGAGTATGTTTTTTTAATCGAATATTGGACATTGCAATTCAAGAAACAAATGAAAGATTTACCCAATTATCGGAATATAGCGAGTTATTTGGGTTTCTTTACAATATCGGCAGTAAGAAATTTACGGATGACGAATTATAGAAACAATGTAAGGACTTGCAGTTAGCGCTTACATACGATGGCCAATCAGACATCAACGGGGTCGAAATTTGGGATGAAATTAGAGCTGTAGGAAGACGACTTGATACTTCGAAAAGCGATCCAAAAAGTGTGTTAAAATATATTTACATGTCTAAATTTATTGAAGTAGTCCCCAACCTGTCGATAGCACTTCGCATACTGCTAACGTTACCAGTCACAGTTGCTAGTGCTGAAAGAAGTTTTTCAAAGCTGAAAATAATAAAATCATATCTGGGATCACAAATGTGTCAAGATCGTTTAGTTGGTCTAACAACGATTTCCATAAAAAAAAATTGCTAATCAATTAGACATGAAAGATTTGGTTAAAAAGATTTGGAAAAAAATCACTATTAATTATTATTTGTTTTCTTATTTTTTATAAACTGAATTTTTATTTATTTTTATTTTGTTTAATTTTTCTTATTAAAATACAAATATATGTATTAAGTTCAAATATTCAGTGTTTTCCTATTTTTCTTCAATTTAAAAATTACAACATTTTTATTTTTGCTGCGACAAATTCACATCTCGCTTACACACAGAAAACTACTAGAACCGGACCTGATTGTAGATAAAAATATAACCTAACTTAATTTTTACTTCATGTTCAGCAATATGCCCACGATGAGGAGTTGGCAATATGCACATAGGCATATGGCTAGCACTTGTATGCTTGTATTGTCAGCATGTTAACTCTTTACTTTCATACAATTTATTAGTGTAAATTATTACAGCTATGACTAGTAAAGCGAGAAATAGGCACATTTGAAGCATGAGCACTGTGTGGATTTAACCTAGAACAATAAAGAAATTTTTATTTGCCCGTTGTGCGAATAATAATGATAAGAATTTTTTTTTCTTACATAATGTACTGTATGCAAGAGATCTTTTTTTTTTATAATTTCTGACGTTTTTTATATATGGTCATATTGTCAACACGGTATTGGCAAAATGGCCATTTATACATTTTTTTGAAAAATTATATAAAACACCAGATTTACGTCATTCTCTAATGGTATTTAAGCATTACTACTATCAGCAACGACATCTGTTATTAAAATTAGAGGATTCTGTCCGGACTAAGTGGTAAAGATATTTTAGATTCCCCCCAGATGCCCTGTACGTGCTGGACGTGTTTAGCTGATTTTTTTACATTTCCAGTTATGAGCAAATATTTTACTAGTGAACTCATTTAATATTTCAAGAATTACTTTAAATCGTTAAAAAAGCATTTGGGCAATTGAAAAAACAAAAAGGTAAAATAAAAATTTTGGATGTTTTAACTGCTATTACTGTTTTACTTAGTGTGTTACGAAAACGCATCAGTGGAGTTAAGAACTAATATTTTGTTGCTTTAGATGCCAAGGGGATTCTTGACACTTGAAGAAGCTGTTGCTGATATTGACCACTGGATCAATGAAGGTAGACCTCATGATGATCCAACAATATCTATTCTTCCTCCGGAGGTAGATGGTGATGTAAGCGATGTTGAATTTCTGGATGAAAATGAAACATCACGTAAGGAAAATGAGGACATTTTTCCAGCAGAACATGTTGGCGCACTAGAGGTGGAAGGAATCTTGTCTGAATGGGAGGAAGAAGATAAAATTCCCGTAGCTTCACTTGCATCGCAGCCCTCTTCTGCGAAATCCTGCTGGACTGGCAAAGTAAAATGGGAAATTATGGATTCGACACAACATATTCCGAACTCTGTTCCAAAAAATTCAGAATTTCACGCGAGAGAAAACCTTGAAACGCTATATGCTCATTGCAATCCGCTCGAGTTATTTGAAAAGTTCTTTCAGTCAAATATGTATGCTCAGCAAAAGAACGAGAGAAATTTTCAATTGACTTTGCTTCAGTTGAAGAGGTTTCTTGTTATATTACTCTTTTCGGGCCACCACCCTGTTTCACAAGAGCAATTGTACTGGTCGACATCCCCGGATTACGATTTCAAAATATTAAGAAATACAATGTCCCGTAATCTATATTATAAAATCTAATGGAAATTGCACTTAGCAAATAACAATGAAAGGGATAATGACAAATTTTTCAAGGTCAGAGAATTCATGACAAAAATTTCTACAAACTGTGCGCAGTTTGGAATTTTCACCCAACATCTTTCAATAGATGAATCCATGTGGCCGTACCATGGTAGACACAGTTGTAAAATGTACATAAAAAGTAAACCAATACGATTTGGCTACAAAAATTTGGTGTCTGGCTTCAACTGGTGGCTATGTATATATATTTTTCCCGTATGCCGGGAAAAATGAAGAATTTGACCCATTGATGGAACTGGGAGAAAATGTTGTAAGAAAACTTTTAGAAGTTGTCGTTGAGCCAGAAAAGGTTTATTTCGATAATTTTTTCACTTCCCATCAACTCCTAGCTAATCTTAATAAGGATTGCTTTTTTGCTACGGGTACAGTAAGGGATAATCGAACAGGAAAATGCCCGGTGACTATTCCAAAGGACTTCAAGAGAAAAACAAAGGGGACATTAGCATTTTATGATTGTTCTAACCAGTGTATTGCTCTCAGGTGGAATGATAATTCTGTAGTGACCTTTTTATGTAACTGCGATGCGGTTGAACCTGTAGGTGATGCAAAGCGTTTTTCGCAGCATACAAAATCCTATATAAAAGTAAGCTGTCCAAACACCGTGAAAAAGTACAATGAAAATATGGGGGGAGTTGATCTATTTGATCGCTTCTTATCCCAATACAGGATAGGAATCAAGGGAAAGAAGTGGTGGTGGCCACTGTTTTCGAATTGCCTTGACATGGCCGTAACAAGTGCTTGGTGCTTACACAAAAAGTTAAGCGAAAAACCCACACCTCTTTTAGAGTTTAGGCGAGCTATAACAATCGCACTTTTGACTTCACTGCATGATGCAGATAATGATGATAATGCTAATTAAATACCTAACCAGAGACCATTTCGGCAAACACCACTGGCTCTTTTAGCAACAGTCAGATATTTAGGCGGAAAACATGACTTATAAAAATTGACGACAGGAAAGGAAAACGATGCCGCGTTTGTAAGAGTTAGATGGTTTTCAAATGCGGCGCATGTTCTAAAGCTGTTAATGACATTCCACTTCATGTCAAGTGTTGTCCAATTTTCCACAGTAGTCTGTAATATTACACAAATTTGGAATTTTCAATTTGGATTGTTTTTTTTTATGTATTTCTCATGTTTTTTTTTTTATAATTTGCTTGCTTTTGTTTTATACTGTTGAAATAAATTTATTGTTTTGTTACAGTAGTGTTTAACTCCACTGATGCGTTTATGCAACATACTGTATCTACTAGACCCAATGGGCAACATATGTAAAATTTGAACCACGGCATCTCATTACGGAGTGAAACGGGTTAACAAGGTATGGCCGGAAAATCTGTCAATTGATTGCTTGCCTCTTTTTGCGACAAATGTCAGAAATTTGTTCGTCTCAATTTCAATCGTCCTTTCACAGTGAAAAAATTTTCTATTTTTAAATTTCTTTGCTTTCCCACTAACACATAATTACTTTTCCCGAAGTGATTTAAACGAAGAAACTAATGTTTTGTTAAATATTTTAATATATTCAAAATGTATTTCAGTCAATAAAATACGAAAAACTAAAAACAAATTCGCTGGAAGTGACAGTAGGCATCTCATGACGTAACAACACAAAAAATTCCTCTCGAATCGGCCATACCTTGTTATCTTTGTATCATGCTTTATCATATATAATTGTTGTTTCTTGTTTAACATTATCATGTTAAAAAAAAAAAAAGAAACAAAAAAACAAATCGTTTAGAGTGGGCATATTGTATTCTCATATCTTATATAGAGTAGTCGAACTCGAATGTATGAAAATGATTTTCAAGCCTACCAATTGTGAAATGCGTAAACACAAACCATATGGTAATGTATTGCAGACTACAAAATGTTATACTATCACACAACCCATGTGGCAACTTTTTCAGACCTGCCGATAGATTCCACCAGAAAATCAGTTGTAAATTTTGTACTTTTTAACTTTACTTTTTACTCGAAATAACTTGCCTGCTGCGAAATGGGACTAACTATGCTTTGAAAATTTTAGATTTGAAAAATAAAATTTTGTAAACTAGCCTGGTTTCGCTCAAAGAGTTTAGATTTTAAAATAAAACAAGTATAATTTTTGAATCAAAACCCAAACGATAGTCTACTAAATAAAAAAAAAAAAACAATAATTAAATAAGCTTTGAAGACCTTAGTAGGAATTATTGAAAAATCTGAAACCCTACTTCAAGCTAGGTCTTTGCTTATTCAGCATCTACTTAGGACTTGTTATATTTTCAAGTCAATATAGCCTTCCTCTCGGTGTATGACTGGGACTTTAATTATCTGTACGAAGAGCCTAGTTAGTTTCATTCGGAAACACAATCTTCAACATTTTAATTACTTTTAAAGAAAAATCTGGTTTCCTTTCAAACCGGTTAGCTAGGTAGAGTACCTAGAACTAAATTCCACACCTTTCAAATAGCACACAAAATGAAGCAAGCTTTAATATTTTCAAATAAAAATCTCATAGAATGATTTCTATTAAAATATTTTATATTTATAATTTTTTTTAATTAATTTTGGCATTATAGCTATGATTTATAGTGAAATTAAATAACCAACAGTATAAATAAAGAGAGCTTTCTAAACTTTTGATAAATCCGAAAAGTGTGTTATCTTCAATTCCAACACAGCTAACTTATGTAAAAGAAATATTGTGCCAGGTATAAGGAATTTATTCAACAATTCATAAAAGCACTTCCTTTATCCTTGGTTCTTTCTTGATATTTACAATGTGAATATAAATTATTTATACACATTTTCACGGAGTATAGAAGCAAACAATACACAGATTATGTGGAAGAAAACTCAAGTAAGCGCCATTGCTTTTTAACCGCATCTTAAATGCCCTTTATAGCCGACATGGAAATAAAAGAGAAAAGAACCGGTCTGTTGGGAAAAAAGAAAATCGAGGAATAAATTTTCATTATCAAGAATTTTTGCATTTTGTGGAATGTTTCTGATTCAATTTAAAGACCCCTGGATAATACTTCGCCCACTTTGTAAAGATTCTTCCTCATCCTTGTCAGATTTTCTTCTCTTTACGTAGTATTCAAATACATACCTCGTTCTTGCAAATTTAATCCTGTGTAATAGGTACTTGTCTTGAGTTTTATAATAGACAGAGGAAAGGTTGGAACATTTTGGAATTAATATGCCCGGAGGGTTATTAGCTTAATTATAACGTTTGCAATTTGTAATTCTGCAAAAATTTCGTTGCTATTTTCTGAATGAAGCTTATTAATTATGTTTATGTCTAGCATTAATGTTGATTATTATTCTAGGTAAGTGGATAAAAAAAGATGAGAAGAGATTTGACAAAGTTTTCGTATACGTGAAAAACAATGAATAAGGTACACATTTTTTTAAATAGAATTTTTATATGTAAATATTTTCCTGAAAACTAACAGATGTTTCCTGTATGTGGATGACAAAGGCCAATAATTTGTATACATTAGATTATGAGGTTAGGTTAACAGTAGGGGCCAGTAGGCCACTAGTTTCCATGCAGACACCGGCGGCGACCACATTTGATCTATTGTGCCTTCTTGTATATGTTACAGTCAAAACACGAAATCCGTCAAAACCCGGTTTTACTAGGAAATTCTAGTTCTAACAAAGCGCTCTCGGTAATTCTAGTTTTAAGTAATATAACACAGTTAAAACTAGAATTAACGAGAGCGCTTTGTTAGAACTAGTATTAACTAAAGAATATTTAGTTAATTCTGGTTGTGGCTGAATTCTCGCGTAGCTCTTAGTTAAATCTAGAACTGACTGGTTGCTATTAGTAAATTTGCGTTACAATTGAATTCTCTCGCCATTAAACCTTCATGTTTATTAAGGATGTGGCTATTTATACATACAGAATGTATACGCAATAGGTGAGGAGGTGGGGGGGCAGTACATATCAGTGACACACACGCCCCCCGCACAAGTAGCCACACACACATCCGCGTGACCGCACGCGGATGTGTGTGTGTGTGTATGCGCGGTCGGATGGTTGTGTGGCTACGTATGCGGGGGGCGTGTGTGTCACTGATCTGCACTCCCCCCCACCTCACCTCACCTCTTGCGTGTACATACTGTATGTATAAATACCCACATCCCACATTAATAAACATGAAGGTTTAATGGCGAGAGAATTCAATTGTAACGTAAATTTACTAATAGCAACCAGTCAGTTCTAGATTTAACTAAGAGCTACGCGAGAATTCAGCTACAACCAGAATTAACTAAATATTCTGTAACGGAGTTTCGGTGGGATAGCTGTGGATACCTCGTCGTGCCAGGGTTTCTATAAATGAAACTCCTTCAGTTACAATAAAATTCAAAAAAAAGTTTTTATTCAAGTAAAATAGCCTCACATTTACAAGCTAGTTTAATTTAAATCTGCTTAGTGTCTTTATGCTAAATACAGAGACGGGGTGGTGGTAAGGGGAAAGTTCGCACGGCTTACCCCTCGAGAACAAATTTCGGACTTAATATTAAAAATGCCTAACGCTGATGGGAGTCACTATATTACGCTACTCTTTCTCAGTTATTATGGGTGTAGAGACGAAGTAATAGTAAGGGGATTCTTCGCACGGCTTACTATTTCAACCTGAGAGGGAGACTGGTTATACACTACGTGAAACTATGGAATGTTTAAGGGGGAGGTACGGGGATTTTACGCACGACGTACCAGTGGTTCTTAATTACTAATAAATTTGGAATATCGACGGTTGGTACGGGGATAGATCACACGGCGTACCAAAAAGGATATGTTAAGGCGGGATTGCTCACGCTAACCTTAACACGACGGATGGGGAAGAGTGGTACGGGGATTGTTCACACGGCGTACCAGGGATATGTTAAGGCGGGATTGTTCACGCTAACCTTAACACGACGGATGGGGAAGAGTGGTACGGGGATTGTTCACACGGCGTACCAGGGATATGTTAAGGCGGGATTGTTCACGCTAACCTTACCACGACGGATGGGGAACAGTGGTACGGAGATTGTTCACACGGCGTACCAGGGATATGTTAAGGCGGGATTGTTCACGCTAACCTTAACACGACGGATGGGGAAGAGTGGTACGGGGATTATACGCACGGCGCACCAAAAAAATGTAGTAAGGCGGGATGGTTCACGCAGACCTCACTACTAAAATTCAGAAATGCACGGGGATTATTCACACGGCGTGCTAGGTTATTACTAGTGCGGGAATTTCGCACAACACTAGTACCTTTCAAAAATAAGTCTGCCACTTCACTCGTCGAGCTCGCTGACTAGACTGAATTCTGTGGTCGACTGGCGTGCTTTATATAGCCGGGCGGCCAGAGCTTCTCGTTGACTGAGTGGCTGATGCTTCCACTGGTGCGAGCTTGTTTATACCAGAAAAAATTAAAATTAAATTAAAAAATGTTCCAGTGGTGGGCTGAAATAATTTGATTTGAGGTAAAATTTGTAACTTCGTTACAATTCTTTAGATAATACTAGTTCTAACAAAGCGCTCTCATTAATTCTAGTTTTAACTGTATTATATTAGTTAAAACTGGAATTACCGAGAGCGCTTTATTGGAACTAGAATTTCCTAGTAAAATCGGGTTTTGACGGATTTCGTGTTTTGACTGTAACATATACATTAAATGATATTCGAATTCATGCATCTTATATTTATAAATAAAAAGATTACTCCTTTGGACTTTTTACCGGATTAAACTTAATTTTGTTCAAGACAGAATTTTTTGGGACTCTCCGGTATATAGCAAAAGCTAAAAAAATTTCTAATTTGTTATTTCATCACACAACCCATTAATTTTTGGTGTCATTTTTTGTTGATGAGTCAAACCAAGACTTGAAACTTTTCACCAAAAATTAATGGGTTGTGTGATGAAATAACAAATTAGAACATTTTTTAGCTTTTGCTTATATTTATGTTAATTCAGTACTGGTTGAGACTGAGTAAGGATATGGGTAACAGTTAGCAATTAGAAGTTACATTGTTTATTTTTATACACTGCAATTAGAAATCACAATATTCATTTTTCTATACAGCAAACACTAAGTATTGACATTATATTATGAGTGGTGGTTTTGAACGAATATATTATAGGCGTGTACTTCTCTCCTCTGATTAAGATCAGTAATTTACTCCATCGTATTACAGATTTCGACAGGATGTCAGCTTTAATGGAAGTTATAGGCTAATTAAAGATAGATCTACCTCCTGATACAGAATATAAAAATATCTTCATGCTCTCATAGAAAAGTAGGGATGAGAAAACAATATTGGAAAAAATGAGTCAATATTGACTCACCTAATCTTAGAGAGTTGAACAAATTCACACACCACCTTTTGAAGTGGTTATTGGCATTTTTGAAATTGTATACAAAAAGCACTTACAGTGTGACTGGAAAATGCGCAACATGAGAACAATTTTCTTTGCTATACGATTTTTCTATGATTAGTATGCACGACTATATCAATGTTGCTAACCAACAATCTATACAAGATTGTGAATTAGAATCAAGCGAACAGTCGTGTGTAAAAGTCCCACCACCACTCTACATAACGTGCAGCTCTTCCTGATTTCTTTCCGACCTCTCGACATTAAGAAGATAAAAAAGAAACTTTTATCTACATAATTTGTGAAACAATCCAGAATACCTGAAGATGTACCGGCAAGCCTCGGAGATCTTTTCTTTAATATTGTTTAAGAAATATCGAGTTTTTTTCATAGCCCATTCGTTCGATCATTTCGTAGTTTTTTTTTAAAGAAAAAAAAACCACCTACATGTAAAGTTGCCAGATTTTCCCTAAATATATACTTACGAGAATAAACGCTTAAAAAATTTGAATATACAAGTACCAAATCGAAAAAAAGAAAATACTTAAATGTATTCAAGAGAAAACTTAAATAAGTCTGTTTGTTTTATAACACCCTCCATCTGACTGCATCTTCCTGCTTATGATATGAAGTGTGAGTGATTTATGACGCCGGATATTCTTTATAGGTAAATTAGCAAGAATATTCATAGCCTTGAAAACACACAGGTACCGACATAAAATGAAAAGATATCGAATGTAGAAATTAGTTAATTGCGGTATTGTGTAAAAGTATGACCGCAGAATTTACCATTAAAAATTGTAGATGATAGGCTTTATATTTATTATATTGTTGTATTGTTAATTTATACCTGTTAATAATAATACCAAAACTAACAAAAACTAAGATATCAGCACGAGAAAGAAAAACTGCACTAGAGGTTTACATTGTAACAACGTTCCACTTTATTAGTCCTAGTTCCTAGTAATTTACAATATTTCATATTGGAAAACGATTAAAAAAATATAGATTTTTGACTGTATTAAAAGTATTACTAACAAAAACAAAAACACTTTACTTTAGGTATCGACTAAAATAAGTATTTTTATCGTGTGAAATTCCACAAGGTTCTATATTGGGACCTCAATTATTGGACTGCTGGAGGATTGCCTCTTACGCATAAATGATAATCTTAATAGAATATACCATTAGTCAATAAGAAATCAACTAATGCTTAATCGTGCCAAGTCCTTACACAAGATCCTTCAAAACAATCCAATATCAATGACTTTCTTAGGGTAAATGGTTCTACTCTCTCTCATTCTAGTGCCAGGCGTTAAAAACCTGGGAGTAGTAATCAACTCTACTTTGAGCTTTCGTGATCACGTCAACTTTATGGTAAGGAAAATATGTGGAGGCCTTCGTCAGCTCTGGTTATAAGCTAATATTTTGTCGAGAGATATACGTACGAGACTAGTCAAAATACTTCTTCTTCCTCATTTTAGCTGTGGTACCTTAGTATTTAAAAAATACTGGGGCTGGAAACACGGTCACTGCATATATGTTACCTTGAATGGACATATTTTGCTATGTATAGAAGCTGGAATAAATCCTACGGTCTATTTTCAGTAGCCAAACTCTAACAGCTAAACTAACTTGTAATACGTTGTCTTACTGGTTGAAAAATTAGTCATCAGTTGATCTACTATTGCAGGATCTAAGGACCCCCATGTCTCTCGGGCCCTGGGCACGGGCCCATGCTTAAAGATGGCACTGATTGAAAGTCCTCCATTGGAACCAACCTTAGAGTATAAATCCAGCAATACTTGTTATATATTCCAGTATTGATCATCCTGGTATTATTATAAATGAGCTGCTAGCGTAGTTACAATTGTCAAAATTTTGAAATATGAATATGAGGACCGGAAAGGTCTTATAATACAAGATATTTTTGCATATTGCGAAAGTGTATATTTTGTACTTCAAAGACACGAAGCTGTTGAATTTAATTTTCTGTTGCAAGCATATCGGTTAAGGCTCTTGAAGAAGAATTTATCTAGAAAGAATTTATATAGGCTTTGAATTAACTGCAAACTCTACAACTAAACAAATGTAGCAAACACAAATAAAGTTGGCAGCCATGACCTAACAGATGGGAAACTTCGAAGTGGGACGAGCTTTTCTTTTTGCACTTGAAACAGTACGGAGATCGCGGACGCCATCATCCCAGTAATTATTTTTATTAAAAATTGTTGATTACTTAATCAATCCAGTATGTATTATTTATATTAAATTAAAGAATTAATTTAACATTCCACAAGTAAATTGAACTATAGAAGAAATCGTTGAATTTGTCATCGCGTGTTTTATTTATTACCCGGAGATTACTACATTTATTTGAAAATATTAATTGGAAAAGAGCCATTTGAATTCTGTTACTTCTTAAAAGCTAATAATCGATAGAAAAGTTTATTGCTGAATATAATATGGATTTAAATAATTTCTAATATCACAGATAAAGTGGTACGATACCAATGAATTTTACTGTTATATCCTTCCTGATCAAAATCAGGATTTCAAATAAAAAGTATTTATTTGAACAAATAAAAAATGCTTGCTTTAATTGTCCTGAAAAGATTAGATTTCTGAACGAAGTTCGTAGGGAGTAGATGTTTCACAACCATCGGATATTAATTTTAACTATCCGAAAAGATTTCGTGTTTTCTTTTCGAATGAAATAATTTTACTTATTAGATGTTTTTTTTTTTATTTGTTCCGAAAAATAATAGTTATATGAAGGGTGATTTCTAAGTATTCATTGAGAATAAATATTTTACAACTTTCGGTAGTTAATTTTAATTATCCGAGGGATTCATACAAAATCCATCTATATGGTGGTATAGAATATACACCGAAAAAGGATGGACTCTATGAGCACCGCATTCGGATTTAATTTAACACCATTTTTTCAAACATCCTTTATTTCTAATTGTTTAATAATAAAATAAACACAACTGCACAGATTTATTCTTCAGCTCATGTGCTATTGCGAATTAAGTAATTCGAAAATCCCAATCAAATTGAAATCGCTTACAAATGCCAAAAATTTATTCGCATGTAATGAACAATCTGATGCAGTTGCAGTTCACTAATTTGGGATTGTTCAAATACCAAAGAATAAATTTTAAATAAATACGCAGCAAGCAGATTTTTCGCACAAAAATCGGGAGCTTCTTATCTATACATAACCAGGAATAGCCTTAGATGGAACAACCAACTACATATTTAGTCATCGGTCAATAACCAGAACCAGTGAATATATGTAGAAAATACCAGTGATATCGATCGTATCTCGTATCTCTTATATTCTTTTAAGGTAACCCCTAACATTCGTCAGCAAGTCACTTTCTATGTATAACTTGTGCCAATATCTTCTGTAACGTAAGTAACACAATCTTTCCATTCTTAAATCGTATAAATATAGTATGTACTATATGTCAGTTAAATAAATGCCCCAGCATTTCGTGAATTGTTGAAATGCCTCTAGGGAATCCCACAAAATACTTATTACATATAATAATGTACATATGTACACAATTTATTTCATGCGTGTGCATTTATTGTACGTACATATATAAATACATACATACATATATATTTCTATGAGTATAGTTGAATAAAAATTTTGCCAACACGTTTCCTGAAAAGATTTTACTAAAATAAGAGAGAATTCAATCAACGGCTGTCATATATTTTCACTTTGGAGGCGACCAACAATCTTTTGCGGTGCTCAACACAAATTGAATTTGGTACAGAGAAATGGGAAGCCTGGATGCGTGCCCGGAATGATAAGATAATATTTCATGTATATCAGAAAATAGGACGACGCACAAATATATCTATATATATATGTATAAATATAAATCTGTTCCTCATCCACTATTTAGCTGCTAGGTGCTGGTGAACGAATGCCTATTGGTGTAAAGGTGATTTATGTCTTTTATCAGAAAAGGTCTTGTTAATGGCCTTGATGACAAGAAGAGTCCCCAGATGGATGGAATAGAAAGCCCTTTTATTGACATATCACAGTGTTTCTGACAGACCGAGGAAAATGAAAATTTTATCTTATGTTCTCAAAATCATTTCAATCAACCATGATGAAAATTTTTGTATGCCTATGTATCCTAATGTCACTTAGACGAGAACTAATCCATAGGTCGAACTCATTCTAGGGGTGAAAAATTGTAACTATGTATTTTTAAATACATATTAGTTGAAAACCAGTCAAACTAACCCCCCCCCCCCCCTCAATTCTACATAAAAGATACTTTTAAGAGATCTCTGAACCTCATAAATTTAGCAAGTAAGAGATCTTAGCAAAATTACTATTCAATATAAATTTTTTTGGAGAAACTTTAAAGCGAGAAACGCAGCGCTAACTTTTCCAACCTTGACCTCAGTATAACTTGAAGACAACTTCTCTATGATAGCAGTTAATTAGTCTGTTGACTTGAAAATTCAAATTATTTTTTAATAATTTACTACATCAGGAATAATTTTTCACGTTAAATAATGTTTCCCAAATTTTTATTTAACAATTTCCCGTAAATAATTCTGGCACCAAATAATAACAAAAATTAGCTCTCAAAGCTGACAAAGTTACAGCAGAGTAGAAAGTCGACCTACTCGAGTTCAACCTCAACCTGGCCGGACTCACCAGCTTTGCCATTGGGAGATTGATCTCATATTCTACAGAACTATTAAAGTTGGTGAGGCCGGCCAGGTTGGAAAAACCAGCACTAAGTTTTACGCTTAATTTTAACAGGTTAAGAGGCTTTGGAGAATCTGAACACTCCCTTTTCAGTCAGCTCAGCTGTTAAAGACAATTCACTTTGCAAAAAGGAAGAAGAAGAAGAAACTTTTGGCGAGGCTATGATGGTATTACGACCAACCCACACGTAGCTAGCAAAGAGCACGCGCGTTTTACTACACTTTCGCCCAGACAATAATTTTGCTAAGCTGTGATTCCTTATACGATTATCGAGGGTAATTGTGTGCGTCTTTAATCAGGTTACAGTTATTGATATAAATAATAATTTTATGATAAATTCACAGTACGTAATGAGAATTGAATTATTTTATCATATAAATTGCAGGTAAATAATACCACAGCCGTCGTTACGTCCAACAGGATTTTCGTAAAAGCCTACAGTAATTAATTGTTATCAAAACCTTAAAGTGACGATATCATTGTCGAGTAATAATGGAGATTATTGTAAAGCTGTGTCATTTCAATCACTTTCAAGGCAAGAAATTTTTAAATTCTTTATGAATACAGCTTTTAAAATAACTGACGGGTCCAAATCGTCCCTCATATTCCTCAGCACTATCCTCTATGCTCGGCTCAAATTGTATAATTATTTTATATTTCACACACTTGTACATTATTTATATAAATATATACTTACTTCACAGAATTTTCATTCAAAATTTCGATATTAAAAATAAAATAATTTCTGAGACTATTATCATGATAAGAGATTTAAGAGTACTTCGGTGAGGAGCTCTTACATTAAAATACTCTTTTGAAGTTCTTGCCACAGCAAAAATTCTCTATACTTTCTGCGCTACATTGATATTTCGCTCCGAAAAAAATTCCTTTGAAATGTTGGGTTTTCAAAAAATTATTTCAAGGTTTTTAGAAATGTTCTGAAAATATGATTGAACTTGTACATCAACAAATTAAACCTTTTGTTTTATGGGTTTTTTATCTCAACGAGTTCACAAAAATTTGAGCAATAATTTGAGCTGCATATCGCTTTTCTCATCTATATTTTGATTGAAAAGGTTTAAGAGTTTCAGACAAGGAATTTTTGAAATTAAAAAGAATGTCAACAACTTAGTTACTTCAACAGTCCCTGTTCTGTGTGCAACAGGTGACAAAACGTTGGAAAGTATTTGAAAAATATCTTGAAAAGCATTTGTAAATTGACTATGAATTTCGTCAATTGCAGAATTGGTTATTCTCAACGAATTAATTCTTTAAAAAAAAAGTCCAAATACTGTCGGGAACTTCTAACGGCTTCTTTTTATCCGAATGTAATTGCGCTTTGGTGAATACCTCATTTTCTTCATTTAAAGCATCACCGTTATTCTGGTTTCTATGTACAACGACATTAATTTTCATTTTATTGAATTGTTATCAACTTAGCAAGAATGACTTCTATTAGAATAACCTTGCCTCAAGCATCTTGTACCTCTACAAGCTATAGTAAAGGGTTTTCCAATAAAAGGTGTTATTTTGATATTCAAAGAAAAATACCATTTTCTGAGATAAATGATCGGATCTTTATTTCATTATAAAGAGGAAGGTATGCCGTTAATAATGGAAAATAACATCAGCCAAATGACCACCACGACCACGCCTACAGGACCATATCCTTTTCATAAAATTTTCCATAACCAAATCGCAGAGTGGCTGCCCTATGTCCTCGATAGCGTCACGAAATCCATTTTTAAGGTCTTGAATCGACGCTGGGCTGTTGGCGTATACCTTCTCTTTCACGTGGCCACAAAGGAAGAAGTCGCAAGGTGTTAAGTCACAAGATCTCGGTGGCCAATTGTGACCACCTCTTCGAGAGATAAGATGGTCCGGAAACTTTTCCCGTAAAAGATCAATGGTTTCGTTGCTTGTATGGCACGTAGCGCCGTCTTGTTGAAAGTAAACGTTGTCCAGATCAATACCATCCAATTCCGGCCATAAAAAATCATTAATAATCTGTCGATAGCGCAATCAATTCACCGTAGCTGTTGCTCCAGCCTCATTTTCGAAAAAGTAAGGTCCAATGACCCCGCGGGACCATAAACCGCTTCAAACAGTCACACGTTGATGCGACAATTTTGCTTTTTGACGAAGCCATTGAGGTGGAAATTGGCCTCATCACTTTCCGGATCATTTTCATGCATTTCAAGGACCCAATCAGCAAAGATTCGACGTTGTTGATGATCGGCCGGCTTGAGTTCTTGTGTTAACTAACTTTATAAGCCTTAAGACCCAAATCCTTATGCAAAATACGGTGTAATGACGTTTGTGGAATGCCTAATCCCAAAGAACGACGAGGAATGGACAAACCTGGGTTTTCTTCAACACTTTCGGCTACAGCAGCAATATTCTCGGCTGTTCTTGAGCGACGTGCACGGGTTTTATTCCTCACATCACTAACTTGTCCCGACAGCTCGAATTTTTCTACCAATTTCTGTATTGCGGTCCGACAAGGTGCTTCAGGACGACCCAAAAATGTGAGTTTTACGAACCGTCTCTGCCACATTTTCACCATTTTTATAGTGAATTTTAATAATTTCAATGCGTTGTTGAAACGTGTATCGTTCCATTTTTATTAATGGCGTAGTTTCTACTTGTCAAATGTCAAAAAATGACAGCTCCAAAAGTGACATCTACCAAAATAGCGGGCTAATTAAAATAACACCTCTTATTGGAAAACCCTTTATAAGGCTAAAGTTTTATGACATATAGTAGAAATAATACAATTTAAAATTATATGGCCGTTACCTTTAAAATGTGTGTGTAAGCTCTTTAAATGAGAGAAAATAAACAAAATACTTTCAAAATTTTCTTACAAATAAAACAAGTCAATTTCATATTGATCTCAAAAAACGGAAATCAAACCTCTATTATATAGTTTATAATTAAAAGTATGTTGTCAAATTTATAAGCTTAATTTTAAGAATATCTTAAAACATATATAGCTTATAAGTTGTTACAAAGAAAATTTTAAAAGACAGGTCAGCTAAATAAAATAAAATAAAGAAATATTCTTTTTTTCGTTTTCTTGAATGAACTTCGCGACTCACTTTTCTTTCCAGTGACTGTCGCTGGTAAAAATTTAATTAAAGCCAGAAAGGCTAACGTACTTTTATTGCACTCTATTAAATAAAAAAAATCTATGTAACTATAGCTCATATGTACTTTAATAAAGTGATAATTATACTTTTGCATTCATGTATGTTTGCTGCCGATTTTTTAAGAATGTCAAAAGCTCTGACTTCATATGTAGGCCATTTCTTCCAAAATTATCAGTTTGTGCGGAAAATTGTATTTGGAAATTATACAAAATCTGAAAGTTGCAAAGTTTCTGCTCATCCTTACTGTTTTTATTTAATTAGTCTATTAAAGATGTGCGGGTAGTAATCATTCGGTACAAAAGTATTCGTAACTTCTCTAAAAACTGGGTACCGAATACATACCTAAATAATTATTCGTTGCTTGTACTCATATTCAGTTGATAAATTCGGTATTCTATTACCTATATGAATACAGTGTAACGATGGAAATCAAATAACTACAATTCGTTCTACGGCGGTACCCAGTTAAAGTTTTCGATAAAACTTCATACCATTGAGTATTGTACCTATACCATTACCAAACAGGACTAATCACACTTTTTTCCCAGTTGTTCACGTAAGTAGGTACCGAATCTTTTTTTTTTTTTTTCTTCATCACTAGTATGACAGTGGGGTTGAGGAATGAACAATAAACTGCGGTGGTGGTGCTAAAATTAACTTAATAAGAAGTTAACAGTAGTATCGAGTTTGGGCAAAGTAAAATTTAAAGCGATCTCCAAATATTTCACATTAAAATCGCTAGTAAAATTTTGATGTATGTTAATTTGGAGAAGCCAGAGTAATTCATTTTTGAATTTTGACAAAACAATTTTAACTCTTCAATCAATAAAAAAACAAAATAAAAACTGCGAATTGCTATGGAAATAGGAAGTGCCAACATTTTACCAGTCACACTTAATGCCTTGAGTCTAATAGCGAATTCGAGTAAAATGTGACATTTCCATACAAATTCTAGAGCTGGTAAAATCGGAAGCAGACATTTTACGGAAGATTTTACTAGTGCAATACGGAGTTTACCGGTAAAAACTGAAGGTTTCCTTATTATAAAATAGATGGCATTATGTACTCCACTAATTTTACTAGGCATTTTAATGCGCAAAGCATTAAGTGATTGGTAAAATTTTTACATTTTCTATTTCTGAACGTTAAAATTGTTTTATCAAAATATAAAAATGAAAACTATTTTGTTTTCTATAAATTAACATTTACTCGCGATTTTAGTGTGAAATGTTTTAAGAACCCGTTAAATTTTATTATGCCCAAACTCGATATGGTTTTGTGCATTGAAATGCTTAGTAAAATGTCTGGAGAATTTATAGTGCCGTCTATTTTATTTTACATAGAGGGAACCTTTAGTTTTTACCTGAAAATTCTGTACTGCACTAGTAAAATCATCAGTAAAACTTTCGCTTGTGATTTTACTGTCACTAAAATTGCTATGGAAATCTCACATTCTACTCGAACTCTATACTAGACTTTATGAAACAGCCGCAAAAATCTGGAAAAATTCCTCGTTTGGAACAAACAAAAAAATATATGCAGGCGATTTTCTGATGAATGAAAGAACTTATCTATGCATTGCCCTAATGCGACTGAGAAAACGAGTTAAAAACAAAAATTAAGAGAGCAAATCATTACCGGAATAGTAAAATCTTCTTGAGTAGCTTCAAGATCCTTTCAAATTATTCATAGTATTGAATTTTTTGTACAACCGGTCACCCTACCTCAATTTTTTAAGAAAAACAAAAATTTCGCTTTGGGCAACATACTGAAATTTCTATAATTTCTATAAAATAAAATTCTCACTTTTCCCAAAACTATCAGAGAATCCAGCATGAGTTACAACCACTTAATTTCTTTAGAGCAAAGGGCAATTGCAACAAAATATTTGGGATCAGTTGCAACTTCTCTTCCTTCTGAAAGAATATTTTTGACTACGGCAGAACTAGTTATAAGAGATAGACTAATCGATTTTTTCCTGAAAATGTTGAGAAATTAATCTTCTTCCATGCTAATCAAAATATTTCTTTAAAACTATTAATTTACTTCTGAAAAATGGTATGCTTTTTTCTCCTGAAATATTTTGTTTTTTATTTTTCAATTCTTGAACTCTAATTGGGTACTATTGTTTTCATATTTAATTAAATACTCCTATTCACATTGTTTAATTAATAAGTACGGGTATACTGCTTGAAGAGTATTTTACCTAAAATACCGAATAAGAAAGTAACGAATTAAAAGTAACGAATATTTTTCATGGAGTAACGAATGAGTACCGGATAACAAAAGTAACGATATTGCATATGCCTATAGTCTATAAGTAAAATATATCCAGTAGAAAACTTTAGTTACAAATTTAAAAATCAGACCAAAGAGTGTAAAAATAGCACTGAATTTATTTTATGTGAAAAACTTGTTTCAATGCTTCTTTTATTAGATTTAATTGCTGTGGAACAAAAGCATTTTACAGTAAAAGAATATCTTCTTCAATCAGATTTTGTTGATATCATTTGGTAGACCGGCTTTATTTTTCTCTTTGTACAGATGTATCAGAAAATCTCTTTCTTTTAAAATATGAATTTTTTATTCGAAATATGAGATATCCTGTTCCTTTTTTTTTTTTTGGGTTATATATTAAATCTATTCCACCGACTTTGCTGTTCTCTTCTCTAGTTTCCAAAATGAATGTGGAGAAATCGTGTAAATTTGTGTATATAAATTTTTTGTTTTATTATTAATAAAAATGTGAAACATACGTATTTACGAATATGTTAAGAACAAAATATATTTTTTGCTTTATTTATTTTAATTGAAAAATAACATAAATGCTCAACTGTTACTTATAAAATGGGTGTACTGATCCTGCTCTAAGTAATTATGAATCTTAAAATTATTATTAGGATTGTACGACCAAAATGCTGCCTGTACGGTCAAAAATTTGTGTTCGTACGACTTTTCAATATTAAAAACATGGCAACCCTGGTCGAAGGAAGCAAAAATAAATCCACCTTCTCCAGGCACCGCTGTCGGTCGTGATAGCATGGACAGAGTCCAGATGTTTTCGAATGCTTTACTGTTCGGTGCATGTTGTTTAAATGATTTTTTTTTTATTGTATACTTAGAGATCTGAAATTTTGTACACGGAAAAAAAAAGTAAAATTAAGTTCGAAAATGAGACAAATCGGCGTGGGGTTACTATACAAAAATTTCAAATAAAATCTCAAAATTGGTGTTGCCATATAAAAAATTAAGGTTTTTTACATATACTGTGAAAACGATCCGTCCTAGACTTTTTTATTGTACTAAAAGCTTCTTCAGAATACGAAATCCTATAAAATTAGTTATAATCATTTTTTCTGTCTAACGAACCGTTCTAGAAATGTATGCGAAAAACCACTTCAAAATTTCAACTTGAATAGATCGGTGACCATACGAAACTTTATACGGGCATTCATCTAGGATATCATAAGAATTGGTCTTAGACTAGCTTTTTAACTTATTTTATAATTAAATTAAATGTGAAAACCTAAGCACATTTCTGTTTACGTAAAAATTTTGCTGTGATGCTTGGCTTCGTTTTGGAAATATAAATTCTTACAGTGACACAGTCTTTCATACGAAAACAATCCCATTGAACTAATTTTGGACCAAACCATTTGCGATTTAAAGAAAACTTTCAGAATCTGTAAGGAATACGAAAATATATAAGAATATGATGACTTTAAAAATTCGCATCTCCAAAACGAAGCCAAGCACCATCACAAGTCTATGCACAGTGATAGATAAGTTTTCTGGCTCGAAAATAAATATATATAAAGGAAGTTTTACATATCCCAATTTCCATAGTAAGTAATAATATTTAAAAAAACAAACAAAAGTGCTATTATTAACAAACGCGAGTTTTATCAGTGTTGTTGTATTGTTTTATGAACAATATAAATCATTTAGTTTTTTTTGGCATTTGAATCAGAAAAACTCGATTGCTCCTTTCTTAATATATGGTATTTTGATATTTTTTTCGTAAAACCGCGACATTTATACCCCTCTAGTAGGGATACGCGTGGGTGTGGTAGAGGTAAACAAAAAAATACTGGTTAAGTATGTTCGTATTCCATACAAACTGTTAAAGTTTCATCTCAGTCAGAGATGGTCGGGTTCAAAACATGTACAATTTGATTGTTTTGAAATTTGTTGATATCTAACGCACTCTTACGGTATTGCATTTTATGTAAACTAACTGTAAAACGTAATGATGGCGAACACCATTTTGCAATCCGCTGACACTGATTACGTGCAGGTGTTATACGGGAAAAGGATTTTTCAATTAACAACAACCAATAAATTTTATGGAAAACTATTTCTTTATTTCGGATACCGTGCAGTACGAAAATCGATGAAAGACTAAATTATCTTAAGATTAATTGCGAGAATTTCGCTTACAGATTGCATTTATCTGTGCATGGCTTTAAGTTTCAACTGCATTAAGTGCAGTTTCAGCAATTTGGTTATGGTACAGAGCCTCATTTAGAATTCAAATAAATGAGAACGAAAATTATTTGTGCATCATATCAATTACGTATTTTTTCAACTATAACACACGCGATTCACCCATAAAAAACAATCAATCAAAATTAAAAATCTAAGCTAGTTATTTTGGATAATTACTATGTAAAAATACATATGTCTATATTCCAGTATCAATACCAGCCTAACGATATCTACACTTCCTTTTGAAATTATGTCCTTAATATTGTAGAAAATTTTTTTTAAATCTTTACAACAATAAAATTTGAAGAATGTCTGCATAGTAAACAAACAAAAAAGCTAGAATTGGTCTAAGATCAATTCTTTTGATACCCTAGTAGGTTTTAGTAAATTAAGACCTTATGAGACTTATCGTTTTCACAGTATACGTAAAAATTTTAAATTTCTATATGGCAACATCAAGAAGGTGTTGTCGGATTTATTCCATTTTTGAAATTATATTTACTATTGGTACACTGTAAAAAATGTGCACAATTGTTGCCACAAAGATTAGGTGTTTTTCCCTAAAATGTAATATTCCGTACATTTTAGGGAAAAATGCGTAAGCTTTGTGGCAACAATTGTGCACATTTTTTACAGTGCATGTACAAAATTTCAACTTTCTACGCTGACGCACTCTCAGGTAGTGTCCAAATATGTTGTGAAAAATGAAATTTTTGTATGGCGACCCTACGAAGGAGTTACCCGATTTGTCCCATTTTCGAACTTTATTTTACTGTTTTTTTTTTAAAGGCCATATGCAAAATTTCAGTTCAATCAAAATAACTTTTAATTTTATGCATGGGTGTCTAATTCATTTTGCTCTACCATCATTATTTGCATGTATTACAAACGGAATGACAAACTTAGTATACCCTTCAGATTTCATCTAGGATATTAAAAGTAAAAGAGTCTAAAGATAGGAAACAAGGTCATTCAAAAATTTTTCAAACATAGCAGCTCTCTTCCTCTATACAATGGCATTAGTCTGTGTCCGTTTAGGTAACATCTAATTCCAACAAATAAAGTTTTAATCCAAAATTATCTAAACATGTATCCATAGAACACTGTACATCAAGGGAATCTTATTCGTCCAACAATGTCTATCCTTTCCCTTTGGCTATTCATAGTTACTTGTGCTGGAGATGATTCATATGTACCTCGTTAGCCTGAAGGCTTTCACTAATTGTTAGTGCTTGTTGCACAATTTCATGTACTAAATTCGAATGATATACCTACATATATTTTGTTAATCATAGTTAGTATGAAAAGCTGTCATGCCAGCCATCTCAAGGAAATCCAAAACTAAATACACCTCTGTTAACATGCCCCAGAGATTAATTAATTTAAATTCATTTAAGTATGTTGGTATGTCTGTAATTTTAGGCCTTGAATTGACAATTTTCGTTTGCATTGCAGTAAAGAGATTCTTTTATTGTTTCTGTCTCGCTTATTTAATATGAAATAATATCCATCAATGAGCTGCTTTATTAACTTAATGTTTTCCAAATTTTTTACCTATATAAGTATATTAAAATGTATCCGTTCAGAAAGAAACCTTTTAACTTTTTATATAATATGTAAAATATTATGAATAGAATGAAAAATATTCAGGCCTACCTGGGAATTCTCTACTGTTTAATAGAGATGTGTCGGTCCGGAACGAATGAGTCCATTCTGAACGGGTTCATACAAGAAATCAACGGAACGGGTCCATAATTAGTGAAGCTGTCGTTGACTCGTTTCTATGGTTAAACCAATTTATGCAAAAAAAAAAAAACTTACTGATCTGAGCACATTACACATTACACTGCGCCCATTCTGATTGCATATTTTAATATTTTGTAGGAATTTGATTAATTTTACTCGTACGCCCCAGTATCATATAGAATTTATTTAGGTATTTGAGTGGAGCCAAAATTACCTCTCATGGCCCAAAAGTAACGAAGGGCTCAAAATGCATAGAAAAACAGTAACATGTAGAAAAAGTGGAAAAAGTGATGAATGAATGGCGGCAACGTCTACAAATGTCGATAGATTTGCACTCGAATAAGTCGACTGCTTCTTCATAAATTCTGCTAACTGTTTAAGCTGAAATATGCTTTTGTACTAGTACATTTAAGTCCAACATAAATATTGGTCCGGTCTTACTTAATTTAGCTTATTTGCATAATGGGATGCAAAAGTGAGCATCACCTCTATCAATTGTGTAAAACCAAGTCGGCTAGCTTTGTGTTTTTGTTTAATTTCTGATACAATTGATAAAAACGAGGCTTTGTACACCACCAACTTCGGTCCCACGTGAAAGGTTTTATCCAAAGCTTGTCCAAGAACTTACTGATACAAGGAATCGACAATTTTATATGCTTATATTTTTAATTTAAAGCTATGCTGTTAGTTCTTAATACTCTAGACCAGTGATTCCCAAAGTGGGCGATAATGCCCCTAGGGGGCGCTGGAACGACCCAGAGAGGCGCTGGAATGACCCAGAGAGGCGTTGAATAAAAATAAATAACAGAAAATAACGAATTTAAATTTAACTTCAAAGGCGACTACCATATCAACGGCTTAGGAGTTACAGGGTGATTGAACACCATGTATCTTAAAAGTACAGCGTGTACGGTCACCGTCTAATGCAATAGGTCAAATTAAAGAGTAGAGTCGACAGTTTACAGTTTTCATAAAAAAAAAGTTATATTAATGACCTTTTTGCAAAAAAAAAATTGAGATCAAAGTAAAAAAAAGGTAAAAAATCCGAAATTTTTAGTTTAGACTACAATAACTTCTGAAGGGAGAGGAGTACCGGGATGGTTGAGCAGTTGTTGGAAAGGCCATGGAGTTCTGCATAGAGAGTTCTACTTTAGACGGTGGTCGTACATCCAGTATCGAGAGCTCGAGCAGAGCAAAGCTCAAGTACCAAGCACAGTTCATCCGAGTAGACCAGACTAGACCGGAGGAAGTATAAATAAAACCAGTGATCAGTCAACTGCTTCCTAGAAACCACACTGCCAATAACTCCCGACTATCCGTGTTGTTTCTGCCTAGGACATGCATACGATGTTCATATTGGTCTAGGTCAAAATATCTGCACAATATTTTACCACCTATCCGTCCCCGTGCGTACGATTTTCGTATTGGTCTAGGTTCGAATATCCGCACAATACATTACCGCTTGCCCGTCCCGTGCTGTTTCTGCTTATGACATGCGTATGCTTTCGTACTGGTCTAGGCAAGAATATCCGCACTTGTCTGTGTACTAAGGCACCCGACTTCGTCATCATACTCACCAGTATACACATATATATCAGTTTTGGATTATTGAAGTGCAGTACCAAATAATTTCAAAGAGTTATTAGATGAACTGTATAAATTACGTTAACAAATAGTGAACTAGTGAATTATATTAGTGAATAGCGTACTAGATTTAAATGAAGAAACTATATTGAATTGCAATATGAAATATATAAATTTAACAAAATAGAAATTAGTGCTAAAACCTAGCATTGTTAAATAAAAGAGACAGTGAGTAAAAGAAATATGAAAATACCCGAAGCTCGTTGTGAATAGTGTAAACATAAAGGGACCTAACCCTGGCCTACTTCCGAGCTATCCGCATACAACTACACCCGACCTTACAAATGACAGATGAAACTTAACTCAATTTTCGTTTATAATATTGCCGGCAATACGGTAACAAACATCAACATTAGAAATTATCAAAAAAAAAATTAGAAGCATAATTTAAAGCTGTTGAAATTATGGAATTTCCCAAATTCTAATCGCTTGTTATTTATGGGATCACAAGCAAAACTGCGGAAAGGGCTGGGCAAACAAAAATTGATTAATTTTATATCGTTAAAATGCAAATTTAAGGAATATTTGATGTTGTTATAGAAGATAATCTTGACAAACACAAAATTTTTTCTTCAAGAGCTGTAATATATACTCTCACTTCCCGATTTACCAAGAAACTGAACGCTTTGTAGTGGAAACACTACATTTCGAGATGTATCTGCTCCTCTTAATTTAATTAGATATTTATTATACGAAATAAAATTATTTATCACTGAATCGGATTGCTTAACATTTCATATTACTGGTTTCATTGGCTTATCCTCTCAAATTTCCAAGTTAGATCACCACCGAGAATGTACGACTACAATTGAAGCAGTTCCCTTCATCTAGAATCACAGAAAAATATTTTTTAGATATTCCTAAATGCCAATAATAATCTCTATAAAGACACATTTACCTACACATTCAAATATAATTACGTTTTATGTCTTACCCTTCTTCAATTGCTAACACAGCATTTCCCACAAAATTTCAAAAGGTGAATTTATTTATGGAAATAATTAACATGTTTTCAGCAGCAGCCTTTTTCATTTTATAAATGTCACTTCAATATAACCACACCACTAAAATATGACAAGGTTTGACTATTCTCTTGACTGTAATCAAATACGTATTGTTGATTATTAGCCACCTTCAAACAACGGCGTAAACAATAGTCCGTATTTAAGGGTAATTATTAGCTATCAAAATCAGGCGAAATTTGCAGTCGACAAAAAGATCTGGTTGCAGTGAACGCACTCAATTTAATTTTCAGTTGTTCTTCCTCGCAGGACAGGAATAGGACTACTGGAGGAACAACTATGTACAGGGAGAAGTAGTACATAATGAGACAATAAATGAATGTGTCTCATTATAAGCTCAAAAATAGATCATCAAATCATGACCTTGCTGTAATTTTCTTCAGTGTCAAAATAAATCTGAATGTGTACATAAATTATTCTCAAGCTCAATATGGGCTGCTCACCTTAAATCATTCCCAAGGTCTGTTCATGTTGTTTCAATTGATTTATGGTTTTGTTTTTGTTTTTACGTGCTATGATTTTTAAAGCATTAGCGAATATCTTTTGATATATTCTACGGTTATAGTCGAAGGGATAATTAGTGAAGGTTTGAGGAAAACTGTTATTCAAATCTGGGTTTACACCATAATAAGGCCAACGAACAATAATAGTGATATGATTAAGTTTTTTCTAATTGAATTGAATCTGCCCAACTATTTTGTTATATCTGCAGTAGAAGGAATTGAGCCCAGGATCTAATCATTATTGAAATTTACTGCTTGCTGCGTTTTAATTATGATTGATTTTTATAATTTACAGAGTCATATGCTTTCAATTGAAGTGAGATCTCCCCGATTTCTACATATATGTAAATATAAACAATATTTACAATGCTCACAATTGGCGTACACTTAAATATAATTCTGATATTTCCGAAGAGGAGTGAAAAATATGTCGTAGGCTAGTAATTTCCAATATGGTATTAAAGCGTTCACATTACAGCATTCCGTAAAAAGGAAACAATTTCGTATAGGACTGTGAATATAAAGTAACCATAATGTTTGTTTAAGATTTACGAATTTAAATTCAACGAATAATGGTAGAAAATTAAAATGAACCCATGTTTGTGAGAGTGAATTGTCAACCATATAGTATACCTATTCAAATTTTGCCGTTATGATTGCTGTCGACTAACATGTTCTCTTTTGCCCCAAAGGACCATTAAAAACTCGTTGTCGCTGGCATTTTATGCTTTCCAGGAAACTTTTATTTTTGGGGTAACATTACGTGATGAGGAAGGGACTTGGAGGAAGAGCCAAATGTAAATGAAACCTGAAAATTTTCACTAGTAACTTCCCTTTCTTCCATAACCTTTCACTAGAATTGTTGATGTCAATGCTTATATCCGACAACATATTTACATATATGAAAGCAATTTGCAGGATTTGTGGTTCTGCATTTGAAAGTTGTTCCCTCTTTTGTATAGCAGCACTGAGTTACGAGAGTTATGTATAAATGTGTACTTATATATGGATATAACCACGTAACACAACCAAAAGTTGCCAGTATAACACGTCTCACGGTATTTACATGTGAAAAGGATTTACGAGCGTGCAGAATGGATGTGACGCTTGAAAGTTTTCCTTAAGAATTTCACAGAAACAATGAATGCTTTAGATTTATGCCATTTGTGTTTACCAGCAATTCTTCTTGATTAAGTTCAGAGTAAATCTCTGCTTAGCGTTCCTAGAGAAGACAGCGGGTAAGGTAATATATATAATAGACATGTGTACATATACCTACCTGTGTATAAATCTCTTGTTTATTAATAATTGTTTTGACAAAAAATAATAAGAAAAATTCTCGTAGTATTGATAGTTCTAATATGACCAAAAATTGAATGTGTGAAAGGATACTATACCTACATACTTCTATTTGATGGTTGTGAAATTGTTTTTTGTTTTACGCGTATCTTCCAAACTTTTGTTACGAGATTTAATATAGGTGTCATAAAGTATGACTCGAAAATAGGTGATTCACATCTATACTGTCCTCCTATACGTTTTATTCTATTGAAAATTCTAGAATTGGGCAATATAAAAGCGTTCAATATTCATACAATTTTACGTTTATAGCCAAAGCACAAAATATTTGATATCAGAAGGAAATATGGGAAAAATTGTATCACTGCGCAAATATAAAATATTGAGTCTATAAAAGTCATGTAAATTTTTAGTAAAACACATTGAATCTGCTCAATAGACATGAAGGTGATTTTCTCCTTAAATATATAATTTCCAAATAACAAAATGCACATGGAATAAGTTCAAGATTTGTACTTAGCTGTTTTGATACTATATCAAAGCTATGACAATTGTAACTAGGATATTCCTTTAAAAAGCATAAATGTATAGCCTCGAATGCGATGCTGCTATTATCCTTTGTTGTTGTTGAGTAAAAGAGATTTTAATGGTTTTCGTAATTTTGTGAATTTCTGTGAAAATCTGCAGTGTCAGTGATTCTTTAAAAGGATGGCAATATGTACTTTGGCATTTCATCTGCTCCATCACATTCATTAGTAGTTGGGGAGATAAAGCTAGATTTGAAGTTTTGACATTGAAATCGGCTGTATGAGTCGATTAAAATTCGTGATAATTCATTTTATAAATACAATTTTAAGGATATTATGCATCAGAGTTATTGATTTACTTACAGAGAATCAACGAACTTTCACCTCACTTCGACTTTTGATATTGTTGATTAATGGTATTTACATCTCTCTACAAAAGCAATAGAATATCCTGATAATTTAGTCATTATTGTCCCGGAAATGTTCTTATCTACGATGACTGACGTAACCGAAAGAGAATTGTGAAAGCTTCTTAGCTGGGCTATAAGTTGTGGTCTGAGACTTAAGATTGAAATAGTTCTCTTTACACGAAGAAGAGTTATCCCGATTTTTATTTCCCCAAAACTGGGTAATATTACTCTCGAATTGAAAACTGAAGGCAAATACGTAAAAGTTATTTCGTATTGTGATGCGGATGTACACCGCTATTTCGACTCTCCTGAAAAATATTACAAAAATGCATAGATTCGCTGAGTATTACAGGAGCTCATCGAAAAATACCAACGGCATCAATTGAGTTTATGTTTCGGTTTCAGCCCATTGACATCCATAGCAAAGGTATTTCTGTGCAAAGCGTCCGACTAGCCTAAGAGAATCAGTTTGGTGGAGGGAGGGGGGGGGGGCACGAACTACATTGCCCATCAGGGCCACAGCCAATCTGCAATCAAAGCTCTGATGTAATGGCTCAATATACAGCAGAATCTTGCAACATCTGGGAAAATAATCAGCGATTGCTAAACAATTGTCTCGCTAGAATTGTTCTGCTCGGTTATTATGATAATTAACCCAACAGCTGGGTATTATGACTACTTTAGTACAGCAATCGATAATTACATTAACACATTACATAACACAGTGTTGTATAGTGAGAATATATTTTTGACGAGACATGCAGATTATAGATCTAATGTAACTAAAACTACCCTGGTAGTCAACGATCATCAGTTTACAATGTTTTAATACCGGTGCGGGTAGGGGATTTTATGTTCACTAACATAACTTTTTAGTAAAGTGATTTATACTGAATGCCTCGATGAGTTTCATCGCCAACTTATCTATCACCTCATTAATGAATTGATATAGATACTGATCTGTGTGTCAAGATCATCTAATGTACCAGTGAAAGGGAGACAAATTGTGTTGAGCAATCATAGAATTGCGAAGTATATAAATGAGTTTAGTCCCGGTGCTAGAACAAAAATCAGCATTACATTCATTCAACGAATCATCATGAGTTCATCAGTGCGCTCATGATGATGGGGCTACCAGGGTAGTGGGATCGAAGAAATTTCTCATACACACCCAAAGTCTCATTTTATACTAAAAAAACCGTGGTATGTAAAAATCTCCGCCATTTTTTATTCCATCTTGAATTTTTTTTTTATGGTATACGAAAGAAAACGGATATGCCTTTGTAGCCATATATTCCTTATTTCGTTGTGATAAATGGTCACGAAACTGCAATCGAAAGCATTTCGAAGTTTACCATTTTTTACAGATTTTTTTTAACTTTCATAACAATTTGATCGCATGTTTTGCTCTATAATATTATTTTCTGTTCATATTAATAATAGCGATTTCGATTTCGCGTCTAATAAATATTTATTTATTAAAATCGGTTGAAATTTTACTGAGTTATCGAATATTTTGTCATTAATCAGTTACATTTCCATATAACTACAGCGAAAGTTGAAGAAGTACTGGGTTTTAACCATGAAAACTATGCAAAAATGCATCCAACAAAACCAACAACAACAACAACTTCAAAAGCCGTTGTCAACAATACCAATTTAGAATTAAGTATCATGACGCATGCCTACGCGTATGATACAGTAGTTTTGTTTGGAATGTAAGGTGGCAATAGTAAGTATCCTTGTTGCCTTTGTGAGTGGGATAGTCCGTTCGATTCAGAATACTTGGTAAATATGTAAGTTGGGTCAGGGAAAGTACTACGGGACAAAGTATAGATTTGTTTAAATTAATTCGAGTGTTTTATTTATTCAAGAAGATTCAGTGTTTCGTTTGTGTGATTACTTAGGCAGACTGCATTCGAACACTACTGGATCGCACCTAGTTCAGCGTTGAGCTTAAGAGGCTTGGTATCAACCACAGAGTTTTTCTCTGTTGAGTTCCGGTTCACAGCGATATACCAGGAAATGAGGCAGCTGAGGCTCTGACTGGGAAGATTTCGGCTATGAATATATTCTTAGCAGAAGAATCCACAAAAAGATTTCTAGAATCAGTCAAGGCGATTCTAAATTTACAGACCTGCAAGGTGGGAAGAATTAACCGCAGGCATAATTTCAATATATGACCCAAGATATTTCTTAGGAAGACAAAAAGTCTGCTAAGAAGGAATCGTAAGGATGTGCGGAATTTTACAGCAGTTATCACGGGACACTGTCTCTTTGAACAACATTCGGAACGCATGTAAGCTCCATACAATGACTTCTGCAGAAGCTCTATGAGCGAAGAGGAAGTTGAGAGCATTCAACACCACCAAGCATAGAAGGAGCACGCTTAGCAGCTTACTTCTATGCGAATTCGAGGAAATTACAGGCGAAATGCTGGGAGACCTAGTAAGGTTCAGTACCTCTTGTGGATAGCTTTACGCACCACCGCCCCCCCCCCCCCCACCAAATAGGTAGGTAGGTTCCCAATGAAGTAGCACAACAATGGAAAAAAATCACTTATGGTCTAAGTGTGGTTGACCGTAAGTGCATATTTCGATAGCCGCCACTCTAACCCGACCTAATCTGACCTAGTACAAACAAGTAAAAAAGCTAGAATTGGTCTAAGACCAATTCTTATGATACCCTAGATGAATGCCCGTATTAAATTTCGTATGGTCACCGATCTATTCAAGCTTGATTTTGAAGTTGTGTTTCACATATATTTCTAGAACGGTTTGTCGCACAGAAAAAATGATTATAACCAATTTTATAGGATTTCGTATTCTGCAGAAGTTTTTAGTACAAAAAAAATGTCTTGGACTGATCGTTTTCAAAATATACGTAAAAAACCTAAATTTCTTATATGGCAACACAACACCAAGAAGCAGTTGCCCGATTTAGTCCATTTTTGACATTTTATTTGCTAATGTAGTAAAAACATCATGTACGAAATTTCAGCTCTCTACGTCGACGCGTTCTCAGGCAGTGTCCAAATATATAGTGGAATACGAGATTTTTATATGGCAACCGAAGGAGTTGCCCGATTTGTCTCATTTTCGAACTTAATTTTACTTTGTTTTTAAAGTCCGTGCACCAAATTTCAGCTCTCTAAGTATACACGTTCTCAAGTTATCGTTCGCACGGACGGACGGACGGACATGCAAAAATCAAAATATTATGCATGGGTGTCCAATCCATTTTGCTCTACCAGCATTATTTCGAGGTGTTACAAACGGAATGACAAGCTGAGTATACCCTATAGATTTCATCTAGGGCATAAAAAGACTCAGAATTTCTTTTTGGTACCATCAGAAATAATATTCAGCTCATTAAAGTAAATACTGGAGTAGTCGAAATAATTCAAATTAATTAGCTTTAGAAATGAGGGAATGAAAATGGGCCCATAATGGTCGCAGTGAATGAGACGAAAAGCCACTCTCACTACTCAAATATAATCTAATCTGCTATGGAAATTGCAATACGAAATATCGCGATATCTTACCTCCAGTGGAACAATGACCTATAAGTGCAAAATTGGGATAAATGCGTAAAAATGCTCTAAAAGCATGATTGTTTCTTGAGTAACAATGACACAATGATAGTTCTATTGGTTTCCTTCAAAAAGAGTTTAGTTCGTTGTAGAATTGGCGCTAAGTTCATCTCACTATTGGAGCGACAACTCCCGATTTGTCTGTTGTGCTCGGGCTGTGGCAGTGAATGGATGTGTCTAAAGGCCGCTATACATACTCAAGCAAATCTTGCGACTTATGCATGGTCCAGTCGCTTGATTTACATGAGCGTGTATAGCTAATGTCGGAACTTGAGTTGAGAGAGAATTAGTGAAATTGGCATAGCAAAGTCGTCATTCATGGCAGACTTCAGTCTCAACTCAAACTCCGACTTGCGCTATACATGCTCATGAAAATCAAAAGACATCACCATGCATGGCCCCGTCGTATGATTTGCTTGAGCGTGTGTAGCGGCCTTAATAAACAACAACGTGGCAAATAGTAAATATGTCAAATTATTATCATCTCTTCTGGACGAACAATGCGTCATAAAACGTTCTTAAAACCTCTTAATTCCTAATAAAAAAGAGAATTTAGTTTAACAATGACGCAGCTAATGTTGCTTCTTCTTTTTACAATTTGTGGGTGGAGATATTATATTAAATTAATGAATAAAAGTATTTACCCGAATAGCTAAAGCCACGAAATGTCACTTTGCATAAAAAATACTTTATATAATGCTGTAAGCCGAGCTCATTCTCACACCCTAGAGGTCAAATTCGGTCGTGCCGTGAAATTCCGCGAATCATTCATAAGCAGAAAAGTACGAATGTGGAACAGTTTTCCATCCTCTGTTTTCTTCCCAACTATGAGCCACAAACATTCAAGCGTAACGCGCACTGTCACCTAGTTGTCTCTACTCAATAATCCTCGATTCCCTTGTCGTGGCCCGAACTTGTATGCGGAAGCGGAACTGTATGGACCAGTAACTGGCAGGTACATTGTGTGGACTAGCAGTAGGCAACCGCAGAGCGTATTGGTTCATAGAGCAAAATGCTGGGCGTGCTATTTACCACTGACTACCTAATTACTTCACGGCACAGCTGTGTAATTGTTTACGAACGAAGTAACAACTACCAACCACGTTATTTTGCACAATAATCTGCCTGACTATTGCCGGGTTGTTTACTATATCCCAGCTGCTGATTGAAATGACAGTGACCAGCAGTTTTGTCAACGGCAGTAGAATATTACCGCATCACAGGAATGTGAGGGTCATGTTCTACTTCCGAGTTCCGCATCTAAGTTAACGAGGTGAGCGACTAACTGGTGGTAAGCAGTTCGTTGCATTTTTAATAAAGTGACCGCTGGACTCTAGATAGTTTGGATAAAGTTTAATTAGGCGACTGCGACTGCTCACAGTTAGGTTTAGGTTATGTTAAATAAAGAATTGATGTACTAAAAATAGACTCGAGTTCGTTTTTCTTAAAATATCCTAACTGCTCTAAATATGCAGACGACACGACATCTCTACCCCGTATTCCTTTCCTACCTAGGCTGTACTACGCCATCATAGGGTATCCCCTGAGCTTTGGCAACATCATGAAAAAAAATAACAATACAAATCTTAACTTAAAAAATTTTAGAAAATTTTAAACTCGATTTCTGGATAATGTGCTTTTCGTATGTTTTCCGTTTCGTCATATTGTACGAAATGAACGACAGCTGAGAGTATAGCAATTTATAAAAATATAATTATCAACGTCAAAATTTTTATATAGGCTTAATTTCATTATTAATATATATAGGGAAAGCGTACATACTTATATTAAACTCTTTACATAATGATTTCGCAGAAATATTTTTATTTGTATCAATTGCTAAAGAAATATTTTTACCCTCATTATCGATTTTTCCAAAAAATTATTTTACTCCGAGATTCGTTCGAAATTAAAATTGAGGACTTATGGTCTCTTAACAAAAAAATCGATTCTGATTCGAATTACAAATTCATATAAAATATTTGAAAATAAATCATTATCACAACCGAATCGTGATTTTGGTTCGAGACCGAAATATGGAGGAGGAATTACAAATTCGAAATAAAGTTTGGCACTTTTTGATAAAATCAGTTGGCTTCGCCTGCAATTCGATTTTGAACTGCAAGTTTTGCAGGTACAAAACATATTTCAAGGCACAAAAACGTATTAATGCCCTACAACATGCAACACTCGCATATATATTAATTATTATTTTGTAAGTAAGCTCTGAACTCATCAATTATTATTAATTGTTCACGAGCCTTTTCGTCTTCACAAGTTATATTAAATTTTACATAATTTTCACATATTGTCAATAGATACAATTCAGACTGGCTTTAATTCGAAATCTATATATTAATTGAACCAAAAATCTGATACGTGTTCCGCTAATGATCATTCTGTGAGAACAGGAAATAGCTCTCCCTTTCTTCGAATTTGTGAAGTTAACGTCAATGCCACTTTCTCGATCCCGGTAGATATCGTATCTAATGTTTAATATCCATATAAATGCGTACACAATTTGAATATACTATTTATAGATCCATATTTATATAGTCCATACGTTATATACAGTAAACATATTGCAACGTTCCGTAACATTAATTCAGCTATTCATAAAATAAAAAACTCATACTTACATAAATTACTTTCATAACAAAAACTTTCCTTTAAACCCATGACAACCACAGGTGGAAATTTCAGGCCAAGTTTTGTAAATGTAATAACTTCGCTTCTTCATTACAGGATAAATTTGTCTAAATACTAAAATTTAGATACAATCAACTGCGTACAAATCTAAAGCAGCATTACGTAATTATTTTCTCTTTTCAAGATTTTCACAAAATGAATACTGCTGAACTACGCATTCTATAAACAATTCTTTGATTTGAACGTGTGTGGTAGATAGTCTTTGTTCAAAATAAATTTAATTATTTTGACAATGTTTCTCTCCATGTTTTGAAATATTCCGAGAATCTAAATAAACGTAAAATTTACAATTGTTTTTAATACAAAAGTTTCAGGAGTTTTGTATGGAAATTATCTTCATTGTAAAGAACAACTGAATTCAAGTTTTTAAAGATTTATTTAATAATGAGTGTTGCCACCACTTTTATTTATAAGTTCAAATATTTTATTTTGTAAGGAGTTATACAAATCGTATCGATCGGTATTTCATTCCAAGCTGAAATTATAGCTGTTTTTAAGGTTGGTGCGCTATCAAATTGACGGCCAGACCCATAGACTTTCCTAGTAAGTCATCCGCATAAATTCTCTATAATATTGATGTCGGGAAATATTGATGGCCATTCCAAAACCCTTAAGTTTTCTTCCGTGAACCATTGATTAACCATCCTCGCTGTGTGGATGGCTGCGTGGTCGTGTTGAAATATTCAATCCTGACCGTCTATCTTGTCTATTATTTTAATTTTCGCGTTAGTGAGAAGAGCTTTTTTAGTCATTAGCCGTTTGTCAGCCACTAATAAAAACGAGATCAACTGGTACATTATAGGAAATAGCTCCGCAAATCAATACGGCTGCTTCCCTTCTATGATAGCGGGACAAAAACTTTTCTTCTTTTCTCAGATCATGGTAGTAGAATGCGTATCCATCCAACGTAAAGCGGTTTGAAAAAAAGATATGCGTGCTTATGTTTAATGCTGTGTTTATTCAATAATTCTATGTGTGAAACACTTCAATTTACAAATTCACTATAAATTAATAATTTCACTAATTTATTAGTAATTGTTCGATTGCATGTGTAGTCAGTATGCCGTATTTTGGCATGTATTTGACTAGATGCAATTTGTAGCCCTTTCAATTTTACGCGTTATACACTTATTCACTTTGCGCTTCTTAACTTACTTAACTAATTTGTTTCTATGCATGTATCATTAAAATGCCGAAAGCTGGCATGTATTTAATTTTTATGCAAAAAACTTAAATACTAAATTAGTTGTTATCCACACAATACTTATCTTAAGAAATCCCAACCAAAACTTCTTGTTAATTGCCAACACCAACTGCACATAAATTTTCAGCATGTATGACAATGTACCTTAACTATGGCACTTTTTATCTTATGCTTATTGCTGAAATTGAAAAATATTTATTAACACTTGATCGTATACTAGAACTTGCATATATGATCGATTTGAAACTGAGAAAAAAACTTGCTTTAAACTACACTGATGATCGCTGAGAAAAACTTGGTTAGAATGATATTGCCTTGAATTATACTCGAAGATCGCTGTCGAAAAACTGAGAAAGATCTTAGAAATTGCCCCCTTTTTATAGGCTCTAAGCGGCCATTTTGACATACATTCCACAAGAAAATTGCAAATTAAGCATATTTTTCGACTTTGCTTGACTTATATACTTATGTCAAAATGTGCCAATTTCCTTCAACTAATTTATTTTAAATTATCCATGAATTTTCGTATTTTATTTTATTAAATATTTTAATTTTTCTGAAATTTATCAAGATGGCGACTTCCTGCCATATTATGACAATTTCCACTGTGGAACGCAAATATTTATCATTTTTCTTGCATCTCGTTTTCGCATCTTTCTCTTTCCCACTTATTATGGGAATTTAATTTACCTTTTTTCGCGAATATTTGCTTACCTGGTAACTTTCGCGGGTTTTAAGCATTACCAACAGGTAGCGCGTAGCCAACTTCGTCTAATTGACTTTCTCGCGAGTCAATTTGACAGTCGCGATCGCGGTGTTTTAATTCGAAAGTGTCGGGTTGTTTGTGTCGTTTTTCGAGGAAAATTATGGATTAATTATCCAGGTAAGTGTCTTTTATCACTATTTAAGTGTTTATCTTTAATTATGTGTCAGTTTCAGCATAAATAATTTGCAGGAAATACGCAAATTCTGCTAAATTATTTATGCTGAAAAATGATTTGTGAAATGTCAACAAAGGTATAAATTGTTGATTTTTATTAATTATAATGTATGTGCGTGTTGCAAGTTTTTATGTTTTGCATATTTAAGCATATTTGCATGTTTTGCAAATGTTTATTATGCAGAGCATATGAATTTTGCAACGAAATTACATTGTTTACATTTGCATGTTTTTGTTGTTGTACTGCCAAGAAATTGGTTTCTTGGCAGTTTTGCATGTAATTTGCAGAATTTATTCTTGTTTTGTTTATTAGTTTTTTTATATTGCTGCATTTAAACTAATCTATGCATTTTTTTCTTTTCAGATTAGTTCCTGAGGTTGCAGGATGATGTTATAGATGACTGGACGATATACTTGGGAAGTACAAACATACAATTTTGTCAAATGCTAATTTCTTCTTTATTTTATTTTTAGCTGTGATCAACACCACTCGTTCCTCCACGTCATGTGATTCCGAGCAATTGCAAGTCTACTTTCCTTATGCCTCTTGGTCAGTACTGGCTTCTTTTTGAGACGACGATGCTGTAGATTTGGAGAGTCTTTCAATAATCAAATAATAGACAAAATGGACGGTCAGGATTGAAAATTTCAACACGAACACGCAGCCATTCACACAGCGAGGATGGTTAATCAATGGTTCACGGAAGAAAACATAAGGGTCTTGGAATGGCCATCACTATCTCCCGACAACAATATTATAGAGAATTTATGCGGATGGCTTACTAGGAAAGTCTATGGGTCTGGCCGTCAATTTGATAGCGTATCATCCTTAAAAACAGCTATACCAAATAGAATATTTGAACTTATAAATAAAAGTGGTGGCAACACTCATTATTAAATAAATCTTTAAAAACTTGAATTCAGTTGTTCTTTATAATGAAGATAATTTCCCTACAAAACACCTGAAACTTTTGTATTAAAAACAATCTCTTTTTCTCTGAGGTCAATCAAGTGTCGTACCGTTTGATACCAACTTTGCCATTGGGTTCAACATAACCTGATTCTACAGAACTTTCAAAGTTCGTAAGGTCGGCCTACTCGGAAATGTAAGCAGGGTGTTTCTCACTTTCAGGAGTTATCAAGCCAATGCGGAGGGCCGTCAGAAGACCGAATCCCCTTCCTCGGAGGACAATAAACATGTCAGCAATTTTTAGTGTATTTGGTGTTAATATATTCCACGCGATTCTGCTAAAAAGGAGACACCATGCTTAAGTTAATTTATTTTTGGTCCCATTCGCCGCGATAATGTGTGAAAAAGAGATCTTTATTTATTGGGAGCCTTAGGAGGAATGAGCATTGCTTTAATTTTTTAATCGGTATATGGCAATTTCTCTACTGGTGGATGACTATAGGTGCCATCATAAAAAACTACTGCTGTTTGAAAAATGTTTATGATCTACATAGAACAGAGATGTCCAAACTACGGCCCGCGGGCCAAACCCGTCCGGGCAGGTGATTTTATCCGGCCCGCCAAGGATTTTGAAATTTGTTCGTAAACTGTAAAACCTTCTTTTCTTACCCAGAACCGCTTTTATCGGATGCTGAGTGGCTCTGGAAGTTGGCTTTTTTTTGCAGATATCATGACACACGTGAATAACTTGAATTTAAAGCTCCAAGGTAAAAACAACTTAATTTGTGATTTATTCGCGCAAATCAAAGCATTCAGAGCAAAGCTGATATTGCTCGAAGGTCAGATAAATGAATGTAATTTTACCCATTTCACGTGCTGTGAAAAATTTAATACAGAAACTGAGGAACAATTTCCCACCAGATTTGCAGTAAAAGTCATCGTGGATTTAAAACAACAATTTCAAAAGCGATTTTCTGATCTTGACATAAATTCAAAGGAAATTCGACTGTTTCAAATCAGTTTGAAATGGAAATAATTGATCTTCAAACTAACGATCAAATCAAGGATAAATACAAGGAAGAAAACTTGATCGAATTTTACAAGTTTTTGGACGCAAAACAGTTTCCAAATTTAAAGCAATTTGCTTGTAAATTTATTTCTATGTTTGGCACTACCTATATGTGTGAACAAACTTTTTCCAGGATGAAGTATCTGAAATCTAAATACAGGGCAAATTTATCGGATGATCATTTGCAATCATTGCTAATAATTGGTGTTTCAGATTTTAGTCCCAACTTTGAAGAAACTCTGCAGGAAAAAACACAGTACCATCATTCCCATTAAAAATTCCATGAAATAATTTTCTAATTATATATAATTTAGTCATGTTTGTTTAGTATTGTTGTATGTATCTGTAATTTACTAAAAAAAATAAAATTCAATACAGCTTTACTTATAATAAGATTTTTTAATTACCATATTTACTTGGCCCCCGCAAATGGATTTAAATCCCAAACTGGCCCTCGCAGCAAAAAGTTTGGACACCCCTGATCTAGAATCATTTGTTTGATTACTATTCAAAGTGTTTTGATGTTTATTACTATCATTTACCGCTAATTTGAACATTTTTATAAAAATATAAACAAGTTTCAGGACTTTTGAAAATAGTACCACAATAGATTTAGGGACTGAGCCAATTTGACACATTTAAAATTTTATTGGAATATACATATTATGTATATATAAAACTTACATTTTGTTTTTTTTTAAATACATATGTTGGTTTTTAGTTGCGTCGTGAAATATAGGTAAATATTTATTCCTATCCTCCACCGACGACGCCTTCATTTCGTGTTTTCGAATGTGGTATACCTATTTTACGGCTATGAGCCAATTTTACTTATAAAATAATTTAATAGTTAATCGCTTTACATAAGAGATTTATAATTTATATAATTTTACCTTAATTTATGCGTAAGGATTCATCTTCAATCTTGTCAATTTATTAGTTAGCTAGGGTTAAAAACAACTGTCTTATTTACCCACCTATTTCATCAGTCCGTTTTATACATCGCGTGTGAATAGAGCGTTAATATAATTTTATAAAATCAATTTTTTGCAACAAAAATTTCGTCCAGCAATGTAATTTCGATATTTATTTGTAAAAGGTAATTTTCTCTTGCTAAAAAAATTAAACGAAATGAGGGAAAACCAATCAGATAATGAATCGGATGCAACTGATATGGAACTATTTGATAACGAAATTTAAATTGAGGAGGAAGTCAATAGAATTGAATTTTCGTGCAGTGAAGATGAGGATCTTCGTTGTATAGCTCCTAGCAAAACAAAAGAGCCAAGTTTATTTCTGATTCTGAAATTGAATTAGACGCGATTGATAAAAATTGTAATGAAGAAATTTCAACCGAAAAATCTGTTGATGGTACTTTATGGGAAACATTGAAAGAAGGTAGAGATGTAGGCCGAAAATACGTTATACTATATTCAAAGAAGTCTCAGTCTCAGGTCCAACTGCTTATGCTAAAAGGCATATTATGCCTGATATAGACAGTAAGAAAATCACAATTATGGGATTTTGTAACAAAATATTTAAAGTATTTGTGGTCTATGAAATGGGGTCCGGATTTTTTCTGCAAAACAATGTCTATAGATAAATTTATAGACATACTGCGGTTTATATTGCCTTGATTTCAAAAATATGGGAAAGATTTATTGAAAATATCAGGCTTGTTATAAGCCTGGGGCAAACATAAGAATCGATTAGCAATTTTCCCAAATAAAGCTTGATGCCGATTAATACAATACATGCCAAATAAGCCTGATAAATTTGGCATCAAATTTTGGGTGGCATCTGAGGTTAGAACAAAGTATCTTGTAAATAGTTTTCCATACTGGAGCAAGGATGAAACCCGAGAATCGAACATTCACCTGAACGAATTTCTAGTGACTAAGTTTGTAGAGCCATATTTAGATTATCGACAAAATATCACCACAGACCATTTTTTACATGCCTTTTACTTGCAAAAAGTTACTTACAAAGAAAACTACAGTTGTACGTAAAAGCCGATACCAAAACTTCACTTGTACGTGTAAACCGAAAAGAATTACCTAAAATTGCAAAAACTAAGAAAGATCAAATGACAATATTTTCTACAGTTCTTTATAAATCTGAGAATTGTACGTAATAAAAAAGTTCCACTACTAAGCTCAAAACATAAAAATATATTAATTGAAAAAAAAAAAAAACTTATCCCGAAGAATCTTTCGAATGTCCAATATCTATGGGCCGAGAAATGTATGTTATATAATTAGATAAGTATTTCTGTACATGGAGAGGCTTATACCCAGACAGACTGTGTCCATAATGAATTAATACAGCCATTTCAAGGAAATGAAGAGGTGACAGACTATGGACCAAAATTGTTTCATTTGGAATGTCATTGACAGTTGCTCAATGTGAGTAAAGAGTTCAATAATTGAATTAAATGCTATCAAGAAAATTTACGAGTGTTTACTGTAGTTGCAAAGCATATAGTAGAAGACAATTTCTGTTGTTGAAAGAGACCAAAAAGAAAAAAAAAAGCACAGAATTTTTTTTAACGATGAGCTGATGGCTGTCACTTTCCACTTTCCAATAAATTCAGTTGAATAATTACGGTAGGTGGCACTTTTACTACAATTTCACTAAATGGAGTAAAATTTGGTCGATTTAAAAATTAAACGAAATGTGTCAAATGGGTCCTTGATAGACTTCATTTGTGGGACATTGTGAATATTTGACTCCATTTAATTAAAAATTAAGTCATTATGGAGACAGTCTATCTAGAGTATTAAGCTTATTTGAGATGAAATTAATTAGAGTAATTTATTTTGGAAGTTTGCCATTGTGATACAGAGCTTACATCAACTTTAGGAAGACACGATCCAAAATAGAGGCACGAATTTCTCCCCCTTATATTGACAAATCATATAAAAAGAGCTGCTGCACGTTAATATTTTATATATGTACATTTATGTATGCATATGCTAAACATATTCAATGTTCCACCCAGTATATTTTTATGCTTGTTAATTAAGCAGATTTCCAAAGAGTAAAAATAAATTGCTGGTGAAATAAATGATCCGAATGCAAAAAATTATTATTCAGGAAATGGGTCCATGGCATAAAAGCAAAGTGAACTTTTTCGCAATGATAAATCGAAAGAGTCCCATTGAAAGTTCAATTCTATAACGAAGTTATACCTTCAGCGTGAATTCAGCATTAATTTCGTATTGACACTTTAATTATATTCGTATAAAATCGGTATGCAGGGCATTTTTTAAATTACACATCCATGGAAAAGTGAGTTAATTGGATTTCTTTAACTTGATAAAAAAAAATGGGAATTACTTCTGACAAAAATTATTTCAATGCTACCATACGAGCTTGACAATCGAAACGAATTTACTACTCTTTTAAATGTATAGAATTGTTTGTATATGTGTCGCATATATAGAGCTGGCTGTATAGCGTTATGTACCTAAATAAGATCATTTGTCTTATTTAGTATGTTATACATATGATCAGATCAATATAATTTATAGTTGTATATCATTGATTGACAAACAGAATCGCAAATTGCAGCTAGTAAATATGACTGACATGATATTGTTATCTTTATTTAGAATCCATAGGAGTCTATAATTATAAACTGAAGATGCCAATTTATCAAAGTACAATGAAGAAAAAGATGAAGAAGCAGATGGATCAGCGAATGGATCACAGATCTTAGAAAGAAAACGAACAGGAAAAAAGCTACAAGAGGAAATGTTAAAAAGTTGTAACTAAAAAAACAAGGGTAGGAAACAACACGTTTTCTTTGTAGTTTAAAAAGTGTATACTTATAGAAGAAATCGATAGGGAAATATTACCTATCGTAAGGACCCCAACATGCGAAAACAAACAATCGTAAAATATTAGCCACATATTAGTAAACTCAAAGAATAATATTAAGTTTTATCAATACTAAAATAGATAAATATGTGTTCGTACTTTTAATTCATATTGATAAAAGCCCAGCCATAATGATCGAATAATAAAACATTCCGCCACACCTTCGGAGAAGTACGAAGACCCCCGAAATTCACACTGAGTTAGAATCTTTTTATGAAAAAAAACCCCCTCTCAACCCGTTATTTTCGTAGATTAATCGAAATTAATTGAAACATATGCATCAAAACTAAACTTAAATATTTTTAATTTCAAAACGTAAAGAAAAAAGCAAATCAATGATTTTAATAACCCCTTCTTCATTGTTGTATGTAGATCTCAACATCAAATTTAAAAAAAAATCTATTGTATATTATACTTAATTTGTTGCTAAGATATATATTTATTAGTTTATAAGCGGGTCACGCTGCGGTATAACTTGCTTAATTTAAAAACTTAATATCTCTTAAACAATTAGTGTTAGAAAACTGTATAAAATCTACACAAATACGATTTCTGTATCCAAATATGAAAAGAAGTTAATTATTTTTCAACTTTTGATCTATTGATATTATTCACACTAGGAATTATTCAATTGTTTCTATAAACATCAGCTATTCAAACCATCTCAGCGAAGATCGTACTATGGTTCATCATACAAACGATCGTACACATGAACGACTTTAAAATGTCTGGTAATGTATGTCATTACATTTTTTCGTTGATTAAATTTTCGATTTCACTTCTGCGAAATACAGATCAGTGTTAACGTTTTCTCAGTGATTGATAACCTTATAAATTTTTTAAATACACGATCAACTGCCAATCTTATACTTTTACAATTGACCATCAAATTACTACCGAAGTGTAAACGGTAATTTTAGGTAAAACAATTACCACAATTTCTACTATCTTTGCCTTGAATTAAGTCTTAGGCTGCATTTACACCGGACATTTTAATCATTCTTCAGTCTTGATTCAATCAAACTGCCACATAAATTTCGACGCATATCCCTTGCATTCATACCGGAAAAACAAAGCAGCTCTGAAAAATCATTAAAGTATAATTAAAACATTCGAATTTAAGTCAATTTTAATTTCTTAGGAGCTATTGCGTGATCGCCTATGTGAAAATATGGATTATGAAAAGTTGATTTCGTGTCTACACGTACAAAATCGGCATTGTGGAATTGAAATTTGAAAGATCACGCGAACTGTAACCAGGTCATCATGATATAACAAGCGATGACTTGGTCGTCTGGTGCGGTCTATTTTCGCGCAAAATCGCCCGAAATCTTTCACAATGTAACCACAGCCTAAGGGAGACTTAATTAATATTTTATTAATGTGAATTTTTCTTTGTTTACGAACATTGACTTAAGTTCACAGGGGACTTCATGTTGTTGTCATTTTTTTTTTTTTTGTGTAAGCTTACAAGGGACATATATGCTAGAAGTTGTCTCCATAATGACACTAATATAGAGAAAAACTTTCTCAATTTAAATTTTAATTGGAATGTTACAAAAGGATCCTTGAGGCACCTCATTTGTGTGACACACTACATATTTCACAAGATTTAATTCAAAATTAAGTCATTATGGAGACACGCTATCTATTGGTATTACGTATGCTTTTATAAATCTGTAGGGGTGAATTCTTGTTCTTTTTATGTGAACTGGTGTTAATCGTGCATCTATTCCACTGAGCCTTTGCAGTTGTTTTGAGCTTCATTGTCAAAATATTTCACATACTCAAAACTTTGCTTATCCCTGGTATCATCGCATTCGCCAGATTATAGATGGGAATCATGTATAGGTGTACAGACTATTAGAGCAGCATCGAACGGAAATGATAAATAATATAAAAAGAAGAGACAAACGAACCATCAGAAGGTATTTTATATGCAGAATTCGTAGATTAGTGGAAAAAATAGATGATTATGTATAAATTTTATTTTTATTATAGGATACATTGACAACTGTAAAGGAATTTCATTAGGCCACAGGAACGCTCTCCACAGTTGTCTAAAAGACCGTTTGATAATTGTCCGGTTGCCAAATGTTGCGAAAACGAAGAAAACAGAAATGTTTTCTATTTTATTCAGCACTCCTCAATTAGCAATAGATCCAGCTATACAACTTCTTGTAATGTGCTTTTTTTTATATGGCTGTTGTTATCGCAACAAACCAAATTTTCCGATTTCCTTTCAAAGTCATAACATAATGTCGTAAAAATCTTCCAATTTCGAAATCGATTTCGGCCCGAGTTCATTTCGAAACATGTATAAAGCAGTAGACACGAATTCGTAGGGGAAATCAATTACGACTTCGGTAAGAAAAGTCTGAATAATTTCGAAAAGCTTTTTTCGCCTTCAAAAGCTTACATAACTCTGCCAGTGGCTTGGTGGAAGCTCATTTCTGGGTGCCGTTGTCACATTGATAGACGAAAACGCTGAACCGAAAAACTCATTTTGCTACCCTCCAACAACGATTATTTCTCATTAATCTTTTACTTTTCTTATTCTTTAATATTTCCGATCATTTAATATAAGTTTAATTGGAAATATTCGTTGTTGCAGAGTAGCAAAATGAGTTTTCGGTTCAGGATTTTCATTTTCGTCCTTCAATGTGACAACGACACCCAGAAATGAGCTCCCATCTGAAAAAATCAAAGTAAAAATCATAGTGTATTTTATAAAAAATATATAGGTATACTTCAAAAGTATAAAACTTATGTTTTTTTTTTTGTTCTATATTCCACTTAGTATTTTTATTATTTATTTAACTTTTAAAGAAAATTTTTCACCACACTGAATTGCACTACAAGAAATCACAATTCGTAATGTTGTGCACTTCCATTCCGCAAAATTTTGAACGTGCTTATATACAATGTAAAAATACACGAAATGACGTATTACGTATTCGTAACAAAAGTTCGTAAGAATTTAAAATTGAATATTTGCACTTCTGTAATCTTCACGAATTCATAACGAAAGTTCGTAAGAAACTGTTACGAATATTCGCACTTCCGACATCATCAAGAATTCATAAAGAACCATCGGAAGCGAAGATTTGTTGCTTTGTTCAGTTTTCCGAAAAACTTTCAGATTTTTCTGAAGTTCGGAAAGTTATGTTTGCTGGGTACTGCTTGTTGATTCTTTTTAGAGTTTTCAGCTGCTCGTGAGGTCACAAATTTTCTTGGTGTAGTCACCTTTCTTATAGTTGGCTCGTATAATCTATAATATCGTACGTGCAAAAGTAAAGTTATTGTTAAGATTGTAATAATATGCTTAAAGAATCTTAACTTCTATGTCGTCAGCACTTATTTGTAATGAATTACAAAATCCCTTAATATTTCATATAAAATATATTGGGTAATGCGATTACCTCAAGCATAGATATTTTCTTATGTTATTTATGCTTGCGTAGCGCAATTCGCAATAGAAGTTGGGGATCGTCATCATATGTGCGGTTTATTTTTTACAGCACTTGTATTTTGTATTTAAAAAAAGTCAATCATCTTTTTCAATGAATCTTATAATAATATTTTCTATATATACATTTATACATATAGTATATTTTATTTTAATTATATGAAATTTAATATCTATCACAGATTACACATATTACTGTAAATCATCAAAACATGCAGATTTATGCAGATAATAACACTTCTTCTTAGTGAAACATAATAAAAAACCTTAACTTAACAAAACTTTTATTGAAAACAAAAATGAAAACTTTATCAACACAACAAAATAATTTATAAAAAGAAAGGCTAAATATTACTACCTGAGTAACCCTAGAAGTGGTCAACCAAGAAAATTTGTCCTAAGGCCAATATTAATATACCCTGGATGAAAATAGAAGTAAAATAAGTCAAAAACTAAAATTTTGTATGGCAACACCAAAAAATAGTGAGCCAATTTTGTTGATTTTCGGAATAACTATTTTGATGAAAACGCCATTTACAAAACGTCAGCTCTCTATTTCAGCTATCTATGGTATCAGGTATTTAGTAATTAATATTAAACTTTTTTTATCTTGTTATATACACATACATTGGAAACCAATTCCTCCCTCGAAAAGGTATTTTATCCTAGTTTAATGAAGTGTTAGACACGTAACTGGATAAGCGAATCAGTAATTAAAAACTTTAAATGTCAGCACTGGATACGACACTTTACATTATTTATCTATTTATCTTCAATATTTAAGGGCCGTATTCACTAACCTGTGTTAAACTAGAATTATGTCTGCGATGGTCTAAAAAAAAAATTATCAAATCTGGTATTCACCAAGTTGTCTTAACTATGTTTTTCGAACATAATTTCGAACTGCAATATAAATGTCAAAGACATCTGCTTTACTTTTGACATTTCTGATAAAGAAGAAGAAGAGTTGCCGAGCTTAAGTTTTTAACTAAATTCCTTATTAAAATGGCAGACAGTGCAAGGTGCAAAAATTTAACTAAAAAGGAAATGGAAAATATAATAAATATTGCTGTTAAACATAAAGAAGTGATTGAAAGTAAACGTACTGACAGCGTTTCACTTAAAGAAAAAAATAAAAGTTGGGAAAAAATCGCGAAAGAGTTTAACTGTAACAGTGAATTCAAACGAACCATGAGACAGATCAAAATGTTTTACAAAAACGCTAAGACCAACATGAAGAAGGAGATTGCTGCAAATAAGTCAGAGGTTTATAAAACTGGCGATGGACGGACCAAGTCCACTGTTGACGAAAATATTCCACTGGTTGCAATAGCTATAAATGAAACTACCCCCTTTATGAATCCTTCTGATAGTAGCGCAGATTATTATTTAGATGCCGAGGAGGGAAATGAAAATGTAAGAGCTCTTTAATTAATTTCTATTGTTTTAAAGATTTTTTTTTCTAGATTCCTGATGAAGATATCTCTTATGAAATTGAACACTTGGATGACACGGAAAATAGTCAGCTAAATATTACTAAAATAAGCGCAACACTCAATTCAGAATCGTCTTCTAGCAGATCATATAAAAAAAAAGAATAAAGAAATGAGGAGGTGAAAAGATTTATTGAGGATATAGCTGCTTTAAAAAGGACGAATTTGGTGGCGGAAATACAGAAAAACAAGGCAAAGAGGCTTTTATATAGGAAGAAGCTAGAAATTTTGAAGAAAATTGAGACAGATGTTCGTGAAGACTGTAAGTGAATTGTTAATTTTTAAGACGGTGTTTTATTGCGTAAGTAATTCAGAAAAAGTTACTGATTATGAAATTCCTTTTTGAAAGATCTGACTGAGCGTTATTCACAACAGTTGACGGATCCTCAATAATATTGGCCCGTATTGCTGAAACCTCCGGGTTAACGATTCCCGCTGCAAGTAAGATTCACTTCCTCTTCATGATGCGAATACTTAATCCGCCGGAAAAACTGCCACATTTCAATTTTCGAAAATGTAATCAGCTGATGATTTATTTAAATGTCAAGCATAAAGTGGGGCTACGGTTCATTTTTACAAATTCAAAAAAAATAATAGGTAATAAATTATTATTATGGACACCATCGCGTTTCTTTTTGATTTAGAGGACGATGCGGAAATACCATTAAATATAATACGGAGAACGATTAGAAATAAAGCCAGAAATTTGGTGGATTTACCAGACTACAAGTAAGTCGATAATTTTTACGTTTATTGTTATTTTTTTTTTTTTTTTATAAATATATCTTTTCTATCTTTAGATTTAAGAGAAATTTTAGGCTTAATAAGCCAGCATTCTTGTATGTGTTAAGCGAGATAAAGAAGGATATTGCTCCTACAGTGCGGTCTACATCAATTTCGTTGGAATCTAAATTAGCTGCTTGCTTGAGATTTCTTGCTGAAGGACGCTATCAGCGTGGAGTAGCAAAAGATTTTAAAGTAGGAACATCGCAACCCACTTTATTTCAACATTTAGCAAGTATATTTAATTTAATAGAAGCGAAACTATGTCCACAATGGAAAAATTAGATATGAATGATGAAGAAAAGCAGGCGGCTAAACGATACTTTTATGGTAAAAGCTCTATTCCTGGTATCGTAATGACAATGTACAAATAATGTGTTGTGACACAACAGCTTCGAACACTGGCCGCTTCAATGGAACTTGTGCCCTTTTGGAACAAAACTTAGAAAGGGAACTCTTACTTTTCGCTTGTCGCCATCATGTTTATTAATTGGTTCTTAGAATTGTGTTCGAGACCAAAATCAAACAAGTCACTAGCAGTCCAGATATTCCGCCCTTCAAACAGTTTAGAGACAACTGAAAAAAGATTGATTCGAATAAGATCGAACTGTGCTAACGTTTTATACAACGGAATTGAGATCCAGAGAAGAAAATGAAAATTAGGCCTCCTGGAGCTATGCATCAGGCAAGATGGATAGCAAGAGCAATTTACTCTTTAAAAATATGTTTGCTTCAGTCTCAGTTGAAAGCAACCGCGAAGGACAAATAAGCCCTGCAAGATGTTTGCTTGTTTATTGTCACAGTATATGTAAAGGCTTGGTTCGAATGCTCAGTGGCGATAAAAGCATCTAACCAGGATTTATGCTTCTTGAAGATATTAAAGAATTACGAAAAAGTTGAAACAACAGTTTCTAAAACAGTCCTAAGTAAGTTTGGCCAACATTTGTGGTATTTATGTGAAGAAACAGTCATGTTATCACTCTTTGATAATGAAGTTGATAACCAAACAAAGATGGAAATGATTGCGAATTTAAACAGGAATAAAATCTCAGATTTTGGTAAACGATATATCCCATCGAAGGAAGAAATGTCCAACTCGATATTTGGTAAATATTTTTTCTGATCTTTTTATTATTTCGTTACTGACGAAATGAATTTTATTTTTTTGCAGATAAGACGTTGAGTGATTTCGTGTCTGAGAAGAGCAAACATTTATTATATCGACTGAAAATCGACGACAGTTTTCTTCAGATAAGTGTACCTTCATGGGAACGTAATGCTGCTTATATAGAAGCTAAAGGAAAAGTTAGTCGTCTGAAGGTTGTTAATGACACTGCTGAAAGAGCTGTCAAATTGCTGCAAGACTTTCACGAGGTAATCACAGCTGAAGAAGACCAAAAGCAATTCTTTTTGCGCTGTGTTCAGGAACATAGAAAATTGTATCCAGACTGTAAAAAAAAGACCCTAAAACGAAATTACCCTGGCTAATTTTTATTATTTTATGTTTTACTAATAAAATACTATTTTTAATTGCATTTTGACTTTAAATTACTTCATTTATTAAATTTTTATTCATTAGGAAAAATAACTTTTTTTTTAAAAACCTTTGTGGCTCGGTCGGCACCAGTTGTAATCGTCGTGGAAACACCAAATTTCATACCTAGGTAGGGTGTAGTATTTATAAAAGATATAGGGGGTATGGGTTTTAAAATTGAAAAAAAAAAAATTCATATAAGGGACACCCTAGTGTAGATGGAACATTTATTAAAATAATTAGACCGGCAGAGAATAGCAGTCCACACCTTTTTTACATTAGAAAGGGATTTTACAGAATGAACGCTATGATTGTAAGGATAATATTAGACAATTTTATTTTTTTCTTTAAATTTTCAAATTGTTTTAGATTTGTGATCATAAGCAACGATATGTAAATGAATGACATCCAGGAGCCAGTCATGACTCTTTTATTTGAAAGTCCAATCATGCCGCTAGATATTTTGAATACAACTATCGGAATGGAGACAGGAATACTTGATTACTTTTATTTAATAAATTTAGTTCTTGGTGATATTTCTTAATAGGAAAGTTATAGAGAAAACAAAATATACTCTCTAACATTTATTAATTAGGAGATGCTGGGTATCTGTTGAAGCCGTGTATTTTAACTCTCTGCAGATTTCCTGCAGAGAGGTCACAAGAAAGTAAATTTAATAATAGTCATAGTAAAGCACGATGTCAAGTTGAAAAAACAATTGGCGTTTTAAAAAGTCCTTTTCGTTGCTTATTAGGTGCAAGACAGTTACATTACAGTCCAGAAAAGGCAGTTCAGATCATCAATTTTTGTAGTGCACTACATAATATTTGCATAACTTATAACATAAATGAAGAATTTTTAGAACCATTAGTGGAACCAAGAGAAGACAACGATTTTTCAACACGCGAAGAATTAAGCAACACAAATTCATATACAGCCGAAGCTATTAACATAAGAAATGAAATTGTAAGAACTTTTTAAAATAAATGTGAATATTTTGTTTCAAAATAAATTCGTCAGTTGTTTTATTTGCAAATATTTTATAAAATAAAAAGACAAAATAACAAGGTAAGTTTAAAAAACTAAAAAAACTAAAAATCATGAAAGATCATGAAATACAATTATAAAAAGAATAATTCTAAGGGAATCGAAACAGTGCCCATAAAAGTTAAAAATAAAATATGTTTAACACTTTTTGTACTTTACTTAGCTCGACTTCCAAGATATCACGCTTTAGCTTTATTTTTTTAAAGGACTAAAGCTTCGATTTCTTTGTTGTGTCGAATACTTTCGTCCAACTGTGCTTGCATTATTTTCGTTTGATTTTTTTTTCTCGTAATAAATTTTGTCTAACATTTTGCGGATAAGTTTTGAATTATTTAAGTTCACCTCATTCGTTGAAGCTGAATTAATTAAGGTGATTTTGAAAATATCATAAAATTTCTCTTGAAGAGAAACTTTATTTTCCAAAAGCTTTGTATTTTTGCTTCTGAAAGTGTCATTTTCTTGCTGTCTTGTTTGCCGCCTTTTACAACCCAGTATTCCTGCGTTATTCGGCTTTGAAGCACACTGCAAATTCCTCATTATTTTCAAGCACATCTACCTCTGTATCCAGCTCACTTAGCAATTCATTTTCAATATCTTCAGAGCTTATCTGTTCTACATTTGATATTCTAAAGCTCTTAACGGTTTTTATTCCACTAACGCACTTTCTTAAATTAATTAATTCAACAACCTCCTCCTCTAATGATGTCAGAATAACTTTTTTATTTGACCCGCCTCCCGTACTTCTTATTTCTTTAGTTTGTGTTGCTAATTTCTTCCTTACAGACGACTTATAATCACTCCACACCTAAGTTTAAAAGAAAAAAATCTGTAACACTAAAATTAAATCTACATAAAAATATTCCGACATATGTACATATGTATTTATTATTAACGTAGATAACATATGTGATTGGTCCAGAAAAATGGAAAAGAAATAACCTAAACATAGCTTCTTCCATTCGGATGCATCCTTAATTGGAGGAAATCCACAAATTTCTAACGCTTTCAGGTGATCTCTTCGCAGAGCTGGGCTATACTTAAGTAAAGAAAGACTTAAGTACTACTTAAAGTACATTTTCGTTACTTAAGACTTATTACTCAATACTTTTGAAGTACTGGCGTCTATTTACTTGTACTTAAGACCTAGTTTTGTACTTAAGTACCACGATTTTTACTTAAATATTTTTGCGTCTATTAAGTACCTACAAATATCTAACTCTTCGTAGAAAAGCAAACACAATCTCAAGGCAGAATCTTAGACAAACTAATAACATACAAACAAGAATGAGCAAGTAGAACAAAAACCAGTAACGTCTCACTCGAATATAAAATCGACGATGCGTCGACTTGATGACATAACCACTGACATGTATAATATGGACTGACTACTTTCATATAAATACACTGCAGAAAATGGGCTCACTTCTATATTTCTGACTCTTTCGGTATGAGCACCAAGTACCAACTGAGAGAGAACTGAAAACAACAAATAAATTAGTGGATTCGTCGAAATACATGATTTTAAATTAATCATTTAGGGTTATTACTGATAAAAACTGTCTTACCAAAAACAATATACTTATTAGATACGCAAAATAAATTTTAAATGTTTTATTAAAATCACTTTCTGAGCTGTGAGCTCACTTTTTCAACTTCCCGCCAATGATTTTTTCAATGTTGGCACCGACGTAAGAACTCTTTTTGTCAAAAGCAATTGTGCCCACGTGAAATAGAAACGTTAGCAAGCAATGCCTCGCTCCAATATAAAATCAACAATGTCTCGACCTGATGTAGGGAAGGCTTCAATTTTTTTTTAGAAATTTATTGGAAATTTTTTCCTGAGAATTGTTATGCATTATTGGAGGCAATAATGGATGCTTGTGTGGACCTCTAATAGTTTTTGTTAGTGTAGCAATGAGAGGTTAAAGTTTTACTCTACCTGCAGCGCCGAAAACTATAAAAAACTATAATTAGTAGCCACTGGTTACTATACATATTATAGTTTTCAAAAGGTATTTATTTATTAATATCTATTAACTGAACTCGATAAACTTCATTACCTTACTGCCTACGTACTAAGATTCTAAAAAACAACAACAAACTCAGTACTTTTTATAGACTTAGTACTTAGTTACAATTACTTTTCATACATGCGGTACTTGTACTTTCGCTGAAGTACTTAGGCCTTCGGTACTTGTACTTGTACTTAAGTACTTTTTCTTTGGTACTTGCCCAACTCTGTCTCTTCGTCATATTTCGTCCAACATCTGGATTTTTCTTCATCTCCTCCACAAGTCGGACAAATTGTTCGCGGGTTGTTGTCTTCTTCCTGAAATAAGTATTGGTATATAATAAGAACGTTTGTAAGATTAAATAAATAAACTTACATAACACACTTAATTTTTCGGTCGACCTTTAGTCTATTATATCCGCAACTTTCATATTACGAATCTTAAAGGCCACAATAAATTTGCAGGATTCGATTCACTTGTTTTACATAATCAAGGGAAACTTGATTTTTTCACTTCGAACGTTTTCGATAATCACAAACTGGCGAATTCCGACGGATTCAGCAATAGGAGCCATTATTATTTTCTGGTGGTGGCACCTCTCTTTCTTTTAGCATGTTATGCAAAACGGCCATTGCAACTATTATAATATCAGTTGCATCGACATTTCATCGGAGTTTTAAAATATATTAAATCAACATTCTTATGATTGTTTAATTACTTTAATGATCACTTACTCTGTCCTATACATGAAAAACGTCTTTTTCAAACCTCGATTGTTCTCTCCACTGTAATTCTGGATTTTAAAAAAGATTTTTGGAAACCTATTTCTGATGTTGTGGATGGATTAGATAAAGGCGTTATCAAATAACTGCTACATGCATATCGAGCATCCCCAAGCATTATGGAATTTCCGAACTTACCTGCTTCAGACTGGCCCGTCGTAGTTAATACCGTTCATTAATATCGAGTATTGTAATGGATATTTATTTGGGGATGAAATTATTTAAATAAACCACCGAAATAATATAAAAACCACTACTTTATTTACTCTATATATTTTATACAATTACGCCGCGTTCTTAACCTATCGAAGGTTTACTCAAAACTCAACATTTCCTAAAACTCAGGCTGCCCCGAAATCTTCCCAATCATTTCGCGATACTGGCACTCGCCTACTTTCATGGCATTGCTTAATTCATTTCTGTTGATTTGTGATTTCAACAATTAGGCATCGATACATTACAAGTCGCTTCCTAGTGGCAACATAATTGTGTTACTATTATTTATCTAGGTTGCGTGTACTTGTTTTGTAATATTCGATCGACCTCTTAAACTGATTTACATCACACATTAATTTCGTACTTATTTCTTATACATTTTTTACATCACAGTATTATAAGATTTCTACCACAAACAATCTGGATAGTAATAGAAAAAATTCCATTTGTGTTCCTAAATTGTTCAGCGTTCTCTCCCCCAGGAAACTCAATAGGAATATGGGTCCCTACAATTATTTATAAGGTATACATGAGTGTGTGATAAAAAAATGTATATCTATCATCAATTACACCAATTACATATGGAATACCCGCATCATTATAAAATTCCTTTTTTGTTTTTTGAAGGCATCCAAACTTTATGTGCGTGCTAGCCAATTTTGCCAAAGTCACAGATACTACTCTACTTACAGTGGGTTGTGACACTACAAAAAGATCTCCTGTTACTATTTGAAAGTTCCCGGTAGCATAAAATCGAAGCGTAATCAATGACAGGAATTGGACAATTTCTATTACTACAAAATCTAAGCGAATGTTCTAGCTGCTCAGCTAGCGCTAAAACCATGTATTTGAGCATTCTGAATTGATATTCAAATTCATTCTTACTGAAATCATCAACAAAGGACCTTCTTTTTTTGAATATTCTGAAATTCCTTTCAGTTATTGAATAAGTCCACTCCAATGCAAGGATTAATTGTCCATCACTTGGGCTTTCATTTTGAGAGGAGTCACTACTGTTCATTGGAGGCTAAAAACTCCTAATATTACTTTACTATTTTATACAGTATATGATAAAAAAAATTACCATCCATTCTTGACTGAACACAGTTAACAATTTTTATTTTCGAAGGTTATTTAACACTACTCTCAACTGGTCGCAAATAAATTGCGATCGCCTTAAACCTGCTTGGTGAATACACTTGAGACCGTCGCGTAGCAAGCTTGCGATAGGTTGATGGTGAATATGGCCCACAAGAATAAACACCCTTGAATTACATCTTTTATATATGTCTAAAAGCTCAAAGTTTCGTGTCATCTTCCTGCACCCCTTACCCCCTTGTTTTTTTTTATATATATGTATATATAACATGACTTAAAACAGTTAAAAATATTTTTGAGAGGTCTTGAGAAAAAGACATTCCATCAGCTTTATCCTATCTTTAAAAAACTCTTGACTTTATTATTGCGCAAGGACTAAAAATGCTTTCATGTAATAATAAACTAAAACCATTATTGAAACAAGCTATAGCTTAATTTCTATTATTTTACATGTAGTTGCAGATCACTTTCTACTAGCTGATAATAGTTGGGGCCTAACTAGCTTTTAATACTCTTGAGGGAATAGTAAATTCTGTTGAATGGTGGATAACAGTTGATGCAAGGACTGATTTCTGGAATTATCAGTACTTGACACCTTAGATGACAAGACTGAATTTGATTGTAGCTGTGAATAACGATTGGGGTGCGATCCTTTTTGGCGACAGCGGCACTGCTGCGTAAAACCACAAAGGTGGAAATTCTGTTGTCAACATGATGACAGTGGCTCCTGGGCTGAGTCTCGAATTCCTCGTAAGAGCTTCAAGAAAATGACACTGCATGTTATGTCTAACTTCAGGATTCTTGACCTGCGTTTTTTTAAATACATATCTTCAGCACTGTAGGGAAGAAATAATCTGTGAAAACGTTTCAGTAAAGATTACATTGTCAATCGTGTTCGGAGAATTAAGAAAACACGATCGAGTATTTGTATTGACTATACTGTTAGTGAAATCAATACAATAGTAAAATGACAACATCCAATATCCTTAAAGATTTCAGAACTAATATTCTTAAAGTTTCCAAAACTATTCCAGTTTAAAACGACTATCATTAACAAAAATCTTCACAGAAGTCAAGAGAGAAGAATTAAAACAAAACAATTCTATTTACAAGTGTTGCTAGATTTGGAAAAACTACCTCGTGCACAACTAGCCAAAGTGGCCGCTCAATTGGTTCCCCAAAACTCACAAATGTTTACCTTTCTTTTTTTTTCAGATACCAATCGTGAGCGCTTTTCTGTGCGACGGCGTTTCATTCAATGTACCAAACCAGCAGAAACGACGCCGCCACATAGTAATAGTAAGTAAATTAGTTGAGATTGTTTCTAATTTAGTAATTAAATAACAAAATGATTTCACTTTTATTCAATTCGCGACTATTCAATTTAGTCATAAGCCCATATAAAATATTTTTTTCATGACATATTATGCCTTTATTATTGCTAATATGCAGCTTTTCCCATTATACACTCTATACCTATTTTTATAATTATTTTCGATACAATTATACGTAACCAGGTGATTAACTTCTTCTAATCACAATTATATAAACCATTTATATGTATGAATATAATTTTTTTAATATTATTAAGCCAGGCCTATGATGCAAAGCGCAGCATGACAAGAAGGAGATGAGGAAAAGATTAGGGAACATGAGGAGAGTAGCGAAGGTATTGATGTATGTTACTCTTGAACCATCGGCCTTTCAATCCGGAGTAGATAGAAGATGCTAAACTGTTCCACATTCGCACAATTCGAGATAAAACAACGATTAATATAGCAATGACTAAACCATGTTAGTTTTCCACTGAATAAATTCTTTTACCAAATTATTGTGAACATTTTTTATCCAGAGGATATGTATATTCGTAAAGCCTACCAATAACCACAAAATATATAAAAAAAATGTAACTCTTATTTTTAACTTTTAGGATATATTAAACATAAATAAAACATCTGCTCATAATACTATAAGTATTCTACGAATTTCTATTCTTAGGAGATTTTATAGATATGTTCTTAATTCTACGTGTATTTTGTGATAACTCTTAACGTTATCTATTGTGGACCACTGGAAGTATCTAGATATCCATCCACACAAAAAGAAAATTAATCTACATAAAAAATTACTGTTGGTAAGTGAATTTCATGATGCTTAACCTGAATTTAACTTTAATTACTTCATGAATACTATGCAATTCTATCTCTGAACTGCATAAGGAGAATTTCAGGAAGGTATTTCAAATTAATATTCCAAACTATAGCACATGCAAACAGAGGAAATACTTACTCAGTATATTGCTACATATGGATTCCATATGTACTTTAGTTCAAAATTAATTATGGAATATTCATATTTCCTTCATGATATAGTGATATCTTGTCTGTTGATACTTAGCAAAAGATTCAACCAAGCTTTTCACAAAGTGTCTAACATCCAAATTAGTTACTAAATCAATGGGGCAAGCAAACTGGGTGCCGTTGGTCCCAGGTACTCTTCATAACTGTTCTGTTTTTCTGTTTTTAATTAATTTTTAATATAATAGCATTTGAGCCAAAACTGATTACAAGTAATTCATCTAAATACTAAGTCATAAAAGAATTAAACAGTATCAACTACTTTTACTTGCAAATTCAACAGAATTAAATTATCTGAATATTATTATAAGAAGAAAAACAAAGAGTGAAAATAGAGGGGGGCATAAATAATAAATGAGGAAACAGGAGAGAAAATAGGAATAAAGCTCGAAAATTATCACCAGCCGCCTTTTTAAAGCTGCTGAGGGTTGCTGATCCTTCCAAATTAGTTGTCAACATGTTGCAAATTTTGACACCGTAAACGAACAAGGATAGCTTGATTTCAGTTACTTTGGCGCACAAATATAGCGCGCACACGAATTATACGCAACATTCAACTTTTTACGACTGACACAGTCCAATAAACACCAAATTTGACAGATATATAGAATAATTGGGATAATTAAAGCTTTAGATCAGCGTTTCTCAACCTGTGTGCCGCAGCCCACCAGTAGATATGCCTTGCGAGATTGTTAAATGTGCCACGAGATTTTTCGACAAATAATTAAAATTCCATGAGTTTTGTAACTTTGAAATAGGATTGATAATTGCCCCAACGGTTTAAAAAAAAAAAATCCTATTAATTTGAGAAACGAGGCGTTTTACTGTTCAACATTCTACGAGAAAAAATTGAATGAGTTTTGGTTTTCAGTCAAAAATTTATACCCTCAAAAATCAGCTTGAATGCTATTAAAATTCTTCTGCCTTTTGTGTCTTCATTGTTTTGTGAATTTGGATTTTCAGCATTGACAGAAATCTAGTCAAAAAACCGGGAAAGACTTTTTGGGTGGCAACTTTGGAACCTCGCTTTTATTTAATTTGTTCAAAAAAAAACAAACAGACTCTCATTGAATAAATTTCGTAAAAAAATAATATGTTTTGTTTTTTTATATTTTTTTATTTTCAGGTGTGCCGCAAAGAATTTCAAATATTTTAGAGTTTCGTCAATCCAAAAAGATTGAGAAACACTGCATTAGATAATCGTGGTCAAATAGCCTGAACTGTATATTTGGCATAAAGCCATAATTTACCGAGAGTATCATATATATGTAGGTACCATACGTCCTACCAATTTATCAATATGCAAATCGCATGTCAGAGTTTGACTAAAGAAGATACCTAGATTATTTACAGACTCAGATTACAGGATTGAGATCATTCGTGTCAACCCAATTAATATTGAGTATACTAGTTTTAAATTTACCTGCGTTTAACATTCAGGAGATACCATCCGATAGATGGGGGCAACGGAATTGCGTTATAGGTCATTGATATATGCATAGCAAAATAAGAAGTGGGCCAAGTAGTTAACCCTGAGGAAGCCAGTTAATATTAATTTATAGCTTAATTGTGATGTTGAAATAACCACTTTATAATATCGATCGCTTAAGTATGAAGAAACGAATTTCACAGCCGAGTTGGTAAAACTAAGGCGCGTTTCCAATTTATGAGATAACACGTTAAAATTTATACTGTTAGACGGCCATATAAAGCTACCCCATGGTATAAAGATTAACAATATAATATAACGATCACAAAAGTATTAGCCTCAGCTAAATTCACCAAAGTTGTCAGATCTTATCAAGCTGCTTGTTAGAACTTGTTTGACCTTTTTTTTTAATAGATGCGAATTTGTTGTTAGAAGGATTGTACGAACCGGAGTCTTGTAATCACATGCTGTTCTTTTTTTAATCCAGTGCAATTGAAGTTAGTTTATTTATTTCTATTTGATATTATTTTGTTTAAACTTTATTTATTTTTATGTTGAACAAATAAATGAAATTTCAAGTTATTTTTAACTTTTATACATTTATAATCCCAAAGGGGCGTTTCCGTCCCAACCATAATTATGACCCAAACATTTTTGTTTTTTACAAAACATGAAAATATCCAAAATATATTGAAAACTCAATTTTTAATTGAGATAGTTTGAGATTTTGGTCATAAATGGGATAAGGCATTGATTTTATACATATAGATATGCCAGCGCCACGCACAATATATTGTTACCTCTTCTCACTGAGTCGCCACTGTAGTACTTTATCATCTGCTCCTTCGAGGAGGGAACTAAAGGAGTCGACATGTGATGAAAAAAGCGTAGCCACTATCGTTCTTCTTCTCATTTTGTCGAGGTGCCAGAGGCGGCGTTAAAAATTGCTGATGCCTTAAATATCACAACAAATTAATGGCTCGAAAATTCAAACACATTTCTTAGAAACTCCACACAATCTTCCGCACCACCCACTGACATGTATATCACTTAGTCTAATAGCCATTAATCATTTCCTATAAAAAGTAAATTATCCCTTTTGTAACTACGTCTCTGCGCCAAACACACTTCGCGGCTCTTTGTTTACATAAAAGTGACAGTCGAACACCCTGCCAAAATCAAGATGGCGAAAATTTTTGGCTACGCTGCCATACATATACTTACTATGGGATGTCGTCTCTGTTCACAAAACGGTCCGCCATCTGCTAGCAAAACTTGGCGAATATGAGGATAATAAGTTGTCTTCGATAATACATAGCGCCATATCACAGCAAAGAGTCTAATCTAATTTTGTTTTTTCCGTTTTTCTTTATCTAATGATGTATAGAAATGTGGAAAAATCTACTAAATTTAAAGACATATCTTGAATAGTATCAAGATGATTTGAAGGATTTGGCAAATGTGTATAATACGTGTTTTAAGTGAAAAGAAGCTCATACTTCGCTTTCGCACCAGAAAGTTGCAGAACAGACAAAACTCTTATCTAGACACTGCGGGCTTCCAAAAAATTTTTCGGTCGGATATTCGATAGAATCTCTGCGATCTGCCTTTTCACATCTGTTTGTTGACTGGTACTACCTTGGTACATTGATTTTTCGTGAATAGTTGAAATATTTTCCGCCAAGCAATTTCTTTCATTTGATGAGATTTCTTAGAATTTTTGGTTCGGATCGCGGTATACAGAAAGCAATATCTTATGAGCGTAAACATTATTATTTTTTATACCCTAGATGAAATCTAAAGGGTATACTAAGGTTATCATTCCGTTTACAAAACATAGAAATAATGATGCTAGAGCAAAATGGATTGGACGCATGCATAAAATTAAAAGTTATTTTGATTTTTGCATGTCCGTCTATCTGTCAGTTCTCACGATAACTCGAGAACGCGTTATACATAGAAAGCTGAAATTTTGCACATGGGCTTTTAACAAAAAAGCAAAATTAGGTTTGAAAATGGGGCAAATCAGGTAACTCCTTCGTACGGTTGCCATACAAAAATTTCATTTTTCACTACATATTTGGACATTGCCTGAGAACGCGACAACCTAGAGAGTTAAAATTTTGTACATAATATTTTCATAAAACCAGTAAATACAATTTCATATAAAAATTTAGGATTTTTACGTATCCTGTGAAAACGATCAGTCCTATACGGTTTTAATGTACTAGAAAGTTCTTCAGAATATGAAATCCTATAAATTTGATAATAATCATTTTTTCTGTTCGACGAACCGTTCTAGAGATATATTTCAAAACTCAAACTTGCGCAGATGGATGACTATATGAAATTACAAACGAGCATTCATCTAGGGTATCATAAGAATTGGTCTTACTTAGACCAATTCTAGCTTTTTTACTTGTTTCTTATAAATTACTGGAAATTTTTCTTCAGAATTCTTGTGCATTATTGGTTGCCGAGAACAATCTAATAAAGTTTAATTGATTCGGGTGCTCGCATCGCCTGATCCTAGATAGAACATTCTCTTGATTTACTAATGGCTCCAAAACAATTGAGGGAGATGGAGCAGGAGCATATGATTCAAGACCTCGGGTCGACATATATGTAATTGAACTATAAATTAGGAAAAATATCAAGAGAACCCACAGGAACAAAAATATCTATAATATTTTTTCTGACTGCAGAGCTGCATTACTGGCTCTTCAGTCAAATAGATTCAACTCCAAACTGATTTGGGACTGCCTGCTGGAGTTAATTAAATTAACGCACTCCAATTTATTTACACAAATATGGGTGCCTTTGCACTGCAATATTGCAGCCAACGGGATAGGGGTCCAACTAGCCAGGAAAGGATCCGAAATGGAATTCCTATAGCCAATACCCTTCAGTTACGCCGCTTGATGAGACGTTTACCTGAGCCCTTTCCGTTATACAGGTGAAAAAAGTAGTTTTTAAAATTATTTTAGTTCGATTTTTTTTTCATCTATTTGCATAAACATCGAACAATATAAATTTACTATTTTCAGACAATTTCTCATTGTTGGCACCGTTCTAGACGTTTTTTTTTTTTTTTCGTTCAAAACCAACGTCTTGTCGGTCGTACTCTTACACATTTATTCCCTATCACACTCCAATCGATTTGGCTATTGAATATCAACCGAACTTCTGCTTGACAAATTAATTTCATGTTGTTCCTTCGATAACTAAACCAGTTCGTATAAAAATTACAAATTATTTTTATCGAAAAAAAAAGCATCTATCACATACTAGCAGCAAAGAAACTGGCTGGGAATAATGAAATTATATTATTCAATGTTTACATGTTTATAAAACGGAACGGAATGGACACAGGTAAATGCAACCCCTCTCACCAAACGGATGGGCCGCTGCCCTATTGAGATGGTGACGCTGCTAGCTCTTGTACTATATGTAAGAATTTTTAATGATCTGCAACTGGCTGCTGCGAAACGAAGCTGTTGACGCGTTGGCTGAAAGGAGGCATTGCAAAATTGACGCGATTTTGAAATTAGAATAAACCATTCCTAATTTGAAAATAATTTATTTATTTACCTACCTATAATATATGTATATAAGTTACTGAAATAATGTGTCAAATGAAATATGTATTAAATTACATTATGCAATAATTTAAATAATTATTTCCTGTAGAACAGGAGGAATACAAAATTCAACAAAAAATCTCTTACAAAGTACTTCTCTATATATATATCTCATAAAAAGCAAATTTATTGAGAAAAAAATCTGAAATTCCTTTGAATTCCTTTATTACATTTTTTTCACACTGCTAGACATTGTTAGATAGGGAAGCAGAAAAAACATTTGTTATCGAAGATAACTTAATATCCTCATATTTAAAAAAAAAATCCAATAGATGGCGCCATCTGTAAACATGATTTTAGTCATTCTATATGTATAAAATCAATGGTTAAGGTAAAGTAAAGAATTAATCCCGCGGACACGTCATAAAGAAAACGAATAACCACAGCAATACATATATATCAAATCCTGTGCCTGTTTCTATTTTTCTTCCTAACACATAGGTCTTCAGTTTTACTTGATCTTTTTCTTATAGTCGACCAAAAACTGGTAATGTTTCCAAATCAGCATTTTCAAAGCATTATTTGATATTTTTAACTTACGATATTGATCTTATTAGGAGTAGGTAGTGAGTCCGATGTATTTGCATTTCGAGATTTCGGTGCCATAGACTGCTGTTCCCTTTTCAGTGAAGCAGCTGACCTCTAGTGGAAATATCTCCGTCGAACAACATTCGTTCATGAACAGATATAGTATTTTGAATATCACATAAATTATCTATTTGAAAACTATGTTCCTCTAAAGTCTCATTATTCTGCCGACACTAACTGCCCCTGGTTTATGTCTCGGATTCGAACATTAATCCTGCAGAGAAATATTGCATACGAATGGTGGAAATGTTTTAGAATACCACACTCAGAAAAATAATTGCTCAAAATAAGCAAAAACGAGGTTTAAATTAAGCACAGACGGTAATAATATTCAGCCAACCACGGTGCGTGGTTACGGTAAGCAAATATCATGCTCAGTTTAAGCATTTGTAGGCTGTCTTGAAATGAGCACGACTGTTGCCATATTAACTATGCCCCGTTCTTAAAATTACAACTATTAATGCTTAAGATTAGCATGAGTTAACTTGAATCAAGTATGTGGCGCAGTTAAAATTAGCGTAGATTAATACTAAGATCAAGCACATATGTTGTCAAACAAAGAATATTTCATCCTTGAAATTAGTATTGATAATAAGCATGGTGCTTGTTGAATTAATTATGTGCCGTGATTGATATATTTATACGGAAAATGTGACCTAAATTTTAATTACCTTAGAAATTAACCCACTTCTACAATTCGTAACCAATACGGCCATATACCTATATCGAGATTAGCGAATTCGATTGATAGTGGACTTTGTTGCGAATTACAGAATGGTTTCATTTCGGAGGTTATTCAAATTGGTCAAGGCTCTGCCATTCCAGGTACTACTACGGAGTATAACCTGAAAATCCTCGGAAAAGAAAATTGAATATGTATAGTAGTGAAAAAGCGAATACTTACCTCTAATAATATTCAAGACTAACAAATATACAAAGCAAGTAAAAAGACGGTACCGTGTTATGTATTTAGGTATTTTATATTTGTAATTCAACTTATTTTTTAGAACAAACAATTGCTTTCGTAGTTTATAGCTCTATAGTTAAACATTAGTGTAGTCATTATTATTAAGTTATCATAATATATTGCACTCTAATATGAACATTTGTCAATAAGACATAAGAACTTTTGACATACATATGACAAAATTTTATATTAATTCTGAAGAATCAAAGATAATTATTTATAAAAGTACTTATTTCTAACAAATCGATTACCATTTGGTAAAACACAGGAATGAAGTGGAGGACTCGTAAACGTAGTTGTATGAAAAATGGAATAGATATCTAATTTATTTTTAATTTCATAAGCTCTGCAATGTCGGTCAATATCTTTCGTTTCATAATGTTGTACAGTTAAGTATATTGAATTGTTAACCAACAAACATTCAATGATTTTATATAAATTAAATGTTATGTCATTAGAACGTGCAACTAAAAACCCATTTTTATATATCTTCCCTCTATAAATGCATTGACAATTTTAGGGCATCAGTTTCTTCTAAACGTTTAAATAATTTGTATTCGGTATTGAAATCTAAAAAAGGATTCGAAACGCACTTATCTAATATGTCCTTTACTCTCTGTCAACTATTATCTATTAGTCCTAACGATTTTATAGCCACATTTATTTCTTTTAATACAGTATCAGTTATTAAATGCTGGTGTTTTTTAAAACTATTAATACATGTGAAACTTTGAGTGCAAGAATTCTGTTTACAAATATATAAGTTTCCAGTTTGTTTACCATGGACATTTTTAAGATGGCATATTAAATTATTAATTTCATCTAAATTTTGTGAACAAATATAGCAGATCAAGATCATTATTTATAAATTGCTTCAATTGTAAATATCTGCAAGATAGAACCTTAAACAAGCAACGAGTATGTGTCGCATAAATACATATAGGTTGCTTATTTTATTCATGGTATTTATTTTTACGTATATATTGAATAAAGTAAAGTGAGAAATTAAAAAAAGGAAAATAAATACATATTTGTGGACTTTTATAAAAACTTTTAAATTGAAAATTATGAATTTTAATTTAACCGAGATATAAATTTAAAAATTTGAGGACAATTTTTGTCATGTGTTGTGGTAATGTTATAAAAATATTGCTGTACAAAAGTCCAAATTTGTTCGCATTCTACAGGATATTTCAACGAAAAAACTTGAAAAATTTTAAAGTATAAATCAATGCATTGAACAAAACTATTAAGTTTTACGTAAACATTGTCAAATATAAAAATTATTAATTTTTGATTTTGTGTCACCTTCAATAATAATAAAAGTTTGATTCGTCCTTTTCAAAGATTCGCACCTCTTCCTTTTTTTCCGATATAATTTTTTCAAGATCGTTGATGGTTTTCAGGTTTACGGCAAAACTATCCTGGGAATCCTTAATGGTTGGCTTCCACCGAGGAACATTTTAAGAAGCCGATATTCCTTTTATTTCTGTTCTTATTGACGGTTTTAATATACCGTGCAAAGAAGACAACATAACATAATTATTTGTATCTGGAAAATGAAGTAATTTAATATATTAAATAAATAAAATAAATTGAAAGCATACCATCTCCACAATCTTTGTCAAGGGATGAAAGTAAATTAATGCATGCAGGATCTCGCAAGTCACTTTTTAAAATTGGTTTTAATTTTGAAGCGAAACTACTCTATTTCAGAAATAGATCATCTCTTTTGCCTGAGTGTAGAGCGTCGAAATCGGTGTCAATCTTTAATAAAATTTATTAAATTTAATGCTTACAAATATATTCGCATTGGTGCTTTTCACCATTGGCCATTCCATAAATATATCATTCTGTTGAGATGAACGAAACTCTTCCAGTCTTTTTTTGGCAATTTTTTTATATTGATCTCGAGCTGCTTCACCGTTGTAGTTAAACTTCAGCCCAGATTTTATTTTCTGGTATTCCTCTTCGTCTATAAGTTAAATTTATTTAAGTTGAACGTTTAAAATAAAATAATAAAATAATAATAATAAAATAAAATATTACTTTATATACCTATATCCGATAGGCAATGTGTTTCTATTATCTCCGGTGAATTTGAAGATTCTTTATTAGATGATTCGATATTAGATGCTGTGTCCTTTGATACTTTTCGAAGTAGATCTTTGCTACGTAATTTTCTTGCCTTATTTCTATGCCTATCATAAAGAACTCCTCGGGGACATCCTCCACTTTTTCGAGGCATGTAATATGTTTGCTTTGAATATAAAAAGTCTTATGAAATTTCACAAAAGTTTTCAGCTAATTTTAGTAAGATTCTTTTTCGAGGGTTTTGAATTGACTCATTAGCGCCGAGTGATTTATTCGTATGTAGGAAATTTTGCATACGAGAATTTTTTTCTTTCATCGACAGATGTTATCGTATGTATCTATCAGGATAATATTTTGCATATGAGACACTCACGGGCCAAACCATTAACTCCATTTAGAGTTTTTTGTGGAGTTAATTGGTTTGGCTTGTGTATACCTTACATGCACAAAAATAAAATGAGAAGATTTATTAAATTACTTACCATAAATTAATAAAGTTGTATTATTTAAATGTCCGCAAAATGGATTTATTTTTCCACAAAAATCACAAATCACGAAACTTTTGCTTAAATTCAAGAAACAAACAAATGTTTTTAATTTTCCACCAAAATCACGAAATTTTTGCTTAAATTCACGAAACACACCAATGTTTTTAATTTTCCACCAATATCACAAATAACAAAGCTTTCGCTTAAATTCACCAAACAATTTTTTTTACTTTTCCACCAAAAACAGATGCTTTTGCTTAGATTCACAGATGCAAAATGAAGCCGGTAAGAGAAATGCTCACAAGTCGTGAAAGGCGTTCTCAAATCAAGTGTAGCGTGGTTTAACTTGAGCACTTGGTGCTACGAAATATGCTAAAATGAAGCAACACATATAAAAATGTGTCTAAAATTAACCAATATATTCTTAAACTGAGCATCCGGCATACTTAAATTAAATCACTCCAAGGTTTACGTATAGCACTATTCATGCTCAGATTAACCCGCACTTACCAAAATTGAGAGTGCAGTTAGAAGAAGCACACACATTGTTGAATTAAGCATGCGCCATACTAACATTAAACCAACACACAAGGGCTTACTTGCAGTAGCGTACGTGCTTCATTTAACCACGTTTTCTATGCTTATACACAAGTATGTGATGCTCATTTAACACAAAAAATTCTTGTTTCAAAACAAAAACATGCTAAATTTCAGTTAAACGTAAGCAGACGGTCTTACAATTAAGAATTTCGAAGCGTGGTTAATTTAAGCCAACAATTCTTAATTTTATGCTTAAGAAATTTTTCTGAGTGCAGAGTGCTAGGTGTCTTATCGTGCTTTGCGCAATGCTGTGATAGCAGGCTTTCTACTAAGATATTGTGGGAAAATCTTAAGAAGTTTTGTCTCAATCAGATATAGGTATTAACCTTGAAGATCTCAATAATATATTCATTGGTACTGTGCCGGATACATCTCCGGATGTCCTGCCTTGCATTAACCTCATGATTTGCACAGTTAATGCTGTTGGCCTCGGTAATATACATCCCCATTACTTCCATTTTATCTTTCTTCTCCAAGGTCTTTGAATTGCTTAAACATCAGCAAATACTTGAGTATATTGACTGAGATAACATACTGTCCAGTTTTCATTCTGAACTTAGGCCTAAACGCAATTGTACGACAGCCCCACTAAAGATATCTGGTGATATTCGCTTGTCTATGAATTCTAATATGATAACTATTCTATCTATTTTAAATATCTCTAAAGTTAATCACTCACAACATACATATATACAAGTTTAGAAAATAATTATCTTATTCTCGAGTGGTGCTTACAAACTTATTTGGCCATACTTGGAAGACCGCCAGCAAAAGGTCTGCTGTGGTGAGTATTCCTCTGAATTTTTTTCCTGTTTACAGTCGTATTTGCAGTCTTCATAAATGATATTTCTTCAGTCATTTTTATACCCTAGTTGAAATCTTTAGGGTATACTAAGTTTGCCATTCCGTTACACATACCATCACGCATAATATTAAAATGTATTTTGATTTTTTTCATGTCCGTCCGTCCGTGCGTCTGTCTGTCTGTCTATCTTTCTGTCTATCTGTTTATCTGTCTGTGCGCATGATAACTCGAGAACGCGTATTCTTAGAGAGCTGAAATTTTGTACACGGACCTTAAAAAGAAAAGGAAAATTAATTTGGAATATGAGACAAATTGGGCAACTCCTTCGTGGGGTTGTCATACAAAAATTTTGTTTTCCACTATATATTTGCACACTGCCTGAGAACGTGTTGACATAGAGCCCGAAATTTGGTACATGGTTTTCTCAAAGTAATAGCAAATAAAATTTCAAAAAATGAACTAAATAGGGCAACCCCTCCTTGATGTTGCCATATAATAATTTAGATTTTTTATGTATACTGTGAAAACGATCAGTCCAAAACATTTTTATTCTAATAAAAACTTCTTCAGAATACGAAATTCTATAAAATTGGTTATAATCATTTTTTCCGTCTGTAAGTCTGTCTGGCTGTGCGCATGATAAATCGAGAACACGTACACTTAAAGATCTGAAATTTTGTACACGAACTTTAACAAAAAAAGTAGAATTAAGTTCGAAAATGGGGCAAATCGGGTAACTTCTTGGTAGGGTTGCCATACAAAAATTTCGTTTTTCACTATATATTTGGACACTACCTGAGAACGCGACAACGTAGAGAGCTGAAATTTTGTACATAGTGTTTTCATAAAAATAGTAAATATAATTTCTAAAATGAACTAAATTGGGTAACCCCTTCTTGGTTTTCCCATATAAAATTTTTGGTTATTTATGTATACTGTGAAAATGATAAGTCCTATATGGTTTCAATGTACCGAAAAGTTGTTCAGAATATGAAATCCTATAAAAATGGTTATAACAATTTTTTCTGTCCGGCAAACTGTTATATATGTGAAAACCCACTTCAAAAATCAAACTTTCACAGGTGGGTGATCATACGAAATGACATACGAGTATTCATCTCGCGTATCATAAGAATTGGTCTTACATCAATTCTAGCTTTTTTGTTTGTAAAATTGTAAATTTCACTCGTATGCTGATGGTTGCCAGCTATATATTTTAAGACCGCGTGGATTGACGGAGGATGCTGTAAATAGACTGAATAAAGGTACGATAGAATAAGCTTCATCTGAGTTCGTTAATTTTTTCCGAGGTGATTTAGGTGATACTCCTATTCCATACAACAGGTCAACAAAGATTATTCGTAAGGTTTCCGTTGGTTCTATCGTTACTTCTCGAAATACAAGGCTCGTGTTAGTGAAACAAGTGATTACTGCTTTGATAACCTACAGATGCGAATTCCTTTGCCAGCTTGATTTCTTAACACAAATCGAAGATATATTAAGGACTGTGGGTGTTGTTATCAGAGAAAGCCTTAACATTAATTTGCCTCGACACACATTAACCACGATGCATATAAAAAGGAAAAACTTTATAAATATTTACAAAAGGAAAAACTTTATAAATATTTACAAAAAAAAAACAAATTTCAATTTTAAAACACATACAATAATTACGTACATATTTACATATATGCATATAGGGTAGGTACGCCTAGTTTGTATTTAGTCGAAGCACTTTGAATGACAAATTACTCTTTATACATGTATCATGCCCTGAATATTGCACGTTATTTATTACCACCGGAGATTTAATTAAGCCCATGGCCTCATACTTCGGACCTCGTGAGCCTTCAGCTCTATTTATATGATTACTGTCGGCCTGGTCATTACCGAAATGTTTCAATATTTACGTACATGTACAATGTGTGCAGAGTATTAAAATTTATGATGAAATTATAATGCGCAGTGGGGAATTGGGAATTTTCCAATTGGAGATTTTAATTGATAAAATTCTGGAATAAATTAAAATATTATGCCCAAAGTTATTTTGCAACTTCAGGGATATGAGCTTTTGTGACGACATCTGTTCATGCAGTACCGTTTCATGATTAAAATTGTATGTATAAATGAAAAACGCCACTGTAACATATCTCATGAAATATTTACTTTAAAAAATAACTGAAATTTTGAATTATTCAATATTTCCTATTTATAGTGGATAATAATTTCAAAATTGTTTATTATAAATTCAAACTAAATTCGATATGAAAGTCTCTACTAGAAAGTTTGAAATAGTTCTCACAGATCACACCCACATCTGTGGTTGGTTAAAAAAAAAACCTATTGATGTCTCTGCTAACCTTGACCTAGTAAATCATCGTACGAGCATATATACGTATTCGAATGAAATCGAGTTTTATGAATCCATTCAATACTATTTACGGTCCTGTAAGAATAACATAAGGCCTAGCAGTATCAGCAATTCCTTTTTTATTTCTTAGTTTCGATTTAATTATTTTGATTTTTCCATTCCGAGTTATTTCTTTCTTACAAAGGATAGATGGTACCCCAAAATAGTAATAAATCTGATTAAAAGCAGTGTTTGAAAAAAAAAACATATTTTTAGCTTCATATTTCACGGATTCCTTAACTTATTTTATTGGTAAGGATGGACGTAATAAGAAAGCACTAATCAGATATAAATCCAGACGGAAGTATTACAGTGCTGTAAATATTACTGAATTCACCAAGTTCTCCTAGCAACTGCGCCAGGTAACCAATTTTTACATAGATTTGTTTTTTCGAACTCTGTGCTGAGACAGTATACTAGGTCAGGGACCAAATCATGTAACTCGATACTTGAGAATTGTCCGATCAAAATATAAAACGATATCGTTGCTCGCGTAAAACGATGTGACAACTATCGTTTCGAATAGTGAAAGTGATAAGCTAGATGATCGTATATTCCTAAAATAATAAGTGTAGCGGCAACATCTGAGTTATTAGGAGGAGGCCCGTACCAGTGGCTCACAGGTATCGAATTAATAGCTCCGATGGTTCATATTTTACACATGACTCTCAATTCCTCTAAATATATATAACACAAATCACTATACTATTAAATATCTAATTTGTGAGCTTGCGTGGATTTCCAGGTATATATTTATATTTATTGCGAAAACTACACAACAGTTACTCGACCAAGCACAACTCAAGTTACATAAGCATTTTAGAATCTTTCTCCATGTGTCATCGCTTTATTGGCAGAAGATGGGCTCTTAAGCCAAAAATGATGTATTGAATGTACACTACGGTTGTTAGAACCATGGCCACCTACATATGTGGCCCTCGCATGGTACCCAAAAACTAATCGAATGAAAACCAAGGAAGTTCTTCAAAAAACCGAACAGCTTGCCTGTCATGAAATATCTGTTGCCATGAGTACCTGTCCTACAACATCCATGGAAACCTTATTAAACCTTCTACCTCTGAATTTGCAAGAGAAAAAGGAAGCTATCTCCAGTACTATTATATTGCAAAAGGAGAAACCGTTCAACAAGGCAGGTGATCTGGTTGGTTAAGATACTTATAAAACACCCAAGGTGGATTTTGTAAGACCATCCGACGTGGTTTTGGGAGACCGACAACACTGGCGTTCTTACTAAACCGTCGTTTCAAAAAGGATTTTTTAGTGTGGTACACAGGCAATTTAACAACGAACAGTGAAGTCGGACTGGATGTCCATGGTCCCAGATGCTATATACCAAAGACTATGCTTTATCCCGATCGTACTCCAAGCTGAGGTATAAGCCACAGAAAAATGCGCCAATACCTGTATTAAAAGAGCCATAAATGATTCAACCATAAATATTGTCTCGGATAGTCAAGCCGCTCTCAAGGCCTTAAAGTCCTTAACTATTAAGTCAATGATAGTCTGGGATTGTCTGCAAACCCTTAAAAATTTATTAAGTAGGTAAACAAAGTTATCCTCATGTGGGTACTGGAACAAGAGCACCATAAAGGTGGTAAAATTTCTGGGGCTGTCAGAGCCAAAAGGGAGGAGGAAATTCCCTTTATAGGACCAAAGCCATTTTGTGTCATTTCAAAGTGTTACCTCGGAGCTAGCCTAAATAGCTGGGAGAATAAAGAAAAATCCCTTTATTGAGAAAGGCTGCAAAGACTTCGTTCGGCCAAAAAGTTAATCGACACTTCTGACGGAAAAACAAAAGAACTCCTACTCCTTAGATACACTGTAAAAAAAAGTAGGACAATTCTGTGAACATTTAATAAATTAGGTATTATTCTACTTTTGGAAATACCTACATTTTAGGGATAAAAATCTATTCCACTTTTTCCAAGATTGAGCTTTCCCTAATCATTCACTCTAGGGAAAATTATTTACTGTATATACAGAGATTAAAATCATCACAGAGCTCTTCTCAGGGAAGTGATCCTTGACATATCGTGTAAAGAAAATGGGCTTAGCTAAGGCTTCATCCTGCCAATTTCTGTCAGAATGCTCAAGAAACCTCAGAGCATCTGGTTTACAATTGCAAAAAATTGACAGCCAGACTAAGATCACTCCACATCGAACATGCTTTTTCTCCAGCAAACTACGTGTGGAATCTCAATCCCAAAATGGTTCTTGACTTAATTGAAAGTCTAAAGCTAAACCTAGAAAGTGAGTAAATTCAATAGGGACACACAATAGATCTTTGAAATTGCAGTGAATGCGAGACTGACGCCTGCACACCCGTCCACAAATCTAATCTAATCAATCGAATAACATGAAGCAAGAAAGATACCCCAACGATAACTTTCATTCGAAATCGAATTACATGATTTGGCCCCAAAGCTTTTAAGATCTTTAAAGTGTAATTGGCGTTCTGTATAAATCAGCGGAAATAACTGGCACTGAAACAAAATACAATTAGGTTACAAATAATAGCAATTTCGATATTCTATTTTACTTTATTTTAGAAAAGCAATGCTGCCCCGGAGAACGGAGTGTAAGGCACGCCAGCCTCACACCAAAGATGCAAATGTATCGTGCATGCATGACGGACTTGCAACATGCTCTTTAAAAAAGCATCACATAAACTTTTAAGTGACACATCGCTAGCAATTGTTTGATGCAAGGACACTTGTTGCACTCATGCTGCAAGCATTTTCATTTGAGCATTGCGTGTACAGCTTTTCATGATAAAAACAATTTCTTTATAATTTAAACATTTTACTGTAGAGTGTGTAGAGCAATTGGTCTTATCGTCAGCGGCTTACTATACAGCATATCAGAAGTGCATATGCATGATGCATATGTTCGACGGAATAATCAGTCCCATTGAAAAAAAAAAAGGATTCTGCTTGAAGAATGTACTGGAAGTAACCATGGCCTTATGGTCTTGATTTACGAAGCCTGACCAAGAGCTAGGCGAATTGCCTAATCTGGTACCATGGGGACGGGTGCCATGGAAAACGTATGTTTTCCACCCCACATGGTAAGGCCCCTTAGTGGTGGCGATGGTAACCGATATCACGGGCAGCGTGAGATAACGGAATCGGGTATAACTCAGGCGGACATCCTAGTAATCTTAGGCATTTGTCATCTTGAACGTCATTGGATTGAAAGATATGGTCAACTAAGTTATTCATGCCCAGATGTTTTCCAGATGTTTTGATCTCGGCATGGAGTTTCGATTAATCAAATGAATACCGGAACCTAAAGAACGGTTAGAGATTTAGATAGATTTCGCTTCTATTAGTAAAAACGCCAAGAATGGACTAGTCTGACTGATACTGAATGGGGCAGTAATGTCTCTGGAGGGCGCTGATTATCGCTTAAGCCACACTTTGTAACGGCTATAATCTTTTTCTTCATATACGAAAAGATTGATATCTAATTTCGTTGTATCTTGGGTACCAGGAGTTACTTAATTATCATTAATCAAGTCCATCTTAAATCAGACCTTGGTTAAAGAATTAATATTACAATTGAATTTCTTTTCTTTTTTTAAGGACCCAAAAGAAAAAGCAAAGAAATTTTTCTTTTGCAAGGTAAAGCAATTAATTGAGTCCAAGCGGAAATTAAGCTCGAGACACCCCATAAAGTAAACTGCACACTAAACGTTTTGTTTGTTTTTTTTAAGAAAATCAAGATATGCGATCGGGATCTCCACATTGTGAAGTAAGTCGTTCACTACAGAGTTTGAGTGAAACCGTATTAAAAGTGAATAAATCATTTTTTTTTTAAATAAATACCGGGCATTAGTGCGTGCTTACAAGTGTATAAATATAGAAATAGACGATACGAGAAGTTTATTTTCCTGTCTTTTCTTTTTTTTTTGTAAAATTTGTTTTGTGGGTGTAACCCTTTAGTCACCAAGTGTCAGAATAAGTTTTTTTCTAAACTATCAGGTGAGGAGAGGTCATTTTTTTTTCTTGCCAGGATAATTTCTATTTCTGTGTTTTCATACAGATATGTCAGGTGACGGTCTTGATCCTCACTGTAGAGACCAGTGCCTGAGGGAAAAGGCAAAGCAACAAAAAGAATAAGAATCGGCCAGTGAAGGTGCCGCAACATAGCTTAGACCGGACCTGCCGTCTACTCGAGGACCCAAAGCTTTCCTCGGGTCTATATAATAATATAATGAACCACCATTCAATATCATCGGTGTGGGGAGATAGTGAAATGGAGGAGAAAGCAACAAAAACTTGGAGAAAAGAGAAAAAAACCAAAGAACAAGAAGGAGATGTTCCTACCTTTTTTCTTAATTTCTGTGATTTTACAGCGTTAATTACCAGGCCGCTGAAGCGCTTATCGCCGGGGAATTGACATGTAAGTACATTTTATAATATTGTAATAAGAGTAAATTGTGTTTTTTTTTCTCATTGTCTTCTCGAATTTAACGTGTAGTTTTAATTTTTTTTTTTGTATCATAATGGGCTACGTTTAAATTGGTATAGCTAAATGTTTACGTAATAGCACCTTTGTAGCGATTTTGTTTCTATTAGACTTATTAATATCGCAATGGGTTTTTTTAGTGATCTTTTTTTGTTTTATTGATTAGTTTAGTGACGTAGTGCCTTTTGTTCTCCTAGCGATAGTAGCATTTTTCGTTTCTCTATTATCGTACTTGCTTGATTTTCCCATGGAACGCCTTTGATCTATCCGTATATACCTATATGTATTCCCATAGTATAGTGTAACCCCTTATATTTTTTTTTGTGCGTATTATGTTCAATAGTTCAATAAATAAAAACATGTCCATGTGCTATGTTTCTTGTTTTCTTTTAGTGCTGGGTTTGGTTAGGGTTTTGGGAGATCGTTGTGAGATGCTGGGAGGATGAGGTAGCTGCCCATCTCACCTAGAAATTCAGCCAGCCTAGACTTGGCCGAGATCCCACTGTAATACAATCTATCACAAATTTTATCGTTTTACTACCCTACTCCGTATTAACTAATTTCCTACTACACATTAGAAATTTTTAAGAGGAGTCAGTACTCAGCAAAAATTTCAATTTAGATACCAGCGAGCCTGTAGGCAATAAAACTTACTGTACGTAGGTTTGTGTCCTGAAAGTATGAAAATTCATATAAAATTAGCGTAGACCTAGACCATAAGTCACATTAGAGACATCTAGCGTGAAAGGCAGAAACCAAACATGCGACAATTTAAGACGAAAATGAAAATTTGCAGTTCAAAGAAATTGAAAATTTTTAACGAGAATGAAATCTCCTAAATTTTATTTTGCACATAATTGTTAAATTTGCTATTTTGCTCTGTATTTCAACAACTCTCCACGGAATATTGCAATTTCTAGTCGGTGAAATATCGAGAGAAAAAACAAGTACTATTAGAGTTAAATAATTAAAAACAGCGCCACTAAAAATGAAAAACTCGACGTTATTTTCTAGATTTAGGCTTTATCTTTCTAAAATAGTCACAATCTAAATAAATGAGAATACGTACTAACAGGAATTTGATTTGAAAAAAATCAATTTTTACCATTTTTTACAATTTTCCGAGCTAATATCTCCATTGCAATAAATCTTTTTTTACTTTTCTCGACGTTATTTACTAGACTTCTTCATTACCTTTAATTTAAGATATAAGTCATTATTCTGGTACAAATAGTTTGCCAGAAATTCGCATTGAAAAATCTATGAAAGTTGCAAATCTTGGTACTGACTCCTCTTAATATACATTTTAAAAACTTACAGAAAAAAACTACCCCAACAATAGAGAAACCTTGTAAAGATAAATATGGTACATTTGTATATATTATATTCGCTATTTTTGTTTCAATGGCAAAAAAGGGCGAGTGAATTAGTTATGGCTATGTGCTATCAATGTATAATGGTATCTACATGTATTTTTAGTTTTTAATTTTAACTCCGTGATGTGCACTGGAGTTTTCTGTGCAAAATTATTCTGTTAAAGGGTAGCTATATATCCACGGTTTCAATAAATTTTAATCTGGAAGTAGTTTCTCACTTCTTTAAAAAAAAAAAACTTTTGAAGATCTACTACACTTGCACTAGTTTCACTGCAGTTTTTTTTTTTTCTGGAATATACCTACTACATAAAATTTTAACAAAGTGAGTTCTCTAGTGTGGCACATCACTCTAAGTCGTGTCCCCTTCTCTATCTATAAGCCTTTCTTCTTCTGTTTTATTTTGTCCGTCTGCTCTTTTCCAACGGTATACCAATAGGTGGTTGATCGACGAGCAAAGAACCTACCCAAGCCCTGCAAAAGTCTGTACCGTGCTCGTCTAAAGGTCAACTCCCATTGTCCCTAATTAACAATCGAAGGGACATACCGTAGCCACAACTAGTCATCTGTTTCATTGAGTTAGATTGCCGAGTATTGGTCGTGCTCAGAGGTCAACATGACTGGCCTCCTACAGTTTACAAATTGGCAGGTGTCCATGTTAATCCAACATAAGGACAAGATTCAGAGAATTCCTTTCAATGACGACTTATAAAATAAAATTAACTTTCATCGCTATAAACGGATGCACGGCTTACAAATTTTGAAAACTATAAGGTTCCTATATAATATGTATATGCCCAACTTTAAAATATATAGACTATGCTTCACAGGTAAAATACACAACTGAACAAAAACAATCATTTGAATAAAAATATTTATGGAAGCGTGTTTTACACCAATTAGAAACTCAACTCAACTCATACTCACACCAAATTTGAATGGTGAAAAAATGACACAATGTCCGCCACGAAGAGAGATGGTTTTGATTCAAAGTGTCTGAAAGGAATTCCCTATTAGACCCTATTGGGTCAGTAGTTAATCCAGAATATACTGTTCGCAAAAACTCTTTTATTTGTCCCAAGTTCAACCATAGTAAATTCATGATTACAATCGATTCTCTCTAAAATAACGATACTACTAAAAGTTTTTTTTTTTTTTTGTATATAATTAAGTATTACGATACCGACTAAGCTGGTTTTCGAACAGCAATATGTTTGCTTTCTATGGTATAAATGCAGTTAGAAAAATTTCATATTTTTCCACATAAAGGGTTTTCCAATAAGAGGTGTTATTTTGTTATTCAAAGAAAAATGCCATTTTTTGAGATAAATGCCGTTAATAATGGAAAATAACATCAGCCAAATGACTACCACGACCACGCCTACAGGACCATATCCTTTTCATGAAATTTTCCATAACCAAATCGCAAAGTGGCTGCCCTATGTCCTCGATAGCCTCACGAATTCCATCTTTGAGGTCTTGAATCAACGTGGCGTAGACCTTCTCTTTCACGTGGCCCCAAAAGAAGAAGTCGCAAGGTGTTAAGTCTCAAGATCTCGGTGGCCAATTGTGATCACCTTTTCGAGATATAACACGGTCCGGAAACTTTTCCCGTAAAAGATCAATGGTTTCGTTGCTTGTATGGCACGTAGCACCGTCTTGTTGAAAGTAAACGTTGTCCAGATCAATACCATCCAATTCCGACCATAAAAAATCATTAATCATCTGTCGATAGCGCAATCCATTCACCGTAACTGTTGCTCCAGCCTCATTTTCGAAAAAGTGAGGTCCAATGACCCCGCGGGACCATAAACCGCACCAAACAGTCACACGTTGAGGATAGAGAGGCTGCTTTTCAACAATAACTCTTGGGTTTTCCGAGACCCAGATGCGACAATTTTGCTCTTTGACGAAGCCATCGAGGTGGAAGTGGGCCTCATCACTCAAGATGAGTTTTCGATGGAATTCCGGATCATTTTCATGCACTTCAAGGACCCAATCAGCAAAGACTCGACGTTGTTGATGATCGGCCGGCTTGAGTTATTGTGTTAACTGAACTTTATAAGCCTTAAGACCCAAATCTTTATGCAAAATACGGTGTAATGACGTTTGTGGAATGCCTAATTCCAAAGAACGACGAGGAATGGACAAACCTGGGTATTCTTCAACACTTTCGGCTACAGCAGCAATATTCTCGGCTGTTCTTGAGCGACGTGCACGGGTTTTATTCTTCACATCACTAACTTGTCCCGACAGCTCGAATTTTTCTACCAATTTCTGTATTGCGGTCCGACAAGGTGCTTCACGACGACCCAAAAATGTTCGAATTTTACGAACCGTCTCTGCCACATTTTCACCATTTTTATAGTGGATTTTAATAATTTCAATGCGTTGTTGAATCGTGAATCGTTCCATTTTTATTAATGGCGTACTTGTCAAATGTCAAAAAAGGGCAGCTCCAAAAGTGACATCTACCGAAATAGCGGGCTAATTAAAATAACACCTCTTATTGGAAAACTTCCATTCATGATAATTTTTAGACATCTGAAAAAATGTTTGAAAGATATTAATTAATTGTTTTTTCTAAAATCAATTATTGCTGTCATATCAAACCACATTAAATTAGCCCTATTGTAATAATACTATTTAACCTATTCTCAGTAGTGGTGGTCCTAAGTTTTAATAAAGTTGGATTATCCATGGATTTTTTTAAAAAGTACTAGAGCATTAAATTCGGGGAAGTGGCATTAAATTAGCCCTAATTGAGCCCTAAATTTTGACGTATTCAAAACTTTTCTACCATTACAAAATGGCGGTCCCAACTTAATTGGCATACACCTTGTGCATAAGGATATGAGGAATTCAAAAGGCGTGCAACCTTGACAAAGTAAGGTCCTTTATGGAAGCAAGAATTGAAACATTAAATCAGTAGTTTACGTCCTCTCAGAAACTCCCAATTTTTGGACTTTACCAAATACCTCGAGGATGTATAATAATATTGTACAGAAAAAATCAGGGCTCTGCCCTATAAATATGACGATAAAGTATAACTCAAACTCGATGGTATGTCAGGTGTAAGCAGGGCCGGATTAAAGTCCTTAGAGGCCCTAAGCACTGAAGCGATTTTGGTGCCCCTATATTATATCTAACTCAATATTGAAAATATTAACAAATATAAGCCGTAAAATAAAATTTTATATTTCTAAACATATCTTACACTCAAGATAGAAACAATGTTTATATTTATAAATCTCCAAGTAATTTATTTAAACTTTTTCTAGTGGCAAAGTCTTTGATAACATCCTCAAAACTAATTTTCCGTAACACGTCCGCTTCTATACTTAGTAAAGATAAAGCATATAGCCTGCCTTGTTGCATAATTGTTCTGTTGAGATTTTTTATGTATTTTAACTGAGAAAAGGAACGCTCAGCTGAACAATTGGTTATCATAAGAATATGCGATATCAATATGAACATTTGGAAAGGCACACTCAATATTGTCTTCTACAATTATTTTATAAAGTTGTGCATGAGTGAATTTTGTTTTTACAGTTATTGTTGCACTGAATTCATGCCGCACATAAGAATGAGCTGCAAAATTATTGTTGAAGTCTTCTGGGTAAGCAGTAATCAGGTTTTCACAACCCCGAGAATACTATTCACTTTCATACGATGATAAGGTGACAATATGTGGAACATCGTTTAGTATCGATAATATCTCTGAAATTACTTTATATACCTCTCCTCTTCTTCCCATCTCTGTTTGTAGTGTATCTATAATTGTGCAAAAGGTATTTATGCGAAATTTATCTCTCGCATTTAGGTATAATTCTGGCGCATCACCGTCGTTGGATACCTTCTTTCTGATACATATTCGAGTTTCATTTAACTTGTAATCCACATCTGGTAACATTTCTTTTGTAGCTGCTTCATATTTTTCGAATTGATTTCGTGAAGTACACAGTTGATCAGCTAATGATTCATACAGATCTGCACATGTTTTTAAATTGACGGCGTAATTCTGTAGGACTTGACTTACTTTATGAAAATTTTGTAAAATCTCGTTCCAAAAATTCGACATAAAGACGAATTTTAATTCTTGCATCTTATTATCCATATTATATGCTTCTCTTCTAGTGTCCCCCCTTTGATATTGGTCTTCAGCTATACAATCAAGTGCTTCTAAAATTTTAAGAAAAGATTTCATTATAGTTTCTGTAGCCATAGCATGTGCCGCCCATCTGGTATCAGAGAGGGATTTTAAGACACTTTCGTTTCCAATACAACCTTTAAGGATTTTCCACCGGCTGGTAGATGCTGAAAAAAAATTATCTGACAACTGGACCATCGAGAAGAAATTAACTGCCTCTTGATTGCAGTCCACAGCACTTCGACCTATTAGATTCAATGAATGGGCTGCACAGAGTACATATATAGCAAATTTGTTTGTTTCAATAATTGTTTGCTGCATCCCCTTAACAACGCCCAGACATGTTAGCAGCGTTATCGTAAGATTGACCACTAAATTTCGAGCAGTTTAGCTTACAATCTTCGTGTAAGTAATGTAAGATCTGATTTGCCATTTCTTGGCCAGTATGGCTTTTCAGCTCTAAGAAAGTTAAAAATCGTTCGCAAGCTTGTCCATTCTTTAAGTATCTAAGTACAACATTTAACTGGTGCACATATCACAGATCTGGTGTGGAATCTACTGACATACTAAAATAACCGGTAGATTTCACTTCGTCAACAATGTGCGCGTGAACCTTTTCAGCCATTAATTGAATTAGTTCCTCGCAAGTGGTTTTCGACAGGTAAGAAGGATTTTCTTTGCCAGTATTCCCATATATGGAAATGTGACTTGCTAAAAATGGATCAAATTTAGCGATGAGCTCCAATAGCCCTAAAAAGTTCCTATTCTGCAATGATCCAAATCTTTCTTCCGTTCCTCGAAAAGCCAAGCCACGTTCAGGTATTACCAACAAGTCACGGTTGATCATAATAAAATTCAAAGTATGCACATGCGCTTATGTATCAGCTGAGCCCTAACCAACGAACAATGATTGTCACAAGAACTAGAACAAAAATTTTCACGCAAGTAAAAAGATTATCTGTTGAAGGGAAATAGATGTATACATTAAAACATAAAAAAAAATTCAGCTAAAACTAAAACTCTAGTAATGCAGAAAGAGAGAAGTAGTCATTGTGTATTTAATTGCCAAGGCATATTTATACAATAGATCAAAGCGCTTTACCAGCAAGAATACTTCGGTGAAACCAATCAGATCTCCCTTAATTGCGTGGCAACAATCAGAAATATGAACAGATCATACTGTAGACTCGACTGCGGTACATTCGAGCTTTCGCATAAAAATAACAAGTAAAAAAGCTAGAATTGGTCTAAGACCAATTCTTATGATACCCTAGATGAATGCCCGTATTAAATTTCGTATGGTCTCCGATCTATTCAAGTTTGATTTTGAAGTCGTTTTTCGCATATATTTCTAGAACGGTTTGTCGCACAGAAAAAATGATTATAACTAATTTTATAGGATTTCGTATTCTGCAGAAGTTTTTAGTACAATGAAAATGACTTGGACTGATCGTTTTCAAAGTATACGTAAAAAACCTAAATTTTTATATGGCAACACAAAGAAGGAGTTGCCCGATCTAGTCCATTTTTGACATTATATTTGCTAATGTAGTAAAAACATCAAATACGAAATTTCAGCTCTACACGTGGACGCGTTCTCAGGCAGTTGTATATAGTATATAGCAACCCCACGAAGGAGTTGCCCGATTTGTCTCATTTTCGAACTTAATTTTACTTTTTTTTTAAAGTCCGTGTACAAAATTTCAGCTCTCTAAGTATACGCATTCTCGAGTTATCGTGCGCACAGACGGACGGACGGAGGAACGCGGACGGACGGACGGACATGTGAAAATCAAAATAACTTTTAATATTATGAATAGGTGTCCAATCCATTTTGCTCTACCATCATTATTTCGAGGTGTTACAAACGGAATGACAAACTTAGTATACCCCTATGATTTCATCTAGGGTATAAAAATCCTAGTGGGGAACAATTATTGCCCATTTTGCCCAAATGTGTAGTGTTGGTTTTTTTTTTTGCATATGTAATGGGACTTTTTAGCCAGACAAACCTATGATTTTTCTCTAGATATTATATGCTCGTTGTCCTAACCTAAGAAAGCATCTCGCTTATTTTCCGCTCTGTATGGTGACCTGCTAGAAGGTTTCGTAAGCTCGACATCCACCAAAATTTTTATTGTGCTGGCACTAAAATTATTAGATAGTAAAACCGGGACTATTAAAGATACCGGCTGTCATCACGGTTTTCGTCATTGTGTGACCCCATCTTAGTATAACCAGGATTGGTATGAATACCGGGGTATGAAAGAAAAGAAGCAAATACTTATCACGTTTACACGCTGCTTTTAACAAGTTTCAATCGTATTGTACAATATTTTGTGGTAAATTAGCTAAACCAATCATAAATAAAACATAATCTTTAAGAGTCTGATAACTCAAACGGGTACTAAAATATTAAGCTTTTCACAAAATTTTTTGTTTACAAAATGTCTTAATTTTTTGCTCTATCGACTTTTTTGGTACTCCTTTTCTCTTGATGCCCTAAGCACGTGTTCAGTGTGCTTATAGGTTAATACGGCCCTGGGTGTTAGATGAGTAGAACGACTCAAACCAAAAGCAAACCACATGCAGTCATTGAAAGCAACCTCAAGCTTTCCATTGCAAACCGAGTAAAGTATCATGTAGATTACACTACTATAAGAAAATGGGATACTAAAAGTATCCTAACGAATCTCAAATGCAAAGAATGTATATTGGCAGATAGTCAGGGTCTAGTTAACCAACCATAAATTTTACCTATCGTAGCATTACATGATGGCAGGATCTCAAATGATTAGTCATTTTCATCCTTAAATTGTTTATAAAATTTACATACATAAGGAAATTTCATTTTATGAAGCATATTTTAAGGAAGAACCTCAATATCAAGATCAGATATAAAGATGGCTATGCATTGCCACTTATTGGAGTTAAGAGAAACAGTTGATTTTCAATTCACCGCCTATATAGATTTATGTAAGATCATCATCAGTCCTTAATCAGTTCATGGGGTCTACATATTCACCTCATGTGCGACAGGGTTGAATGTAATGTAAATGAGTACCAGGAGCTTGAGGAATAAAATAGATTAAGTGCAAGATATCCTTTCTGATACCAAGAATCACATATTGTGTGTATCTGAGAAGTGGCTTAATACTACTGTGTGAGATCTGCATTAGTTTCAATGCCTAACTATCACATCTTTAGGAATGATCGTTTAGACCGTTTAGGTGGTGGGGTTGTCATTAATGTGAACAATTGTTTACGAGCCCAAATTCTTAAGTCGTCGTCTCCTGGACGGGATATTGAGTTTATAGCAGTAGAAGTTTGTTCCGTTTCCGAAAATTGTATCCTGTTCTGTTTCTATTGTCCACCTAATAACTTTAACCTAGAAAGTTTTTCTGATCTTCTTGAAGTAGTGAGCTCTATTGTTCAATAATACGAAGACGTAATAATTTGTGACGATTTTAATGTTAATGCTCTTAGGGCTAGTCAGTTTATTTTACCTTTTACAGACACTGGATATTAAAATAATTAACCACCAGCCACCATATTTCAATACTGCCTCAGCATCGCAGCTTGATTATATCCTCAAAACGAACATACATAATATTCTATGCCACAGTCAAATATCACCGCCAAGTAATTTTGATCACGACTTTCTGTTTATGACGTTCAATTTTAGATTTGACACTACTCTCAACACTACGTTCACTTATAGTGATTTTAAAAGCGTTTTCTGCTTAAGGAGTACAGAAGATCGCTTCATAATATGGTAACATCTATGATTTGGTCATCTAAGCGAACGTATCTTCGAAGTAAGTTGGTTGTCGAAAAATATATATCGATAAGATTCCCCACAAGTCATGTGTGATCCCGATACATTGAACAAGTTTTTTACCAATTGCACTGGAACAACGAGTCTGCGTTCTCATAACTTAGACTACTCTTAAGTACTTTCTTTCTGAGCTGGCTTTTCTTTCCACTGCGTTGACGGATGTGAAACTTTCTCCTCGTTGTACTCTATTAAGTCAAACGCCACTAGTCCTCATTTGCTAGATCTCAAATTTCTCAAACTCATAAGTCTATATCTACAATTGCTGTCTCACCAGATCGCAGTTTCCTACCCAATGGAAACAAGCTGCAGTTGTTCCTATTCCTAAGAAAGCTTCCTCGTTTCAGCCCAGCGATTATTGTCCCATTAATCTGCTCAAGCGATTGGAAAAAATCTGGCAGCCTAGCTTTCGACCGGGACACATATGTTAGACTGCTCTCTTAAAAGTTTCCACAGATATTTATGATGAGCTTGACAGTGTTCATTTGACAATATTGGTTTTGCCTGACTATAGTAAAACATTTGATTCTGTTAATCTATCTATCTATCTAATTTAAACTTGGTAATGGGCTTAACCTCTCATCTACAGCTGTTATGATGATTACCTGTTTCTTAAAGACTCGCAGTCAAATGGTGAAAGTAAGAGAAACTTTTTCTAATCCGGCGTATCTATCCTCAGGTGTTCCTCAAGGGTCAATCCTTGGTCCAGTTTTATTTAGCCTGTACATAAACCACCTACCAAGTGCTATTGAAAATTGCTCTATTCATTTATACGCTGATAATGTACCTTAGTACCTTAGTAGACCTATAAGACTAATGGAGGATTGTGTCTATCGGCTCAATGAGGAGCTTCAGGACCTAAATAAGTAGTCTTCAATTAATGAGCTTTCACTGAACCCATCCAAGTCAAACTGCTTAGCAATTTATAGGCGTGCTCTAGAGAAATTCGAGCTTCCCCCTATGATCTTGAACAACACAGTCTTGGAATATTTTGACTCAATAAAAAATTTGGGAATCAAATTGAATTTCAAGTTCAGCTACTGCACTTACATTGCAGATATTGTGAGAAAGGTATATGGTGCTCTACGGCAATTGTGGATTAGCAAAAGATCTCTGTCAGTGGATTTTAAACCAAAGTCGGCTACGTCAGTAATTCTACCAAATTTTACATATGGCAGTTTAATATTCAGCAAACTTGATTCTGTTTGTCAAAGAAAATTGAAATTGCGTTTAATGATGTTACTTGCTACATTTATAAGCTCCTTCGTAGCGCTCACATATCAGCGTATGTAGCATCGATCCTGAGCACATCCCTTGAAACATATCTAGCTAAACGTCTACTTATCTTTTTACAAAAATTAATAATTCGTAAGAGTCCAGATTACTTATTTGAGAATTTTCAGTTCTTGCATTCTACCAGAAATCTTCAGCTTCTTATGCCAAGGTACATCTCACAGTATGGTGAATATACTTACTTTGTCCAGGTTGCTCGTAAATGGAATTCTCTTCCAAGTAATATTCAAGGTGAAGGCTCCAGCAAACCTTCTACAAGGATAATTAATAATTTCATTTTTTGAGCGTGAATGGTTCACGGATCTATTTATTAGTTCTGCGATCTCTCATATTTCTTAGTACTTAGTTTGTATATTTTTAAGTTTATAGTTTTATTATTATTTATTATCTACTTTATTGCTTTTCTACTCTTCTTCTCTTATATGTATATAGCAGTAATATTAGTAAAAGAATAACATTTTCCATACTTCCAGGAAGTAAGATATTGTTTAGATATTAAGATGTTGTATCAGAAAGAACGGACATTCTGCAAGATTCTTAATGCATCAGAAAGAGTGGACCTATATCCGCCTATATCCCAAATCAGATTATTTTTTTCTTTCTTGAGAGTTTTTCCACACAAAGCCAATTATTTAAACGGAAATCATAAAAGGCAGGTAAGAAAGGAATTGAAAGCATGTTCAGGGAGAATTGGACAAACGGATTAATTTGCTCCAACTGTTTTTTCAGAAAAAAGATAAAACCATTTCTACTTTAAAAATTAGAATTAAATTTATATAATTAATTGTGTTAAAATTAAGAGTGCTTAGATTCCTTTTTGTATTTCTATTTTGTGTTGAATAATTTTTGAATTATATGAATTATAACAATTATATTAGTTCTTGAAAAGTATTCTTACTCTGGCAACCTTCGTCCAAGCTAGCTGGGAAAAGTGAGCGTAAAACAAATTCCGTAATAAAATTCATTTATAATTTTGGGATCCACATAATCCTAGTAATCTGTGTTAGCATCGCTTCCGGATTGTTTTATCTCATTGACACGGATTTGGTATTGCATATTTGTTTCTGACTATACTGATCTGAAACAGAACAAAAATTATGATTTAATGAAAATAACGAAAATAAAATACAATCATTACGTAATTGCTTCACCCATCGCTTTAACAGCAGGTGTAATTTGTCATCGAACTTCGAAATCAATATTTTTTCATGGTCCAAACCCGTAAGCTGTATTTCTTGGTTCAGGGTAGTCGATTGCCTTTTGGGTATTTTACCTTTTTATATGAGCCGCTTTCATTACACTTACCGCGGTTGGGTCAAATTTCATACTCGAATGATTCAAAAAAGAAACGTAACTCACTCGAATTGACTTTAATGTCCCCTCCATACTTGTCCAAATAATTAAAGGAAAAATAAAGGAAAATGAAAGCGTTCATTTTCACCCTTAGAACCGGAAATGGCAATAATAAAATGAGATAAAAACTTGAGCTGAATAGGACAATTTGATGTTTCTTTGCTCCTAATCTATTGTTGAAAGGGGCTTGGCAATAATGATTAATTGCCTGTTCAAAAAAATTGGAACAAGTCATTAAGCTTAAGACATAAATGAACGCCAATAGCTATGGCTACAGTCTACATTATATTTTTGGTTATAGGATTATTGGAGCTGTCGAGAACAATTTACCGAAAGATATATCTCTTTGTCAAAATAATCCTGCCACGTGTACTTAGTTACAGCTTATGGGGATGAAATGAAACAAAACGACAATCTAAATTAACATTTACAAGATTTATAATCCATAGTTCAACTACGTGCATAATATTTTATCAGTTATAGAGTGTAAAACAAAACAAAAAGACCTCGTAAAAAACATGTTGACATAGATAACAATAATTTCGCAAGGATATTTTATAGGCTTATAGGATAAGTGTTCCGCTCTTCCACATTCTAATTTATTTGTTAGCTGGGAGTTTTATTATGCAAAAAAGAAGAGTGCCCTGCTGATTAGTTTTAAGAAAATTCAAATTATTCAGTTGTGTTAAATGGAAATAAAAAATTTACGGCTACCTTTTCATAAAATGCTAAAAGTGCAGAACAATCTGACTGATGCAAAAGATTTTTACAGGCACTGTTTAACTTGATGTTCTTCTGGAATTTTCCTCCTGTTCATAATGTAATAAAAAGAGTTAAAAGAATTAAAGGATTCTTAAAGAAAAAGCGATCTGGTTTAGTCCCACCACTGCCATGCTCATGAACAAATTGTGACATAGCGGCTGGTGAAAGAGATTTTTGAAAAACCCATAAAACCAAATTTCGTACTCCGCATCATTTGGTCAAATTCGTTTTTCTGGCACGTTAGTTTTCAGAGGATTCAGAGAGGTGCAGTTGCCAAATATCCAGTCTTTAATTTCCACATTTTCCACACAGACCATATGAAAATGGGCAACCAGAAATGATGTGTGGATATGAGGGCCGATTTTTACAGAGGTTTGAAGATATGCAATCAAAAAATACTTCTCTTTTTAAAGTTATAAGAACTGCTGGAGGCAACTGTATACAAAATTTATAATCGCTAATTATTGTGTTCGGCATTATTTTTCTACACCTGTGCATGACTAGTTACAAAATTTTGCTTAGATTTATACAATAATAATGATATAATGATAGTTGGCATTAATTACAGTGATACTTGATAAGTTGATACTCATGTGGATGGTATTGTGGATGCTAGGTCCTAATACACTGCATTGACGGCAATGTAATAATACACGCCAAAATTCTGCCATGCTCTTTAATTAAGGGTTCAATACATTGATGATACCAACTAGAAGTAAATGGGAAGGGAATGAGGGAATCGTAACAATGGGCCATCCCACACGAGTATTCCTGATGCAGTATGCAAACAGGTTTTCTTGGGAAGAGGTGGGAAGAAGCTAACAGATCTCTCTATACTTTGGAGAAATATCTCTTTTTTCTTTTCACCTCTTCCCTAAAAAAAAAACCCGGTTTGCATACTGCATCAAGAATGCTCGTGTGGAATGGCCCAATAGACAACTCTAATCTTACAGATGGGTCAGGAGCAGCAGGAGTAAACTCTATCAATTGAGACAAGAATAAATCATAGACTGGCGGACGAATGGACAATTGGTAGCAATGTAGCAGGCGATATTGCTGGTATCTAAGTTAGAGATTCAAATTTGGACATGTACACATATACTGGTAGCCAGACTACAATTAAGTCATTAAACGCCTTGGTGGTAAAATTAAAACTGGTTCAGTTACAAGACGACCCAATGCTATCATCCTGATTATAGAAATATCGTGAGCAACGTGATAGGGAATGAGCTAGCACAAAATGGTTCTGAAATGGATAGCTCCCATGGTATCATCACACACGATAACTACAAATAGGCAAATCATCCATGGATTAATCGAGACACAATTATCGGATGTATGCGATTGAAGGCAAATCATGGAGCTTCTTTTGAGGAGCAGAGTGGACATCAAGAATATATGAGGTTGGGTCATTGGGTCATAGATAAACATAGTAGGACAATGGATCTAGAGTTTGACTATTTCTGTCGAAATTTCTCAGTTCCTGAATAAATCAAATTAGTTTGACCTATACTCGACGAATGTCTTTCTTTGTCAATCAAAAGAGGTACACAATTCAGTTTTTCTTCTCGAAGCTGAGAGCCGCAGGATACAGATCAGTGAGGTAGCTATGCCAATGCAACCAATGCAATCGCGTGGAGACCCTGATTTAAAGGGGCCCCAGTGAGCCACAAACGATTCTTTTATTTTGTGACTTGCGAGCGCTTAATCTCAGTGATTTAAGTGAAACAGGCTAAGACTCATCTTAGTGACACCCCTATAACTTATATTTATAACTTTTAGCTTAACCATGTCCATCGAAATCGAATACTGCCTTGTTCTTTAAATATAATTGTAATTCCTGGATATCCAGCTTTGTTTTCAAAAGTCTTTAAAATATAAAACTTATTATATACTAACTCAACTTCAATTCAAAATTGGTAAGCGGACTTTAACGTGTTAATTAATTATTCCAAATTTCAGTATTTAATTAACCAACATTTTTCTATAATTATTTACTTAAAAATAATTTCATTCGTTCCATTTAATTTTATATAACTAAAACGAATTTGACTACTATCAGCATATAGTGAAATTTCTTACCTTCGATCATAGCAAAAGGTGATTTTTGAAAAATGCTCACATAATGATTAAGGAAATTAATTCACTAGAAAATCTTTTTTTTTTTTCAAATATATTCCGTTCTAACAACCTTCCAATATTTGAGAGGCATAAAAATTCTGTGAAGACTCTAGACTTCCGATTAGCTACTTTAATACTTTTAGGTATTATTGTGTTTTATCTGCTTAATCTGACATCACTTTGTACATATTTTAGTGTAACTTAACTTAACTTAACTTAATTTAATGTATTTATATAATTATTAAGTTGAATTTTTCTTATGAAAACTACTATTTGTCCAGTCAGTAGGAGTCTTTGCCCTACAAAAAGTGGGGTAATTGCGATTTTTATATATGTTACTTAGTTACGGGCCCCGATGAAAGATCCAAGCTTTCACCATTAGAAGGGGTCCGCGCGGTCTACCATCTTGGGTTAAAGGTACAAAAAATTATATTTTTTTCGAAATAATTCCTCAACAATAGATCCTACGACAAAAATGACCTATATAAATTTGAAGAAGATTAAATTCCCTACATTTTTTGTGCGAAGCCTTTTTTTGTAAGTCTGAAGTGTAACGAGTTACAGCTTCAGAAACGTGACCAGCCTCGTACTTTCTCCCCTCAGAAGTTATGGTGGTCTAAACTAAAAAATTTGTTCCCGTAGTGACTAAAAACACGTCATTTAAAAAAATACCGTCTAATTTTGGTACGACCTGAATAGGTTATGAGTTAGTAACTCTCTAACGGCTACAGTTAGCACATAGGGTGTCATATGATAAATTAATCAGGAGGGTCCACAGTTTACAGTTTTTATAAAAAAACATACGCTAAGCCCTTTTTTCTAAAAAAAGAGGTCAAAGTCAACAAAAAGGTAAGAACATCCTCAATATTTAGTTTAGACTACCATAACTCCTGAGGGGAAAGGAGTTTGATGCTGGTCAGGCAATTGCTTGAAAGGCCATGAAGTTCTGCTTATAATGAGCTCTTTAAGTGAACGTACACCTTGAACTTTTTTAAGATACAGGGTAGTTTGTGAAAAACTTACATATTTTCTTAATCACCCTGTAACTCCAAAACGGTTGAGATGCCGCTACCCCCTTGCCCTACAATTTTTTGTTTGCCTATGTAACTACTATCACTTCCGGTCCTATTGACTACCATGAGCGAAACACCCTGTATAAGGGGTGCGATATGTACACATTTTTTTTGGAAGAAGGTTCACATTTCTCACACTATAACTCGATACACATCAGACTTGCAAAAAGGTGTTTGTGCAAAAAATGTAGAGAATTCAGTCCTCTTCAAATTTGTAGTATCAACTGTTGAGGAATTATTTTGAAAAACCAATTTTTTGTACCTTTAACCCAAGATGGTAGACCGCGCGGACCCCCCTCCCAATGGCGGATCTAGCATTAAAATTAGGAAGGGGTCGTCTTAAGTTGCTTAGTTTAGCCAAATCAGTACTGTATTGAGGTACTAGGAAGGTTTCCGCATTAAATGGATGATGTGTCATTTTTTAGTATACTTCTTTACAAAAGGTCATTTTTTAATAGAATAGTAGTTTAGGGTTCAAACTGCAGGAGTCATTCAAACCAAACTTTTCTCAGTTTTACACATTGGCATATATAATAGAGAAACTGCTCGATATGCTATTTCATGCTGGTACAATTTTTTGTGTCGAAAGTAGCTCCTACGTCGGTGCCAACATTGAAAACCCATTGGCGGAAAGTTGAAAAGTGATTTTAATAACACCTTTCGAATTTTTGTTGAATATCTATGAGTATATTACCTTTGGTGAAATCCTTTTAATCACCCAAATAATTAATTTAAAAACATTTATTTCGACGAACTCACTTATTTATTTGTTGTTTACAGTTCTCTCTTAGTTGGTGTTTGGTACTTAGACCCACAAATAGAGCTATATAGAAGTGAGCCTACTTTCTGTAGTGTATTTCTATGGACGTAGTCAATCTGTGTTTTCCATAAGATCGCTGCAAATATTCTAGAATATTAGGAGTTAGGACAAAGTTAGGGCTCTGAAGGAGTCTGTTTCGTGGCTGGGGTAGTGTTTCTCGAGGGTTTTGGATTACCTAAAGTTGGGGACCTAAACTCAAATTCTGAGAAAAATCTATACACATACATGCATACAATAATATTCATTGAAATAAATTTTTATTTGTTTAAGTTTGGAATAAAAATATTTTGTATAATTGTTTGAAAGTTGAATTATAGATATAAAACAAAATAAATAAAATACAAAATATATTTTTTCAAATAACTCAATTAAAATTAAATATTTTTTACTTTAATTTTTAGGGGGGTCATGACCCTGACCCCCTGGATCCACCACTGCCCCTCAAAGGGTGAAAAGTTGGATTTTTCATCGGGGCCCGGAACTAAGTAACATATATAAAAATCAGAACTATCCCACATTTGGAGGGCAAAGATCTTATTTAGTCCATCTTGACTAGACTATATCATTTTTGCCCTAAATTTAACTGTTGTTCTGTTTTTAACAAATCAAAAATAAATTAAGGACAAAGACTCATTGAATCTTCTATAAAATAAATAAAATTTCCTACAAATTATACAATTCTCAATCAATAATTGTATCTGATGACGAAAACCGAATCATCTTGATAAAAACTTTCGAGTTCAGTGTAAAAAAAACTATTTAATACTACATATCTAAAGGATGCCAAGTTTTTAATTTTTTAAAAAATTTTAAGTTGATTAAAAAGCTCATTCGATTTTATTTTCTTATATTGTAGGTACGTCTGCGAAAACACGTTTACATAATGGAACAAAGCACATATACAAAGAGTTGAAAGAAAGAAAACCAGAAAATATTTTTGTATGCACACGAGTACGTTCTCATTTAAAAATGCAAACCTCTGTTAAAAATGTATAATAAAACACCTCAATAGGAAAACATCATATTAAACTAGAATGAGTTGCGGTTTCATATTGCGTGCCATGTAGAGTGCATGCACTCATGCACCGCCATTACGAATATTACATTCAACGTCTCAACTTTAAATAGAGCTCACATACTTAGTTTTGTTGGAATGCATGTATGTATGTGTGTTCATTTATGTACTCAAATACCTCGGAAAATTCGTTCCCATTAATTTATTAGAAAGTTTTCCCACGTTACAACTTATCAGAGATTTGTTCATTCCTCCCATCGTCATCTGAAAGGAAGCGGAGGAAGGTAATTCCTAATAACTGGAGTAATGAAACCTTTTTCGAAATCGAATTATTTGCAATATTTCCTTTACTCAAACCAGTTTAGAAGAAGCGCTTGGAAGTACATATACGCAATTCTTCTTGTGAACATGGTTTTGTGATTTTGTCTGTCAAATTTAATAAATATTTGAATCTGTTAACTGCGAAATTGTCAGCTCTTATCTGCCTGTAAGAATTATACGAATCCCACATATTTTTCTTTTTTTTTTCAAATATTTGGCTCTTTTCAAAAGGACAACTATGTTTAAGGTCACAGTTTAATTAAACCTTGTGTCCGGAGAGAAAAAAAGAAAAAAACAAGTAAAAAAATTAGAATTGATCGAAAACCAAATCAATACCCTAGAGAAATGCCCGTATGTAATTTTCTGGGTAATGGTCACCCATCTGTGCAGGTTTAATCGTTGAAGTTGTTTTTCGCGTATATTTCGTCGGACAGAAAAAATGTTTATAACCGATTTTCTAGGATTTCATATTCTTAAGAAGTTTTTAGTACAATAAAAATATCTAGGACTGATCATTTTCACAGTATCAGTAAGAAACCTTAATTTTTATATGACAACACCAAGAAGGGGTTGCCCGATCTGTCTCATTTTAGAACTCAATTTGACTTTTTTTTTTTAAAAGCCCGCGTTCAAAATTTCGGCTATCTAAATACACGCGTTCTCGAATTATCGTGCGCACGGACGGACGGACAGACGGACAGGGGGACAAACGGACAGGGGGACAAACAGACAGGCGGACAGACGGACAGGCGGACAGACGGACAGGCGGACAGACTGATGGATGGACGGACGGGCGAACAGACGGACATGCAAAAATCAAAATAAGTTTTTATATTTAAGTTTTTCGCATTAAATTGCTATGCTCATCTGTTTCTGTAAAATTATTGCAACAATTTTTAATTGAATATCTTAAAACAGCAACCAGCGCGAGTTCAAAGGTTGTGACTATTTTATTTCTCTTTTTAATAACTTTCTATCACCTTACAGAACCCTGACTCAGAAAGTTTGTGTCTGAGCGCCTGCACGCTTGATGACGAAAGAGTTTTAGGGTAGTAAGCGTGGATGGATTTACATGAGGTTTTTTTATTTAGAATGGGTGAATAGGGAGCTTTTCGATGGGGTGAAATAATCTTACGTGTTGGGAGTTTTGGGGTGGGGGTGGTAACTGCCACCCTTTGAGAGTGGCGTTCGTGACGGAAGAGTGTTAGGGTACTAAACGTGGATGGATTTACATGGGATTTTTGATTTTGCGTGAATGGGAAGCTTTCCCATCAGGTAAAATATTTTTACGTGTTGGATGGTTTTGGGGTAGTAGCGGTAACTACCACCCGTCGAGATTCGAGAGTCGGTTCTCGAAAGTCGATTTTCGGGAGTCGATTCTCGAGAATCGATTTTCGAGAGTCGAATTTCGGGAGTCGAGTTTCGAGACACGAATTTCTATAGTCGAATTTAGAGAGTCGATTTTCCAGAGCATGACTAAAATGTACAAAATAAAATATATTAAAAAAAACTTTTAAAATAAATAACTTTTGTAAATAAAATGGACTAAAAAGTAAAAAATTATTTTTTTCTTTCTCAGTGATATAAACAAGAAAAGTTTAATGCAAAATAAGAAATGCTACAACTCAGATTAAATCTTAAAAGTTTGGGCATCCATAACTATAACTATAATCACAATTGTCAAACTGCAAGTTTTTTTAATATATTTTATTTATCTTTACATAAGTTACAACAGGAAATATATGCTCTGATTCAGCATTTGGATGAGGTTAACTTAAACGATGTCTGGCTAAGTTTGCGAAATTATTGAATTTGTATTTCCCCCTAGCAAAGCCTTTACGTACTATACAAAAAGTTTTCTAAATTTTGCCGTTGTCCTGCATCAAACGCACAGGAGGTTGTTTATTTTATCTTTGAAGATGTATTCTTTGTTACTTTTAAATAATAAAAAAATAAATACATAAAACTTATTTATAAAAATTCAAAATAATACTGTATTTTTTCCTAAATTTAGAGTTAAGCCAATTATGTAGGGAATTCTAGGGATTTTTTCTATCGCATCTCAGGGGGGATTTTCCCAAGTGTCTGGTTGGTATCACTGCCGCAAACAAGCGCGCAAGCAAAAACAATACAGGGTTTTTCCCACTAGGAGGTCAATAGAGCAGGAGGTGATAGTACTTATTCTACTACTCTGTTTTTAGTTAGTTAGAAGTAACGGCTTTTGATTTTAACTTTGGTGGAAATCGCGAGTCTTGAAAATGCAAAGTTTCCCAAATATACCTTTTCTCTATTGAATCGAAGGTTTTCTTCTAACCTACGAAATCTAGACAGATTAACCACTGATACTATATAGATTGCCCCACTATGATCTTCAAGGTGTTTTCTACTTTTCCTGCACTCAGCTTCCTGGCTTCATATTGTGTGATCAACGAATCTTAAACTACTTCCAAATTGTGTTTCTCGATGATAATAAGCATATTCCTTTCCAGCTCTTAAAGTCAATTAGGTCACCTCTTTTTTGAAGTCTGACGATGATACCTTCAATCTGATGTATAGGCATGATCTTTCCAGGATTGGTTGGAGTACATCTAGATTAAAATGCGGGTCTGATTTGAATAACATTGACGGGTAGCTGTCTCTTCTAGATTATTTCTGTCTTGGATAGAGTATGGGAATGTTATTCCATAAAGATTGCATATTTTCGTAGTTTTTTTTTATTGTAAATGTTCTAATCAGGTCCTGCTAAGAACTTTTATTACCTCTAAAGGCCGCTACACACGCTCAAGCAAATCATATGACTGAGACATGCATGGTCCAGTCATAAGATTTGCGTGAGCGTATGTAGCGCAAGTCGGAGCATGAGTTCAGACTGAAGTCTGCCATGAATGAAATCCTGACGACTTTGCTATAGAAATGAATTAAAGTTTGAACTCAAGTTTGCTTGACGACTCGCAAATATCACCGAATATTCATCCAATGAAGGCGAGAACACTTCGTATAGGAGATGAACGAAAATAATAGACGACTTCCGATGATGAATATTCGGTAATATTCGCCCATTTTCTGACTAGAGTCGGTATTTTTGGCCCGAATCAAAGAGCTACTGAATAACCGGTAAAATAGTCAATTTCGGTGGAAAACTCCAGTTAATCTATCTGTATATTAAATGCTACACAAATGAAAAGTATTAAGCAAGACATCTGGTTTTGAAATCATTAAATAAATTACCAGAGAAAAAAAACATCAATATTCGCAAGCAATTGCATATACTTGCATGTACTTGGGTGAAGTACAAAAGCAATAAATTATGTTCTCAACACTTTCTTATAGACATTTGGCCTAAAATTCTGGCATGATGCCAAAAGCTTGGAAACAAGTTATCACCCCCAAAGAACTATCCTTTATGCGGTACATGATTCTATTTCTAGTGCTAGATGCTAGCTAGCAATACGTGCTACCACTTCTCTTTATAGTGGCCTGGTTATACCTCTAAAACAAACAGAAATGCTTATCCAACCACCACCACCCGCTCTGAAAAGCATCCCTGCAGGGATTTTGTGTAAACTATAGACAAAAGCACTTATGTATCACAGAGGTGAAGTGGGTTTGGTCCTGTATGTACTGGCCCTCTACTTCTGAGAGGTCACAGTTTGTTTATGGATGACAGAATTGCTATCCCGTGGTATGTTTGCATTATATCCTAAAATAAATTAAGACATCAGACAAGTACTTAACAGTATTTTCTCCACCTGAAGTGGGCACTTTGTTTACCAAAGGAGGAATTACACTGTCGCTCATTACATTTTATCGAGCATAACAGGAATATCCAAAGTTGTACAAGTTTGTATCACTTGCTATCGTTAGAAATTAAGCTTAACTATGTACATGTCGGACGTTTGTTTCCCACAAAGACGTCACAAGGGCTCAGGGTTTATACGTTGTACTCAAAACTGTTAGACATGATTATTTTTATCAAATTTATGTTCTTACAATAGAAGGAAATTTTAACAACTTGAATGGAAGTATAGGGAATTGGTTTCTGTATGCATACACCTACTACATACATATTTACAGAATATTTGACACACTTAGAAAGTACTTCAATCTGATGTGAAGAAAGTATAGTTTCTTGTTCTATCCCATCAAAGGAAGAAACTCGTAGAAGTGTTAGAGTTCCTTACCTCTCAACGTGGGTCCACAAAACAACACTAGAGATGCTTGATGGCAGTAGAGGGGAGAGAGAGAGATATATAGAGAGAGACACAGCGAGAGAGAGTGAGTACCTATAAATGCTTAGCGGTTCAAGTCCCAGCTAAATTTACCTCTCAACGCCAGTCTAAAGAACAGTAGGCAGGGAATATTGAGGAAAGAACAGGAGCTTGATCTAGATGTTGACACTTCAACGTCCCGATCATGAACGAGAAAAATTCATCAAGTCATTTTCCTCTTAGAGTTGTCGTAGTTTCCCTCGATGCTCACATTATTGTCCTCTTTGTTCCTTGGAGCTCATTTTTATATCTTCTCTTGTCTTCTTGTTGATAGTTGTGTTTTGTCTTCCTTGCAACTTTCCATTTTGCTGTCTTAATAAAGGTAACTTTAATAGAGGTAACTTGATGAAAGTAAGACATATTTCCTAAACAAGCTCACACACTAGTCAAATAAATTATCTGGAAAAATTCAAAAACTTTCAGATTTCCAATATGGAAACAACACAGTAGACCCAACTTTTACGATCGCAGAATAAATTGTGAAGTAGTTTAATAAAACTTTTAATAAATATAGGAATGGTAAAAATTCCCTAGAACTAGTAAAACAGTTACAGAGGAAATTAACTAAATTTCTAAAGCATTTTATTATTTTGCGGAAAGAGTTAATAATGAAAAGCATTCAACTGTGATCAAAAAAACCTTCAATTTACAAATTCTAGATAGTTCAATTCAGTGAAGTAGGTGACATCTATAGCTTCCTCCTTGTTGACAATGACAGTGGCAAATATATAAATAAATTGCGATAATAAAGTTCAATAACGACCCACCCCGTTCGTTTATATCAGTGCTTCTCCATACCGTATGGTGGACGTGTCATTTACGAATCTATTTTTAAATTCCTGGCTCTCAGAATAGCATAGCGAAATCGTACGGGATTATTCAACCTAAAAACCAAGAGTTTGGAAAAAGGTAAATTCAAAGCCGTATGGTTTTCCTTTTCCTTTATTTTACATAAGGATGGTACATCGCAAGCCTCATTTAACATTTGTAATGATGTTTCAATATGTAAATGGACCACGCATAGATTTGAACTGAGAAATTTTCGTTTACCTGTGCTCTTTCATCTCTGCTATAGATTTAGAAGTTCCCGGACCATTTTGCCAGCTGCCACGCTTTTGATAGATTCTTCGGCTCTGCTAGGACGTAGCTTAGAGACTGAGAATATGACAGTTGTTGATTTTAGTTGACGTGCGTTTCGTCTCTTTGTCTTCACTACACTCACCAATTAAGATGCAACAGAGCACTTCGAACTCCATGCCTGTCTATTAGAAGCTACTTGGAGATATCATGTAAATCCGATATCTAGTGTTAGCGAATGTTACTGTTTCTTAATCCAGTGCCTGATCAAGGAAATTTTTGAGGGGGGGGGGGGGGGGACAAAGATGTTTAGTTGCGGCCTCCTCTAGTAAATTTTATGACAGTTTCAGGGTACACAAGCACCATATGTATATAGGATAGATGACTTAATATATACTGCATGCCTTGAAACTAGAACCAGAATTGTTAAAAACAATATAAAATTGAAACAATAATGATTGTTAAATAAAAGGAATTTGACATTCAAACAAATATTAAGATCTATCCTAATTGTCGTTTAAATCTCAAACTGTTTTCAAATAAAAATAATGTAAAAAATCGTATCATTGCAAATGCAAATTTATTTTATTAACACAAAGAATAAAAATTTAAAGTTTTATTATGTTCGAATTAGTTTTTTATTTTCTTTTTATCTTCCCGGCTGAAATTACTAAAATTTGAGACGGTTTCAAAATAACTCTGGATAGGAATGCAGGCGTACTGCCGTTCAGGTTGAAAGGATTTAAGTGCAAAAGACATTTTGTATCAGCAAGAGCTTCACACTCTTCAGTACGGCTACTTCTTGCTTGCCGTATATGCCTGGAGAAAAGCTAAGTTGACCTCATATATTATTAACCTTGGGCCAGCCGATTTATCATAACGCAAAATTCTGTACTTAGGAATATCTACATTCACTAATTAATATCCACCAAAGAATTAAAAATAGTTCTACTCACATGACAGTATCTGGAGGAGCTTCAGCACCAGATGGCAGGAGATACGGTCGATGTATTATTGCTTCGAAAATCGCTTTATGTTTGGACCTTAACTTTTCCAAAACTTGAAATAAACGAAAGATAAACTGTTTTTTGGTTTTTTTTTTTTTTTTGTTCAATGACTCATAGTTCGATTTAGGATTTGTCCAGATCTTATCAGATCTCTCCGTATATCAGTATAGAGCCTAGCGATATATCGTGACTGAGGTAAGGGAGTTGAGGTAGCGGTATATCGCGACTTTGAGATAAGGCAGTTGAGCCATACTTGACCGAATCGAACGCCTTGCTGAAATCAAAGAAACGCGGAATGGCCATTCAATTTCTGTCAACTATATCTGTATGGTTGAATACCAGCAAAACTGATTCTTAGCTGTATTCTGGCCTAAAATTTGACTGCCAGCGGAACAGCTGGTTTAAATATAAGTGACGATTTAACAATACATTAGTTTTTCAAATATACTTTGCTTAAAAATAAAGTAAACAGCTTTGTCGAAAATCTGATATTATGCAATTCTGCATAACTTCGAAATAGGAATGATAATAGGTTTATTCTCGTGTAATGAATATCGTGAGGTATTCAAGCATGCATCAAACACATTCATCAAAACTTGAAGAAATAAATCGCAAGATATTGTCAGATCCGGGTGAACTAAATAGATTCAACACAAGTTCACTACCTAAGCTAGAAAATAATCTAATATTTCAGTTAAAAGTTAATATTATAAAATAAAATAAATATTTCAATGTAACGATTACGAAATTCCTATAAGACATAATTTTGCATGAATCTTATAAGATTTTTACACTCATTTATCGTAATTGAAAGCCAAGTCGTCTTAATAGCAATTTTTTGTATGCCAACACAGTCTCAAACTGGCTTCTATTTGCGTAAATAGATCTTACAAAAATACCAAATAAAATTTCTATGCAGACTTCTCGCTGGCCAATATTTTTGTGCTCAAGCCGGTCCTTTTCTGAATTCAGTTTACAAGTAAAAAAGTAGAATTAGTCTAAAACAAATCCTTATGATACTCTAGATGAATTCTCGTATGTAATTTTATATATCACCCATCTGTGCAACTTTGATTTTTGAAATGAACTTTTCAGTACAATAAAAACCTCTTGGACTGATAGTTTTCGCAGTATACGTAAACGTTCTAAATTTTTATATGGAAACACCAAGAAAGTGTTGCCCGATTTATCCCATTTTAGAAATTATATTTACTATTTTTATGAAAACGCTGTGTACAAAATTTCAACTTTCTACATTGACGCGCTCTCAGGCAGTGTCCAAATATATTGTGAAAATGAAATTTTTGTATGGCAACCCAACGAAATTTCAGCTCTCTATAGATTTTCAACTAGATCCGTATTAAAAGTAAACTAAAGTGGATCTCCTAGATATTCTAGTAAAAGATCTAGTTGGAATCATTTAAGCAGAAGTCCAGTTGAATATTTCAATTGCATTTCTAGTGAATATGTAATAGATTTCTGGACATGAAAACTATATATCCAGTCTTATTTTATGAACTGGGTTTCAAGTAAATTTAAATGTTATTTCCCATTTGTCAACTAGATTAACTATTAAATTTCAAAATGCTTTTCCAGTTAATTAAAGAAAATTTCTAGTTTAACCAGCCGACCTAATCAGTTAGATATATCACCTAAGTTTATAGTCAATTTAAGCCGAATTCAGTTTAATTAAACAATCAAAACAGATTTCTAGTAAAATCAAAAACTTACATTTAATTTCACTAGAAATCTGCTCTGGTTGCGAAAACTACATTCCTGTTTATCCTCCCTAATTTTCGTCTCCAATTTCCTGCACCCTGTATAATATACTCGTATATATGTACATACATGCATAACATTTTGCTCATTTATTTGTAAGATTTTCAAAAAACTGGATAATTTAATTATACACTTATATTTATTTTCTTAAAGAAACAATAGTTGCAAATACATGTGTACTTGTACTGTATGTGGAAAAAAAAGACTAAAAATAAAAAGAAAAAAACAATATTTTCAATCATTCCATCAGAGTTTTGTGAAATAGAGATACTACCCCTAATGGATTTACTTTTTTGCTTTTATAGATAAAAGCGTCAAAAAAATAATTGTCAAATGTGTGCTGTACTTAAAATTTAATACATAGTGAGACTTATACAATATATCAAAGGCCGTACATCGTCCCCTGTTTCTATACAAATATCTTCAAAAAAAAAAAAACATAAAAAACTCTTGTTTCAAAAAGTCGCTCAGATCAACAGATGATTATGGGTTCACCCGCACTTATTTCTTTTATAATGGCGTTGATGTCATCTTCAAATTTATTGTTGCATTCCTAAATTATTTTCAAACTTACATTGATCCACTGTGTATTAGTGGCATTAAACATTTTTTGAAGTTTTTTTCTTTCCAATTCTCCATATCTGTGGCAATTTAGCAGTATGACCGTTTTATTTGGCGGTTGGGCAGTTTTTTTAAAACCATTGCGAGCATCCTTAAGTTATCTATGTAAGTATTTAAGAAAAAAAGAAAAATTCTTTTATTAGAATTAGAATATATATTCTGCGTCAGAAATAAATTGAAATAAGAATTAACCTAAATAAAATCTTATGAACTAACTCAAACTTTTAAGATAGTATGAAATCTTACCATCTTTTAAAAATTCTCCATAAGTATCGCTTTGAAGGATTTTTACTTGGTACATAGCAAGGTCATCAATGCATCCTTCATGCTGTCCCATATTTTGGAAATCTAGGTTAATCTGAATACGAATATAATAAGTAAAGATATCAATAGTAAATTTTGTATAATTTCTTACCATAGCGCCTTTAAAATCAATTATTCTTGGGAACAGGTCAAAGATGTATTTCACCGATTTTCCGGATAATATCATAGTTCGCCTAGTACCATAAGTTTCTTCCATTAGAATAATTATTGTTTGGTAGTTTTTCTCCACAGGCAAAATAGTTTTAAGTTCAGCTTACCGTCTTTATGTTTCAGGCCGTGACATCAAATTCTTTGAACATATTAGAGTGGTACGATTTCGTACTCTTTTAGCATTTGTTCTTACGGAAAATGCATTACTTTCAACTTTAACCTTCTGTATAAAGTAAACAAACCTCCGTACTAAAAGTTTTATTCAGGAATTTTGCTTTTTAATTGTTTATGTATTTAACAGTATAAAAATCTAAGTACTTTGTTTAATAAAAATTTATGTTTTTTTCATTCAAACATAACCCTACACCTATTGAGTTTTCTGAAAAAATGAGCCTTTCAACGTTTAACACACAGTAACTTCTTAACTGTAAGAAAGACCAATAAACAATGTTAACCATTTTTTTATATTATCCCATAATGTTTTCATCAATTTTAAAATATTCTTCACCTTCTACATTACATAATTCACGTTTTTCATTTCAAACATTACTCAAAATATTTCTTTAATTAGTGAAACGGCATAGCAACGCATTCGCCTCATATTTTCGCTAGTTGCGCTTGGTCACTACGTTGTGAAACGAAAAGATAAGTCAAATATTAGGCTCTTTTATAGGAAAATTTGTTACCTTTATGGTAGTATAATTTATATATTGGGGATTTATTTATTTTCAAAAGAAAAGCAGTTTCAAACAAAAGTAGATTTTATTTAAGAAATATTTGCTTCTACTTTAAAGTGAGAATAGAATAGTAAATCATTTATTAAAGAACCTCAGCTTACACTATGTTACAGCGTTAGGTAAATCGAGGAAGTAATACGACAGTTGGAACAATCGATGAAATACAAAGTTGTTTAGCAAACTAACAAAGGAGTAATGAACAGTTTCATTGCAGCTAGAGAATGAAGCCAAATAATAAAGCGGCGACCAACTTTCTTGTGGCGGCTTGAGAGACTGCGTTCACTATGGCCTAAATAATGTATTTTAAATGCATTTAACTTCTGCATGACAATTTCCAGCTATTAAGGTCTAACCAAAATTCCGTCTTCACACTTTATTTACCTGACAATCAATTTTCTAAGCACTGTAAACACTTTACACACTTTAACACATCCGTTGACTTTCACTTCACAATACTAAATGAACACAACTCAGTCCTCATGTATCCTAAAGAATGAGGACTCTATTGAATTTCTCTTTAATTTTAAATAGAATTAGTTACATTTGACTGGATTATCAGTACGCATAAGACAACGCAACTACAAATCAGTTCACTTAAATTGATTTTCATTTGGGTAAACTGGATATGCAGGCCAGGAATGTATAATAACTGAACCTCCAAATAATTACCTGGAAACACATTTGAAAAAAAACCGAATTTCTCGAATTCCGAAAAAACTAGAAATTAAAATAAGAAAGCATTTATTTATATCCGGAATCCTAGTTTAATTTTAATTTTAAATAGAAATCCAGTTAGGCATAATAACTAGACATGCACGCAGTTAAATTTAACTAGAAAATTTTTTACTATGTAAGTATACGCGCTCTGCGCACGGACGGACGGACGGACAGACGGACAGACGGACAGACAGACGGACATGCAAAAATCAAAATAACATTTAATATTAAGCGTGGATGTCCAATCCATTTTGCTCTACCATCATTATTTCTATCCTTTACAAACGAAATGACAAACTTAGTAGGTATACCCGATGATTTCCTCATCTAGGCCAGGGTATATAAAGGAAATATTCGTCTTTCCATTAGCAGAAAATCTTCCCGACACCATTAAACTTCAACTCTCAAAGGACCTCGTTTTCATTGGTAAAAAGAGCTTTATACCACTCTCCGTTGTCCACCTTACGGACAAAGTTTAATCTTGCTTGCGTGTGCAAAATTGTAAGAGGTTGCTTTTTGGCTTATTTTTTAAAAACGAATGTTGGTCATCGTCAAAACGTATTAGACACGGGCTGAGTAATAACGGGTAAGTTCAAGTCCTTAAATATTTGCTATATAAACCGTTTTGAACTTGTAGCCTTGTGCAGAATCAACCGTTTATCTCGTGGTGACAGCTTTCTATTATGGTCGCTCTTGGCATTTCATTCGTAATTTTCCCCTAGTTATAAAAACAAAATCGAACCACTGTTAGGTTACGTACACAACGTGGCGAGGAGAGGCGAGGCGTGGCGAGGTTAGGCTAGACACTTGAGCGAGACGAGGTGAAGATACATCTCGTGAATTGAGAGCATATCAGAAGATTCTGAAGAAGAGATTTTGTGTTTATCAAATAATGCAACTATATTACATTTTTCACATAAGTGTACTTTCCCCTGTTTTACTTGACCTGCCACCCGATAAATATGGAACGTCTGGAATTTGGTAAATTTCATCATCTATATGATGATCTATGGACTGATCCTGATAGATTCTTCCAATATATGAGAATGAGTATAGAAATCTTCGATTCTATGAAGGAAAGATTTGCATACAAATTTAAAAACAACTGCCAAAATTTCCATTCTAAGAATATAAAATTAATCATTTTCTGCTTGCCCAGCCCTTTCTGCAGTTTTGCTTGTATATAAATATAGGGTCACAATATCAAGCAATTAGAATTTGGGGAATACCATCATCTACATATATGAAGATTTACCTACTGAGTCTCATAGATTCTTCCAGTATATGAGAATGAGTAAAGAGCCTTTAAATTAAGAAAAAACCTATAACAATATGCCAGCTTTCAAAATTAGCACGCTGCATTCATTCTCAAGCGAGATACCTCGAGATATCTCACCATATCGCGCACTGACACAGCGTTATTATGAACACTCTCATAGTACAGAGTACAATTATTTTATTTCTTCAACTCTTGATATAGCCTCGCCTCAACTAGCCTCGCCTCGCCTCGCCTCGTTATGCACGTACCCTAAGAGAGCAATTTAATTTTGCTGAAATTTGTAAAGCGGTACACCCGTTTTGTGGTATGCATGAATTTCATCTTTCTTTTCAGCCATTAAATACTTTCCACGAGGCAAAAACTAAAAAAAAAAAATTAAATAACCGAACATAACAAACATATTGAGTAGCAAATAATGTTACTTTACCTTTTAGCAGAATATTCCTAACTGTGTTATTAAATTATACTTTTAACTGTTACTGTTTTATTCAAATTTCGCAACAAAGATGAAGACCAATTTATGTGTTGTACTTAATCAACCAAAAGAAACTTTATAACGTTACTAAACCAGACAAAAATACCGCAGTGAAAAACAATTCAGTCAATATTGTTGCGTTATGCTAATACATCGTTTATATTCTGAGACAGTCTAAAACGGCGCAAATTGTTGACAAACATTTGTCAAACACTTGTCTATTATTTATCAAATCTTTATCAAACATTTGTCTAATGTTTGTCAAACCTTTGTCAAACATTTATCTAATGTCTGTCAAACATTTGTCAAACATTTATCTAATGTCTGTCAAACATTTGTCGAATATTTGATAAGTGTGGACGCAAATTTTAGAGTTTTGGATTCTTAAAAAAGTTCAATTTAATGTAAATGAAATGGAATACGTTAGATGTTTTTAAAGTTTGTACAGTACTTTCAGTCAACTTTCAACAGCTGTGGAAAACAGTAGTGAGAATTCATTTTGGAATTTTGGAATTTTTTACTAATAAAGTAGATAAATCTTATAAAATCAATAGAGCTGTATTCTACACACCGAAATTTGTGGAAAAAATCGAGTGAAGTGCCTCCTTCATATTCTTCATTGAAAATGAGTTATCAGTGGCTGCGGATAAAGTAAGCAAAAATATTATATCATTGCTTACTTAGTACCAGCGTGAAAAACAGTCACAAAGGGCCAGTAAAACTGATTGTTTTTTGTTTTTTTGCTATGTTAATACCTACCGACGCATATGGTTGCAATACAACTGTTAATATCTTAGGTAATTTAGGAACAATTTTTGAAATCAACTGTACTGTTTTGAGACTTTAAACAAGTACATTAAAGAATGATAAGAATTATAAGTTGCAAAAAACCTCAGAACAATGGCCAGCCATCTTCCATCTAAAACTTTTCTCTTCCACCATCTACTTTTTAGCAAATTTTCACCAAAGCTGAGGCAAGTATGACGAAAGATGCTGCAATGCACTTGTTACTTCACTCGAAAAAAACGCATGATTAAAACTGAAAATTTGAAGACATTTTTGACACAAATATTCTATCAGATGTTTGACAAATGTTTGACAAACATTTATTAAACGTATATCAACTGCCTGTAAATTGTTTGTGAAATGTTTGACAAATGTTTTCTTGCTAATGTTTGTTATGTGTGGATGCACCTTAAGATTTCACAGTAATATCTTCGTCTTAATCTTAAAAATGGTCTCCAAGATCTCAATAGTTTACAAGCTTGGTCTTCAAAGAATGTATCACGTACACGGACATACCACCTTCCCTATACGATCTACACGGTCACAATAAAAAATATTCTACCTGTGATCCTTCACAAAACGACATCTGACATTCTCATTCAACTATATCTCAGAAACGAAGATAGCTTGAAACTTGCACTCATATCTACCTTATTGATGAGACTTCTTGCGTTAAGATGGCAAATATTAAGTCTACTATTTTGAGCACTGAAGATATTAAATAGCGATCTCATCATAAATGAAAATAACTGATTCAGTTTTCCCAAAGTTTAGATTTACCTTATCGTTTTCAACATAAAATTTACAAATACCATTAAATCTTTTACATTACCACCATCCAGTATCAAGTACGTATCCTCATAGCCTGTCTTATCAAAAACAATAAATTCAAACATATTTCCAAGCAATTTAGACTATATTGTCGTGTCCAAAAGGACTTTTCCAAGTTAATGGAGTCAAGTCAGAACTAACTGTACTCGTACAATTCAAATAATTGCGCAATTTTCCGAATAAAAGATTTTATTTGAACAATAACTTGCAATACAATGTACCTAGCTCGGAGCTATCAATTAAACCTTAATATCTGTCACTTTTAAATGGAACGCTGCTACTTTAATTCAGATGAATTCCGCGAGTCCTTTTAAATCGAAAGTTAAAATGTCAGTTACAGAGGTCAGCTAAATGCCTCGGCTTTGTGCTTGGCTCAATGAATCGTAAGTAATGCGGACCTTGTTTTAAATTTTATCCGGTTGCCGTTAACGAGACTTTATTTTCTAATTGAGGGCAATGAGGATGCTAACTGCGCTAGCCGAACCATGCATGGAGTCGAGTTCCAGGCTATTCGCACACCCGTTGAAAGCAGGCATCCCCATGTAAGGGTAAAATAGGGATTAGATGTATATACGTGCTCGAGGGTAATCCTTGATTACGCGACTGCAATTAAACCAGAATTTATTGCACCAATCGCCTAATACAATCACTTTAATAGCCTTGTGCACAGTATTTTGATATTGCAAAAAGCTCAATTAAGCACAATGGGACTTTTTCCAGCCGTTGCTAATGGGAGGAAGGTTAGCAAAAGGTTTGGAGCAAGTGCAACTTATGGAAGAGATTTTTTAAAGAGGTATGCATAAGCTTATAAAAGTTGTATTAAAGATTTTTGTAATATTTTAAAATTGAATTTAAATGTTTGCAACTCAAGAGGAATTTCTATTAACTCTAAATTGTATTTGCATGTTCACTTAATACACATAAATTAAGGATGCGGATCTCGCACATACGGGCTCTTGAATCTATCAATAATTCTAAATTAATAAATTATCTGGAAACTAATCAACTCATCAATGATCGTCACTATGGTTTCCGGACTGGACGCTTATCTGGAGGCTTGCTGACTTTTCTTATATAACATTGGAACCGTAGTCTCTACAATTTTGGTAAGTCCAAAATCGTTGCTCTGGATAATTCAAGGGCCTTTGATAGAGTCTGGCATCCTGTCCTTTTAGCCAAACTCAAAGCATTTGGCCTCTCACCTCCTCTTATATTACGGATTGAAAGCTTTTTATCTGGTCGCCTAATTCGTGTTCTATTAGATGACGTTAAATCTAAACCTCACTCTATAAATGCTGGTGTACCCCAAGGCTCTGTTATCTCTCCGTAAATCTTTTTAATTTTCATTAGTGATCTGCTTTCCCTTACTTTTATGGATGGGCCATAGCTTTGCCGATGATATTACCCTTGATTTATACTCTTGCGAATTCCAGAGATCGCGTATGTCAAACTAGATTGCATGTCTAGATCATTTAATACGAACTTGATATTATTCTCACTTAAGCGAATTGCGCCGAATTCAATGCATTCAATGTAACAAGATCACCATTTAACCAGTCCCATTTCATTTTATGGAGCTTTAGTTTCAGATTCATCGTTAGTAAGCATTCTTGGCATTAACATTTCCAGTAAAATATGCTAGACAGACGAAATTCATTGGACTTTAAGCTCATTAGCGAATTGGGTATAACTTATCACATCAACTCACTAGAGCACCGCCACCATGTTGGATGTCGTTCGCCCTTATATCACTACATTCATGGCCAATGTTCCGATGAAATATCTAGTCTGATCTCTTGTAGAATGATTCCTGCACGAATTCGCAATGCCATCCTACTACTTATTAAGGGTGAAGAAGTTTTTGTGCATACACGAGAGAAAAATTATATCAAATTTTATTCCCGAAATCACATCATTATTATTTCTAGCAGACTTGAAGTTCAAAGAAGCTTCACAATATCTAGAATTTCTGCGAATTTCTACAGCATATCGGAACTGTTGTTCCCCTACAATTCTTATATTTTACAATTCGTTTAGTTCGGATCGTGCAAAGTCGTACAATATTGACTACCATAAAAAATTAAAAACTAAGAGCATTCCACTTCACTCTTTATTCGTTTCTCTGATGGATCATGTTAGATGATCACCGGTACATTAGACAACCTAGAACTCTAGAATTTAATTTAAAAGTTTCATTTTAATGGTTCCTTTACTTTCTCAGAAAGATTAAATTTACCTTGCCGCGATCAAGTCCAAATCCATTGAACAATTTTCATGTAAGGTTCATTTTAGGTCCTAAAGTGGAGAAAATAACTCATAAACTATTTCTAGAACAAAAGATACATACAAGAAGAAATAATAAAACAATGCCGTTTTCTATATTAACTGATGCACATAGAAATATTCCATCGTATAAATTTTGAAGACCCATTACTAAAATCACTTGCAGGAATTGATCCAAATTATTTAACTCCAAACTTAAAACCTTTAATCGCACTTCTCCCAAGCCTTATAGGTCGGAATGATATATATAGATGCGTTAGACGAAGACTACTGGAACTCTATTTTTAATGTTTAAAACGCTCTAGGTGAAAAAGTGTTTCCAAATTTGGAAAAATTTATTAGTTGCTTTAAGTATATGCCGCTCTGCGAGCACAAAAAAAAGGTCAATCTTATTAAAACTAAAACCAGAAATTCTCCACGTAGAAATTGTAAATTCAATAATATAAAATTTTATTTATATTATAATAAAAACAAAGGAAAAAGCTAGAACTGGTCTAAGACCCATTCTTACGATTACTAGCGTAGCCAGAATTTGACTGTTGAAGGTGACCATATGTGTCCCAATTTCAAAAGTGGTCGGAAGAATAGGGCTCTAAAATCGCGTCTGAGCCCATCTGAGCATTTAAGGACTACTTTTTTGAAGATATTGAATTTCAAGTTTTATATGCTAAAATGTCGACGACCATAAAGCTGTTTTCTTTACCTTCAATAGATTAAGCATAATTTCATAAACAATGAAACACATTAATTTATTTATGTATTTACAATCCACGCAATTTGTGCCGTTTTTTACAAAATTTTAAAAAGAAACCTAAGGCCCGATGCATACATCAGTGCTTTGGACGTATGGGGCAGCTACGGTAACATAGCGGTATGCAAGAAATCAATACAAACCAATACATCAAAATACATTCGAAATTATTCTTTGTTATTCTTTGTATTCTACATATACTATATACATATTCCTTGCGTCAGTAGTACTCAGAGACTTTTGAATTAGTGCACCGATGCGGTGCCGTACGGTAGATTCGGTAGAAGTTGGACGCAATATGAACTTGCGGTGCCGCAACCTCCTCGGAGGTATATGAGTCATTTCATATCAAATAGATGACATGTATGACATGACCATCACAGATTTTTTTGGAATTTTACATACTTGGAGGGTTTGTGAAAACAAAAATATAAATGAAAAATTTTCCTACACATTGCGTATTTCTCAAGTTATAGCATTTTGAAATTTCAAAAGCAGAAAGCTGTCCTGCTCTTTTTTAAAAATTTACATATTTTGTAATAGTTAGGATTTCAAGCAATCTAAGAAAAATGCCATCTCAAAAATATATACGTAAAGGAATATCAAAGATAACGATATCAATTATCCTTGAATACCATTTTTTTTATTTTCTATCTTATATTTTACCCACTAAAACATATCAAAATTTAAATTAAAAATCTCGGGATCAGGGAATCAAAAATCATGAAAGCCTCACCAACCATGCATTTGCTCATAATAAAGTTTTTTGATAAATTTCATGAAAGGTAGTAAGTAATTATCCATGAAAGTGATGCGAGTTAAAAAATATTGAAACTCCGGGGGCGTTGGAGGGGGCTAGCGCCCCCACCCATTTGTGCTACCTTACGATAGCCTAGATGAAGTGAGAGTTTGATTCTTAAAGTAATTGTTCACATTTATTTCTACAAAGAACGGCTCGTAGGACAGTAAAACTTAAGCTAACTCTATAGGATTTTATATTCTAAAGAAGTTTTTAGTAGCTACAATACAAACGTCTAGGACTAATTGTAGAAGTGTTATTTTAATTAGCCCGCTATTTCGGTAGATGTCACTTTTTGAGCTGTCATTTTTTGACATTTGACAAGTAGAAACTACGCCATTAATAAAAATGGAACGATACACGATTCAACACGCATTGAAATTATTAAAACTAACTATAAAAATGGTGAAAATGTGGCAGAGACGGTTCGTAAAACTCGAACATTTTTGGTTCGTCGTGTAGCACCTTGTCCGACCGCAATACAGAAATTGGTAGAAAAATTCGATCTGTCGGGACAAGTTAGTGATGTGAAGAATAAAACGCGTGCACGTCGCTCAAGAACAGCCGAGAATATTGCTGCTGTAGCCGAAAGTGTTGAAGAAAACCCAGGTTTGTCCATTCCTCGTCGTTCTTTGGAATTAGGCATTCCACAAACGTCATTACACCGTAGTTTGCATAAAGATTTGGGTCTTAAGGCTTATAAAGTTCAGATAACACAAGAGCTCAAGCCGGCCTATCAACAACAACGTCGAGTCTTTGCTGATTGGGTCCTTGAAATGCATGAAAATGATCCGGAATTCCATCCAAAACTCATCTTGAGTGATGAGGCGAATTTCCACCTCGATGGCTTCATCAACAAGCAAAATTGTCGCATCTGGGGCTCGGAAAACCCAAGTGTTATTGTTGAAAAGCCTCTCTATCCTCAACGTGTGACTGTTTAGTGCGGTTTATGGTCCCTCGGGGTCATTGGACCTTACTTTTTCGAAAATGAGGCTGGAGCAACAGTTACGGTGAATGGATTGCGCTATCGACAGATGATTAATGATTTTTTATGACCGGAATTGGATGGTATTGATCTGGACAATGTTTACTTTCAACAAGACGGCGCTACGTGCCATACAAGCAACGAAACCATTGATCTTTTACGGGAAAAGTTTCCGGAACGTCTTATCTCTCGAAGAGGTGATCACAATTGGCCACCGAGATCTTGTGACTTAACACCTTGCGACTTCTTCCTTTGTGGCCACGTGAAAGAGAAGGTCTACGCCAATAGCCCAGCGTCGATTCAAGACCTCAAAGATGGAATTCGTGAGGCTATGGAGGACATAGGGCAGCCACTTTGCGATTTGGTTATGGAAAATTTCATGAAACGGATATGGTCCTGTAGGCGTGGTCGTGGTGGTCATTTGGCTGATGTTATTTTCCATTATTAACGGCATACCATCCTCTTTATAATGAAATAAAGATCCGATCATTTATCTCAAAAAATGGCATTTTTCTTTGAATATCAATAACACCTCTTATTGGACAACCCTTTATATTCCCAGTATACGTAAAGACTACAATGTTCGTATGGAAACACGCGCTCTTAGTTAACCGATTTTCAGCTTTCTAAGTGAACACAAAAAAAAATCAGTAAAAAAAGGATTATCCACTTAACATTTATTCGTTGATGCAGTGTTAATTTAACTTTTAAATTGGTAACCTTCCTTGATTAAGAAACTCGCATAAACATAGGACAAGTTCCATTTTTCGTTCGGAATCAAAATCAACCTCTTCCGGTAAAGTTAATTTTTATAATGAACATGGTAAAATAGGGTCCTGCTTCTGATGGTGAACCTCTGCACTAACAGACAGGCGCGGATCTAGCATTGAAATTAGGGGGGGTCATTTTACAAAATAAATCATCGAGCAAAAAAAAAAAAAAACAAAAAAAAAAAAAACCATCCAACTTGCTGCAGTACTTGGAACTAGGAAATCCGCATTAAGCGGTGCGGATGATGTGTCTTTTTTAGTATACTTTTTTTTTACAAAAACTAATTTTTTTTAATAGAATAGGGTGCAAACTGCAGGAGTCATTCAAGCCCAAATTTTCTCAGTTTTACACACTGGCATATATAATATGGACTGCTCGATATGCTATTTCATGCGGGTACAATTTTTTGTGTCCAAAATAGTTCATACGTCGGTGCCAACATTGAAAAATCCATTGGCGGAAAGTTGAAAAGTGAAACCTCTCGAATTTCTATTAACCCAAATAATTAATTTTAAAACATTTACTTCGACAAACCCACTTATTTATTTATTGTTTACAGCCCTTTCTCAGTTCGCACGTTACATAGGAAAGTGACCAACTCAAAAAATGCAACTTTTCAGGAGAGCGAAAAAACGAAAAGCTGTACATAGAATTAATTCTAGCTTAACGTAGTAATTGTTTGCTAAAAATAGTCTGAACTCTTAAATTTGTTAGTAAATATATTTCTGAAGATTTACATAAGAGAAATTTTAAGTTTTTGTTACCGCAGTTGGCGAGGTTAGCTGTTAATCCCGCATCCTCTTAAGTTGTGTCGCTTTTCTTTATTGCGAAATAAATATTTTTACAAGTTTTTTTAAGTGGCACAACTCAAAATACGATTTTTAAAAATTAAATTCCGTACTTTGAACTTTGTGGAAAAATGTCATAACTCATAATATAATTTGTAAGAAATAATTGCTGTTTTGTGGAAAAGTGACACAATTTAAAATAATACTGTTAAAATGTCGAAAACATATTTACGTTTGTTATAAAGATCGTCACAAGTCAAAAAGTGCCACTGACACACTATTCTATGAAGAATATCTCTGTTCTTAAGTAACAGAAAAGTGATACTATCTCTATCTAGCGGCAAAAACAATCAGATTTCAGATAGAAATATGCCAATTTCATGGTGTAATTAACTCAAAAACAACAAATTTTGAGTTAGGTCGCATTTCTATGTGACGTGCGAATTAGTAGTTGGTGCTTAGATCGAAAGAGAACGCTATATAGAAATGAGCCCACGTTCTGCAGTGTATTTCTATGGACGTAGTCAGTCCATATTTTAAATGTCAGTGGTTTTACATAAGAACGCTGCAAATATTTTAGAATGTTAGGAGTGTTAGAGTGTGTAAAATTGCCATCAGCAATTGATTCAAATTCCTCAGTTAAAAACAAAAAGTATTTCCCATAGAACGACTTGGGACAAATAAAAGTTTTAAATTTCAACCCGAGTCGTTTCAATAGAAAAAAGCCCCACGACAAATCTTACCTTCAGTAGAATTTGTCGAAAATAAAAATACGATATGTATGTACATATATTTATACCTACATACATATCGGGCGCAGAAAATTTACTCGGTGAAGATTTAAACGATCAAGTCTTCACCAAAAAGCCTCCTTTCAGCATATTGTCGCGAGCGGAATACATTCTGGGTGCAACAATGTATGCACGATAGCAAGACGATATTTATGAAAATATCAAATTTCATTTCAACCATGGTCCGCCGCGGTAGGCTGAACACTAATTGTAAACAGGTAAAGAAAATAGAAGTTGCGATAAGAAAAAATAAAATAAACGTTTTGTAAAAATAACCATAAGAGGAAGTTTGTGACAGAAAAAGTTTGTGAACAAAGCAAAAGTAAAAAAATATATATATAAATAAAATAAAAGTGTGCGAGTTGTCTTAATCATAGCTTCCTGAAACGGCGTAGAGTGATTGCCTTCGACTAAGCTAAGCCCCGAAATATAACAGGAGTTAGGACTAAGTTAAGTTAGGGCTCTGATGTGGTAGCGAGGGAGTCTGTTTCGTGGCTTGGGAATTGTTTCTCTGTGGTCCGAAACCCAAATTCCGAGAAAAACCTATACACATACATCACATGCATACAATAGCATTCATTGAAATAAATTTTTATTTTTTTAAGTTTCGAAATAAAGTTTTTTTTAAGTTGAATTATATAAATAAAAAAGTATAAAATAAAAAAAAATTATTTTTTCAAATAACTCAATTAATTAAATATTTTTTCTCAAATTTAGGGGGGGGTCATGACCCCCACGACCCCCCCCCCCTGGATCCGCCACTGCTAACAGAACTCCTAATATAACTCTTACACAAAGAGTACAGAATTTGTATAATTTAAATTTAATTTTAAATTTAATAATTTTTAAAGTTTATTTGGTTGAAATTTTTTCATGGAATAGTTTAATTTTATTTATGTTAATTGAGAATTATTTAAATTTAGCAACAAATAGAAAGATTCACTAAAAAATGGACAAGGATTCATTTAACTTGGAGAAGGATTCATTTTATTTGGACCGGGTTTTATTAAGCTTGAACTTGTTAATTTTCTCTCACTCTACCGGAGCTCTCTCTGGAAGATGAAGGTCGCATAGGTCCGCTCCTCCGCTGCTTTCATGTTTCACTACGGACATTGTCAATTTACGTGCCAGCAATGTCATATTGGAGGTAAGAGAATTGGCACCTGAGGATAGAACACCAAGTCCACGTGATATCAACAGGATAAGTGATGTGAAGCAGCCCCTTCAGAACTTCGTAGTGTGTGCAATCTCTTCTTCAGGCATTTTTATACCATGGCATGGTCAGGAATTTTTTTGTATATGGCGCGCATAGCGCAGGTTTTCATGTTAACCCACCCCATACTTTCCACCATTAGCCAAGGTGTGTTAGTGTGCCACCTTGCATCATCAACGCTACCACGGAGTGAGCTATCAGCTTCGGCTGATAGTTAAAATTTCACGTCCAACAGTCACTCACTCAACTATGATTCCATAACACTATGCATTACAAACGGAAAGACAAACTTAGAATTTACCTCATTTACCAATTTTCTGGGCTTGAATCAGCTGTAACTCGTGATCTATTCATCTGATGGAAACATGATTCCTACAAAAGTTGCAGCAAATTTTATGCACTATAATTTTTGTAATAGGTATTTTTAATGATATGTGACGCTGGAGAGAAAATATTCTCGAAAAACTGGCTTTCGGTACCGTTTTTCAAAAACTTATCCCTATCAAGGGCCCTTCGAATATGCATAATGACATTCAGAAGGCACCTTTCGCAGCTGTGAGACTGTCAGGCGTTAACAGTCATTCTCCACAAGGTTAAGAATTTAAGAGGACATCAATTTTTCTAGTTCTTTAGTCACAAAAAGCATAGGAGGCTAATAGGATGGAAATCATAGGAATTATTGAGTAACGGTTTTCTCGCTATAAGTATGACAAAGGCATTTTTCCACAAAATTCCTTCAATTCCTTGCAAACAAATTTTTACTTCTTTTCAACGCAAAGACTTTATCCATAGCCATTTCCAGTTCCTTGATTTCAACTTCACTGACAGAGGCTGTGGTGACTGCCTCGCTACAAGGAATGAACAGAACAGAACGGTCCATATGAAAATGATCCGGAATTCCATCGAAAACTCATCTTGAGTGATGAGGCCCATTTCCACCTCGATGGCTTCGTCAACAAGCAAAATTGTCGCATCTGGGGCTCGGAAAACCCAAGAGTTATTGCTGAAAAGCCTCTCTATCCTCAACGTGTGACTGTTTGGTGCGGTTTATGGTCCCGCGGGGTCATTGGACCTTACTTTTTCGAAAATGAGGCTGGAGCAACAGTTACGGTGAATGGATTGCGCTATCGACAGATGATTAATGATTTTTAATGGCCGGAATTGGATGGTATTGATATGGACAACGTTTACTTTCAACAAGACGGCGCTACGTGCCATACAAGCAACGAAACCATTGATCCTTTACGGGAAAAGTTTCCGGACCGTGTTATCTCTCGAAGAGGTGATCACAATTGGCCACCGAGATCTTGTGACTTAACACCTTGCGACTTCTTAATTTGGGGCCACGTGAAAGAGAAGGTCTACGCCAACAGCCCAGCGTCGATTCAAGACCTCAAAGATGGAATTCGTGAGGCTATCGAGGACATAGGGCAGCCACTTTGCGATTTGGTTATGGAAAATTTCATGAAGAGGATATGGTCCTGTAGGCGTGGTCGTGGTGGTCATTTGGCTGATGTTATTTTCCATTATTAACGGCATCTTTATAATGAAATAAAGATCCGATCATTTATCTCAAAAAATGGCATTTTTCTTTGAATATCAAAATAACACCTCTTATTGGAAAACCCTTTAGTTCAGATCAAAAGTATGTGCTGATTCTACCATTGCTAGACGCATTGAAGATATTGCAAAACATATATTTATTCGCGTTATAGAAGATATGAAAAATTGCAAATATATTTTAGTTTGGCTTTTGATTCTAGTACCGATATTTCAGCAACATCACAATGTTCCGTTGTTGTTAGATATTGTACCGGACAAAATTCAATTCGCGAAGATTTTTTGAAATTTTTTCCTATGAAAAGTAAAACCAGAGGCATAGTTCGTTCTATACTATTAGTATATTTCTGGAAAACAATGATATTGATATTAAAAAATTGGTTTATGTATGTACGGATGGATGTCCTTCAATGATCGGATCCGAAAAAGTATTAAGTATTATTGAAAAAGAAATATAATTTAACAAAGCTCTTATCATTTCACTGTATCATAAACCAAGAGAACTTAGCAAGACGAGTCTCCATTGCCAAAATAGACGTCGTGATGAAGACCACATTAAGTAAAGTAAATTATATTAGAGCAAAAGAACTGAACCACAGGAAATTTAAAAGTCTTTTAGAAGATCTGAACAGTGACTATATAATGACATTATTTTACATACCTCGGTGGAGATGGCTAAGCCGAGGGAAAGTTCTGGAACGGTTTTATTCCTTGAGGCATAAATTTATTTTGTTTTTACAGCAAAATAATAAAATTATAACGAACTTAATAATGATGGATGGTGGTGCCCTTTTAGCTTTCCTGTGTGACATCGCTGATGGCGAATAAAGTATTTGCTTTTGAAGATAAATTAAATATCTACCACGAAGGAATAGACCCAAGTATTGCATAACTTTCCAACTGTAACAAAAGCTAAACAAGATGGCATATATGTTTCTGAAGAAAACTATACGATATTTTTAAATTATTTAGCTGCCTTATAGCTAAGGAATTTAAGAGCAGATTTCAGGACTTACGTTGTATCAAGAAGTGTTTCTTATTTATTGAAAATCCCTGGCACCTATTCTATAGAATCAGCAACTATCATACAATTAGCTGCACTGGGATATGATTATTCAGAGCTTTTTGATGAATTTATCGAATTTAAGAACGATACTAATCTGAAAGCTAGTTTTGAAGAAAAAAGAGAGGGAAAGGAGTACATCGATTTTTGGAAATTAGTTCCTGAAAAATACAAGACTGTACAAAACTGTGACTTCCTGCTACTCACATTGTTTGCATCAACATATCTTTATGACTCATCGTATTTCAAAATGAAATATGCAAAAAATGTATACAGGAATCGACTTACTGACTCTCACCTTGATGACGTATTCAGAGTAGCATGCAGCAATAAACCCGATTTGTCTGAAATTTTTGAAAATTTATCTCAATATCAAAAAACACACTAATTTTGATAAATTTGATATTTACTATTATTGTTCTGTTTTAGCTTATAATTTTTAAAATCTAAAAAATGTTTTCTTTAAAAGTGGGGTTTCATGATTTTTTTCGTCATACCAGTATATATAGTGTTGCGGCCCGCATAATTTTACAAATATACATATGTGGCCCGAATAAAAAGAAAAAGTTGAGTAACATTGATCTAGGGTATCATAGCTATTTTACTTATTGAAAACTCAACGTCGATTTGGATACACCACATTTTCTAGCTAGTATCTCTCAATGCCTCACGCTTTACCTAATAATAAGAAACCTTTTCTTGTTTCCGCATGTTGGTACATAATATGGATACAAGAAAAAGAAAACTAATTGATCTCCAAACCTTAAAAATCCTTCCACCGAGCAAGAAACAAATCATTATATATGCGCCATATTAAACTAATTTCGACATGGGTTAATACTGATTTTAATACAACATGAGGATTTTCAAGTTACTTATGATGAACATTGTTGTGCCTTAAAAATAATTTCTATATGGCATCGAAGATTTCAAATAGATTAGTTCTTCCTACAGGACGGTTCTTAAGAAGGACGAAACTTCCACTTTAACTTATGAGCAAAATGTGGACGTTTTTGTGAATATCATGAATCTAATGAGATCATCATAGCTATATAAAGAAATTAGCTATAGGTTGAAAAAATTTATAGAAATTAATGGTGAAATCATTAAAAATTAACAAAAAAAATGTTTTCTTTTATATTATCACAACGACTGAACGAAGTTAATTTAGATTATTCGTATAAAAACTGACAAACGAAAAACAAAAAAAGTCATGAGTTTTGGTTATAGGACAGACCAATTTAAGACAATATGATTAGACATTAGAATAAAAGATTTAAGCGATGCGAAGTGCGGTCGCTGAAATTCACAAATTCGGAATATACAAATCTATCAAATTTAAAGTCTCCTTGACCTTTTGTGCCGAAAGCCTTTTGTACCGAAAGTAGTAAAGTAAAATTTTATAATCAATCAGCATCCGAGTAATAATTGTTTACTGTGCTACTGTAAAACAGCTCCAGAATTATACAAAAATAATTTAAGCAAAAAAAAAAAACTGAAATCTTATACCTACATATATTATTCTGCAGTTCTCTTTTCAAAACCAATTATAACTTTTCTTCTAGATATTTTTCCTCAATTCATTCCCCCATTAAGCCACTCTACACTATAGACGAATTTCACATCCTCTTAGAGCATTCATACATGTCAGAAGCAATTTTTCTCGATATAAATCTCAACACCCATCGCTTTTCAATTACATTAAATTGTCAACAGAAATATGAATTTCCATAAATTGAAGCATTTTAAAAAATCACTGATCGATTTTCATTTACAATTATGCATTCAGCTCGAAATATTCAACCTTCGCATATTCATCATTCTCAGAGGAAATAAGGAATATCCGATTCGCAAAAATTCTTTACCTCTTTCATCTCCCCTTCAAAATATTTTCACGGCTTGAAGTATTCTTTCCAGATGGTAAAAGGTTTCCCCAAATTCACCCTGAACTTCCGTTGGTTTTTCTTCTTCTTTTTTCAAATACAATGAAATGAGAACACTGACGGAAACGAGGGATGGGTCTATATTTTGAGTTGCACAAGAAATCATGGACGAAATTGAAGTAAACCATAATAAAATCAGAAATTCAAGTGAAATACAAATTGTAAGTTCGGCAGCATGGGAAACTCAATTGTACACAACTGTCGCCTGTATATGCATTATTGCTCTGGCCACTCGACTAAAATTTAAATACAAAATTAATTTAGGGAAGAAATTTTTCAATACGGTGAAGAATGAACGATATCCAGGGCAAGAAGTTTCCTCAATTGAAAAATTCAATCTACGATAAATTGCCCCTGGTGTCTTCAATAAATGAAGCAAATTAAATACAGACCGCATTTCAAGTGAATTAATTTGATACACACATACAAAATACATAAAATGGAATAGACACTGTTATACACTTCGGAGCAATTGATTAGGTACACGGTTGTAAATGCCAAATATATAGGGATTACGAACACGTGCAGGCCAGGATTTAAGATAATTATAGCCACTTTCCCAAGAACATGGAATTCTAAGAAAAAAATAATACCAGAATTTATGAAAAAATCTTCATATAAAAGGGTGTTATGGAATTTGACTTCGAGTGATGACCGAAGGACGTAAAACTCCTGTCTGCCGGCGTGAAGTGACAGATCACTCCATGACAGCTGATTTCAGGTCGGCACGCCAGCACCTCAACTATTAGCGGAGAGTGCGGAGTGGGTTCATCAAAGAAACCTGAACTATCAAGTCACCATAGATAAAACGAAACTCGTGCCTGGGGTCAAAATGGAGATCTACAATTGCAAAAACACACCACCACACACCGGCCTTGAAGAGATCGTATACACCACTTACCTCAAGTTCATGTTCGGATTCTGATGCCATCCTCGGCCTCCCATGACACCTCTGGCATTTATTTGCGATGTGCCTTTATGAGTATCACCTGCTGGAGAGAGAGGAAAACTCCTATCGGAGGAGAAAGAAAATGAAACACCAACCTACAACTTCATATTCAATTATTTTATTCGTTAACGATATTTTAAAAAAAAATGTATTTTACACTTATAATCACCCTCGAAACATTATAGACGGCGGCGTTTGTGCGAATCTGGACCCTTTCATAAGGCACCACAGTTGTTTCGTCCGACCTCTTACTTACTATATTTTAGAAGAAACTAGACATTTTGACCAGAGGTAGCCTAATATTTTCCTACCCATGACACAAGGAAATAAGGGAACTTTACGAGGATTGTATAATAATGCGACGCAATATTAAAAATAGAACTGTCGGTATTCCGAATATTCATATTGTAACAAAACAGCTTACCTTAAACTTGTTTTGACCATTAATTTAGACTCTACAGCCGATCTGTTCCGAACTTTATCCCGCATTAATACAATTTGCTTTGCTCTATTAAACTCTTCAATAATTCTTCCGAATATAGACCCCAGTTCGGGTTGATTCTTACAAGATTCCCTGGAAATTTCGCTGAATCCTCTGTTGATTGAAATTATCACAGGTGCACAGGTATTATCGTCAAAATGTGTAACGTAAACAGGCGTTAGCGGTGGATAATTCACATCTTTTGCTGTTGACAGCTCTGACAAAATTTATTTAGGAATACGGCAATCGGCTAGGTATTCGAATAAATAAGGATGAAGAGATCAAGAGCTGTCTCGTAGTGATTCCTCATTATCAGGAGTGCTAACCAATGGCATTATATATAGCCGTGTATGGAGCGTGAGCACAATTCCAAGAGTGCCTTCTATCCTTAATATTGGATGAAATACGTTGAAGTTCCCACGCAATAAGAAATACCTAGGATTAGATACGGCATGCAAATACTTGAAAAAACTGCTGCTGGACATCCTAAAAGACAGATTTTCTTGCGCTCACCTCGCAAATAAAACAACAAACCGAAATTGACATGGCGCATTGTCAAAACGTGCTGTTTAGACTCACCAATACGATTCTTCCTAAAATCTACTCCAATTCAAAGGTACTATTACAACCCGATGTTAGAAAGGGCCAACCCACACATACCAGCACGAAGCACGAGCATTTTGTTGGATTTGTGCCTACACGTAAAATCATAGTACTTACAGTTTGACGCGTAGTAGAAAATTAAATGCAAAAGAAATTTGACACTTCTCAAGAATCTAAAATTAGATAAAAAAAACTTTCGACGCTAAGTAGAGGATTGGTTGCAGAAGAAATTTGATATTTATTAAAAAATTGAAATTAGATAAAAACCTTGGACTGTAGTAAAAAATTAAATGCAAAAGAAGTTTCACATTTAATATGAAATGATATTAGATAAAAACTTTGACATGCAGAAAAAAAATGTAAAACTAAAAGTTCAACTTTGACACGTAATAAACATTTAAATAATAGTAAAAATCTAAACTTTGAGATTTATTGGAATAAAACAAATCAGCTGGAATAACTTTAATTTGTGAAAATTGAGGTCAGCCTTAAGTCATGTAGGCCCGCGAAAAATTATAAGCCGCAAGTCTGGTGTAGTTTTTGAGAAGCAAGCAAAAGAAATTTTTATAGTCGAGCCTGATCAAAGAAAAAGGAGAAATCTGAAAGTACGCCGAAAAAAATATTGCTTCATTGAAGAATTAATCAGGGGGATAAGGTGGAGTGCACTAATATGGTGCTTCCTTTCTTACGGCCTGCACAAGACCCTCGAGAATTTTTCACAAGCCATGAAACAGACTCCCTCCCTACCACATACGAGCGCCCAACGGAGTCCTTACATTCTAAAATATTTGCAGTGTTCTTATGGAAAACTGACAAAAGTTTCATTTGAATAACTCCTTCGCCCTAAACTACTATTTATACAGAAAAATGGTGTTCTGATAATCTTAAGCTTGCTTTCTTATCTTCCGGACCGTAATAAGATTTTCATACCTTTCCTAACAAAATTATTTAAAAAAATGTAACCAAATAACTACGATTCCTCAAAACAAAATTCTCTCTGAGTAATCATTGTAATGTCGCTCTGCCGTCATGGGATGCCAGGGGCTGATGATATCGAATGTAGATGCCTACAGATTCGGACTGAGGTTGCACATGCAATTATCAGTCAGCTGAGAGGTATTGAGCATAAAATGGTAAGGTTACTTTGTAATCAAAACTATTTTATTATTTTGTTAAGTAAGGTATATATGTAGGAAGTGTAGCCTTTGGGAAGGTAAGGAACCAAGCTTCAAATTACTTGAAGACTATTTTCCTGTATGGATAGTAGTTTATACTCTATAGCATATATAAAGTCAATGTGTGGCACTTTTCCATAAATATCAATGTAGAACATTTTAGAAAACGGACTCACACCGCATACAAATAGATTTCTGTTTCATGGCTTGGAAGTATTCTCGAGGGTTTTGGCCTGCAGTATCCTCATTAATGCTCCCAAGGGAATCCCGACCCAAATTTTACAGCCTGGTGACCGCTCGGACAGCTGAAAACCCCAGACAAATTTTGTCGTTGTGACGATTCTTGGAAGGAAGGAATTATGGTAAAAATGAGAAGATCCAGATTATTAACTAAGTACCCGTTTTAAGGATAAAAGTTCAAAAAGGTTTCGGTCAAGATATGTACCTACCAGTGGCGTGGCGTCTTTGGAAGCAAAGGAAGCATTGCTTCCCTTAGGATTTCTGATTTAATTGAATTAAAACAAATCAAAATGAAATCAAATAAAAAATTACAACATAAAAATATATTCGAAAAATATTCATCAACAATATTTTCCGTAAAGGCTTTTTATTCGCCCTGCGCTGTAAACTATCAACGAGAAGCAATAATAAAATCACCTACCTCTGAACAAAACGATCAAAAACAAAGCATCGAACAACATCCAACAAAATGTATGGCATTCGAACTCGTAAGGAATCTACCTATTACGTCACGCACTTCTGATGCTCGTTCGCCACTTACAGTGTAGCTACGCTCAATAAGAATTGGTTCCAAACCTAAGGGATTCAATTAAAAAAATGCTTCTATGGGACCTACAAACACTGGATATATTTTCTTATGATAGATTAACGCTGTATTTGTTCCGACTGGAGGTGTTTTTAATTGTGCTTCCATCAATTTCGGTCGGTAGGTCGATTAGGAAGCATTTCGCTTGCTGTCGCGAGGGCGATAGGAAATAGTGAATTTTGAGGGGAATTTCAAGTTGGATAGGGGAATATTAGGTTTGTTCGATGAAAACACCGGGTAAGCCCCGGGCTACACCGGGCTTCACTATCTTGTTTTTTGAAAACCCTGGGCTTACACGGGGTTACAGAAACTTGTTCGATGAAAGCCCGGTGTTTCCGATTTCGTGCATCGAACTTGCACTAAAAATTCCTAGGGGTAAACGTTTGATATTTGTCATTTGTGAACTGTCATATGGAATTTGTTCGGTGATTGCGGTTGAGTGCTGTATATAAAAGTGAAAAAATCGTGGAGCTCATACCAAATTCAGATTATATAAGGAAGTTGGATAAGAAATTAGATGACAAAATACTCATCGATAATATGCACATAGGAAATTCGAATGAAAATTATAAGGAAATATTTGAGGAGGCGATTAAGGTCGTAGAACATGGATGAAATCTTAAGATCTGCCTTTCTAGTAAGAAATTTGATCGTAAAAATGTTTCTTTCCCATTATTAACAAGTAATTTTTATAGACTTCACATTATCCCTGCAGCTACCAAGCAAATAGATTTGAAGCAAACAACATATAAGAAATTCTCTAAATTCTTAAATGAGATGTCAGGAAAGGGTTTAATAGTGGCTCGAGAAGAAGCCAACGGGATAGAGAAAATCATTTCTGTAGATTTTGATCATCCAAACTATTAACTTTATATCTAGTGACAAAACATCTGACGATAAAAGTGAAAATAGTGCAGCACAACTGTTTCTTGCAGAAATGATGGAGCTATATCTGGTCACAGATGAACCAATTGTCATTTTTTCAAAGTAAAGTTACAGAAAAGGCGGTAATATCGATGTAAAAAAGCTAATAAAAGAATATGTAACTAAGAATAAACTGAGAAATATTTTTTGTGCATTTTAATACTTATTTAATCATAAATTTTTAATTATTTCACCTATTTTATAAATATATTTTCACAAATCACTGGAAATTATTAGTTAAATTATGCTCAGGAGAACTGTCAGAGAAATGTCATTACATTAGATTTACCCGGTGTTTTAAAAACTTATTCGATGAGTGCACAAAACCCCGGGTAAATTTGGGGAAAATTGTAGGGGAAAATTTACACGGTGTTTTTACACGGTGCTTTCATCGAACAAACCTATTACTTTAGAGCAAAGATTTTTAAATGAGCAATTATTGATATTTTAATTTAGCTTATTTAGAATTTATTTGTTGCCGTTATGCATAATCACGAATCTACTTTTTCAGATATTTAGTTTACTTCAAAAATTTAAGGCATGAAGAAGGCGACGAATAATATACTTTGTTTCAAAGCTATAAACGAATTTGAAATTCTCCATGTTCATATTCTGCAAATTCTTGGAAATATCATTTACAGAGCTCAAATGCCGTTATTACCACGCAACTTACCCAGTGCATTAGAACATTCTTGAGAATATCTCCATATTCTGAAAACCATTCATCATTCCTCCATTTTCAAGAAAACTGAAAACTTAAAATTTGTTTATAGCTTTGATTGAAACTATTGAATAAATAACTAATATGGAAGCGGATTATCGGGTGAAAACTTAAGCCACACGTGAAATGGATTAGTGTGCTGTGTTTATATTCGCTTCGTCATAGCAGTAGGGAAATTGTAACATTTTGAATGGGAACCTTTTTTATACTCCAAATTTCTGTGTTAATAACCAAAGCGTTTGCGCCTCCAAAGAAATATAGGGCTGCCATTGAAAAGAAGAAATCTTCTGACATTTATCGAATAAACAAATCGCACATAATCTTAAAACTTTCGTGTATTTCTCTGCATCTGTTGTACATATTTAAAAACAAAAAAACCACGAATAATTATAAGACAATATGATATATTGTTTTTTAATATGTTCACTTGCCTAAAAAACGGTTTTCCGCTGAAATTTCCACAAGTGTTTGTGTATAATTTCACCACATAATTCATCACATTAAATTAAAAGCTAATAGCTTTAATTTCACAAAACACTTCCGAAAACACACAATTTTAAATATATATAATATTTATTAAGATCATTAAATTCTATAAAGTTTCACTGAACTCCCAGAACTCTGAAATGGCTTCTGTCAAAATCGTCAAAGTAAGTTCAACCAAACTGTCAGTAAGTGTCCTATTCACGTACACTGTATTCGAACGATATCCAGCTTCTTTCTTAGTTATTTATTCAATGATTGAAACGGAGTGTATAATATACAAATAAATTTCGACCGGACTATGACTATTTCTCTAATAACTTTTATTTTAATTTGAAAGCAGATGGCCAAAACACTGCAATTCATGCCTACTCTCACATACTCGATCGTGGGTGCTTAAGCATAAGGTTAAGGGTAGGGGTGACTAGGCCACTAACGCCCTGTGCTTTTCTTTTTCGGGCGCTCCTTGGACTGGAGTACGCACGGAAAAATCAACGATATAAAAATTATTAAAAAAAATTTCACAAATTTATTTAACATTTATTTATTTATTAAAGAAATTCATGCGATAGCAAACAGAATATTTTCTAATTACTTACTACCGATTACACATGTTTGAAAATAAAAAGCTTAAATTTTAATTTTAAGAAGAATCGAATATTATAAAGATAATGCAGTCAAAACTAGTTTTAGAGACGTCAGTTCATTATAAGAAAAAGTTAAATCCAAACTTTAAGGGCCGTATTCACCAAGGCAGTTAATTGAAATTTAATTTAATTTCTGTTTTAGTACTTCTGTAAGAGAGGGTTAGTGCACACTTAAAATTAAATTAAAATTTAATTTGGGTTATTTTATGTTATAATAACACATATATACATAACTTTAATTTTAATTTAAGTGAGCCCCAACCCTCTCTAACGGGAGAACTAAAACAGAAATAAATTTCAATTAAATGGCTTGATGAATACCTAAGTGTGAAATATAGACTCACAGCAATTTACACGATCGTACAAAACTAACATACTTAATCTAAAGTAAACTAAGGAAACTACTAACTACTAAACATAGTACGGATGATTTGGATTTCTTCTCGTGGCCGTATTTTCAATATCATTATTAATTTTTTTTTATTGTAATCATTATACATATTATTTTCATATTTTTAATAATTCCAAATAATTTTAATTACCTGTTTTAAGAAATATTATGACCGCACGGTATATATATGTTACAGTGAAACACCGAAATCTGGAGAATGTCGACTTTCACTGGTGTATGTCAACATTCACATAGTCGCTTGGTGTATGTCCGAAATATTTGCTAAATACCCTTAATTCTGACTTACACCGGTAAATGTCGACATTCACCATGCACGAATGGTGAATGTTGAACATGTCGGAGAATTATATTTTCTCCTCCGTAATTTAGTCGTTATAAAACGTCACAAGGGTGACGTAATTTTGTTGCCTCTCTTTCTGAGAGGAGTGACCAAGGATTTAATATACACAGTACATTCTAAATGAGAAAAGAAAATAATAGTAATAAAAAAATTACTTAATTATACCATTTTTATTTGCCAGTTTATAGAAGTCGGAGTCTTCTATTCCAACAACAACCGCTAACGCATTTCGGCTATCTGTACGACCACGGCAGACATCAGCAACTTGTATTCATACAGTATCACCAATTTGAGCAGGAGGAAATTGTTTTTGTGAGGGTCGTAACATTTTTGTTGCTTGCAGTAGAAGAATCTCTTTCGTGGCAGCTCTTTTTATAGAAATTAACTCGTGTTTTTCAGTCAGCACTTAATGTGAAGACGTTGTAGATTGTAGGTCCTCTTCAATATTTTTCTTTGGAATATGGTTTTCGGTATGACCACCGCTCAAATTTTTTTCAGAAGTATTAACAGTTTCTTCAAGCTGTTCTTCGATTTCAAAAGTATTGGCAATTTCTTCGAGTTGTTCTTCCGTTTCAATATTTGCGATTTGTTCGCCTATGCCTCTTTTTTGCCCTTTCAAGTGAGCCTTGTGTTTGAATGTGACGAGGCTTTCCATGAATTATCTTAACATCTTTCCACATAGCACATATTTCAGATATGACTTGTTCTCTGAATTCTCTACCATTACCTGATTGCAATATTGCTGGTGCACCAAATATTACAAATATTGAAAAAACGTGATACGTTACTCATCAGCTCTTTTAGTTTTCATAGGTCGTAGTTGAATAAACTTAGTTAAATGATCTTTATACACCATTATGAACTTATGTTCGTCATTTTTGTTTGACTGCAGATCTATCAGATCAATTTGACATCTTGAGTTTAACTCAGAACTGACCATTGGTTTCACAACAATACCTTTCTTAGGTACGCTGTGTTTCATTTGACACTGTTTGCATAAATTAAATACAACATTACATCTTCATACGTAATATTTTTGTATTTCACTTGCACCTCTTTAACCATACGTGCTCTTCCTCCGTGTCCTATTCTGGTGTGAGTTTCATATAGTATACTGAACAATTCTTCATTGGTAACATAATACTGGATATTTGTTTCCCTGGTTTTAATGGTACAATTAACTTCTCTTGATCCTTAATTTTTAAAACGTCAAAACGTCTTAATCGTCTGTAATCCAAAGAGTTGTTGCAATTAGTTTTAGCAGAAACCACTTCAGAAAATATTTCAGAGTACTTTTCTTGAGAAAAATCAAAACAATTGTCTTCTCGTTTACTCGAAATTAATGCATTTAACTTTTCAAGAAAAACATCACGATTTACTGCAGTATCCATTTTTTATAAATTACAGTATCGAAAAAAAAAGTTAGAAAACGTTGCACGCATCATCAAAGCTTGCATAAGACTGACAAATCTGGCTGACTCCCAACAGATCAAAGGAGAGACCCAGTCGCCTATTTGTCGGCTCCTGTCTTTTGGACCTCCACCAGAGCATATCTATGATTGTCGACATACACCGGTGAATGTACAAGAATGTAATGAAATATTCGATCTTTCAACGACGTATTTGGTATGTGCTGACATTCACCGGTGAAAGTCGACATTCTCCAATTTCGGTCTTTCACGGTAACATATATATCTTTTCTCTGAGTCTCCACTGTCGTATTTTAGCTGCTAAAGAACGGCCCGGTATTGGACACCCGCTTAAACTTATATCGTTTTCGTTTGAACATCCAGGTTCGCTCTGGAGGCAACCCCATTCAATCGAACGGTTTCAGAGTGCACCTGAAAAAGTTTGCTTGTATATGTATACTAAAGTCAAAGTAGCTATGAACTTTTTGCGAAAACTGGTTGGTAATTTGTTTGCAGAAAAATTTTGAGGAAAATATAATAATAGTAGAGGTCTTAATAATAATTTTTGACTTTAAAATTAATTAAATAATATCAAATCACAACTAGAGTTTGAACTCATAGTGTACCCGAGTAAATTTTCAGAGTGAAACTGATGCTTTTTGGGTTGCCACCAGAGGCAACCCATGACGTCACTTTTGCTTCAAACGAACGCTTTGACAGCACTTAGGTTGCCTCCAGAGCGAAACTGATGTTCAAACGAAAACGACATTAGTTTAGCGCGGACCTCAGTACAAGGATTATCTGATTTTCCGACGGTAGACGGCAGTGGGAAATACGCTATCGAAACAGGTAGTCGAAAAATTGCAACGGCAGGGAGTGAGCGGCGATTGTGAAAAAAGAAGATACTAAAATTATATTTGTTATTAATTTTGAGCGTTTTGAAACAGATTTTTATCGAGAATATTTTATATTATTTTGAAAGAATTGCAATGGACCAAAGTGTGGAACGGAAAAATCAACTAAATTAAAATAAAACTAAATGCCAAAAATATCACATCTTTACCATTTATATTTAAGCGGATCGAAATATCCATCCAAACCAAACCATGTCCTTTTTATCAGCTCACACAGCTTCACACTTCCTCAATCAATTTTTCATCAAAATTCATTGTTTTAAAATTGCCGCGATGTCCAACAACCTTGACGAAAATAAATGCCACAACAAGTTCATTCGTTTGATTTTGTTGGTAGTACTGCCAGCGACGACGGAAAAATTAGAAATTGATCAATCCCGATGGCAACTTCGTCGAGCGCTGACCGTCACCCGTCGTATTTTGGGCATTCGCAAAAGACGATATGCTTTTAAAAGTTTGACAGCTGCATTTTTTCGTCATTTGCTGTTGCCCGTCGCAATTTTATTTAGGCATTGACATAACAAATTTTGTTTTACGGTTCTTCCAGTAGAACCCTAGTTCCATGCAATCAACGTCTAACCACCCGTTGATTTTCCATAGCGACACTGATTCAAGCCTGAGTTTTTCAAAACTTTTACGTTCGTAGGGAAACATTAAATTTTTCTTAGAAATATACTTGAGAATTGTTCTTAAGAATTTGAATGAACTACTATTCACTGACAATGGTCCAAACGAATTGGTAGATTGATTCTGGAGGTTCATTCTTTCGGATAGGGGCACAAGGATTCAGTTTTCTTAGAAAAATCTGAAAATTTTTCTTTAGATATTTCATGTACTATTGGTGGCGGACAATGGTTTCAAATAGTTATATTGATTCAGGTACCTTGGCTGATCTGGGTCGCTGAAGATATTTATGAGCGTTGGCAAGCATACATTTTGTATTTAGAAAATTACTTGACCATTTTTCTTTCGAATTTTTATACACTATTGGTTGCTGAAAACGATCAGTTGCTTTGATGCCACTAAAATTGATTCTACAATTTTTACAGTAAGACTATAAAAATAAAAACCATTCGCTTTCCTCTGCCTGCGTTAGTTACCGTTGCTTTGCTTGTACTTTTGTATTAATTCAAATAGGGTTGTTTAATTTAACTTCACGTTTACTTCTAATTTATAGTTAGCGATGCAGGTAGAAATAATAGCGAAAATGAAAAGCAGAAGACTTATAAGACCATTGACAACTTTTTTCAGAAGAAAGCAAGATCAGTTAAGTTCCCATCAAAAGAAATAGTCATGACATATCATGCACTTCTTCTCCTATTCCTTTGAATGTAATTCAAATTGCAAGCTCTCACTCTCAGTCAATTACTTCACCCGTGGCTGAATCGGTTGCGTCATATCTATTTCTACAAACCGAAAATTGATTTTTGTGACATCTAACTTAAAAATGTTTAAAAAAAATTTAAAAGCGACTACTTCCGACTTTTTCCTCCTCCCTCGAACATTTTAGTTGTGACCCACTCCAGGCTGCAGGTCAGGATACGCGCCTGATACTGTCCTTTGGAAAAACAAATATTCGTTGCTTTTCATTAGTCTCTAGTAAGAGCTTGTCAGTTGCTGTTTTAAATTCCTTTTAAATTCCACCATTCAAATGGAAAACAGACGAATAGCTTGACGAAAATATTATCGCTGTTTCAACAGCAATCTCTGAGCGGCTTAACAGATAAAGAAATTGTTGAAAAAGCCATTTATGGTCAACTTTTCCTCAACTACTTTTAAGCTTTCGATCCGTGATGCTGAAAAGGATTCAAGGAATTTCAACTATTAAAGAACTAGCTGAACTCTTAATTGTAGTTAGCTCTGCTGTAACAAACAGTGTCTCGAATCTGTGTACAGCTCTACAACTATATTTCATATTAAAAGTCACTATAGCAACGCCCTAATTTTCATTACCATTCAGTAAGCTAAAACTTACTAACTCACATAGGTATGTTCTATCTCCCGTAAATTTGGAGTTATTAAAGGGAAGACTGATTTTACTTAGAATCTGCTTCGTAATCCGAAGTTTACGCTATAACTCGGTAAACACTTTACGAAAATGAATCCCACCGAATAATTTTTATAAAGCAACAAATTCCTGAGCAAAATAAACTCCAACTTGAAAATGATATTTCTTTATTTCCTCTTAATGAAGCGCATCAGGTCTTGGTGAGGAAGGTTTTTTAGCTCATCCACAGATAGACGGGCAGACCCTAGAGTATCCAGTCTGCTCCGGGCGAAGGCCGAACACTCACACAAAAAGTGTTCGGTTGTCTCAGGCTCTCCCTCCTGGCAGGACAGACACTCAGGGCTGTCAACAACTCCCATTTTTGTTAGATGAGCGTGAAGTGAGCTGTGGCCGGTGATAATGCCAACCACAGTTCTACATTGTTTCCTTCCGAGACCCATGAAAAAATCGGAGATATTCCCATTGGGTCCATCAAGAAACAGTTTTGTACACCTACAACAACTCAGGTTCTCCCATCTCTGCTGATGTTTCCAATGAACATCCGCTTTGATGAGAGACCCGCTACTCGAGGTGAACACACATACGGCGGGCTCCGGACCGAGGAACGGAGAATCGGAGCCAGCCCTTGCTAAAAGGTCAGCCCTTTCATTCCCCATGATCCCCATGTGACCAGGAACCCACATGCTTAAATCTCTATACTCTGTATCTATATGGCCCTTGATACACAATTATATGTAGGTTTCTTAGCAGCAAATACTTTCTTGGACAACTCAATTTAGAGCTGAAGTCGAGACTCGGATGAAACAATTTATTACAAATACTTATATGTGTGTGCGTAAATCAATTTGGAAATGATAAACAGCATTGAGAAAGATATGAAAAAATCAAAATAACTTTTAGTATTACCATTTCTATGCTTTACAAAAGGAATGACAAACTTATGTAGTATTTTGGCTAGTTGGTCTGTAGTGATGTCTTGGCTAAATTTTGACAAGGAAGCCGTCCGCAGCCGTGCCGCGCCGCCCCGGCTGGTAGATCTGAAGTAGCCAATTATAAGCTAGGATGGATTGTGTAGACGATCAGTCTAATCAGAGGACCGTGCAATTCAGCTGAGGTTATCCGAATTCAGCACTTGATGTGATTCGCGAGTAATTCGTAGACTTGAAGCAGAAAGTTAATAAGCGAGGATAATGTGATTAGCTGACTAGCTGTAGTCTTCCTAACAGGACCTTGTAGGTCGGGTAATAAGGGGGTTCTGATAATCACCGACTTCTTACTCATAACTTGAGACTTGACACGAGGTTTATTGCTATTGATATTCAAGTGTCAGGTAAACCGATGTGTAGTTTACTGCCACCCGGAGATCAACTAATATTAGGATGTTAATAAGGGCATCCGTTTCAGTAGAAATAGGACGCTCGTTCACCCAGGTGGCACAAAGTTCAGGAAGGCACTCTGAAAAGATTTTAATAATATTATGAGGAGCTGTCCCAATGACAGTCCGCTTGTTGTCCTTAATGTGTGGAGCAGGGCAGAGTATGCTCCACGTTACCCAATGTTAGCACTGGATTCGCTTGGAGGCGAGATTACATAAAACGACAGGCGTCGTCTTCTAATAGACTAAAGTCTGCGATAGCAAGTCCACTGGGCTCAGAAGAATAAATGATTCCAGCTGGTGTCTTCCAGTCTTGTACGCTGGCCGATAACGATGGTGCTGTAGCGCAGCTAGGATTGCCTTTGATCCTTAGCTAGCTGTCACCATGAAAAATTTTCCCCGTGTTACTTTATCTTGAGCTCGACACGCTAGTGGTATGTATCTAAGCGGGATTCACTGAAAAGGAACTTTGGGTATCCTGTGGAAAACTTCAATGTAATTAAAAGAAATTTGCCATGAACATTGCCGGTAGACTGCTTGAAAGAAAAACTATTTATTTTATTTTCTAGCGGTAATTTAATGATTTTATGCGAAACAATCTATATTCGTTTTTGTGTGAACTTGCTGTTCGACAGCTGACATGAGACTGATTTTCTTTATTTTATATTTTACAATCATAATATACCGGCCAACTATCTCACACCCTTTTTAGTTCGCAAAGTGGCTTTTCGCTGTACATAGCGCAAACTCTACAAATGTGGTGTGGTTGTCCAAGTTAATTCGCAACGCGTCGTCAAGCCGCCACAGTATAACCTTATGTCGTTTTCGTTTGAACATCAGTTTCGCTCTGGAGGCAACCTAAGTGCTGTCAAAGCGTTCGTTTGAAGCAAAAATGATGTCATGGGTTGCCTCTGGTGACAACTTAAAAAGCATCAGTTTCACTCTGAAAATTTACTCGGGTACACTATGAGTTCACTCACACAAACAAACTCTGGTTGTGATTTGATATTATTTAATTAATTTTAAAGTCAACAATTATTATTAAGACCTCTACTATTATTATATTATCCTCAAAATTTTTCCGCAAACAAATTACCAACTAGTTTTCGCAAAAAGTTCATAGCTACTTTGACGTTAGTATACATATACAAGCAAACTTTTCCATATGCACTCTGAAACCGTTCGATTGAACGGGGTTGCCTCCAGAGCGAACCTGGATGTTCAAACGAAAACGACATTATTGATTTCATCTAGGCTAGGGTATAAAAATCGTACTCATTTTAAATAATATGTTCGCACTACTCAACTATCAAAACACAACAACTAAATGAAAACCATAATTGTGTTTGTGTATGTGAAACATACAGATTTTTTTTTCTTTGGCTTACTTGGTTTATTATGGAATCTATATACACATGTAAACACGCATTTATATACTTATACACTTTTCTCATCTTACTTTCCCACCTGCAAAGTTTTATGAAATTTTCGAAATTTATTATTTAAGATATTTCGTAGCAGGAATTAGATTTTAAGGACGAAGTTCTAGCAGCCAACACGCGTTCAAACACTTAAAATTTCCAAAGAATAGAAATTTATTTTCACGCCAACTTCCGTGGCGACTTCAAGTACAGACGCCACTTGAAAAGTGAGATACGTTTGTAGATTGGTTCGGATTCGAACCTTTGTTTCAGGTTTGAAAGAAAAATTTTATTTTCTAACTTTGTTTAAACCGCATACAGACTATGTCCCAGGTAGGCTTAATAAGTTTTTAAAATTTAAGTCATGACATCACTCCGCCTAATTTTACATGGTGGCTTGTAGAGACAAATCATGCTGTTAATTACTTTATATATTTTATATATGTACACCATGGTTTATATTAGTAGACAATAGGCAGATTTGTACTTTGTATAACGTGTCTTTGTTTCGAAATGTCAGTTAATTTGATAACTGATATAACTTAGTGTCGGCAGCCATTTAATTATCAAGTTAAGGATAACTCTGTATGGAAATTAACGTTAAACTTAACTTACGTATGTTAGTTTATGTCTATTAATGCTTTTCAACCTTCAATTTCAAGGATAGAAAAACCAAATTCACACAAGCATTATTATAACCAAAGAACGTAAAACAAGAAGAACTTGTATCCAAAGCAAAGAATATGCGCAGTCCACGCCACGAAAAGTGAGCTATCAAGGTCAGGGAAATTTCAGTTTCGAATTGCCGCTTTAACAATTTAATCGGAGCAAAATTTTGTTATTTGTCCATTTCAATTAAGTTAATTTATTGATTTTCTACAGTTTCATCACGTAAACATGTTTGATGTCGTTTTCTATATGTTAGAGAATTACAAATAAATTTGCTTATTTGAATTAGATATTTGCCAATATTCCTACAGTACATCTGGAAGGCGGTTGAATGCATACCTAACGAAAAGAAATTTTCAACTGGAGAAACATTGTTGTACTGAAGATCGCTTTTGGATCTCCCACCGTGGGCACTGTAGTATAGCCTGATAATAGGTTGTACAAAGAACTCTGTGGGTACTGTAGTAGGGTATGATTTCCATGTTGTAGGTCATGTACAAAGAATTTATGTGCACATTTAATGTCAGATATAATAAAATCTCTAACATACGCCGTAGACAATAGGCAAAGACGTTGGAAGTTGATCGATTGATTATATGTTTAGTATGCATGGCAGCTATAAGATTATGTTTTGTAATCTCTAGCCTCTCCAAACTTGAATGGGCGTACCTTCTCGTGGTCCCCGCTGACATCTTGGTGCCAAAAAGATCGTAATAATAGTCATAGAGGCAGAATCCTCTGTCTCATGTAACAAATCTCGTGCTGCGGGATTAAACCATACTTGGCAGGTACTCACGTTAAACCCCAAGGACTTTCTGTACATCTGAAAATACGCTACAGTAGGGATGGGTTGTAACAGGTAAAATTGAATATCTGTTACAACTGTTCTTGTTATCTAAAATTAACAGTTCCAAAAACCTGTTATTTTCAATTTTTCAATTTTTCCTACCATCTTACCGCGTAGATTAGCAATACGTATTCATTTATTCTTAGAAATTTACAGAAAATGTTTCGGCAGAATTTTTATTCACTTTGGTCTAAGTTATTTTAGAATACAATGCTTTCACAGATGTTGTCGTCCTCCAAAAATACATAAAAATTCTAAAGAAAAAATTTCCAGTAAATTTCCAGGAAAAAATTGAGGCCTTCCCTACATCAGGGCAAAGCATCGTACCTAGTATTTCTTATAACAGGTATTTAAGTTGTAATTACAGTTGTTATCTTCCATGTGTAAATACTTGTTGTTTTTATCTGTTACGATAAATACCTTAACAGAAATTGCGTGTTCTTGGCTTTAATTACAAAATATCTCTGATTGAGCTTTATCTTCTCTTCTGTGTCGAACCTTTTTCGAATATGCTAATTCTTCACAAAACACTCTTTAACTTCCTTGTTATGCAACCTATGATGATCGTCTAATTTTTCCATTTCCAGTTTCATTAATTTTCTTAATTTTGTATGAAATTGCATAAAATTAGGCGAGATTTCTATCGTGAACAGCAAAATTACCGAAATAATGAATTTTAAAAATTGTCTTATCTCAAGAACGGATACATGTATATAGGACTTCCACTTCTGGGAATCCACATTCGTGGCAAACGTTGCAATGTCATTGAATTGCTCCGTATTGTGGGAATCTCAAATTTTAGGACCTTTTATACAGAAAAACAAAAAATATATTTGTAAGTATATCAAAAACTAAACTTAAAATTTTACGACTAGCAAGCACTGGCGTAAATAACTGGCTCGCAGGTCCTGCCACGCGATGGTGGGCCTCCCGCCTACAAAATTAATATTTTCGTATGAAAATAACAACGCTGGACTAATAAGTAGCTAGATTCACTCAATTTAAATTCGGTTTTTGAATAAAGATTATATTAACTCTGTAATGATGTCATTATTTCAGTTCCATCCACTAACATATATAATATAGACTGCCTACGTTCATAGAAATGCTCACTTCTATATTGCTGACTATTTCGGTCTAAGAACCAAGTACCAACTGAGAGAGAACTGTAAACAACAAATAAATAAGTGGTATCGTCGAAATAAATGTTTTTAAATTAAATATTTAAGGTTATTATTGATAAAAACTGTTTTACGAAAGACAATATATTCATTAGATACGTAGAAGAAATTCCAAAGGTTTTATTAAACCACTTTTCGAGCTGCTTGCTCACTTTTTCAACTTCCCGCCAATGATTTTTTCAATGTTGGCACGGACGTAAGAACTCTTTTTGACACAAGCAATTGTGCCCACGGGATATAGAAAGTTAAGCAGTCCATATTATATATGTCAGTGGTTACATCTAAAGGTGTTCATACCATCATACAGTACGTTTACATGACTTGAAATCCACTTAAAACTCAAGTAAGATTTTTAGTTGAATTAATTCCAATTACTTGACTTGAAATTTACTTGAAGTGACATTTTACTTTTGACAACTCTGCATTAAGTTCAATACATAATTGTGGATTTTTAGATAAATATCTTGAGAGAAATGTGCTAAAAATTACAAACTGAATTATCAACAATAGCCTTCTTCTTGTTCCTCTTTGCCGTTTCCATATCTCGCACAAATGAAAAATTTTCAAGTACATACTGAAGTTGCGAACAAAATTTTGTGATTTACTTGACTCAAGTATACTTGAAGTCAATGCGCGTTTACATGATATTTTGATTACTTGATCTCTACTTGAAGTATACTTCAAGTATTTATGTTAACGTACTGATAGGCTTTGAGAAGCTGCAAATACGCTGGCTAGACAGAAGTGATGATACAACAATAAAAAAGTCGAGAATGCTTTTATTTATTCTTTGTATTTAAATGGAGAAAACAGGTACGCCTGAAACTGAAACACTGTAAATTATTTTCTGGGAAATATTTTGTTGACTTCCTTAGAATATATAAACACCAGAATGGTGATAACCGAAAACAAGCATAGTGAAATTTTTGTTTTATAAGTATCCGGCATTTCTTCCATGGAATGCTCAATACAAACGTAAAACTACATAATAGAAAGAATATTCTTTTTTCACATCAACAAATTTTATATGGCGGGTCGTGTCGTGAGCAGTGTTCGGTTCTTAAGGGAATTTCAAAAATTTTCAACATGAAAAATTTGATCTTATGTCAATCGGCACTTCGGAAATTTGTGAAGAAGGTAAGTTTTACTCAATAGTCATAACTTATCAATGTAGAAAAAGGGCCTAGTAGCATTTATTTGCAGGGGGTGCCATACATTCTTAGTTACGCCAGTGTTACGATGGAATGGTTGTAAAATTCTAAACAACATAAAATAATATACGGTAATCGGGGGAATGTAAATCGGGGATCCCTATATACCGTATAGCCACGTCTAATGTCCATGTCAGTATTGATAGCAACACTTTTGAGAACTTTCAACGAGTTTTTTTTTTTTCATTATTGGTGGCAAAATATTTGGCAATATCGACTTCTGTATTGCATATTGTAACTGAGTAAACTAGGATTATAATAATTAACTGAATTAACTACAAAAAATGCTATGCAAGAAGATGGGTTTTTATGGTTATATGTTTCTTTATGAAATACAGCTGATTTTCAATGCATAAATTGTGTTGAATAGCCTATGTAAAAATGTTGTATAAATTCATCTCAATAAATTAATCCAAGAATGCGCAATTACAATTTTTTCCCTAACATCTCAACAGTAGAATTCACTACAATTATGATTATGTCAAATATTATTTGAAAAATTTCGTTGTTTTATGAAATAGGTTGCATGCATTTATTATTTTTACAAATAATCAATGTGCAAGCCATATCAGTTCCTCATGTCGAAAATTTATCATGTTTATTATTGCATATATTTAGGAACACAACTCACATTTAGTACAATCACCCCGTAGTCATATATGGGAAGCAGCTTGAATAATCACAGACCAGAACTATTAAGAAATCGTTTGCCGAATGCAGTGACAGTTATAGTAAAAAGTTAATAAAAGGGCCACTGTATGATGATAGCAGGATTCAGCACACGCACTGAAAATAACTAACAAATATTTCGTTTCGTACACTTTGCTAGGGTTTACACGTTGCAGTATACTTCACTCCCATCATCCATGAAAAGTGTAGTATGCTGCAAAGTATAAAGTGGCCCATTGATGTCATTTAATAAAAGAAAGAAATTCAGATTTTCAAGGCCGTAGTTTTCTATTAAAGCCATAATTTTATATAATTTTGGGCTTTAGAGCTTAATTCGTTTGCATAGTTAATGCATTAGGTATTACACCACCAAAAAGAATTTTATAGTTTTCTTACCGTAATAACTTGAAATTGAGTGTGCGTGTTGGTATATCCTCAAAAGTATCACCTCCATTTCTTTGTTTGCTTCTAATTTTGTGAATAGTTTTTATGATATTGATTGAAATATACATGGTAAATTGTGCAGTGTAAATTGTAAGACCAATATTTGGTTAAAACCATTAATTTCTTCCGTTCTACAGGCAAGAGTAAAATCGCTTCAGAAAAGCGTGCTTGTTTGTGTAGTAGCACAGACATTAGCAAACAGAAACGGCTGAAATTAGCCCCCCGATTCTACATAATAGATAAGAGAATGTTAAAATCTTTTGCCTTTAAATAGAATAAATGACATAGCCTTACGATAATCTCCAATACTCGACGATATTATCGTCACTTTAAAGTTTTGGTAACAATTAATTTTTTTGCTCCACAGATTTATACGAAAAACCTGTTCACGTAACGACGTCAACGACGTCTGTGGAACTCCTTACCTGCGATTCTCCAATAACATTACTTCTTTCTCTTCCTTCTTGAAAAGTAAACGTCCTCTTAACCTTTTAAAGTTAATATTTCTCTACAAAAATTTATGTAGAATACTAATATCGACTTCGATGGGACTGCAGTGCAACACCAGTATTGCACTTTTTCCAGCAGTGCAACACTGAAAATGTTCGATGGGACAATTTTTATAGCAGGAGTGCAACACGAGGTTTGCACTGACTTCCTCTACTTGGCACTGGATATTTTGTCGGTGTTAAAAACACATATTCAACTTGAATTGTCATCTGCTCTGTCAAAGTGTACTGTCGCTATTATTTGTGAAATTAATTAAACAATTTTTTTTTTGGATAATTGGCATAAAGTTAAGAAGAAATTTGTATCTATATACCAATAAAGAACATTTATTACATTTGAAAGTTCCGTGTATATAATACGTGTTCCCACAAATACAAGGAATGTGACAGAAATATGTTCGATGGACTTTAGTTCTCCCAGTTCTCCGCTGTCAGAAAAAGTGCAACACTTAAATGGTCCCATCGACGAAATCGACATAATTCTGCTAAAATCTCTTACTTGCTACATTTAAGAGGTTAACAGATCTTTTAAAAATCTCTTATGTAAAATCGGAGGGTAAATCTAGAGAAATGTCCAGCATATGATATGAGGTAGATTTCTATTGACAGTTTAAGTTCGTTTTTCGCAAGGAATACTAAAAGATTCGCCACACTATCTAAATTTTTTTAATGGACCTCAGTAAAGATACGCAAATACAATGGTTTGTTGGTATCGTTTATCTTCAAGCGATACGTTAAATTAAATAGAGGAGTAATTAGAAATATTCTAGTTAGCACAGTATAAAATGCTTTTAAAATTTCCTGGACGTAAAAAAAAATAAAAAGGCTCACAGTAAACTACTAATGTAAAACAGATCATAAGCAGTATACAAGAATTCGTTTCGAATCTTTTAACCATTTCCAGACTACGCCATTCGATTGAATTACCCGAAGAGAAAAGGTTATATAAATTAATACAATTCTCTTTTTCTAACTGCCACACTTTATTACGCATTTCGTTTTCTCTTCACCCCCCGCAATTCTAATTGGAAAACTCAAGAATTCAAGATGGAAGATAGTGCTCGACGTAAACAGAATAGAGGTGAGAGATTTATTGGACAAGGAATTAATCCTGAAAAAATCTACAAAGTGTATTGGTTGAAACTAATTATTCAAAGTCGTTGCAATTAAATTCGAAAGTGTTAAAATTGGTTTAGGTAGTGAAATATCTAAATTGTGAACGACTTTCACTTGGCTTCTATCATTTCATTTGCATTTTTTTTTTGTGGGATAGTGGAACAGATTATGTGACGTTTGTGCATTTGACGTTGCCCATTTGTGGACTCTGTTTTAAGCTCTCGTTGCTTAAATGAAAACAAAGGCAAACGTCGATGTAAATTTATCGGTATTCAATTTCGTAGTTATTAATTTGACTATTTTGGCGATAGTTATTGAATCTAAAATCTAATAAATTGAAAATATATTATTAAGTAATGTGAGTACAGTTTTAAAATCTATTATTTCATTGTGATGTTAATTCGAAAGTGGTGATATTTTAGGTTATCATAGCTAGTTAGAATATTTTTTTTTCCATTTGTGTGCCTGCCTTTCAAAAATTTTCTCTTGATGAGACGAAAATTTCGTTTTTTTTTCTTTTTTGTATTTTTGCTTGGTTTTTATGTTAATTACGTGCAGTGATCCGTCAGCTAATTGGTGGAGATATTCAGTGAAAAAAAAAAAACAGTCATTTGTAGTTGTTGGCACTATTGGTGACGACGGAAAGTTTTATTTCAGTTTTTTTTTTATTAACGCGTTTTTTTTTGAAACTACCAATTTTGGCTTATTCCCTAGAGTAAGTTTGTGATTTTGCTTTAAATATATAAGTACATATTTTAAATTAGACGACTGGATAATAGTAACCAATGTCGTCACGTTTCTCAATCCCAATTCAAAATAGTTTTGTTGTATTTTAATCATATCACTCTGCGTTATGTTTGTGATTATTTTTCTAAAATGTTAATAGATCTTTTCGTGTAATAAATACGATTTGTGCTTTCAGCGTTCCATTAAGGCCAAGTGGCTTTTTCTTAGGATTAAAGTTCACATTTACGCAAAAACTAAAATGCCGCCGTCACCTGTTGCAATTCCTGACGTAAGATTAGTTTGTAAAGCTTTTTGTAATTTTGTAATCTTAGCAAGAGCACCGATAGAAAAACTCAACATTTTTAAAATATACCTACAATTTTTTTGAAAAAAAAAACACTTGCTTGTAAGATGCATTCACTCTAATAGTCTAATTCTATGTAGTATTCTATTCCAAAAGAATTCGACCTAATTCCTTCCATCATAATTTTAATTTTAAATCAAATCCAAACAAAAAACATTTATATTTATTTACTCCAGATTACAGCTTTATAACAATGTTTGACCTCTTAATATATAACTTCACTGAATTTTCGGACTCTAGTGGCTGCGTTCATCACAAAATTGCGTTGTGTAGTCACTTTTTGACTCTAGTTGGATCAGATGGTAGATATGTACTTATATTTACCTCCACGATAAGTAGGTATACTTTCCTCTTGTATGTTCTAAATCGTACTCAACCCAATCTATCCTATCATTGGTTGTCTAATTATATTTAAAAACTAATTGCGAAATGTGGATTACTGTTCGGCGAAGGACTACCGAATATGCACCTAATTTGAGTCCTATCGCATATTTGCTTAGGGAGCATGCCTGTGGGATTTCCTGCCTGAATCTATTAGCAATACTCATCCCTTCGAACAGTTCAATGAGCTTGCTCTGCTTCATCTCTTGGACTCTTCAGTTCCATCACTCTAGTCCTTACTCATTCTGTATATGATAACTTGTAATCCTTTTTATTTCTTTAGAAGTGTTACATCTAATTCGACAACTCTGCTTCATCTCTTGGACTCTTCAGTTCCATCACTCTAGTCCTTACTCATTCTGTATATGATAACTTGTAATCCTTTTTATTTCTTTAGAAGTGTTACATCTTTTTCGACAACTCTAATTCAGATGTTTATTCTGTTAGCCCGTGCTTACTCCACATAGTATAGCACTTAGGCTTTGTTGGTTAATTTTAGGTTTATTTCTATATTACCAGGTTAGTTCCTTACCCTGCCGCCTAGCTCTGCACTTTTGGTCTCCCGATCTGCTCTTCTCATTTCATCTTTGTTCACATGTTCCGGTGGCGCCATATTTAACGCTCCTCTTCCCGAGGTCTCCCCATTTCCATTACGTTACGTAAACTATGGCTCCCCAATTAAGTAATTAGTTAATGCTAGTTAAAATTCAATAGACTCTGATAAACGGTAAAAATCTTGTATCCTTAAAAACGTGAGGTCATGAGGAAATATTTGTAAACTAAGTAGGCCTACCTCTCCAGGAAATATGGAATAATCTTCGACCGTCGAAGGTTTCTAGCGAAGATCGTCCCACCTATTGATCTTTTTAGTCTTATTATTTTGTAATTACTTCGGCCTCTTTGGCTTTTAACGTATAGAGATAAAATAGTATATGTAAAGCTCAATACAATGCTTTCAGTTTCAGGCATTTTGACTGAAGTATGTACATATATATCGATCTGTCTTCGCAACTAAATCTGATGCGGTTAGACACGACGATGTATCTTGGCTTTTTCTTAAAATGATTTATCACCCTATTTCCCCTCTTGTATTTTTAAATCGTGCAGGGATTTCTCCTATTTTCCTGCAAAATCGCCACAGTTCTCCCAATAGCCAAAATATCAGCGCCTACATGTGTGATTTTTGCTCTATGAGTATGTAGGTATGTTGCCTTTTTAGAAAATTAATTAACTGGCTAATTTAAGAATATCTTTGCAGTTTAGCCTGAATACTCCGAAAATGTCCAGCTGTATGTTAATGCTGATTGATCACAAGTTTTTTTGTGATCCTGTCATGAAAGCGACTATATTGAACCTTTTTGGTTTGTTGTTTCAATTTTAAAATAAAAAATTAGTTGAATTTAGATTGTCTACATGGTACATACATACATATATACAAATCTACATAAAATGTACGATAATTTAAACGATTTTTTACTCCTTGCTACATTTTTTTCAGATCAGAATATTTTAGTATTCGCTTATTCGAATATCCAAGTATTTAGGTATCCGAGAATGGCGATTCAGGTATTCTAGAATTGGAATTTAGGTTGTCGATTTTGAGATTTATACCCGAATTTTACGAGGCCGCTTTTAGAGTTAACGGAAGATGTGTAAATCTATATTAATTGAATTAGTATCTACATATCTCAAATATACGCCTGGTATTTGGTTAGCAATCAATTCCTCAAGCTAAATGCGACTACGACAATCTACCGAAGGTTATCGATTGCTCATCGCTATCTGACATATGTACCTTTAGGGTTCCAGTGTACCGTATTTTAATATAGCTGGAAATTTAGCAGTGATTAACTCAGAAATGACTTGTTTCTGGCAGTTTCCAGTTATCTTGCTTCCTATTAATCTATCTGTCTAGATAGAGTACTAATGGATGTGAAACAAAGAACGGAAGAAATATATGCAAAATCTAGGAACTGGGATATATTTGATCCAAGTGTAGAAAATCCTTTTTTGGCGGTAAAAAATCAATTATGACGTTTCAAAAACAAACTACACCACTCGATTACCCTCTCTTCCCTCTTTGATTTGATACCAAACTGACGTATCCTACATCTCTGAAAAATTACCCTTATAAAAAAAATCATTTTATCTCGACGTTAGGTGGTAATAACCACATGCACGTCGAATATAAAAAAAAAGTTCAACACTCTAGAACAAAATTTCATACCCACCTTATCGTATCAGGCGATTCGCACTTTTTCACACTTCTCACACTTTCCCTAACTCCCCAATTATGTTAGAGAATCGCGAATGGAGAGTTAGTGAGCTTTAATCGGAGAAAATGAAAATTGTCAGTCCCCAAATTCCCCAACTCTCCGTGTTAAAGAATCAGGCCCATGTGTTGTTTTAGAAAAAAAAAATCGGCTCAATCAACCTTAGATATATTTTTCAAGAAACCTTCAACTATAAGCGTTCTTAAACCATCTGCTTCCGGGGAAGGCCAGGACTCTATCAGCGTTACGGAAATGAGCCTCGAGTTTGACTCCGATTAAGGAAATTTTATTTCAAATAATACGCGCGAAAATTCGAGTACCTTTCAATTTTTAGATAAATATGCTTGTTTGTTGTGCATTTATGATGTTTATTTACGCTCTCAAACCATTTTTCTATAAGCTTGTGTAAGTTCTTGTCAATTTACACAAGCCTTTTCAGGAGCCTATCATCGTATAAATCGAGGGATCGCTGTACCTATTTATATCTCCTTTGACTAGTAGTCCTCTCGGCTGTTCAGATATTTAATATTGGAAGATTGAAATCAGATCAGAGTAGCAATAAATACTAAAATCCCCTGAAATATAAGTAGGTAAAACAATAGATAGCTCAGCTATTATTTCCACTTAATTTGGATGATTTTATAGTTCAAATTCAGGTGAAAAGGAGTATTGAGTATTAACAAAATTGAGAATGTAGAGAGACAAACTTGCTAGCTTTGAATCGTTGCAATAAAGATCCACAACCTGGTTGGGTTCCTGGTCACATGGGATCATGGGGAATGAACGGGCTGAACCTCTAGCGTGGTCTGGCTCTGGTTCTTCCTTCCTTGAACCGGAACCTGCTGCATGCGTTGCCACCTTGTTTATCGGGTCTCCCATCAAAGCGGATGTTCGTATGAAGAATCAGAGATGGACGAACCTGAGCACTTTCAGGTGTACAAACTGGGACTCGGAAGGAAACAATACAGAATTGTGGTTGCCATCATCACCGGCCACAGCTCGCTTCACGCTCATCTACAAAGAATGGAAGTTGTTGACAGTCCTGAGTGTCTGTCCTGCCTGGAAGGAGAGCCTGAGACAATCAAGTACCTTCAGTATGCTTGTGCGGCCTTTGACCGGAGCAGACTGGATACGCTTGGGTCTGCTCTCCTATATGTGGATGAACTGAAAAGGACCTAATGCGTTTTATTAAGAGGACAGGAAGCTATTGGTGAGACGGTGTCTAGAAGGTTTGCGCCCGTCCTTAGGATCTCTTGTCCCCGTGCCTATAAAAAATAAATAAATAAAAAGATTGAACGGACTTTGCATCGTCTGAACACTTCAATCAAAACAATGACATCGTTGTTCTACGTATTCGATATAACAAGTTGTCTTTACGTCGTCAATGGGATTCAAAGCCCAAGAAGTTATCTTGTCCGCCTCTCCGAAATAAGCTAACAATCTTCTGTTTTCATATAGATTGGAGACCAGACCGGAAATGAATAGTCCTAAGAACGGCGAGATAGTATGACATCACGGTACAGAAAATACAAGGTATTCTCTGTACGAACCCACATTGCACCATTTTGTCTGGAGAGAATGGGCGAAGTGATATCCTTCGTGCATTAATGTATAGAAAAGTAAGAAAAACTCTTTAACGGCTACAGATAGCATATAGGGTGTAATAGGACAAATTAAAGAGGAGAGTCCACAGTTTTAGTAAAAAATAAGAAAATCCGAAATTTTTAGTTCAGACGATATGAGTACGATTGAGCAGTCGTTGGAAAGGCCATGAAGTTCTCCATACAATAAGCTCAACAGTGCCGTATACCCTGTACTTTTTATGATACAGGGTGTTTTGTTAAAAACTAGTTTTTTTTCTTCTTAATCACCCTATAACTTCGAAACTGTTGATATGGACCCCACCCCACCCTGCCATACAATGTTTTGTTTATCTAGATGAGCACTATCACCTGCTGATCTATGAACCATCTAGGTGGAAACACCTTGCATATGTTTAAATATATCCAGGACAGAGGTCTTTTCGCACATTAAAATAGAATTTAATTGCTATCTTTGCGTAACTTATTCCTACTATTTGATGAAATGGCCACATCAGATTGGCAAATGTTGCGTTACGATTGGTCAAAATTGATTTTTAATGAGCTACGGACTTGAACAAGACAGTGGAACATGCAATGTATATTACATTTTGCATTTTTTTTATATTTTCAAAAAATTACAACAACGAAATGGCTGATCTTGGAGACACAAGATTATTTTTCTATCAATCTTGGTTATGTAATTTACCATCCTGCCAAGTTCCGCATTAAAACTCAGATTAAGTGCCAGGTTTGACGGAATTGACAGAAAATTGTTTTGCAATGACTTTTTGGTCATCCAAATCTAATGTAACCATTTTTGCAATGGACTTCGCGTTTTTTGAATTGCTATAATTTTCAAATCTGACGCCCTCCACGATTGATATGAACACTTCATTTCCAAGAAAATTTTTTAGAGGTGGGTATAATCTACATGAAGTTCCTTACTTCATGCATGAACAACATAAGACCCAATATTTCCATCATCTCTGTAGCTATAAGCCCATAAATTGCTATTGATTTAATGAGAGACTTAAATTTGAATATGTAATCGGGAAAACAATAAAACAAACTCAGTTTGTGTTAAAAAAATAAGAAACTATCAAACATTTTCTTTATTGTCTGCTTCATCGTAAGGTAATATTCTGTGCAGTTCTCACTATTCGAAAAGTTATTAACCGTGATATAATTTATGTGAGCGTTCAGGTGTAAACCGGTTTGCTTTTTCAAGTATTAATGATTTCATTCCGGTTACACACGACTTTTAACACATACCATTTAGGGCATAATCATTTCACTATACGACTCGTCTGCAAATTCTTTATTTCTTGCAGCTAAATACATATATTATATGTACTTTTTTTAGTATTAAATCGAATCGCTATAGATTACACAAATAACATATGTAAGCTTATCAAATATTTAAAGCGTAAGAACATCTAATTAATGAATATATGTATGTAGGTAGGTATGTATGTATCAACTTCACCCCAAAATGTTCGTTCAGATATTTTTAAACCTCTTGACTTCTTTAATAAACCGCAACAATTTTCTTAGCGTTGAGGAACTCGCGTCGCAATTGCAAATGACGCGTTATGTTCGAATCGTTTTGATCATGTTTATCTGTAAAATGAAGTCATCCCGCCTTTGAAATGAATTCAATAGTTGAGATGAAGTCATGTATAATACTATGCTCACTCACCTCTGAACGAAGTGAATTGGGTTAAGCCTAATTAACCATCAGAAATACGTTCCACATGTAGAACTTGAACGATTTTTGCTTAGTTTTGTGTTTTGGCCTAGTGCTCTTAATAACCAATAATCGCCGGTGTCCGCAATGACTCGCTGGCTGACATCATTACGCCTTTTGTGTAAGATGCTAACAAATTAGTTTTAGTTGTGCTGAAATAATTGCTTTTTACTTTCTTCACGGACACGGTACAAATAATTTCGTTCTAATACCTACTATCATTCCTAATTTTCTTTAAATAACTGCGTTAAATCTGGTTTTTATTAGCGCAATCATCTTTTATAATCCGGAAAATCGATTTATTTTTTAACTTATTTAGATTTTTACTGACTGACATACACTTTAATAGAATTCTAGAAATTTTATTTTGTTTCCTTCGTATATGCATGTTCTTTGGAATAAGAGCCGCTGTTTGGAGTGTTGTATAGTGCGGTTATCTATGTTTTGGAAATAACATCAGAAAAACTAATTAATGAGAAATCATAGCAAATTACATATGTACATAAAATCAAATGGAAGGAAAATTGTTCCAAAATGGCATTTCTCAATTACAATGATAAAAAAAACCCATAATCCTTCCAAGCTTTGTGCAATTTGTTAAAAGAAACTATAATAACTATAAAAAATATAATTTTTTCGAATCTATACAATTTCAACAGCCGAAACTTCTCAAAAGCTTATCATCAATAAAACGAGTAAACGGGAACAAATTAATTACATTAATATTATCACACAAGGTGTACATAGGTACGCTATCTGGTAATCTCAAACACGTGAGAAAAAAAATCATAAATTAATTGGATGTACCTACTATGTATGAAGGTATCTTGATCTTTATGAGAGTGGAAAGATTCCGTGTAGAAGAAGGAATATTTGTATTTTGTTTTATTGAAGTGAATCAGAAGAAAAATCGTGTTCAACACTTACAGATATAAGAGATAATTTAATTGAACTATTGATAAATATTATTGATAAAGAAGTGAATCGTTTATATTACGTGAAATTTCATATATTATTATTTACGTTAAATGAAATGTTTTGGAAAATTAAATGTACATATGTCTATAATATCCCAAGTACAGTGTGTGACAAAACTGAAACATTTCCTAGTGAAAAATTCTTTTTCAGAGTTATCACGTTGGAAATAGTTCTAAAGGGTTATCAAATAAGAACTATACATATTTAAATTTAAATAAAACCACAACACTGTAATGCAATGCAATTTCTTTATTATTTTATTTACTTGCTTCATGGTATTATGTTTTAAAAGTAATCCCATATAAATTACCACTTCTGGACGTTTTTTAAATAAAATGGATTGCATACCAATTTTGACCCATTTGTCGCATAAGTCTGCACTAATGTCAGCAATAACACGATAAATGTTGGGTTTAAAAATATTTAGTGCTGTGGGCATCTTGGAATATTAATTAACGATTTACCATAAGGCAAGGAATTCAAAGGCTTTGTGTTGCATTGCCTTAGTAGCCAGTTCAAAATGGTTCTGTTTCAATTGGCTACAAAGCCTAGGCAGTAAAATATCATTCGTAATTAGTGTAATAAATTTTAATTCTGTACGTCTGTATATCTCTCCATGATTAAACGGCAAACAGTTCTGAATACACTCTTGATAAATTTGGAAGGAAACAAGGGAAACAAAACATATGGCGGCCGTCAGTTGTCAAAAAAATTTCTTATTTGAAAACCTTGATGATATTCAGAATTGAAAGTTCTTTAGATGATTTAAGAACACTGGAACACTTAAATTGCAATTTAAGATGATAAGCATTATAATATATAATTTTAAAAATCGAGCACCATTTTCGCTATTTCTTTTGACAAAACTAAAGTAACTACGCTTCTATCAGCCTCTTCAGGTTCATAAGGATTTACAATTTTCAAAATTTTATTGTAATGTCTTATACTTTTCAAAACTACGTAGCTCCGCGGTGGCATAGGGTCAATTAAACTGTTTATTGTTTCGGTAGTATGTAAACCACTTTCATTAACGCATTCTTTGTTCAAACTTCTCATTGTACAATTTTCCATAGATTTCCTATGGGATTGAGATCATTCTATAATTCGAGCTGGTTGTGTGCTTGTATTAAGTTCGTTATCATGCTGAAATCGCTAAAGTAATGTCATAAAGACTCCACATTACTTACTAGTCCGAAAAACAACCCAAACCATTATATATTACTCTCCTGCTTCTGGAAATAATCTCGAAATGAGAATTTCGAATTTCTCCCAATATTCGTTCGTCTCTCTGTTTTCTGAGTATCTCGAGTTAATAAGTCGAGAATTATGTTAGTTTTACTACGCTCGTAATTTGGGTTTCTTTTCGGTATCGATTTCGTTCTCGAAGTTTTATTAGAGATTATGATGTTCACGCAAATCATTTTGAAATCATGATGTTAGCAGGGTCGCTCTGTGTTTAAAAGAAATGTTTATACAATATTTTGGCTTAAGCCGATTTTCCTTTGGCTCTTACATATTTCGGACCATTCGAACCATTCGTCCGAACAGAAGATGGCCTTCCACCTTTGTACGGACAAGTAATTCTATTTGCAGAGCTTTATAAAACGTTGGTCCTGAGTTTTCAAATCCCACCATAACATTGCGTTTGTACACATGCTTTGTGAGACCAGCTCTTGAATATGCAAGCTCCATTCCACAAAACTACAAGTAAAACTCGAAAAGTTTTCAAAAATCCTCTTTTGTGAAGAAAACTTGTAGAAAGAAAATCCTTATGAAACTTTAAAAATTTTGAATACAATTAAATTTCTATTGAAAATTTCATCCAATTTTGTGTTTAAATCAGCTGTCTACATCGAAATTCAACAAAATATAGAATATTTGTGTGTAGGACCGAAAAGCATCTTCGATGCAAACCATTAAAGCCTTAATTGTTTTTTACGCCAAACCTTCTTAATGTTTGGATAAATGAAAAAACTTTCGAGTGCTTTGCTGACAGGCACTAAAATTGACTACTTTTGTAAACCTTTCTAAAAAACACAGGTTCGTTAAATGTAGTTTTAATTATGTAATTGTAATGTCGAGGTAGGATAGGGCTAACTATGATCCGCATTTTATAGACGAAAATTTACGCGCTCTTGGTGCTTTGTAAAACATCCACCGGAAACGTGTCTCCAAACAGTTGTTTTCTATTATGTTGTTGTAAAGCGTCACTAAAATTCACTTGTTGCAGGTTAAGTCTACACCATCTTTGATAAATGTAGTCATTGTTGATCCTACAGAAGCCCTACTAAGCGCACCTTTAATGTCTAAAAAGGAGTATAGTTCGATATTGCTATTGTAATTTTTGTTTTTCTATACAAAATGTATATTTCGTGAAACTATATCAGTCGTTTTTGCAAATTGGTTGAGACATAGCATATGCTTTTTAAGCGCTTATTCCTTTTTAAAATTTTTTTTCTATAGCTTATACAGCAAATAAGCTGGACCTCTGGGCCAAATTGACTTTAATTGGCTGGACTTTGGATCTGCTTCCTGCTTTGATAGAAATTCATTTCGTTTTCTGTGAGCAATATTGAAGTGGTCGGTCTGGTTTATAGTTTGGCCCGGCGGAGAGTCGGATTAAAATATTAAGGTCAGGGGAAGAGGTAACAATTTGCATTGACTTTATAAGAACGTTCTGGCTTAGCTTAGCTTATCCGAACAATCCCGACTTAAAATACGTTCTCGAATTATACTACCCTTGTCGAAAATGTATTATCTGATAAGAAGCTGCAGTAATTCGAAGATTCTTTAATTGGCCACTATTTATCATATTACTTTCACAACTAAATACAATGGCAATAATAGTTTTCTATTAGTAAAAATCCCTGTGGAACATACGGAAGCATCTCACATCAATCACATCTGCACGTTAATACAGCTTTAGGAAAACATATGTTGATATATTATGAGAGAGGAGAAAGATTGGTGGATTAATTATTATAATTTACAATAATAATTGTCTATTCACATATCTTGGCACAATTTGAATCCTGTGGTCTAATCGAATTACAATTTGTCAACTTCTTGACAAAAGTATAAAAAGAATCGATAAACTTCACTAACACACTTAAATGTACAAATTATAATTAAAATGTAAATACAATAAAAAAAGATTAATTAGTTTGGCAAAATATAATTAGAAAACCCTTGCAGGTGTTGCATATCCTGCAGATCAAGGTGTTTGTAAAATTGCATTTAATATATGGTGCCCACCACACTCACACGTTGATACAAATATACATTTGTAATATTTCATGCTAAAATTGTTGACAAACATTTGGAATATGTATAAACATAACGCAAAATATAACAAAATCAAAAATCTTTGTAAAACAGCAAGCCCTCAAGCTCAAACTATTTTAGGATCTCAGACAGCATAATTAGCGCAATTTCTCTTTACCGGCCGATGCATCTTCGTGTGCTTGCTAGCACTGAACTTCACTGTATGAAACTATAGTTGAATACAAGATCGGTCTCTTTATTTTTAACCCGCTCTCTTTTCTCTTTTGTTGAATTTTGTTTTTGTTATGCTTTAATAATAATTAGATTTTGCTTTAGCTTTCCCAGACGAGCGGCTTAAACGAACGATGCTGATAGCGAATCAATAAACCTTCAAATCGGTATAGATAGACAGTTAATTTTTGGTGAGTGGTTTGAGAATAATGCAAAAAATTGGTAAAAAATTCCGAAACTGGTGAACATTGAACTACAAAAATATTTCCACTGAAATTTTCGCGTATGGTACTGTGTGCTATAAATAATTCGGCTCGGTCATTACTGTATATTCACTCAAATAAAATGAATAAAAACATGCCGTAATCGTTGTTAGCAATATGTAATTGTTTTATCAAGCCGTCATTAGATTAAACTTTGTGTTTTTAATTAAAAATTTCAATTTTTTTATTTTTTATATTTTTATTGTGTTTGTTTAGAAAAATCAACGACAGGCATAATGCAGGCTAGGGCGCTGCAAATAATTGAAACTGGTGAAGATCATTCATTCATCTTAGACGAAGATACTTTAACAGAAGTCCTATTACAAGATGAAATAAAAGACCGTTATATATGTGTTGTGTCAGTTGCTGGAGCATTCCGAAAAGGAAAAAGTTTTTTACTTGATTTCTTTCTGAGATACATGTATGCTAGGGTATGTGTGATGCTTTTGAGTTTCAACTGTCAATAAATCCATTTTTCATATTTTTAGTATGTACAAAATCAAACTGGTGATTGGTTGGGTGATGAAAATGAACCATTGTCTGGTTTTTCATGGCGAGGAGGTTCAGAACGTGACACAACAGGTATTTTAATGTGGTCAGAAATTTTCCTCTATGATTTTCCAAAGGGAGAGAAAATTGCCATAATCTTGCTAGATACTCAAGGTGCATTTGACAGTCAAAGTACGGTGAGAGATTGTGCCACTGTATTTGCTCTTAGCACTATGATATCGTCGGTACAAATATATAATTTATCACAAAATATACAAGAAGATGATCTGCAACATCTGCAATTGTTTACCGAATATGGCCGTCTTGCTCTTGCCGATTCTGGAAAGAAACCATTCCAGCGGCTACAATTTTTGGTAAGAGATTGGAGTTTTCCTTATGAAGCGGAATATGGAACTCTTGGTGGACAAAAAATTTTAAAAAGAAGACTAGAACTGTCCGACAAGCAACATCCAGAGTTACAGTCACTACGAAGACACATAACATCTTGTTTCACAGAAATTGCATGTTTTCTTATGCCACATCCAGGTCTTACAGTTGCAACGAATCCTAACTTCGATGGTAGACTTAAGGATATAACACCAGAATTTAAGCAAAGTCTTCGTGATCTTGTGCCAATGTTGTTGGCACCAGAAAATCTTATTACTAAGGATATTAACGGACAAAGGGTGAAAGCTAGAGATCTCATTCAATATTTTAAGTCTTATATTGCAATATACAAAGGCAATGAGCTGCCTGAACCAAAAAGCATGTTGGTGGTAAGTAATAATATTACGTTTCTAGTTCTTGAATTCTATCAATCAATCTTACAAAATTTTAATAGGCCACAGCAGAAGCTAATAATTTGACGGCAGTTGCATCTGCTAAAGAACTTTATACACAACTTATGGAAGAAGTATGTGGAGGGAACAGGCCTTACTTAAGTAGTGGACATTTAGATGCAGAACATATGAGGATAAAGGAAAAGTCTATGTTTCAGGTACCAAAATATATATGTTACAAGAATTAGCATTCTTCAATAAAAAGATTTGTTTCGTTTTTAGTTTTCATCGAAAAGAAAAATGGGCGGAGAAGAATTTTCAGAAAAATATCGAGAACGTCTTGACACTGATTTAGAAGAAACTTTTAATAGTTTTAAAGCGCACAATGAAAGTAAAAATATCTTCAAAGCAGCAAGGACGCCGGCTGTTTATTTTGCAATTGCTGTTATCATGTACATATTAAGTGGAATATTTGGCCTTGTTGGACTTTATACGTTTGCCAATTTCTGTAATTTGGTTATGGGTGTTGCGTTGTTAACTTTGGCTCTATGGGCATATATTAGGTAAGTAAAAATTTTATTTTAAGTATTTATTTTTATATCAAGCTAATTTAAGTAAAAATTTTATTTTAAGTATTTATTTTTATATCAAGCTAATTTAACTTTAAAAAAAAAGTTAAAATACCCGTGTTAGTAGAAACCTTTGCAAATGTATAAGTTTTATAACACGACTGATCATGCTAGTGAAAAATAAGTTACCATCACTGAAGAAATCACTAACTTTAAAATAAAAATTGTGTTTCAATGTCAACAGGAAACTCATTTATAGAAATGAGTAAGTATAGTGGAGGGCTTTAACCCTTTCGGTGTTAAATAGTTTTGGCGAATGCATGGGCGGAATTTACTACTCTTATGTGGCACACCCCAGTGCTGAATACTTTCCGACCATCTCTGATTTGGATGAAACTTTCAGTTTGTATGGAATAATGAAATGCCTTATAATGCCGCACCCCCGCCTAGGGGGTTAGAAATTTTGTTTTTTTACGATGAAACGTAATTTTCAAAAAATCATATCTTGAGAACGAACCAACCGATTTTTCTGATTCAAATGCCAAATGAAGCATAATTCTTTATATTTTTCATAAAAAATATAGCAGCGCTGAACCAAAAAAAAATTGTTAATAATAGTATTATTATTTTTTAAATAGTATTATTTACTATTGAGAACCTCTAGCATCTTTTTTTTTGTATTTTTATTTTGAAGTTAGAGGCCTTATCTATCCATGTGCAAAAAGTTCCGATGATTTTTGTCTTTGTTTTTGAGATATGAATTTTTAAAGTCACCGTATACCAAAAGTAATCACTCAGAGCACTGCACTGAGGGGAATCTATTGGATTTTTTTTCTACTGAGGACCTCTAGCATTTTTTTTTGTATTTTATTTTGAAGCTAGAAGTCTTATATATCTGTGTACAAAAAATTGCGATGGTGTTCGGCTTCTTTGGAACAAGTTGGAATTTTGCCGAGATAAAGGGTGGTGGTTTTTCAGTAGAACTTAATTAGAAAGAAATTAAGCGAACCATACAATCTAATTTTGTTAATTATTCCTAGACGACTGAGAATAATGACTTGTGGTTTTTCTTAAATGAAAGGTGACAGATTACTGATAATTTTAAGAGAAGAAAAGCGAGTTACATGTTGCAAAATTTAGCAGAAATATGGCGTTGAATTCAATGTAATGACCGATGAAACGCAGTATATTACGGAAATCATCTCAGATTCGATAATTAGAATCGGAGGTTTAGTGAAAAGAATTATTTTTAACACAGCAAGGCGTTGTAATTAACTACCCCTATTTAGCCCTGCTAGGTAATTTCCGATCTAAAGAATTGATTTCAAATTTTTTTTTTAAATCCCAAAATTTTGCCGTTTTTTCTCCACTCGCGTCAATGGCATTTTCTATTGTTATTAACTACATTTTTCTAAAAATATTCAAACGGTAATCCTTCCGGTTTCAAATTCAAATTCAATTCAAAATTTATTTATTACAAGCCCCAGCATGAGCGCCACGCAAATAAGCGTTTGGTATAGTGAACAGAGTATTAAGACAATGATTAATTAACGTCTTGCCTATTACTTACATTATTTTCATTGTGATAATTGTGTTTCTTTGTTTCCAGTAGTCAGAGTAGAACAAGAGAAGTTTAGCAAGTGGCTATTTTTCTTAAAAAATATATAGCAAATATGAAAGGATGATACGTGTATAATTTGCGTACATGAGCGTAATTTTTCAAGAGAAGAATATTATACATCAGAGGAAGTGAAATCCTATGTCAAACTGCTAAATTTGTTTATGATTTGTGAAAGAAGAGTAGTGGCCGTTCAAATAATTTTTTTTGTGGGGGAGAAATTTAGGAGATCTAGCCTAAAAAGCTATATTTCAACCATAGAAAATTTGTCTGGAAAGGTAAAATGTAATATGATTATCATACATTGTGAACGCCCAAATATATCCAGGGATGATAATAAAGGATTTGTAGCGATATACTGCAACTTACGTTAACATTTACATAGATTTTAGTTGTTATGATAAGATCCAATCGATAACAGTTTTCGTTTTAAATAGATATGTAGCGTTTCGGGCTTGACCTCATCAATTGCAGTCAACTACAATGTTCAAGAATGTTTAAAGGGCCGCATTTAAAGGTTTGGAGGCGCTGGCAGCAACCGAGAATAATTTTGAACCCAGATGAAAAAATTACTTTTTCACAGTTTTTCAATAATTTATTCCAAGCTAAAAAATAATATTTTAATGAACACATATGAAGATACCGTAAAATACAAGAACTAGACAAAAATAAATAATATTACTAGGCGAATGGACCTTTGCGAGCTTTTTTCGATGAAAAATCATCAATAATTTGGGTGAAATCCAGCTCTCGGAGTAAATCATTTTCAATACTAAGTAGGGATAACTTTGATATTCGTGTATTGTGTAATTTTAGTTCGAAGCCTGTTTTTTATATTCTTCATTTTCGAAAATGAGTGCTCTCCAGTGTAGCTCGACACCATGATGAACACCAAGTAAATTCAGCCTCACATTGCTCGTTCAACTTCGTGATCGTACATATTCATCAGTGTTTGATGTTTTTGGAGCTGCATCTTCATATTTATAAACATTTCTTTTCGATTCAACAAATAATTTCAATGATTCCTATGAACGCATTGCAGATTCAAGAATCATTTTCGGATCCTGCACCAGCAGATAGCAAATAAAGCGGTTTCGAGGCTATTCATCTTCTCCAAAAAATTTTCTCAACAAAACCAGCGAGTATCGCTAAGCTTTTTCAAGACGTAAAACAGCTTGCTCTTTTTTTTCTGATAATTTTTGGGTCAAAATTATATATCGTTCTGTGCTTGCTGCTAAACAATCCATATAAATTCTGAACGAAATCGAAGAATTGATTCCAATCAAATAAATAGAACGATCACAACATGGTGCAAACTCTGATAAATTATTTTTCTCTAGAATTAGAGCTTGCATCTCTTTGTATTTGACACTCATATTTGCAGCATTATCGTATGAATGGCTGTGACAATCGAGAATGTCAATTTGATGGTCGCCTAAAAATTAGTAAAGCGTTCGCTGTGGCTCTACCAGTATGGCCGCTATTGGGTAAAAAGGTCAGAAATCTTTCCTTTGGCATGGTATTTTCTACGAACAACTATTGTATTATTGTAAAAGCGTATACTGTGAGCGTAAACGCCCAACGCTAATTCTAACATTGCGCATTAAATGTGTGATATGGTACATATTCCGAAAAGAATATCATATTTTCGCGTATTCTGTAAATTTTTTCAGGAATGATGAAGACTTTTTTCTTTGTCAGAATGGGTGTCATTTTGGTTTTGTTTAAAAACAATTCAAAAAATCATAAATTGTGGAGGATCCGGGAATTCAGCATTTGTTGCCGTTCCCCAAATCCGGCCATGGATGCAACGAAGTACTCGAAATTATTGTATCCTGCGGTTTTGCTAGATTTTTATAGTTGGGTAGTGAATATTTTCGAATGCTTTCAGTATAGTATAACAAATACAATGAACTAAAAAATTTAATTGACATATGTATCAAAAAATTTAAAACTATAAAAATCAAAGAAATAATTAGTTTCCTAAAATTATCTTATTTTATTTTTTCAGGTATAGCGGAGAATTAAGTGATATTGGGGTCAAATTAGACGACTTCGCTTCTCTTATTTGGGAGAATGTAAGTTTTTTTTTCTTTTTTCTTTTAAATAGCTATCAACGATATTGCATACGAGCTTTAATTTTAATCATTTCTGAATTCAGGCTGCGAAAAGAAAAAGAAATGCAAAGAAGAAAATATAGCTTAATAGCATGTAAAAAATTTTAGTAAAAAAAAAAAACTAACCATAAGGTATAAGAGCTCAAAAAATTCATTTTTAATTTGTTTCTGGTTTGCTTTGTAATTAAGCGCTCTTTTGCACACAATTTCTTTTCTCGACTTTTGCACATAAATGTTATACAGGAACTTTCATTCGGACCTGTCAACAACCTCAGCAATAGTAGTGGAGGTTATTTTGAGGCAAAAAAGTCATTATTTTTGCGTTCGGAAATGTCAAATTGTCCTCATCTACAAAAATTACGTTCACAACACACGCACATAATATTTTCTACTTAATTTTGAAGGATATTTTTGCATTGCATATACATATACACTTTATTATAAGTATTAACAAATCTCTATCAAATACTTTCCTTTAAATAACTTTATCAGAAATATGTTAACCACACCCGGAGTTCTTGCATATGACGATTATTTGAAGTTTCCGAACACGGTCTTTGTAAAATACAGGTCCGATTTTTTAATATTACCATTTGGTATCATAGGCGCTCCCACCTCAGAGTTACAAATCGTCAAGTAAAAATTTCTGCTAAAAGCTTAAATTTAAATTATTATTTTAAATTAATAACTGTGATTAACTGCAAAAGAGATTTTACTGTTTTAATCTAGTTGTAATATTTGAGAATTTATTAGGGAAATTACCTCGTGATGAGTTTCATGTTTGGCAGCTGCGAATCCTGGCTCATTTACCACGTTTGATGTTTTTTTAAATTGGTTGCTATTCAAACTAAAGCAGAAGTATGTATATTTCTTTATCTGAGAAATTTAGCTGGTGTTGTAGGGATAATTATTAAAGGACGGATATCTGAGCGGAGATGTATGTTCAGAGCTTAGTTGTGGAATGAAGCTATCCATGAATGAAAAATAAAGTCAAGCTGAGAATAGGACTAGATGTGGTGGTCCAGTATAGCACGAAGCAGAATTACAAATACGATCTATGAAGGTGTGAGTCTCGGTGGCAACTTTTTTATCGATTCCCACATTATTGTAGATTTTGTGGATGCATAGACTTAAATAAGATTCTTATTAGTGATCTGAAATGAACGAAGAGTCCATAAATTTTGTTTCTTTTACCTGTAATTATACAGTACGTGTGCATGCTCATCTGCTACATTCGAAATTGACTTATGTTTTAATTTTTGAACTATTAAGTTTATACATCCTTCCTATGATTTAATAAACATATTTTCACAATAGAATGGAATGGAATGGAAACATGCATAGTTATGTTAGCCAATACTTAAAAAGCAGAGTCATGCGATTTGTCAATTAACCTTCGGATTTCTCTAAAGCTTTCAAAACAATTGATGAAATGTTTTTTTTTTAAATGCAGCTAAAACAGAACGAAGTGCAGTATGCTTGTTGCAATCGCACGGCTTTGTGTGGAAGGGAAGGGAAGTAGGGTGAGGATGTACAGCGCGCCTCAAATTATTTTTAGATTCGTTCAGAAATTATAAAAGAAATATTTAGTAGCATGATTGCAATAAACACATTTTAGCGCAAGTAGTAGCTGTTATGATGATATATCAAGGTTAAGAAAATATAAGCAGTGCAATAAATTCACCTGTAATTAGTTTCTAAGAAACTTGGAAAAGCAATTAAAAATCAGCAGCACAAAAAATCGTGCTATACTTGCTATGCTGACGCAAGAATTCCTTTTGGAACTGCTATGCTTTCTGCCATTATTTGAAAGTTTACTGCTGGTCTTGCTGTGCTATTGGAAGTTGATTTTGTAATTGTTGTTGCTATAGCATGCTTTGTGAAGTGCTAGTACCGTCGATTGCTGTAATACAACGAAACTCTATATATGAATGCACCAGAAACCCCTTATGGATTTGTGATGTACTTGGCGCATGTACATGTGCTAGCGCTACTGAAGACCGAAGTGATGTGCTAGTACTTTTACACGACCGATTTTAATCCAGGAAAAATATGTATATGTATAGGAAATACTCAAAGTTCTTAGACATAACTTCTTTGTCAAAACATCAAAAAATTCAAGGAGCCTTAGGCGAGTAAGCTGAAATTTAGTTTCAGTACTTATGAAATGACACAGTTTTACCACAGACAAGTAATAACAGATATCCAGCGCCTATGGGCGAAGGTGATGCTCTGCAGCATTCAAGAAGAAGATTATAAAGAGTGCTTTAGTGTCGTTTACCCTTAGAAGTTTCTGTCTTTGCTACGAAATGAAAAAATATAAAATCAACTATGGTTCGGCTTCACGGTTCAAAGCATATAAGAAGTGTGTTCAACTTTTGGCTATAGCTGGGTATCACTGTTACTAGAAATTTTTTCATTAGACGTTTTATCCATTATTGGAAGCCGACAACGGCACACATGAAAGTATTGTATCTGAAAAAAACTCCAGTCGACCACCAAAGTGAATAAAAATTCTACCGAAACATTTTTTGTTAATTTATAAGAAGAAATGAATGCTTATCTACGCAACTACATACGCTCATAATAATTGTTAGCGGGCCAAGCATCCATAAATTATCCAATTATCCATAAAAATTCTAAGGAAAAAATTTCCAGTAAATTTGTTGTGAAAAAATTAAGGCCTTCCGCACATCAGAGGCCGGATTAACTAACACCACAGGCAAGTAATAACAGCTCTGGTACATTGAATAAATAACTAAGGAAGCGGGGGTATCGTGCGAATACAGTGTACGTGTCAATGACAGTCAGACCCTATGATCGCTGGGTGGAAATGACAAGAGGGCTGTGCATTATTTGACAATTCTGCTTGATTTCTGACATTTCATTGTGACAAGTGCATTAAATTATCAAAGGTAACGCCAAGAAATATTATCTGAAAATAAGGGGGCGCTAAAAATTTGTTTATTTTACATAGGAATTTGGATTATAAAAAATGCCCCCCTTCAAAATGCCACGAATTCATTACTGCCATGTCGAAACGAATACAAACACAGCACACTAATACATTTCGCTGAGTGTCTTAGGTTTTCTTCCGACATGCCGTTTCCTTATTAATTATTTATTCTTTGCCCTGGTGGTAGCCCAATCATCATAAGCTGATGAATGTAAGGAGAATTTTGTTCTAACACCAGGACTACACTCATTTATATACATACTTCGCATTCATTGATTGCCCTTGTGAATAAATCAAATCCCTCATCGCTGAGCGCAATCATGATTCTCATTGGTGAGTAAATCAAATACCTCTTCGCTGAACGTAATCATGATTATCAGGGGTGATATAGTTTTAAAATTCAGAAAATAACAGATTTGGCATTATCACGCATGTCATATGCCTGTACAAAAGTACAACTATACTGTTATACTTTCGCGCAGGGAGCGCAATCGCAAACATAAAGAAATATTATTAATTGCAATGCGGCTAATATACATATATGCCCATTACAAATATCATCAACAAATTCGTTATTTTTTACTGTTTTTTCTAAATAGGAATATACCTACTATTCATAAAAATATAAAAAATTATTCACCAATGATTAAAAAATACTTAAACTTAACTGAAACTGGACGACTTCAATTACACTTCACTTTAAATTATATTTCACCTTCCTCGCTTCTCTTTTCACAAAAGAATGAAGAAGAAAGATAAAATTCAGTCGGCACTTCAAAGGCGCATAGCAAAAGACAAAGCAAATTTTTAGCGCAACAATATTTATCTCCATAATATGGACTGACTACGTTCATAGAAATTCATTGCAGAAAGTGGGCTCACTTCTTTATTGCTGACTCTTTCGATCTAAGCACCCAGTACCAACTGAGAGAGGACTGTAAAAAACAAATAAATAAGTGAGTTCGTCGAAATGTTTTCAAATTAATTATTTAGGGTTGTTTTTCTAGCTGCGCGCTCATTATTTCAACTTCCCACCAATGATTTTTTCAATGTTAGCACCAGCGTAAGAACTCTTTTTAACAGACAAAATTGTGCTCATGTGAAATAAAAGGTTAATCAGTCCATATTATATATGTCAGGGTTGTACGCCGATTTACAAACGAAAATAAGCCAAAGAAAACCCATTGCAGGCAATGAAAAATAGTTTTGCCAGTTCATTTCATTGTTCGGAGCTTCGCTAAAGTTAGCCAAGAGCCGAAGAGTTATCAGTTAATCTTGTAGGTTAATATGAATTGAGTGGAATCACACCACACTTGACTATGGGCCTTGCAAATCTGTTATTGCTTGCCTGTGGTTTTACTGAATCTCAAAACTGAATTTTAGATTGTCCAGTGACGTAGAGGTTTTCATTGAGTGGAAGGCCCTTTTTTTTTGTTTTTTTTTTTTTAAGTTAAAATGGACTTTAAATTTACGAGATTAACAGAATGCTATAACCATGGTACAAGGAATATAAGGTATGCGGGTACCTGAACGTGTTTTCGCCATCTTGAAAGCTTTAAGTTTTTATGACCTCAAAACGAGCCATTTTTCTTGTCGATGGCATTAGGTTAAAACGTGCACAGTAAATGAATGCATAAAAGGCGTTTTAATAACAAATTAATCGGATTTGCATACATATTTAACGGGGTATTTTAAAATGGACTATATCCTTACATACAAGTCGACTTTATCAAAATATCATAGATACCTACCACCCTACTACTACAGACTTTAAGTATACATAGATTAAGATCATACTTATTAGGTATATTGAATTAGTTCCATTTAGAAACTTATAAAAATCTTAGAAAAGTTGTAATTTAACATTTTGTTATTGTAAACTATCTATATTTCTCCTACTTTAATTTCCTATTTTCGTTGAGTTTAAATTTTTTTTTTTAAATTAGACTATACATATTTATATATTTATAGGATGCAATGAAAATATTCTGTGTTCAGTGGGTATCCTTGAAGAAGTTGATTCTGAAAACACAACATTAGGTTGGTTTTCACAAAATGAAGATTTTGTTTTAAGAGTAGGTAGTCATTAAAAGCTGTAGATTAGAACAGGGCAATACTTGCAGGGATCGGATCTTGAATTTGGAGAAATAGATGATTTAAAACATGATAGCGCTTGGAAAAGAAAATTGAAAAAGACTTATCCAAAAGAAGAAATACAGGAGATGCAAAATAAATATCCTTGAGAGAACTTATTTATACCTCTAAAGGTTTTTTGAAGAAGATCATTAAATTAGCAGAACAAATAGAGACTTAAGAAGGAAGGCTAAATTACTTTCGTATTAAGCATTTAAATAGAAAGGAAGAATGAAATAAACGTGCAAGGAAAAGAAATAAAATAAAATAATCATTTGAGCAGAAAATGGTATTTAGTTCATTTATTCCTATGTTCATTTGAAAAAGTGGCTCGTTATGACGTCACAGAAAGCTTTAAAGAGCTTTCATTTCATACCAGCATACTTATATTCTTTGTACCATGGCTATAACGATCTTTTGTGGCAGCATTCATGGGTCACAACTCACAATGCTTTATCGACATCAGCAAACTGAAGTATTTCGGTAAACTGAAAACTAAAAAATCGGAAAATCGGCATAACTGAACTTTAGATTTCCATGAAAAATGTTCAACGAATTTGGATTTGAACGCGGTCTTAAAGCAAACTTAACTTTCATGAAAAAGGAAGGAGCGATTAAATTAAATTCTAGAATTCTTCGAGAGAGCGTTTACATTTGCAGCACAACTACGTCGTCAGTAACAGCCAACACAACAGAAGAACATAACACAGGTCAAGCAACGAAATTGATGACAATGACACAAATGACATTTTACATATGAAATTAATTTATTATTCTTCTTTTCAATATGAGATGTGTTCTGCTCTGAATGAACTTGATATATTTCAACATAGTACCAAACCATCCTTTCAACCTGACTCTTTAATAGATTTTATTACTAAAATGTACTATGTATAGTTACTCAACTCAGTCCTCCCTCCTAGGTGAATAATAACTTTTTGGTTTGTGATAAATTAAGTGAAATACTTTTATAAAAGGTATAGTATCGGAGTACGCTTAGCTTTTGGACAACACTGATGGTAGCTTACTAAAATTACCAACAAATTAGATAATTATATTAATTTTTTTATATCGGTAGTAAGAAAAATGAATTGCAAATGCGACAGTTTGATGTAAATAAATTAGAGAGTAATGTTTTTTAATGTAGAGCAGTGGCTCTAAGCAGAGTACGAAAACGCACACGCATGTGAGTAATATATTGTGTGCGATCAAAGCGCGCATACTCATTATTCATGTACGATTTCTTGCGCATTCCACTCAAGTACATAAGTGAGTAATTAAAAATAAGAAGGCGCACACTAGCATGCGCACACGAAATTTCACACTGCTTAAACTAACTGGTATGGGCATTTGTTTAATAGAAAGCGTGACGAATAGTATCAAAAGCTGCAGAGTTAATAAAAGTTAGTATTGGAGTGTGTAAAGTGTGTTATGTGACAATCATTTCTAATTCCTTTTAGATGTTTTGACTACCGATCACCACCAGATCAATTTGTTAGGCGACAGTCTTTATAAATCATAACTTATTTTAAACAATAGGAAAACATATTTGTCAAAGACCATTCAGCCCTGCACATATCCCCATGAGGTGATTATATAATTAAATATAAATTATCCACGTTTCCAAACACAATGTATATCATAACTGAAATTGCCCACGCGAGTTGCAATTTCGTGTTCGCACCCGAGATGAGAAACGCGAGTGTGCGCTTTTTTATTTTAAATTACTCACTCAGGGGCGCGGACGTTAATAACAAAGGCAACAACTCATGCACGAGCGAGTAAATTACTCATGAGTCTTTCGTGTGCGTATATAAGTGTGCGTTTCCTTACTCTGGCTGTAAGTTTGAAAAAAGAACAGGGAAATTGGGTCTCTCCTTTACTAATTTCTTCGAATTATACAAATTATAAGAATCTAAATAACAAATTTTGAGTATTCCGTTCCCAATTAATGGCGTTATTTAAGAAAAAATTATACTAAGGTTGGAATAATACTAGGATATATGTAGTCATACTCAAAGTCAGTTGCTTAAGTGAATAATGACTACACAGGTGCACAAGTTTGAACTTAAAAGTCAGTCGTACTCTCACTTTTTTGCTTTTTGTATGGGGAAGTGTAACCATATCATTGGTAACCAATTTGGAAATAATTAATATAATATTGCCTAGATGAAAACTCTAAAAAGAAACTCGTGAATTTTGAACGAAATGTTATTTTTTCAATCAAAAACTTGTAACTCAAGAGATTGGAGCACACACGATAGCGAATCAGGAATCAAATCAAAAAAAGAAATATAATTTCCTTTAAATATAGCCCAATACGTTGCCCTGCATCAGGAATTACGACCACAATCATCATGTAAATGAAAAAACGTTATAACTCCTCCCCCTACTACCTCTGAGATTATTAACAGGTCCGAATGATACACCCTGTTAATAGTTTTGTATCACTTATTCATTCTTGTTTTTTTACTTTTCTAGTTTATGCGTCCAATTTACCAAGGTTGTATGGAGAAGGGAATACAACATGTTGCCACACATGCAGCTGAAGCTGCTATCGGTGTTAACACCAATTCAACAAGATCACATCTTATAAATGGAAAACTGAAAAGCTCATGAGAATACGCCAAAGTTGGACAACATAAGAAGCAGCCGCAACAATTACAGAGCAATCATCATGAGCAGCAACAGCAGCAATATCCGCCTCAACATATTCATAGTCATCACCCAAACGTTGTTGGCCAAAATCAATCATTTGGTATATCCTCAGGTGTGTCCATTTCTAATACACCGTTGCTCCAGCAGACTACTTCTTCGTCATTCAATAGGAAAAAGAAAAAATCGAAGAAATATGTGCCTAAATCGAAAAATTAATTTTTTTTCTCTTTGATTTATTTTTTAACACAACAACACCGGTATAAAGCTCATATTTTTCATAATTATTCGGATAATTTATAAACTCGGTAATACCGGAGCATGAAACTATAGAAACTATTTTGTGATGGATTCAAATCTCAAATCATTCAGGACAAAATTTAACATGGATTCTGACGGGGGCGGAATTCTTCATCAGATTGTGATTGGGCGTAATTTAGAAACAATTTTTTTTTTTAATTTTTCTGCAGTTACTCTGGTTATGGGTGCTCTTTAAAAGAGCAAGTAAAGTAGTTTTTGTATTGTAATAGTGTCCAATAGTGATATTACATATGTATGTGTATTTATCTTTTGATTATGTTGGCTGTTCTATTATAATTTTTTATATACTTTTGCGGCCGCTTCAGTCGATATACTTATATTTTTTTGAAATTCTCAGTTTATTAAAAAAAAGTCAGAGGAATTTTTGTTTGTTTGTTTTTTAGTTTATATTTTATTATTCCGTTTGTGATCATTTAAGGTGTATTTTCATGACAAATATGTTTCTCAGTATATTTATCATGAAAAGTCGACGACCGGGAGCATTTGCGAAACTTCGTGTAGGTATACTATAAATTCATAATCTTAATAAATGTTTTTAGTGCTATTTTTTAATTCAAAAGAGAAAATTGATGATGTATACAAATTTGAGCCAGGACATGCCAGAGATTCTTAAAGTCTAGCTATACATTGCGCAAAAATAAATTAAAATGTACAGAAAAAATCGATTAACCTCATATTGAGGCTCACTCACATTATAATAAATTAAAATCCATTCGTCTTATCTGCATACATAAAGCAAAAAGAAATATAGAGAAAAGAAAGGAAATAAGTATTTTATTACTCGGAATAAAATATTTTATAAAACTCAATTCAAAGTTCAAAATGTTCTTTATTGAAAAACCTAAACCTATAACAATATAGATAGTCGCCCACGGCATCGAGGCCTTCCTGGGCCAGGCTATAAAACGCATTTAAACGCACCATTCAAATCTTCAAGTATATTTTCAGAGTAAGCGAAATTACCATTTCCTCCTAAGGAATCAGAAGGCCTTTCTGACCCAATTCTTTTAGTTCTTTTTCTAACCCATACGATCGGTTTGAAGGTAACGGCTTCATCTTTCACTTTTCCGTAAGTAGCGATAGAATTGGTTGCTCGCAACAAATGCACCAACCATTTCTGTTAAGTGTTTATATAAGAAATAAAATAAATATAAATTAACCGTTGAAATTAATTAAATATCCAAAGCTAAAAATTTGGTTTAAAACATAATAAATGATAATTATTTAAAGTAAGTGGCAATGTTAGTTATTCCTCCTGTTTACTAATTATAACTGCTTTATACATTCGTACTTCTCGAATGAACACAAAATAAAATGGGTCAATCAAGTCAAGTCGTCTATTTTGAGCTATTTTCTTAAGATTGTCGTTTCCGTCGATGATCTCTTCATCTTCTCTGGTCATCTTTGGTCGTTGGTTGCTCTTTAGCCTTCATTGTCTTCTTGTTGATATTTTTCCTATGATCCTCTTTGAAACTTTCCGTTTCGCTGCCGAATGATGCGGCATACCAGTCATACTGAATGTCATTCTACTTGGAGTTAGTTGTTAGTGGAAGGGCGGGGGAAGGAGATAGGACAGGATATACTGTGGATTGTTTAAAGAGTTTAGAAATCGATAGTTCCTAAGTAATTGGTGTCGTTCAGGGACACTCTCTGAGTAATCGTGGCTTAAATGTAATTAATGTGGTCGTAGCAACTTATTCTACCTACTATCATGTAGATGGTAGATATTTCTAGTCTCCGCCCAGCAAACAATATTTATCTTCCGGAATATAGAATACGTTTCGCTTTTGAAGATATTTCCATCTTCTATGATATCGTATTCCTATTGAGGAAAATACTCCTTTCGGTAGAAAATAGTCCTCATATGCGATACCCGCAGGGGAGATTTTGGCGTGAAGGCAATCAAATGAAAATGAACGGAATGATCAAGTGACGCTATGATATTACACATTTATTGCCTTGAGGTAAATAAAAAGATATATTTCTTGCGGCTTTATACTTGTCTTCTTTCTGATATACTCGCAACAAAATGATATTGACTCTTTATTAGAAGAAAAAAAAATGGAGGCACGTATCTTCCTTTTCGCCTTATTATCCCCACCACGAATCAAAACTACGATAAATTTCTCGTACGGAAGAGCTACTACAATCACTCAGGAACACATACCAAACAACCAGCTCTTAGTAATAAATTATAACTAACTTTCGCTCGCGAACGTCACGGCTTTCGTGAAGGATTGAACCGTTGCCGACCACTTATACCGATTTTGAATTTAGCACTACCCGGAAATTACACGCCGATAAGAAATAAAGGGACATACGGCCCTAAGGGCCTTTGGAAGAATTAATGCTCAGGATCACTCTATTCTTACTAGAGCATATTGAGTGCATATAAAAAGTTTCGCGTATACTGTAAATATGTCTATTGCGGGCGGCATAAGTTCCATGCTAAAAATTGTCTCTTCGAACGAAAAGCTCTGGGACTAACTGGATTTATATTAGGTCTGTTCGCGTACTCAGTTTTGGGACAATGCATTGCAATGAATTTGCACGAACTTACACATTTTCCGTTCGTTTACTTTCTCGTGCACACAAAATTACACGAGCTTTGCATACGTCACAGCTTCCCCTCTCGCATGAATTTACCCGAAGTTTTTAGTTACTGCACAATTCTTGCAAGGAAAATTGACAGCTGTCATAGGAAAGTTCATTTTTGGAATTTTCTGAAAAGTTTTTAAAGCGCAATCAAAATGTCAAATGAAGATAGTTTAAGTATTCAATACTCTCATAGGACTTTTCAAGACTGCAACAAGTTAAAAAAAAATAAAACAATACTCATTCGTATATTTTATTCCACACTTCTTCTTCTTGTTTTTCACGAAGTTGCATGAAAAGCGTTCGTTTACTTTTTCATGCATTTTACATTCTTCCCCCACCACACGAGTAAGTTTTTACCCAGAAAGTTTTTGCACGAGAAGTACGCGAACAGACCTAATTGTGCTAAGATTAAAGGCAACATTTGTATGACGTTTATTGTTTAAGGGGAACCTTACATTTTTTCTCTTTTCCTTCACTTCATTTTTCTCGATGTTGATTGAACTTTTGGTAAATGTGCAACCCTACTATAAATTCTAAATATATTGCATATCTTTAGGGAGAACTAGTGCATTCAGCCGCTCGTTAATAAAAATTCTTCCATACAAATTATCGTCAAACTTTATTATGTGTTCGATGAAAGCTAAAAAATCGTTCTATTTATATAGAGATAGTCAGAATATAGCAGAATGGAATAGATTTGATGTATTGCATAGTCTTGGTAGGGTGAGGGAATAAAGAAAGCCATTCAGAGAGTTAGCGTAACTCCCAATCGGCCACATTTTCACCACAAGAAAATTAGTATGTTTACATGAATACTTGAAGTATACTTCAAGTAGAGATCAAGTAATTAAAATATCATTCAAACGCGTATTGACTTCAAGTATACTAGAGTCAAGTTAATCACAAAATTATGTTCGATTTACTTGAAAAAGTTCATGTAAACGCAACTTCAGTATTTATTTCTGTGAGTTATGAAAGCGGCAAAAAGAAACAAGAAGAAGATTATTGTTGATAATTCAGGTTGTGATTTTTAGCACTTTTCTCAAAATATTTATCTAAAAATCCATACCTCTATGTATTGAATCTAATGCAGAGTTGTCAAAGGTAAAATGTCACTTCAAGTAATTTTCAAGTCAAGTAATTGGAATTAATTCAACCAAAAACCGTACGTGAGTTTCAATTGGATTTCAAGTCAAGTATTCAGTCATGTAAACGTATTGAATATATCTACCAACAATAATATGTAGTGTTTGATACAAACAATAGAACTAGATAACCTAAAGAAATATACAAAAAATATGACATGAACGATACTTTCTGGCGGCCAAATCTTTGCTTTCAGCGGTTGAGAGAGCAGTAAAGCTCTGCCATTGATAGTTTATATATATGTAGGTGTGCCCAGAATCATTTATGTGTTGGAAAGGAAATGTCGCTAGTTGCAAAAAATGTGATAGAAACGAATATTTAATGGGACAAAACAAAATTTTTCCACCATATAATTTAAAATAAACTGTATAAAAAGTAATATCCAATCATTGAAAACTGTTTTATTAGAAGATTTAAAACTGGAAATAACAAGCGAAAGACAAGCAGGGGCATCTCCATTCTAACACGTAAATGATTTTGAGCACATTTATATATAAATAATCAATGGCTCTGGCGATTTTTGAATAAGGCTCATGGGATGTCCTATGTTGCAATTCACAGATTTAATTAGAATGGAATTGTAAAATTCACGAGGACAGTCAAGAAATGTTCTGCCTAAACACATGACTGTCTGTAAGTAACGGAATACAAAAGGAAGGTAGAGTATTAAATTGTACGAATGTAGCGATACGAAAACATTGAGAAACTTTGTAGTTCATTGGATCAGTAGAGGCATAGGAGCGAAGAGCAACCGATATATCAGCGGTGCTGTATCCTGGGTGTTTGAATTGTTGCTTATATTTTTACGGTTCTTGACGTTCCTCAACGTTGTCAAGGGCTACTCCACTTCCTGAAAAAAAAAATTAGTTATTCTAGCTTAGGTTATTAAATACCTCGACTGCAGGGTAATCGGCACTCCATCGATAAAAATCGGATTCACGATGCCATATCTGATTGACTAACTGCCATAAAGATGCCATGAAACTGCAATAGAACCAAATAAGTAAGCAAGGATGCTATCGTCTACAAGCTATGAATAGAGTTGGAAGCAATAGATAACAGATCTTTAATGAATATTAAGAAGATTGTAAGAGAGGACAGAGCCCTGAGGCACACCGATGTTAATGGACTTCGCCGAGTACAGCACATGAAACACGAATAGATAAAAAATTTTCAACGATTTGAAATGAATGTTATAAAAAATCAACCCGTAAAAACGAAGTTTTTCACTATAAATCCTTTATATTTGAGGCGATTAGTAGTGTTCTTCCTTACAATCTCTTTTTTTTAAACTTAATTGTATGTGTGTGTGTGCGGGGGGGGAGGGGTTGTGTGATTCCAAAGTGCATTGTTATCGACGACAAATCGATGTGAAAAATTTCAGCTCGCTTGGATACCGGGAAGTGGGTCAATTTTGACTTTCTAAGTTTGCGGACATGGCGGTGAAGTTAATTTAAAGGATTTAAAAAACCTTCCGTAAGTCAACCAGCACTTCGACAATTTTCTTGATTCTTAGACGTTTCGGGAATCGGGACATCGAATTCACAGTCACACTACTAGACTTGCATTCTAACATGCATCATTTCATTTGTTCTTGAAAAATGATGACACAACTCTTCACTTGATTCCATCAAGTGTAATGGAATCGGTGGTCCTAAATAGAAAATACGCCATGTCAGCAAACATTGACATTGAGTCGATCGAAATCCCAAATGTGGGCCTGATCGTTAATTGGGTGGTTGAGTATTTCATTGACTTTACATTATTAATTAACTGTAAGGTCGTCAAAGAACCAATCTACACAGAAAATCCTACCATTATCCGATAATGAATAAGTAGCAGATCTAAAGCAATTCAGAGAAAATAAACTCTATCTTTCCTCCACGACTTACGTTATCGATAGAACATTTTGAGGAGTAGTACGCTATCAAATAATGGCACAAATTTTACAGGCGCATCTCAATTGTAAACAAGTGAAAGTAATAAGGATCAAATAAGTCGTTGTTCGCTCTATGAGTTGGATGAACTAAACAATGCAGCTGAAGTCTGTCGCAATATTTTTCACGTTTGTGGAAAAGATACGTACAAAAGCGCCCATATGCATTGATTCCAAAAATTTCATGAAGGAAACAGAGGCTGTAGAGATGAAGTACTTCTGAAATAGATTTACATCAAGCATCTCTTAATGACAAATATCCAATCTTTGAAAAATTACTAGAAAGGTGTTTTATAGAAAATAGTAGAAAGTCCTTGGATGCACTACCAATATCGAAAATTTAGTACCACATGACCTAGCGGATGACGTTGAAAAGTAGGTCCCTTACAGAAAACTGTAAAACGTCAAAGGACTGTATGTTGAGTTTGAAGAATGTCTTGTTATATCGGAAGTAAATGAGATGATCCTGTGGGATACTAGGGTACATGCTGACCTGTACTGCCAACAGTGGGTAAGGTATAAAAGAAAAATTGAAATACATATGTATAAGCGTCTGGCACTAATTTAGATTTGCACACACACACCTAGACCCAATATTTCAGTATAGCTCTGGTAATATAATCATCTTCAGAGGTCAATGAAATATACCAATTTAGTCTTTAAGGTCGAGGTAATATAAGTAAATTAAATTAATTATTGTAATAAAATAAAATCGAGTTACATTACATAAACCGGAAACACTTTTTAAAACTACCTCAGCGCTTCCATAGCACTTTGTAGACTGCTGAACACATTTATCCTATAAGTACTAACATTGAAAGATTGACTGATTGAAGCGCTTATGTTTTTTTTGATTTATCTTTATTTTATTTCATTTCAATTAATGTTGTCTTTACGTTTTCTTTTTAGTAGGTATGCTAGGAAAGTGAATAAAGTCCAAGGACGTTGTATAGTTAAGAATACATAGATCATAGAATAAAGAAGATTCATCCTAGAAAAGTGAAACGTTAACAAATCTTTTAAATTTTATAAAGAAGAAGTTCTACAGAAAATGTGTGCTTCAACAATAAAATAACAAGTTTTCGTGTTAATTGCAAATCTTACAAAGAATTTTACATTTTGAAGATGGGAATTAAAGGGAATTATGAATTCTTACATTATGTACATACATTCTAGCCACTGACATAACATAACATAAACTCCCTCCTCCATTATATATGTGTGTGCCAGGCATCCAGCAGAGAATAACTCTCTGGTTAGCAGCAAGCTCCCGAGCTCACTGCGACACCATTGAACTAGGCGCAATCTAATGTTGTTTGAGTCCATAGCTTTGATTACAGCTTACAGCTATCAATACAAGTCCTGATATCTCAATCACTAGGTGTGTTAGAAGTTGTTTCCAGCAGATTTCCTGCTTTACTGATAACTAGAACTACCACTTGATGCACAATACAGTAGGCCGGCAGGTGGTACGATTCTTGTATTACAAGGAATACTGAGTATATCCCGGCTCGAACTCTCACATCCATTCTCGAACCATCTGTAAAGACCGAAAGACAAATATATCAGATTCACTTACCACGCGATTATCTTCCCATTCCTCTCTACTAGGAATACTAGTTGACAAAGCTTTCTCAAAGTCTAGCCGAGGACCAGTGTAATCCATAGCTCCGCCTATACAGTCCTCTAGACAGATCTCAGTATTCTGCTGCGACCAAGGTCTGTGGTTATCCAAAAGCCTGACTCTCTTAGTCTTACAGCTATACATTTCCCATGGATGTCAAGAGCCATTGCTGCCGTTGGTGTTATTCGAAGAGCTCCTATAATACCTAGGAAGGCTCTCTGTACTTAAGTCAGGTTTTTCAGATGAGTCGCTCTCTCTAGAGCATTGCACCACATCAAGAGGTAAGAATAGGTCTTACAATAGCGGTGTAATTCCAGTGCACGATGAGAGGGTGTATACCGGCATAAGGCGCACTGGCCGCTTTTTTGACACGCTTATTCACATTTATCCTCCAATTTAATTTAGACTCTAGTAACACTCCTACGTATTTGGCTTCAGTTTTAAATTAAAGGATAATGTTATCCAGTTGGGATTACTCTTCTGGGGTTAAACCCCAGACTACAACTTATAGCCCTGTTAAGAAGCTTTTACAATACTCCTCAGATTAGATCGCTGATTGCAACAGGATCGCATCTTCTTTTGTAATTCTAGTGATCTTTCTATGGAATCTTCTGCTAAAACGCCATTTATATATGCAATCGTTCTGGTCAGTTCATCAATTGCCTCATTTCCTGGTATGTACATATATATTACTGTGTCTATAAGTACCCAGCGGAAAATAACTTTAAGTTAGCACCTTGAAATGATGCTTACTTTGGGGGTTCGATTATATAAAACCAGCCATTAGAGTTAATAAGCCTTAGTAGCCCTACTAATTTCCTAGAGTGTACCGTCTACGCTTGACGGATGTTGAATGCTCTCAGCGTGTTTTTTTTATACAGATTCTTCTGAAATCATATTATTATATGGAGTTTGATGTACTCCTCAAAGAGACTATGTCCCGTAATAATTGTGGTTTTATTAAGCTTAGAGCAGTATGAGGACTATAGACCTTATGCTTGAAATTTACAAAATTTCAGAAACGTGTGCTGTGAGCCGTTCATTACTCATGAAGTACTTCTCAACACGAGGGGCTAAATCTCTTGCAAGCTTTATTTCATCTATCCTCATATAGTCATTGAACCAAGCAAGGCAAGAATAGATACTTCTAGAGTTAGAAATTGGAGCGCAGCTAGCAGTGCACTTAAAGAATCTATAAAAAAAAAAGTTGTAGAACCTTGACAACATTTAGCTCATTTAGAATGTTCGTCCAAATACAGTAGAAGAGGCACCCATTGAGTTCAAACAAGTTTCAGAAGATGCAGTATGAATTTCAGAGTAAAAACTACACGAACAACAAAACCTTGTGTGTACTTGTGTGTAACAGACACAATATCTATAGAGGATAGAGAAACGTCTTGGTTAAGATCGGTAAAAATCACTGGTGATAAGCAACTGGAAGATTTAGAGCTAGACAAACGATTTTACCTTAAAGAATTTTGTCATGTGTTTTCAGGACCGCTTTTTACAGCTACGATGAAACATCCGAGGTATGGCTATAAAATAACAAGACTATTTGAATTTATACAATTTTAGTTATTATCACCTCTTCTATTCCTACAATGCTCCGTGCTAATTTTCCATTGTTTGAAACAGTGCTGGAAATCATCTTCTGTGAGCTCCTTCATAATGCGTGCCGCTTGTTTTTCACAGCTTCAACAGACTGAAATCTTGTTCTTTTTAATGCAAATTTGATCTTCGGAGACAGATAAAAGTCGCATTGTGCAAGCAAAGTCAGGCGAATAAGACGGATGGTTTAGCATTGGGATGTTGTGCTTGACTAGAAACGGCTTGACAGACAATGCAGAATGAGCCGGCGCGTTGTCTTGATGGATCAAATATGACTTTTTCTTCCAACTTTCGGTTTTTTTTTTATCGTTTCGTACAGTTTCAGCAATCGCACGAATAGTTAACCACCGGTCAGATCGAATCAGATTACAGACTCTTCCAATATTTTCATCCGTTTTTGACGTAGAAGGGCGACCAGGGCATGAATCATCTTCAACGTCTTCTCAGCCATTTTGGAAACGCTGAAACCACTCAAAAACTCACGCATGTGATAAACATTCATTGCCATGCACTTTTTTTTTTAAAATAAAAGCTAAGTTTCAGTAGCGCCTTTTCCAAGTTTCATGTGAAATTTCACGACGATTCGTTGCTCTATTACGACATTTATTATTTTTCCGGCAAAAAAAAAAAAACATCAGCTCCTATATAAAAGAAGGCTATGGCCAGAATAATTTGTTTACAAACATGGGAGGCACCGAATACGAAAGAGAAGTCTTCACGTTACACAGGTGTGGGTCATTTACGTTTGTCGCATACCTACTTGTTCTGTGAAAGCACCATTCTCGTTACTTTATAGCCACACCTCGTATACTTTCCATATACTACTGGGCTTACTTTTTGAGAATTCACCACTCATACAATTTTGATTTTTTTTCTCACGCATTTTAGAGATAACTCCTAAAAATATAAAAATCGACGTTTCCAAAATCGCGCAATTTTAAATTCTCACATTAACAAAATCTCGCAATTAGAGAAAAGCTATTTACAAAAAATTAAGAAAAAATAATGTTCCTTTTGCAACAAATTAGCATAAATAAAAAATGAATTTCTCGTAAAGTTCATTTATTGAAGACAATAATTTCTTTACAATTTTTATTTGAGAAAAAAATATAAAGTTCAATTCATTTAATTCTCAATCTTAAAAAATGGAGACGTTGTGAATTATATCCTGTAAAAAATAAATTTTTGACTTTCCAAGTCTTCTAATTAAAATAATTAAAACAGGATTATTTGGATTTTTGTGTAAATTTTCCCATAATCAATTAATTGGATAGATATTTAATCAAGCTATAGATAAAAGCCAATGTGTCTTTTATTCATAATGGCATTTAAACGCCTGTGCTAGAGGCTTTCAAATTATTTTGTGTCCTGGAAAGTTTAATGAAAACGTTTCAACAATATTTCAGAAGAACATTGTATTGTATATGTAGCATTACAAATACATAATAATATCCTCTAACCTCTTAGACAATAAGAAATATTTGTTTTTTTTTTTATGTAGTAGTACCAAATAATATAACTTGGGTTATATAGACTAGTAAGTACTTGAAAGTTCTTTGTGACCACTGACCTAATGCAAATATTTACGAAATCTACCTTGCCATAGAATTTTAATATTTTTCTACATTGTATAATGAGCTTAATATTTTTACATTTTAGAATTATAATTTTTGGGCATGTACGTCGCGAAATTCAGCTGCAATTAAAATTTTACTGTGAATATCATCATAGATACTTCTAAAAAATACAGACCGTTCCAAAAATGAGCAATATTAAAAGAATTTTAATTAAATTTGACGAAATTTTCAATTAGGTAGGTAATATTAATTCATAAAAGTAACATTACATAATTTACAAATGTTATATACCTAAAATGATGTATTATCTTCATATAATCTTCAATTTAAAAATTAGCTTAACCGACATTTTCTTTTTTATCTGCAATGTAGAAATAAAAAATCGCTGCTTGTATTTAAATGAGCAAATTACCATAATAAAAATTTAAGTATTTTTATGTAAACTCTCGCTCTATTATATAAACTGAATGAACCCTATAAAATTGCTAAAAATAATATGTTATTTTTGGAAATGCTATATATTTTATCATAACGAAAAACTATTATTATTGCATTTATACATACATATATCCTTTGTTCATAACACTCTATAATTTTTTTTTACCAGGAAAAACTTATAGTTGTCAAAAATGCATTCTTTTTATTCTCCGGCATAATAGCAAAAGCGAACAAATTTTTATTTGTTATTTCATCACACAGCTCATTTGATTTTGGGTGGTAAATTTCAAGTGTGGATTTTGACTTATCAACAAGTCCCAACTAGCAAAACTAAGTAACTCGAAACAACAAATGAAAAATAGAAAAATGGAAAGAAATAAATAAATGAAAAGTTGAGAAAAAAATTAAAAAAAAAAAAACAAAAACAAGTAAAAAAGCTAGAATTGGTCTAAGACCAAGTCTTATGATACCCTAGATGAATGCCCGTGTGAAATTTCGAATTTGATTTTTGAAGTGGTTTTTCGCATATATTTCTACATAAAATGGTTCATCAGACAGAAAAAATTATTCTGACCAATTTTATAAGATTTCATATTTTGAAGAAGTTTTTAGTACAATAAAAATGTCTAGTACTGATCGTTTTCATAGTATACGTAAAAAACCTAAATTTTTGTATGGCAACACTAAGAAGGGGGCTACCCGATTTAGACCGTTTTTTAAATTTTATTTGCTATTACAATGAAAACACCATGTACCAAATTTCAGCTATCTATATCGACGCGTTCTCAGGCAGTGTTCAAATATATAGTGGAAAATGAAATTCTCGTATGGAAACCCCACGAAGGGGTTGCTCGATTTGTCTGATTTTCGAAATTAATTTTACTTGTTTTTTTAAAGTCCGTATACAAAATTTCAGCGCACTAAGTGAAGGCGTTCTCGAGTTATTGTGCGCACGGACGGACAGACGGACATGCAAAATCAAAATAACTTTTAATATTATGCGTAGGTGTCCAATCCATTTTGCTCTACCCAGGCGCGTATCCAGACCTGCAGCCTAGGGGGTGGGTCACAACTAAAATGTTCGAGGAGGAGGTAAAAGTCGGAAGAAGTCGCTTTTAAATTATTATTTTTTAATCATATTTACGTTAGGTATATCACAAAATCCAATTTTCAGTTTGATTTGGAAAACCTATCGATAATATTATCCGCATCAATGTCGATCTCAAGGTAGACATTAAGGACACATAACCAGATACGCCTTCTCGTGCAGAGTTTGTAGAAATAGATGCTGACGCAAGCGATTCTGTCACGGGTGAAGTAATTGACTGAGAGTGAGCTTGCACCTTGAGTCACATTTAAAGGAATGGGAGAAGGAGTGCATAATATGTTACTGACTATTTCTTCTGATCTAGCTTTCTTCTGAAAAAGTTGTCAATGGTCTTATCAGTCTTCCGCTTTACACTTTCGCTACTATTTATGCTTCCATCGCTAACTGATATATCAAGTTCAAGAAAAATGTTGAAGTAAATTTCTAGGAACAAAATGTATGCTTGCCAACGCTCATAAATATCATCAGCGACCCAGATCAGCCAAGGCACCTGAATCAATATAACTCTTTGGAACCATTGTCCACCACCAATAGTGCATGAAATATCTAAAGAAAAATTTTCAGATCTTTCTAAGACAACTGAATCCTTGTGAACCACAAGAATTAATCCACCAATTTGTTTGAACTGTTGTCGGTGAATAGTTATTAATTAAAACTCTTAAGGACAATTTGCAAGTATATTTCTAAGAAAACTTTAATGCTTACTTACGAACGTAAAACATTTGAATTATTTAGGCCAATGTCGCCATGAAAAATTAACGGGTGGCTAGACGTTGATTGCATGGAACTAGGGTTCTACTGGAAGAAACCTAATTTAAAATTCGTTAAGTCAGTTTTTATGCTTCTGTTGCGAGGTCTTCACCAAGTTGTCCTGTTACCGATTTTATGTCGGAAAATCAGATTGGTTAAAAAAAAAAATTTAAGATAGCTCACCAGTTTCATAGAAACAATAACACTTTCAAATCTCGAAATTGTGTTCTTTTTCATCTATAGGAGTAATCGGTGCAACAAAAATATAAAAGCATCATAATATTTAACCGGGCTGCTAAGCATTGCGTGCCTTTTTCTAAACAATCTAATAGTAAAATAAATATGTAGTATGTATTCCAAAATTACTTATCATCCTGTGGTAGGTGTGATAAATGTTGTTTCGACACTACATAAAACACAAGAAAATTCTAAGAAAATCGTACGCATTTTAAAGACGAAGAGCTACGACGAGCGTTGACTATTATACCCACTCCACAATACACTATTACTATTCAAAAGAAGAAAAACAAACGCCCAAACCAGCGTGAACTGTCGCCGTAGATTGGAAAAGTGCATTACAGCACCAGCATTAATCGCTGGCGACAGCTACACATTGTGTCCGTACCATGCGAAAGTTGTCCTGTTAAACTTTTAAAACTCACTCTACAGTCCAGCATCACATTCAATTCATCGTGAAGGTGAGGTGGCGCTTTGGGGGAGGTCATGACCCCCGTGACCTTCCCCTGTATACGCTTTTGCTATTATATTGGAGAATCCAAAAAATGCCTTTCTGAACCAAATTTTGGTCAGGTATATTACCGTAATAATACGACACCGTACAATATTTTATAGTTGGTAGATATATACATAAGAAAGTTCCAAATTTTTATTAAAGTCACCTAAATTACTGAATGTTGTCGCGTTATATATAGGTAACCAGGGATACCGCAATAAAAACTGATTACCAATTAGTTATATAACGTGGTGATGAAAGCATTTACAAAACTTTCTTATATAGTAAACCTTCTAGTAATGGTCACTCTTAAGTTATATCGACCGGATTTCCATTACTAACTTATAAAACCTTTACTGACTTACTCCCACGTAACCATTAATAACCTTAAAAAATATTATGAAATTCATTTATAACCATTCAAATTCTTATATAGGGTTTTCCAATTAGAGGTGTTATTTTAATTAGCCCGCTATTTCGGTAGATGTCACTTTTGGAGCTGTCATTTTTTGACATTTGACAAGTAGAAACTACGCCATTAATAAAAATGGAACGATACACGATTCAATAACGCATTGAAATCATTAAAATTCAATATAAAAATGGTGACAATGTGGCAGAGATGGTTCGTAAAACTCGAACATTTTTGGGTCGTCGTGAAGCACCTTGTCGGACCGCAATACAGAAATTGGTAGAAAAATTCGAGCTGTCGGGGCAAGTTAGTGATGTGAAGAATAAAACCCGTGCACGTCGCTCAAGAACAGCCGAGAATATTGCTGCTGTAGCCGAAAGTGTTGAAGAAAACCCAAGTTCCTCCATTCCTCGTCGTTCTTTGGAATTAAGCATTCCACAAACGTCATTACACCGTATTTTGCATAAAGATTTGGGTCTTAAGGCTTATAAAGTTCAGTTAATACAAGAACTCAAGCCGGCCGATCATCAACAACGTCGAGTCTTTGCTGATTGGGTCCTTGAAATGCATGAAAATGGTCCGGAATTCCATCGAAAACTCATCTTGAGTGATGAGGCCCATTTCCACCTCGATGGCTTCGTCAACAAGCAAAATTGTCGCATCTGGGGCTCGGAAAACCCAAGAGTTATTGTTGAAAAGCCTCTCTATCCTCAACGTGTGACTGTTTGGTGCGGTTTATGGTCCCGCGGGGTCATTGGACCTTACTTTTTCGAAAATGAGGCTGGAGCAACAGTTACGGTGAATGGATTGCGCTATCGACAGATGATTAATTATTTTTTATGGCCGGAATTGGATGGTATTAATCTGGACAACGTTTACTTTCAACAAGACGACGCTACGTGCCATACAAGCAACGAAACCATTGATCTTTTACGGGAAAAGTTTCCGGACCGTGTTATCTCTCGAAGAGGTGATCACAATTGGCCACCGAGATCTTGTGACTTAACACCTTGCGACTTCTTCCTTTGGGGCCACGTGAAAGACAGGGTGTACACCAACAGCCCAGCGTCGATTCAAGACCTCAAAGATGGAATTCGTGAGGCTATCGAGGACATAGGGAAGCCACTTTGCGATTTGGTTATGGAAAATTTCATGAAAAGGATATGGTCCTGTAGGCGTGGTCGTGGTGGTCATTTGGCTGATGTTATTTTCCATTATTAACGGCATACCTTCCTCTTTATAATGAATTAAAGATCTGATCATTTATCTCAAAAAATTGCATTTTTCTTTGAATATCAAAATAACACCTCTTATTGGAAAACCCGTTATAACCGAGCAACCATAATATACCCTTAATAAAAACCACTATCAGTCACTAAAAATTAGAAATATTCTTTCTTGGGACCCGTTATAACTATGTAAAATTATTTCATCTATTAAAATTCTAAAATTGAGAGTTTCTTTATAGAATGCTGGAGGGAAGTTGGAAATTCTAATATCACATTGAAATAAAATATTTTTTAATTCGCGCGACTTATATTCTTGTTTTTAACTGTTAATAAAAAAATAAATAAAAAAATTCGCGATTTCGGAGTCTGACTTCAGCCAGGTGACCGTTGGTTTTCAACTAACTAAATTTTATCTTAACTTTAGTTAAGTCTAACCTTTTCAACAAATTACCATATCTCAGTGTTTCGTAAGAAAGAAATTTGTCTGGAAATATAAAAGCGAAATATGAGATTTTTGTTTGTTTTTTCCTAAGTTAAATTTTTTGCTGAAGTCAGGGTTAAATCCTGATGTAACTCGCATGCGAATTAAAAAATATTTTATTTCAATGCGAGTTTATACGAGCATTTAATTTCCGAGATTATAGTAACAAGATTTTTATATACGAGATTTTGAAAAGGCGAGATTTTAAAACGAAATTTTAACTTCCAGTCAAAGGTACCAAACCCAGTAGTGGCGGGGCGGTTGGTGGACTCCAGAAACAGGGAAACAATTCATTTTGCACCAGTTGGAGCTAACTATTTTGCTAGTTGAAGGTAAAAATCTGAAGCGGAGCCTTTCCTCCACTAAGACGCTCTAGATACGAAGCAAAAATATAAAGCCCCTTCAGTCAGAAATACGCGAAATATCAATAAAACTTTAGTTTAAAGCTTTAGGATTTATATAAAAATATTGTCCACTAGGTCTCCTTAACCCTTTATTGATTATTAATTGGCTTTCCAAAGTGCTATATTATTTGTGAAACAAGTGGAGCTTAGAATATATTGGGGAATTTTAAAAACACTAGGCGTAATAACGCTTCAGTGTGGAGCATTTATTTCAAATCAAATTGATCCTTATGGAGCTCAAAATATAACGCTCCGGTAAAAGCTTTATTTTTAAAGCAACATGTCGGAGTAGCAGGGATATTTCAAATTCTAATCTTGGCAAATTTATCGTTAACCATCTGTTCATAGCGTGTATTCTCCGTCACAATCACATCATAATGATGGTCACCGCTGTTATCAAAACATGTACATGCAATACATATACACTAAAATCCTTGTAATCAGTGTTTATCTTTCATCCAATCCTACCATTTAATGCATTTTCTCACTTATCCGCTAGAACCCAAAAACAGCAAAAACAAGATTATCTTTCCACAGATGTGAGATGTGGGTTTCTTTTTAGGAAGATCTACGATCCGAGTTTAATTAAAACAATAAAAGGGGGGTAGTTGTTTTAGAACATCTTTTATTCTTTCATTATTTCCCAACGTTTTGACCCTTGGGTTTTTGGGTCCTCTTCTTGGGGCTTATGAAAGTAACAAACTAAAATATAAATAACATTTATTAGAAGACACAATGAACAATTGTAAAAATTGCACTAAAAACAGAAAAACAGAAAACAATTGTTTGGTGTAAAAGGTAAAACAACAACTACCCCCCTTTTATTGTTTTAATTAAACTCGGATCGGAGATTTTCCTAAAAAGAAACCCACATCTCACATCTGTAATAATATTCCCGATCAAAAACACAGCCAAAAAAGCTACTTGCACGTATCTTTTCACAATTAAAAGGAAACGCAGACGACCAAAACCCAAAAATTAATTACGAAAACGCTACATTTTGTTCAGCGTCCCATAGAAATGTACAGAGCAAACCTTTGAATGCATATGAGTCCGATAAGTTAAATGCATTTAACTTTTTACTTCGATTTTGTTGTTGCAAAGACGCTGCCAAAATTTCAGCGTCTCTGCGGGTTAATTGTGCTCCAGTAAATTTGACAGGAAAGCGGATCCATACAACACTCAATTTACTATATATACGTTGCTAGGCGATTCGATTCTGAGGTTGGATATTGTGTTAGGTGGTATAGATGCGTCAAATATTTCAGTCTCGGCCGTGTGACTGTATTACAGATGGTTTGAGTGGAAAGCAAATCCATTAAACACTCGATGATATCTTGCTGTCCGAATCGAATGTTAGATGTCATGTTGGGTAGGGAAAACGCTACGTTTTGTTCGGCATTCCATAGGAATCTACATATATATTTTATTTATTTTATTTACATGCATATGTACATTTTTAGTTTGTAGCAGATAATTTGGCGTTTCATATAAAAAGTTTCCGCCTGTATTTAATGCTGCCACGAAAAGACAAAATTTCGACTTTTAATGCATTTTTTTTAAATATTTTGAGAATTCTTTAATTCAAACTGATTTGTCTTTTATGTTTGGAATTTTCCATTTTGTCCGAGGAGGAACCGCCCCTGTAACCCAGAAATTGACTGATAAAATATAGTCATATAAATGCTGGATACCCTGTCTGTCAACCTAAGCAGAGGCCTGAAATTTCATATGATATTTTTGCATTTATAATTGGCGCTTACATATATCATAACTAGATCATTTTAGCAGTGTCAACTACGAAAGTGGTCATGATAACCAATTTTGATAATATATAGTAACTTTCGTTCATGGAATACGAAATTGGACAAAAAGAGTAGCTATTGCAGTTGATCAGTTGTTAAAATTAGAATATGTTTATGGTCGTATTTTTTTGTTTGTTTTTGTCATTTACCTGCAGATTTAACACATTAATGACGAAACATTTCTGAGCGCTTATTCTATTATAAATCTTCTTTATTTTGTGATATAGGTAGTCCCACCAAGGTTGTATAAAACTTTTTTACCATATACTTAAATTTATATGTATGTAGTTGTATATATTTAATTAGAACTTATTTTTATGTATTATTATGTTTTTAAATTATAAGTAATCTCTAAAACTATGTCTTCTTTTCCCATCAGATTTAATTCCTATGTACATAGAAAGTTTCAGATAACAATTTGAACCAAACTTTTTTCATACTTCCTAATTTTTACTTGTTACTTAATATGATCTACTCCTGTTTGGCTCACATCGCAATGTGCAGCATTATAACTTTTAGGCCATTTAAACGTTGTTACCTTATACAAAATGTAAAAATATGCAGAATAAAAAGAATAATTGCAATAAGTCCCACAATTGCTTGAAGCAGTTCTTTTTTCTCATAAAGGGAATCGTTTGTAAGATGTAATAAATATTTAGAATAAATTTAATTTTAACTGTATAAAAATAGCGAATACACAAATATTGTTAACGTGTTTTATAAGTAAAATGTGGAACTTTGAACATTGCAAAGCATATTGGGAATTTTTTTACATAAAATGTTAATTATTAGACATTCTTTATTCGAGCTGAAGGTAATGTGTATTATGTGAAAGTAAATATGAATAAATTTTTTTAGAAAAGCTTTGAGATTTTTCTAATAACTAACGGATACTGTCTCTAATGGCCTGTTTCACAGTCCAGGCTTAAGCCAAAGCTTAGCTAAGCTACGGGTGTAGCTTAAGCCCAGAACTTAAGCCTACTCGGATTCACAGTACTAAGTATGCTGAGGCTTAGTTAAGCCGCGGATGAAAATTTTTAAGTTGTCAGCACTGCGGTAATTGTAAATTTTTTTTATTGAAAATTGCCATTGTAAAGAAGAAGAACTTTTTATTTACCAGTTTGTTGTGGTTTTTATCTGGAAGGATATCAAATCCAAAATCATTGTTGCAGAAGACAACGTAAACCATGAAAGCCGAATGTTTCTATAGTCGAAACCGAGAATAAAAAACAACGTCATCCCATTTCTCGAAATGTTGCGGGCGCCTTCTTATAATTTTTCCACGGGTCACACCTTGCGATATTATAATATACATTTCTTGGTCGTTTATATCCTCTGCATCAGATAAATAACTCATTTTAATCCTAAACTGTTTGGTTTCTTCTTAAAACGTCAAATGGTTTGCTGACACTAGCTGCCAGACAGTACTCAAAACTGCTAATTAGATAACTATTTGAAATATGTACGTTCGTATAATAAACAAAATTATAATAATTAGGCAAAATATATATTTAGCAATAATTTCCTATGTGTTTCACAGCAAAATCTGAGGCTTAAGCCTTCGAGATGACGGGCTTAAGTTAAGCTTGCCTTAAGCCAGTGATATTACTTAAGCCTTGACTGTGAAACCGAAATATTTATTAAGCTTGGCTTAAGCCATCGCTGTGGCTTAAGCCTTGACTGTGAAACCGCTCATAACTGCATATGACTCAGGTTTTTATCCTAATTTATTAAATTCACATTTCACTAATTTAGCGGCAAGATCTCATCTAATTTAACACTGCAACTTTCGAATCCAGATGTGTTTGCATCAGTTTGTAAACCACCCCAATTCAGCTTCATTTATGTCAATGCCCTATAGGTTATCGGTGCTATTAAAGATGCAGTGGGGTCGGATGATATTCCAACTAAATTTATTAAGATTTTGTCCTCAGTTTCCTTCTCACTGAAAAGTTGCAACTGTTTTGCCTATAGCCAAAACTAACAGATCTGTCGACCCAGTTCTGGAAAAATTAATGTAAAATTGCTGTAGACAAAAATATTTGTCAGTTGTGCGGGATTTTAAATGTTCAGGTTCAGGTTCAGTTTTTAATTGAGTCAAGATCTATTGTTTATGGCTAGGTTGATCGAGTTATAACACGAGGTTCTATGTTTTCATGTAGCTTTCAAGAATACCAAATATCTGCTTCAAATTCATTAGCATTCGACACCTGAGCAACTCGTGCTTCTATCAAAGCAGCTCTTGCTGTTACCTCTAGACGCCTTAGTTGGATCTGATTTGTTTGCTGAGCCCTGCAACTGTTTTACATATGACTCTCAATACCGCCCAATATTTATAAACAACATAAATATATAATATAATGAAAAATTTAATAGTTTGTGAACTCACATATATTTTGCAAAAACTTGAGAAAACTACATGACTATCACTAGGCTGAGCACAAATCGATAGCTAAAGTAGTGTCGTAATATTATTATCGAGGATTCGATCAGAGTTGTTCGACATATCGAGTTACATAAAGCAAAAACGATACTCCAGTGATTACTGTCGTTTTATATCAAGTTTAATGATTTGGCCCCAAGTTTTCGTACATAACATGACTGAGCAACAGCCCTCTTAAATGTAATTACTGAGTTCGCTTGCATTACTACACTTTTCTTTGGTCAATCATTCGAAAATTTTTGGATTTCGGAAAAGGTGTAAGAAATATTTCAGCCTATCAAATCTAACGCTGCTCTAAAACTCGTATATCAGACCTAGAATGGAATAAAATTCTCATATCTGGGCCGGGGCTGATCGCACAGCTTTAGGTTCATTGGATATTGTCCAAAAGATAGCCTAGAATGATTCCTGCACGCAATACTACGGTACGGTAAAATTCCGTGATGCTTTTTTATCCCGAACTGTGCGAATGTGAAACAGTCTACCATCTTCGGTCTTTCCTTCAGCATTCAATATTTGAAAGTTTAAAGGCGATATACATCGGCACCTCCGTTACTCTCCTCATATCTCCTTATACTTTTCCTTCTTGCCATTCTGTGCTTTGCATCATAGGGTATCCCCTGAGTTTATCCTAATAATATAATAAAAACAAGTAAAAAATCTAGAATTGATATAAGACCTAGATACTCGATACAGGAATCTGAATCCTATCTCTTATATCTATGGGTTCTCGGCTTCCTCGATTAGCCGCGTTAGTTCTGTCTGTGACTTGGGTGTCAAATGTGACCATAGATTGAATTTTAACTCCCACATAAACTACATGGTATCTAAGAGTAGTTCTATGCTGGGCTTTATAAAATGTTGGTCCCGATAGTTCTCGAATCCCTCCATAACTTTACGTTTATATACTTGCTTTGTGAGACCACTTCTTGAATACGCTAGCCAGGTCTGGTCTCCTTTTTACGGTACACACATCGTCCGTATCGAGTCTGTTCAGCGAAACTTCCTGCGCTTTGCTCTTAGGGACCTACCCTGGAATAACTCATTGATTCTTCCACCCTATGAGGATCGCTTGCAGCTCTTGAATATGCACTCGCTTGAGAAACGTCGCATGGTTGCCGATGTAATTTTTGTTCACCAACTCTTAAACGCGAATGTTGATTCCCCGCTATTACTTGACAAAATCTCTTTCCGTGATAATAGGCGCAATTTGAGAAGGCTACCTCTGTTGCATGTCAACTCCTCAAGGTCTAACTTTGGCATGTATGAACCTATTAATCACATGTGCATTACTGTTAATAATTTGGCTGAGTATTTCGTTGTTGACGACTCTAAGCATGTCTTAAAAAAACATCTATATAATATTTAATCTTTTGTTAATTTAATTTTTCAACTTTTTGTTCTATGTCGCATTGCATGACATTTCATCTGGTGTTTGGTCTATGTTTAGGGTAACATACTAATACTAACACCGACTAAGCGATGAAACGCATGTATTGTTGACCGTTTATTTATTAAACGTGTCCATGCAGCGAGCTTGTGTTAAGCTGGTTCTGATAATAATTTCGTATGGTCACACATCTGTGCAAGTTTGATTTTTGAAGTGATTCTTCGCATATATTTCTAGAAAAGGTTCGTCGGACAGTAAAAATGGTTATAGCCAATTTCATAGGATTTCATATTATGAAGAACTTTTCAGTACAATAAAAACCTCTAGGACTGATCGTTTTTACAGTATACGTAAAAAACCTAAATTTTTATATGGCAACACCATTTTTCAAGCTTTATTTACTATTGCTATGAAAACACAATGCACAAAATTTCACATCTCTACGTCGACGGGTTCTCATCTCGTTTCATCCCACTGCAACAGCTTTTTATAAACCTACAACAAGTGAAGTTGAACGACTGTCTTTGTGGTACCTTTTGCCTCTTAGTAGTGGTGTCCCTTAAGGATCTGTCCTAAATCCACTGCTTTTCAGCTTATTCATAGATGACTTTCCGAATGCGATTGCTGACTGTAATAATTAGTATGCCGTGTAGATGTAATATATCAGTAGACATAGCGGTTTAGCTGTGGACCATTTTTATCGCCTTAACTCTGACTCGACGAATGATGTAGCTTGGGCAACAGTAAATCGGTTACTGCTAAACCCTAAAAGGCCAAAATGAAACATTTCTTGTGTATACCACTGGGAAAGAAAAAAAAATATTTTTAGTACAATTTATTTATGGAAGTTATTTATTTTAAAAGTGTTTTTAATATATTTTATTTTCTACTTTTTAGTTATTACATTTGCGATAAAAACTCATATAACGGTATATAATATACCTAACAGATGCGTATTAATTCGCATCTACGTTCTCTTTAGAACGTTGTGGTGTAATTTTATTTTCTCTGCATAAATAGTTTAGAAGATTATCGCACATCAATACCTTTTCTATGTAGATGTCTTAGCCTTATGCTGCACAGAGCTTCATAGTCGGACAGGACGTGTTCCGCGGTTTGGTTGTCTTCCATATAGAAGTGACAGATTTCATCATCGACCTTACACATCTTTTTACGATGATATCTAAGTAAATAGGCCAGCTATAAGCCTTAATTCTTTTCTGCTGAGCATGAGGAATACTTTTGTCCTATGTTATGAGTACTTTATGAACTTCTTCACTTGTCTCAGCTCCGGGATAGTTTCTCAGTGTACCATTTTCATTCTGTCTTTCCAAAGCCTGACCTGTGCTGAGAAGTGGCTTTTTGGGTGCCCAAAAACAGACTCAGGGCAGATAAACGGCGATCTGGCTCTTTCCTTTGCAAGGCGGTCCGAAATTTGTCTGCCCTTAATACCTTCACGGCTTGGCACCGTAATCAGCGTCACCTTGTTTGCTTCGGCCAGTTGCTTCAAAACAGTGAGACAGTCCCAGGTCAGTTTTAACTCGAAGGTAAGCGAGTTTAACGCTTTAAGAGCTGTTTGGCTGTCTGATATTATGTATATTTTGGCTCCATGCGTATTCTTGTGAATTATTTCGCAAGCGCAGAGTTCTATGGCGTGTATTTCTGCCTGGAAAACGGTTGGTGCGACTTCCAGTACCTTTACGAGATGGTATTTCGGCCCATATAATATGCCCATGCCTGCTCCATCTTTCATTTTTGATCCATCCGTGTACCAAATAAGGGATACTTTTTTAAAGGGTAGGTCTACAATGTGCCCCTGTTGACGGTCCTCTAAGATCACCTTGAATGGTGTTTCAAAGTTATTGCGTTTCGGTATAACATCTGAAATTGGGTTGGCCGTCGGCTCCTCTAGGAATTCTTGAAGGATTTTCATGTGGCCACCTAAATTATTTCTGCTCAGGAGATTGGCCATCTGCAGTATAATTGCACTGCGGATGTCCTCGTTCCTAACATGCAAATACATATAAAGGGAGTACGTCCAGCATACCCTTTAAGGCTACAGTTGGGCAGGTACGCATGATACCAGTTACTCCTAGATATGCGAGCCGTTGTAGTTTTTGTAAACTAACTTGAACTGTACTTAAAGTTTTTGGGCACCAAATGAATGAAACGTATATGAGCATTTGTCTCATAATAGATGTGTAAGACCATAGAGTCTGCCAAAAAGCCTGCGGCATATCCATATTACCACTGTAGCTTTCTCCAGTATCCTTATTAAGAGCGAATTCCAGGGTAGTCTGCCACCTAGGGTAATGCCTAAATACTTGTCCTCATTCGAGAATTCCACTACTGTTTACTTTAGAGGTGGTGCTTCTAAATAAAGCTTCCTTTTTCTCGTAAAAGGAACAATTACTGTCTTTGCAGGATTGGCTCAAAGTCTCATTGTTTGGTACCAGTCGCGAACTATGTTTAGGCCGTCTTGCATTAGATCAGAGATTATCCTATCATGTTTTCCCCTGATTGTAATGACTAGGTTATCTGCATAGTTCTGATTATCTTAGTCAGAGTCAGCTCATCGACAACCAGCGACCATAGTATAGGGGATAGAACCCCACCTTGGGTAAATCTCTTGGCGGCCACTACTGTAATCGCGTCCTCCCCAGGTTCGCTGTGATTCTTCGGCTTCCAAGTATAGCTTTTCTCCAAGGAGGGTTCGATTCCTCATTTGATAGCTGCATTCTCAATAGCCTCAAAGAAGGTATTGTCAAACGCCCCTTCATCAAAATATTTGTTGCTTGGCTCTTGCCCTACTGCAGTTCTTGATCTTTATATGTTTATGCCAAGCCTTTGCCTACATCAGTACTGAGTACTCAATCAATTAGGCGCAAGTTGTCTCTGAATTTTGCTACGATTTTTCCTTGCTTATCTAAATATGACTTCGCAAACATTCGTAAATCGAAAATTATCAGTGCAATGTCCCTATCTGAACAAGTAGCTGCAAATCGTTAAATTGATCCTTTCTCAATATGTATAAATACTGATTGACCACCAGAAGTCGATCCTTGCAAGTTCTTACATCTGTGGTACAAGATCGCAAAGAAGATTTTATATGTCACAGAACATATCCTCGTCTGCAATTTTTTTCGTAGCCTCTTCAAGGGTATCCGGACCATGTTTAGTAAAGAAAATCATAATAAAGGTCACATTAATAACCAGTTGGTATATTTTGTATGTAATTTTACTGAGATAAATTTCGGAGCAACAATGATTATTGTTGCGTTGCCGTCTATCAAAGTAGACCCATCCAATTAATGTTATTATAGAAAACAAGTTGGAGGTCACCGAAAAAACAAACAAAATTATGTTCGTATTCACAAGAAACCATATAATTATGGGAGCGATGAGAGCGTTTTATTGTAATTATAATAGTCACGCTTGTACCGCACAGTAATTATTTACCATAACATTTAAAAGGTTTTTTTACAATCACTTTTATATTTTTTTTGGGGGGACCGGTTATAAAACGTGCGCTCACACCTTAACGAAAGATGGCCAAACTGTCCGACCACAAAAAATATAAATAGCTGTGTTTAAAAAATTTGGAAAAATTAATAAAAATGGAAAAAAGTAACCATTAAAAATGCCCGCAATTCGAAAGTCGTTCCTTTTCAAGGTACTCTTAATTCAAACTGGTAATAAATGTGAAAAGGGCTTATATTTTGTTATACCCTAGATAAAACCTTTAAGGCACTAAGTTTGTCATTCCGTTTGTAATGCATAGAAATAATGCTGGTAGAGAAAAACGGAAAGACGGAAAGTTTTTGTTGACTGTCCGTCCGTCCGTCTGTCTGCCCGTTCTCACTATAACTCGAGAACACGTTTACTTTAAAAGCTGAAATTTTTCATACGGGCTTTTTAAAATGAAAGTCAATTTAAGTTCGAAAATGGGACAAATCGGGTAACTCCTTCGTAGGGTTTCGATACAAAATTTTTGTTTTTAACAATATATTTGGACACTGACTGAAAACTCAGCCACATAGAGAGCTGAAATTTTGTATACGGCGTTTTCATAAGAATTGTAAATATAATTTTAAGAATGGACTAAATCAGGTAACCCGTTCTTGGTGTTAACGTACAAAAATTGAGATTTTTACGTATATTGTGAAAACGATCAGTTCTAGACGTTTTTATTGTACTGAAAAGTTCTTCAGCATATGAAATCCTGTGAAATTTATTGAAATCATTTTTACTGTTCGACGAACCGTTTTTGAAATAAATGCGAAAAACCACTTTAACAATCAAACTTGCACAGAGGGTTAACCATACGAGATTCCAAAATAGGATTAATTGTGGGCAGTTAAATCCTGATATCGACTAGGGTACTCAATTTTTTGTTTGTTTTTATATTATTAAGCCAATTCTTATGATACCCTAGGTAAATGCCCGTATGAAATTTCGTATGGTCACCCATTTATGGAAGTTTGATTTTTGAAGTGGCTTTTCGCATATATTTTTAGAACGGTTCGTCGGACAGAAAAAATGATTGTAACCAATTTTATAGGATTTCATATTTTGAAGCAGTTTTTAGTACAATAAAAATGTCTAGGTGTGATCATTTTCACAGTATAAGTCAAAAACCTAAATTTTTATATGGCAACACCAAGAAGGTGTTGACGTATTTTTTACATTTTTGAAATTGTATTGCTATTACTATGAAAATACCACGAACCAAATTTCAGCTCTCTACGTCGACACAGTGTCCAAATATATAGTGGAAAACGAAATTTTTGTATAGTAACCCCATGAAGGAGTTGCCCGATTTTTCTCATTTTCGAATTTTACTTATTTTTTTAAAGTCCGTGTACAAAATTTCAGCTCTCTAAGTATACGCGCTCTCGAGCTTTTGTGCGCATAGATAGAAAGACGGACGAGATGTTACAAATGGAATGACAAACTTAGTATACCCTATAAAATTTCATCCAAGGTGTGAAAATAAAATGTTGTAGTGCTGCTGTGAATTTTTATAGCTGTTTGATAAGCAGAGATAGAACTTACCATGCAGATATTCGGAACTGGTCATCTATTAAGTCTCGTATTTCCGTAGTGCGATCGGAAGTCCTTTTAAGTTTTATAACTTTCATACGAAGTGGAGAAAATAATTCATGAAGTATTTTGACATAAGATACATAAAATATTTATATCAATCTGATCATTTCGAAAACTATATATTGAGCACTTGAAAGGTAGAGCAACAACATCAGATTATGCAGCTGTAATTTGACCAACTTTGGCAATTTCTGAGAGGAAGGATGCACAGACTTTTAATGCCAAGGTCCGCATGATTTACTGTGACTTATATGAGGGTCGCAAAAAGAAGCATGAAAGCTATCGGAAATGTATTATTCATTTTATTTATATTTTTTATATATTGTTATATAAAGAAAATAAAAAAAAAGTGAGTAAAGACTTTTATTTGATGTATGACATTGCGTTGATTTAACAATTGTTTTAATATTTGTCTCAATTTTTGTTAATAACCACTGGAAAATTTTGTTCACATTTCACAGATATAATAGGTCTGTATGTTTACTCGAAAGTTTTTACCCAGGCTTCAAAGTTTTTACACAGACTCGAAAGTTTTTTACCCATAATGTGTATGTTAACTTCTCGGACTAGAAAAATTTGACAGTTGAATGCATTTCCCCTCCTCAACAAAAGTTAACATTTTTACACAGGGTAAAGTAGATGAGTAAATCCATTCTTTTCTTCCAATTGTCATTTGAAATAATTCTTTCAGTTGTCAGGGCGATTTTTTAAAAAATTGAATAAGTAAAATGAAATAAGTCCGATTTTATTAAAATAAATAAATAAATAAATAAAATAAATTAAGTCCGATTTTATTAAAAAAGTTATAAATTAATAAAAAAAATTAATCTTGATTTTTGACAGTTGACAAATTTAATTCGATTTACCCAGGCTTTACTCATAAGTTGTCTGTTAACTTTTTTCATTCTCATCTAGTATTATTCCCTCTACCGCAAGAAAGTTTTTACTTGATTTTTACACAGGCTTTTTTATTCAAAAGTAAACATACAGACCTAATATGTATTATGCTGACCCAAAGGGGCTTACTACGCATTTTAATGTATTATTTAGTAACGATTTATAATTGATTTTTTCAATAGAACGATAGAAGTTTCATAAATTTTCTTCATCAATTTTATCATCATTTTTAATATCACGAGTTCAATCTGTATACTGTTTTGGGTGCATATTCGGGATATTATATGTAGTAAAAGAATTGCTAACTAAATCTAGTAGTATTCAAAATAGACAAAGTTAAACAGTTAAAGTAGAAGAAACTTTCTGATGTATAAGACACGCGTAGAAGTTTATGAACTTTCCAAACCAACACTTTATAAAGTCATCAACTGTGTGTGATAAACACCTGATCACGCTATTTAATGGCCGAGTGGGTTTTTTCACATTTAAGTGCATGTTCAAGAAAATGGGTAAAATCACAGACGATAGTATTCGATTCCACAACCAAGGAGTAGTATTTGAGATTGATGAGCACGTAATCTACGAATGCGCATCATAAAAAACTCAAGAGGTTTGGTTAAGAGATTCGTAGTCCGATCCATCAAACGTCCAGAAATATGTCTTGATCCTGATTAGGTAATAACTTTTCTAATAAGGTAAATGCAGACTGGACCTAATATGGTATGGTAGCGAGCGGCATAGTTCAAAATCTCTCTTACAGCAATATGTGCTCATTGACCAATATTTATTATGCTTATGCTTATTATGGAATATTAAGAGTTTGGGTCTCTTGTCAAAGCAATCTTTACGCATGGGCCAGCTGGGCCCGGGCACAGGGGCCCGCGATCAATTGGGCCCTCGATCTGTGCGATAGTAGACCAACCGATGACCAATTCTTTAACCAGTACGACAACAACCTATTACAATGTAGTTTAGCTATTAGAGTTTGGCTACTTAAAGTAGACCGTGCGATTTATTATTATTTAAATTAATTAATAATAATAATTCAATTATTATTTATTAAATTTCCATACCAAATAACCTACAGTAACTATACAGCCACAATTTACAGCCTGATAATTTTTTTAACTCAATGTATTTGGTAATCAGCGAAAATTTGTATACTGTTGGTTCATGTTATGTCTAACGTCCACTGGAGACTTTTTGTCACACAACTTTTTGGTCACTGTTGTCACCATCCTGTCACCGTTGGCGAGTTAAATATGCACACAGTGAGTAACTGCCAAAGTTATTAGGTCCTTGCAACTTGGACGAAAGGCTGTTTAAAGATAAATTTCATGAGAGTATGAGAGTAATGATTTGATAATTTACTACTAATTTTGAGACCTGCTATAATTACATATCAAGGTATCAATATGCGCGACCATCAATTGTACCCGAAGAGAGACTTGCTGTAATTCGTATGTCTATAATGACTTTCATAGATATTTCGCCTCACATTTTTATATCCTCTAGATAAAATCTTAAGGGTATACTAAGTTTGTCATTCCGTTTATAACACCTAGAAATAATGACGGTAGAACAAAATGGATTAGAAGACACCCCCTCATAATATTAAAAGTTAGTTTGATTTTTGCATGTCCGTTTGTCCGTCCGTCCTCATGATAACTTAAGAATGCGTATACCTAGAGAGATGAAATTGTGCATATGGCGGTTTATAAAACGCAAAATTAAGTTCGGAAATGGATGGGAGTTACCCCTTCGTAGGGTTGCCATACAAAAATTTCGTTTTTAACTACATATTTAGACACTACCTGAGATCGCGTCAATATCGATAGCTGAAATTTTGTACATAGTGTCGTCATAAAAATAGTAAATATAATTTAAAAAATGGACTAAATCGGCCAACCACTTCTTGGTGTTGCTATATAAAAATTGAGGTTTTTACGTATACTGTGAAAACGATCATTCCTAGACATTTTTATTGTACTCAAAACTTCTTCAGAATACGAAATCCTATAAAAGTGGTCAGAATCATTTTCTCTGTCCGACGAGCCGCTCTAGAAATATATGCAAAAAGCAACTTCAAACATCAAACTTGCACAGATGGGTGATCATACAAAATTACGTACGGGTATTCATCTAGGGTATCTAGGTCTTATATCAATTCTATCTTTTTTACTTGTTACTTATATTTTCCTCTCACACCATCGTTGCAGCAGCCAGGGGCCAGCTTCAGTTTCAACCTTACATTTCCCAAAACAATTGCACTCAAGTAACAACAAAAATGTTACCAGTGCGTGCACATTCATAAAAACGTAAGGGCACGGTGATAGTTCCGTCACCCAAAAGTTGCTAGCCAGAAGAACCAAAGTTACCTTGCTGTCATGCGCGCATTTACATTAGAGACTATAGAAATGACGGTGGTGACAAAACAGTTAGATGACAAAAAGTCTCCAGTGCGCGATAGGCCTTGACATACTTTATGTTGTTATTCCTATTGATAACCCAAAATATTTTTGAAAATAATTTCTGTCAGGAGGCCCGCATATCCTAAAGTGTCCAGGGCCCTCACTTGGCTGAAGACAGTCATGCTATTGACTATAGAAAACAGCAGGGAATTTTCTTATACGGCCACATGAGAACAACATATCAGTTTTTTTTTTTTATGTGTAGCATCAACTGGAGAATTGTGATAGTAAACTAAACGATAACGCACAAAACAGTATCCGATGAATGGTTACCATTGCCGCCAACCTGCATATATTGTATGTCTCTTAAGGTATTAAAAGATATTAACCTAATATTACAAATATTAGTTTGGAATAGCTCTCTGGTTGTGAAATATCAAAGTTTACCATAACTATTACTTAGGTAATGTTTGTTAATTTGTATCTTCGTGGAATTTAACGTATTTGATGTAGCGATAATATCCGACGTTCAAAGCTATCATCACAAATGGCAATATGTATTGTTATGAAGAGCTATATCTTCTACATAAGTATGGACTGGACAGCCGTCCACCAACATTTGTATTCCATCTGAATGTCATCGTTTTTAAAGCCTGGTGATATCTCTATTTACTAATTTAATATGGTCACCTTAGTCATCGACTATATTCACAAATTTCTTTTCGGTCCGTACCGAATGCATTTAAATCGAATCTTTTTAAACCCCTGCAGGATACAATAAATTCATAACAGATGATCTTCAAAGAAGCTTTATTTTTCACATATGCCGGCACAATACTTAAATAGCACAAATGCAATAACTATATTTAATTATTTATGTCATTCGAATAAAACATTTTCGTTAAATTCACAAAAACCTTATAAAAAAAACTAGTTACGTTACGATGCGTAAAAAGCCCGAATTCTATGATTTTTCCTTTGGGGACTCTGTCTTGGTTCCTTTTTTACAGGTACAATTACACGCCTTATCACATTTGCAGTTGTCTCCACACTTCTCAGCAGTGCATTTGCAGTCTGAAAAAAAACGTGAAAAATTTCCTTTAGACAAATCGATAAAGGGCGATTATGCAATTACAAAAGTCTTCTGAAAACATAAAAAGCTGAAGCAAATCTTTCGTGGAATATTTTAGATACTTACCATTTCCGCATCCTCCGCAAGGCATGTTGTTGCTGTATTTTTTAAAATGTTATTTGACGAAATTAATGGAATTCTTAAGAAATCGGCTTGATAACAACACTTTTAACGTCTTGATCTGTGCGAGATTCAATTTCAACAAGTTGTGGAGAGTAATGTTACTGTACTTCACTCTTCTAGACTCTACTGAAGATGTTGGAAGTGGAGCAGCAATATATGTGCGCAGTTTCACATTGTGCACACCACTATAGAAAAGCTCCATGGATTTAATCTTGGGCGGCTGACTGGCTGTGGGAATCTCGTTGGGAAAAAGTACTGTGTGCAATCAGGCAGTTCTGTTCTGCAATTCAGTTGTGTTGTGGCTCTCAATTAATTGTATTACGATTTTCCAGAGACCACATACTTCCATTTTCCAATCATAGTTGGAATTGATTATCTTCTCTTTTCCAATTATTCTTAATTAACTGAATTCATGTGGAGTCTTGTCTCTTTTGATTATTTCTCAGTGTGATAAGATGCCGGGTGCAAATCTTGTGTGGACATGCCATACACAGGAGGCCTTCAACAATTTAGTTGGGATAATTGCATCCGCAACGCTACTTTTTTGCACGCGGGGAATGGGATTCCATGAAATCTGAATGTAAACAATACGGAAACTTTCGATTCTCTTATCAGGCGAGAGACTTTGAAAAATTATTGTGGATAAGTATGAAATTAATTTCCCGGTTAAAATGGAATTTTCTGTGATAAATCCCACTTGTTTTGTTATTTGTATATTATCAGTGATAAACATGATGATGATCGTATTTCGTGTTAATGGTTTAATCAGGTACCACCGATTAGTTAGACGTTAACTTTAACACATTTGAGGAACTATAGGTCTACTGAAAATTAAGCTACTTCTAAAAGTCTATCTTACAAGATTGCATTTTCTTCGAAGAGCTTTGTATCTATATACCTACATATTACATATGACTCGAGATCCACATCATAATCTTCCAAGCTGAAGGCTTTTTGGGAACCTATGGGTATCACCTATGGGATCACCAATTTTTCGGGAAAGCAAAGATTGACGATTTCGCTCTGACGTATATAAGTAGCTCGGCAGTGGCACACCCTTCTGCTGTCGAGATAAAACCATTGCATATCAGTACCTGGGATTTTAGAAAGAAAGAATTATGGAAGCTCATAAAGAAAACTGAAGTTTTACATATTTCACAGCGACTTATTGATGTCTGCTTGGTAGGTATATAGCATTTTTAGATCAAATGAAACCATTTTCGAATTAAACGAAACCGTTTTCAAACTGAACGAAACTATTTTTACATTAATTGAAGGGTTTCATGGAATGAAAAAGTGTTTCAAATGGAATGAAACCTGTTTGCGTGGAATGAAACTTTTTTCAAATGAAATGAAACTTTTTCCAACTGAAATGAAACTGGAACAAGTTTCGTTTAATGTAGAAATAGTTTCGTTCAATTTGAAAATGGTTTCATTTAACTCGAAAACAATTTCGTTTAATTCGAAAATGGTTTCATTTAATCCAAAAATGTTATACACCTGCCTTGATGTAGCCTAACTTTTTAGTTTGAGTTGGAGGATAGTAGAGATCGCTACGAAGAGACGTTTAGGAGCTCCGATGTTTGAATAGGATATAGCTTAAAACGTTGGAATAACTTTGCATCTAGCAATAGTAAGTATTTTAAAGATGATCATTGCGTCCATTACTCTACTTAGAACTATTCCAAACTTGAAAAGATTAAGTAAATCTTCGGAATGCGTTTCACAGCGATGTTAGAATATTTTCTCGGATATGTTTTATTTGAGCGCGAAGTTGATGTAGGGTAAGTAAAAACGAATTGATTTCATCATTATGAGTATCAAGTATTAACTCGATTAACCCGTTTTGTGCCCTTTCGGCTTTCGTAGTTGTTCGTGATAACACTTGTGTATGCCGTTAAGGTGGTCAAGGTTTCCACTATTTCACTTTTTTTGGATGCCCACTCTCAACACTTCCAAATTAACCGTTATAATGATTATTGAATTTGGTTTTTTTTTTCAGTACATTTGTTGTAACGTCAACTATTGAGTTTAGATTTTTTTTTCATATATGCCAGCTGATAGAGTGTTCGGATAGCCAGGAAGAATGCCACTGCGATGCTATAGGTTACCGTTGTTAATTTTGTTTGTTTGTTTGTTCCTGTCTTGAGACTCTCCAAAGGACCTTCAGATATTTTTGGACTTTATCTGCCGGTACGTTTTCTCAATGTCGACGGTAGAAACATATCTGTGATACCTGCAGCGTATTTTAATGTTGGTTAAATCCGTTTGTAATCTTGGACCGGCATTGGAGATTATACCAGTAGTGATATTTGATGAGGCATCAAATACGACTCGCAATTTTGTCGTAGAACTATCTTCCATTGTGGTTTAGGTTTACTCCATAGTTGCTTTGTATAGTTCTATCCGAGGGATCATTTAACCAAAGACGACTATGTTGGCAGTTGACAAATTGTTAAAAAAAGGTGTTTTGGTGCAATTTTGATTGTGGAGGGGGATCCCTCCTATGTTGCATGAAGCCGAGCAAGCTCGTCCGAATTTTCACTTTCGTTAATATTTCTGGTACCCATAGCCATAGGACGAGTGCCCCGTTACACTAAGAAAGAGAATTTATGGTAGTTTGACATTTCAATACCAGTTTGGAGGTTGTAAAGGATTTTGACAAGAGCTCGACAGCCGCCTGGCTATCCGAGGAGAAAATAATCTTCCGCTTCAAGGATGGCCTTGATTTCAATTTAAAAAACCATGACGTGGTTTTCAAGGTGTATGGATATTTCCAAATGAGGGTTATCGTAGAAAATACCTGCTCCGGTGCTTTCTTCCGATTTGGAACCTGTAGTGCAGGTACTAGGGTGTCTCAATGATTGAAGGATAGAGTGTGATTCCCATTTTGCCCTAGATGAGATTTTTGCCATAAGATTGCTTTTTAGCATAGTCTCGTAGAGGTGATCGCCGTCCCTGTCGATGTGAGGTGCGATCAATTAAAATTCAAATATAGATATTCGTGTGGAGCTCTTGTGCCAGGGTGAATCCAACTCTGGTTGAAATGCAATCTGAATGCTGCAATTGACGCTTCTTTCTTTATGTAAATATGCATGTGCACGAGTACGTTAACAATAACCTCAAGGACCAGAGTGCTAGTTGCCTTGAGTGCGCCGCTTACACTAAGGTGGCACAGTCTTTGAACACTTTTCAATATCGTAAGATGATTAACATAATCTATTGCTTTCCATCACACCATACAGCCGTAGGTAAGAATGGGCCGAATAATACTAATGTATATTTATATGTCCCAACTTTTTCCTATTGCTCTGCGACACATTCCGAGCAGTCTAAAAGCTTTCTATGCTCTGTCTTCTAGGTGTCATTTCAACTTTTAGTTCAACTTTTTATTTAGTGTAATGCGTGGGTACTTTACAATGTCCTTTAGTTCCGAACGTGTGGAACCAATACAGGGAAGGTCCATTCTAGGAGTATTTCTTGCCTTAGTAAAAAGGCAGTGGTCACTTTTCAGTGGATTGATGCACGATCAGTCTCATATCTACCCGTAACTAAGATTACAAGGTCTTCTGCATAGCATACCGCTTTGGAACCCCTCGGGAATAGCGTTAAGAAGAGATCACCCATAATAAGCATCCATATAGTAAAGGTGATAAGATGTCGCTTTGAAGAGTGCCCCTATGGATTTCTACATAGTTCAGCAAACCCAGTACCATTGCTCAACATGTGTGCGATCCAGTACTTATAATGCCCGCTACATTCGTATTACTCTACGTTCGTCGAACAGCGTTGTCTGAACGACGAACGACGATAGAAAATTTTCGTGTGTCAAAGTAGGGCTGGAAAATGCCTTCTTTAATAGGGGGCCGTTTTCTTAACTTCCCAATACATGGTAGCATAGGTAAAGGGTATTAAATTGCTCAACGATGCACTTTCCAGAGCTAAGTTTTGCAGCAGAAACAACCATATTTATACAGTTGAAGACAATTTGAAGTACTTTTCACTCCCTAGTTTTAAGATAAATTTCTGAACCTTACCAATTGTTACTTACGCCTCTATCTATGGAGAATGTCACAGAATGATTTGTAACCAATATAATATTTCTGTAGACAAATGAAGTAGGTAGGTGGTATATTGACTAGTAATGATCTACCTATTCGAATTCATCGTAACTCCGTTCCGTGAGTGAAAATCTCACGTCCTGCTTAAAAAAATCTATATAAAAACTAATGACGCAATACCGATATAAGAAGTCACATGAAAGAAATACAATATATGATAAAATTTCAGTAATATCATCTAATTCTATTAAAAATGATAATAATGTTTTACGAGAAAAAACAAAAAGCTTAAATTCAGTTTTATCAGACAAATCGATTTGTTATCAATCCAAGAAGGTGGGGTGCAATAGCTTTTCAAACAGACTCGCACGATAAGAGTAGTATGACGCGATATCTAACAGTCTGTTTTGTTTACATACAGAGATTGGATAAAAATAAATTCACTGATTGTGAGTGCAAAGAAACACGTACATATGTAGGTCCAAAACAAAATTTGCATTCGGAGTTTATTAACAAGCCAAATAAAAGAAGCACTAAGACCTCCTTAAATTATGCTTAATTGAATTGGCCTTAGTATGATGAAGAAAAGTACTAACTAGCTAGGAAAAAAATCTCAAATCAATGCGTCAATGTCATTCAATATAGCAATGACATTGCACGCAGCACTATATAATGCCGAAAATATTCACACATACTAAGACCAGATTAGGGAGTTACTCTAATGGTGTGTAGTATGAACTCAAAGTCCACTTTTAATCCGAATCCAATATAAATGCCGCCCGGCTCCCGGAATCTTCAGTGTTAATCAGTTGAAGGAAGGAAACTAACGGGTTCTATAGGAAATTGTAATTGTTTCTGTTTTTTGAGTAACATATTAAAATATATACAACAAGATGCCTTGCGGAGGATGTGGAAAAGGTAAACAATCTAAAATAATTTATTGATTTATTTTCATCAAGATAAATGAAAGCAAAACATATTTTGCATAATAATTCTTTGTCGATTTTACTAAGGTGCATTTTTTTATCACTTTCTAGATTGCAAATGCACTTCTGAGAAGTGTGGTCCCAACTGCAAATGCGATGCATCTTGCAATTGTCCTTGCAAAACAGGAGGTAAGAAGGATTGCTGCAAAGAAAAATCTTAGTGGGACTTGAATTTTTTATAAATCTGTACTTTTAAACTTTATTGGTTTTTGTAAAAGTAACAAGTTTTTATGCGCATTGCGTAAAAATTGTGAACATTTGTGTCAAATGAAAGATAAAGTGAAATAAATATGTTTTATTAATAAATATCAATTTTTATTGAATTTGAATTTATAATATCCTATCAGATCCCGAACCAGTTTGCTCTTAATTTTGATTATAGAGATTGCAGAATAAGTCTTTGTAGAGTGTGGAATATTTTTGAAAATGTTATCGGAAAATAATTATTATTGATGACTACCGGATAACGAGAACGCAAAAGCACAGCCCATAAAGGTAAAATCTCTGATTTTATAATCTCCAAAGAGAATAAATATAATTTGCACTTTTGATTTTACACTGCTTAGTGCAAATTATATTTATATTTCGGGACTTTGACAACAACAATAAATCCTAACTGTTTGCTTTCGATAATAATGCAAATAAATGAAGTAGGTACTTGAGTGCTACCTAAAAAAAAAGGACGTGAAACTATTATTTTTCGGTAGATTATTTTGTGTATCAATGAAACTATCATAATACCAAATATCGACATCATTTCATTTGATGGAAGAACTATCAGAAAATAGAATATTTACCTACCGGAAACGTACATTTGGCCTAAAATAAAATGTTTTAATAAAGTTGTTTTTTGTATATACAGCAGTACCTAGTGAAAATTTACAAGATTTTTTTACAATGTCTCTGCCATTTTAAAATCTGGAAACCGAGATTTGAAATTCGATATTGTGTTTTCCGGGATTTTAAGGCGCTTCATTTCATGCTGAAAAATTAGTATTTAACATTAAGACGTTTCGCTGCAAAACGTAGATCGACAAATATTGATAATGAAAAAGAATTACGCAACAAATATTTTATTTTATTTATATTTAAAATTCATAAATGATTACTACAAAGTATGTGCTGCAATAATAAATCATTAATAATATGTGTATAATATAATAAAATTATAAAGGGTTTTCCAATAAGAGGTGTTATTTCAATTATCCCGCTATTTCGGTAGATATCACTTTTGGAGCTGTCGTTTTTTGCCATTTGACAAGAAAAAACTACGCCATTAATAAAAATGGAACGATACACGATTCAACAACGCATTGAAATTATTAAAATTCACTATAAAAATGGTGAAAATGTGGCAGAGACGGTTCGTAAAACTCGAACATTTTTGGGTCGTCGTGAAGCACCTTGTCGGACCGCAATACAGAAATTGGTAGAAAAATTCGAGCTGTCGGGACAAGTTAGTGATGTGAAGAATAAAACCCATGCACGTCGCTCCAGAACAGCCGAGAATATTGCTGCTGTAGCCGAAAGTGTTGAAGAAAGCCCAGATTTGTCCATTCCTCGTCGTTCTTTGGAATTAGGCATTCCACAAACGTCATTGCACCGTATTTTGCATAAGGATTTGGGTCTTAAGGCTTATAAAGTTCAGTTAACACAAGAACTCAAGCCGGCCGATCGTCAACAACGTCGAGTCTTTGCTGATTGGGTCCTTGAAATGCATGAAAATGATCCGGAATTCCATCGAAAACTGATGAGGCCTATTTCCACCTCGATGGTTTCGTCAACAAGCAAAATTGTCGCATCTGGGGCTCGGAAAACCCAAGAGTTATTGTTGAAAAGCCTCTCTGTCCTCAACGTGTGACTGTTTGGTGCGGTTTATGGTCCCGCGGGGTCATTGGACCTTACTTTTTCGAAAATGAGGCTGGAGCAACAGTTACGGTGAATGGATTGCGCTATCGACAGATGATTAATGATTTTTATGGCCGGAATTGGATGGTATTGATCTGGACAAAGTTTACTTTCAACAAGATGGCGCTACGTGCCATACAAGCAACGAAACCATTGATCTTTTACGGGAAAAGTTTCCGGACCGTGTTATCTCTCGAAGAAGTGATCACAATTGGCCACCGAGATCTTGTGACTTAACACCCTGCGACTTCTTCCTTTGGGGCCACGTGAAAGAGAAGGTCTACGCCAACAGCCCAGCGTCGATTCAAGACCTCAAAGATGGAATTCGTGAGGCTATCGAGGACATAGGGTAGCCACTTTGCTATTTGGTTATGGAAAATTTCATGAAAAGGATGTGGTCCTGTAGGCGTGGTCGTGGTAGTCATTTGGCTGATGTTATTTTCCATTATTAACGGCATACCTTCCTCTTTATAATGAAATAAAGATCCGATCATTTATCTTAAAAAATAGCATTTTTCTTTGAATATCAAAATAATACCTCTTATTGGAAAACCCGTTACAAAATATAAAAATTGGCCTCCAAAGGTTGAGGGGAATTCAGAACACCCTGTAAAATATCAAAAGCAAAAAAGATTTTGGAACGGTTACGTCTTTCGTCAAATATAAAGGTTTTTGATACAAGCATACTCCAAAAGTGGTCTGACGAAGCCACATAAGGATCGTCAAATTCCCTAGACAATTTTCATTAAAAACTCAAACACTAGCCAATAATATAAGCCTCAAAAAAGGAATGAGAGTTCAAAATGAGGCCTACATTCCTGTTTCTTTTCGTTTAATACACTCGTATAATAATCAAAATGGAAGGTTTGCTACTTTATAGAAAAAGTATATGGTAACGTACCTATTTACTAGCATACAAAGGTAGAAAATTGGTAGAGTACCTTGTGAAAAAAACGGTTAGATCAGGATTTAGAAGAGTACAGCTATTTTCATCTTAAATTAAATTAAATATTTTGGCATCGTAAACATAACGGAGAATCCATAAAGGTCTTACAAAAATTAAAAGGGATTTATAGGAGAAAAATTTCATAATCTGACCACACAGGTATGAACAAATAAATAAATAAATAACAGAGAGAGTAGGCATATATGTGACAGACGGATTTTTTTTCAAAACATACGCAAATGCATTTTAGAATTGTTTTACCGTAAAATAAAAACTCCTTTGACTCGTAAGAGTTAGACTGAAATATTGACAAGAGTCTTAGAAAAGGCACTTGTGAAGAAGTCATCAAAACAATTTGCAATCATGGATGGATTATTCTTGGCTTCTATATAGCCAAAATCGTAGCAGTAGATTACTATTGACATAATTCCTGGAATTCACTAAATTCCAGAATTGTTTAAGTTCAAAACGCATGCGCAACAATGTTGACACATTCAGAAATTTAGTTTCTCTATGCAAGAACTTCAGTCCATTAGTGCAATTTTTGGACGAGGGAAAAAATGGAGTTGTTCCTTGTATTAATGTCCGTTATTTATTGGAAATGATACTACAGATTACAGAAAATATCAAAATCGAGAACTTTCATGGAGTACGAATTCATTTTCAACGCCGTTAAAACTCGGATAAATATCAATGTTTATTAGCAGACGTTCCTCCTAGCAAACCTGGAAAGAGCATGGAATACCTTCAGTTTTCCGGAGGATTAGATTAGAAACGTGAAACGGTGTCTAGATATTGATCTCGCTAGCATTTCCTATGTTGAGGCGAATATTGCTACTAAGTGCAGCGCTATTCGGTGCTCCTCAACCCCGCAGTACCAAGTTAGCAATGTCGGCTACCCAATTGGTATGGCTTCGTATAACATGACTATCAGATCATAAGTACTCCCAGTGGACTTTGCATGCGGATCCTTAAACGTAACTGTCACCTCCGTTCGGGCTTAATCATATTAGCACTTATAAATAAGTGACAGCAGTGGACCACGAGAAGGATGTGATCCGCCCTTTAAGTTAGGAGGGGCTTGAGACTACAGCCTGTAATCTTAAGCTACCAAAGTACTTATTCCAAGCAGTTGTACTAGGTCGTATACATGCAGGCTTCACTATGAACACGCACTATCATCAGAAATCAGAATATGCATATTGTTCAGCACACGAAACACGGAGCATATACACGGCCTTTCCTTTGCTTGTATCCTCCCTTGACAGTACTGAGCATCACTAGCTCCTTTTGCACTTGCCAACAATAAATAACAGTAAATATCTAATAAAACCTATGGTACCTATCAGAGGCGTATCTAGGCTTAAACATTTGGGTAAGCTAGCATATTAAAGAAAGGCGCCACTGTTATAAAAATAAATTTTATTTCATATTGTGAAAAAAAAAATGACGTCCAGCAGTAGTTCAACAATAAGTATATTCATATTTTTTATTAAATAGAAGCATAACAAAAATCTATCTATCTATATGAAGTATTAATTAACAAATGAGGCAACTACAATATCCTCCTTCGTCTAGGTTTTAATCCTGCAAAATTATCTATGACTATATTTAATCCACTTCAGTAGCCAACTCTCTTTCAATGGAGAGTAAAGCTAATCCAGATAATCTGTTTTCACCCATTGTAGATCGTAGGTAGGACTTAATGAGTTTCAGCCTGCTAAGGGATCACTTCGCACCTGCGTTCCTTTACCAATAAGGATAACCAGATAAAATTTTTTATAAAATCGGGAGAAAATGTCAATGACAATTATAAATTTTAATACATTTTTTATGGGCATTTCCTCGATATTTGAATTATTTTTAATTGCTGTGCCTAGTTTCCCTCTGTACATATCTGTAAAAGAATCAGACCCTTGAGTAAGTTCGGCTTTACTGTCGATGACATCTAAATTCAACTAAATTTAGTAGCTACATTTTTACAATGCTAGAAACTTTTATTCTGATTGCGCCTCATTTCATGCAACAAATTTGCCATATTCGCCAGAGGTCGTTTTGGCGAAATGAATAGAATAAAATAGAATCTGTCATATGAATCTGTTTTAAGTAGCGAAACACTACGAAAATTTATGGTCAAAATTTACAATTTATGTCATGTATTTATGCAAACATTTACAATTAAAAAAATTGCATTTCAAATGGAAACCTGCTAACCTTTTACCTCTCACAATAGCCTTTCAATATTTCATAGTTTATACTTTATACATACAGAAACTGAAACTGATACATATATTTCTCGGAAAAAAATTTTTAATTTTAAGCAATCCAATTTTTTCCATCTGCTGAATAGAAAATTATTGGAAGGAAATGCACAAAAGAGAAAATATGGGAGCAAAATTAATTCCGTTTCCATTTTCTGTTTTCGAAAATGTCGCTCATGCTATAACTAGTGCATACAAATTAAGAGGAAAAATTAAGGCTCGTAAGAAAAAATAATCATGTTCATAAAAAGGAGTATAGCGAACCAAATCAATCCAACTTTTATATTATTATTAATAATATATATTGACTTAAATGTAAACTATGTCTAAATACCATTAATCTAATAGGCCCCACGTCCCTGGCCCTGTAATCAGTACAAATTCAACTTTTTTTGGGCTGCTGCTGGCCGCCAAGCGTATAAAGTTTCTGAAGAAAAATTTTCAAGAAATTCACATGAAACAGTTATTTGAAATAAAGCCCGACTATGTGAGTCATATCTTTCCGCTGTGGATTTCTTTTCCATGAAATGAAAGAAATTTTTATGAGAGGCAAACTAAAAACGGTCAAAATTTCGTTGTAGGTGGGTACTTCATCTTTTTTATTATTTTATAGCGTACAAAAATCGTAAAGCCATTCAGCGGCAAATACTGATTAAATTACGACGAAATAAATATGCGTTGTTTTTAGAATTATACTTAAGTACGCATATTAGAAATAAGCTGCTTCACACGAAAATCAGATTCAGTAAATTAATGGTTAAATTCGTAGAATCTGAATTTTGTTGTTAGGAAGGCATTACATTTTGATGATGTGATCTAGGGGTAGCGATCGCTCCCCCTGCTACCCCCCTAGATATGCTTGGTACCTGTGGAAAGAAAGTTTTTATTTCGCTTATTTCGCATCGAAGCGCAAGGAAAACCAGCCAGTACTAAGCCACGCGCCATTCCAATGGTGGGAGGTTAACAAATTTCATATAATGATATTGGATCACTTGCAGAACGCCCACAAAAGATGAACCAATCACACTATCTGAAGGTACTGAATGATGTTCCACTTAATATGGGGGATAAATTAATCACAATAATTGTGTCCTGCAATGCATATTTATACTACCTAGAGTAGAGCATCAAGAAATATTTGCATTTCTTCGAATATTTCGAAATAGCCGTCGCACAAAGCTCCCACCGCAACCATCGAGAATGTTTGACATTATCTTAAATCAACAAGAATTCCAGACATAATAGGATTATCACCGGAAGTGACGTGGAAGGATTATATAAATGCTTGAAGTGGGATTCCTATGGAACTGCGTATATACTGTATAATCTATAGATTCAATGCTTAGAAGTCATGTAGAAATCATTGCGATCAAAGGGGCAAATACAAGTTATTAGGGGAGTGTTGGCCGTAGCTCATTGGAGTTCTTGCGCGTTTACATTTTTATCGTTTGGATGCGACTTTAAAGTTTATCATGAGATCTGGAAAAAGAAAGAATTGTCGGTTCATACTGGGTCTGAAATTTTATTTATAGATTTACTCCGTTAACTTTAAAAATAAAATAGGAAAATATATTGAATCTTATTTAGAGTGATGAAGGTAGGTTATGGGGCGCATTTTACCCATATTTCAACTTTAGTTGACTTCTCATCCGAAGAATCTATATACAAATCTCTACAAATCAAACGAATTCAATTAAAAGCAGGCGCACTCGATCACAGTTACCCCAACCGCATAAATTATTTCTATGATTATTGGTAAAAAAAATCGATCTTGTACGGTTTTATAAAGTTACATTCTATCCCAAGTTGATAGCCCGTTCATGACAGATAGCAGACCAAAATTGACCAGCAGAAAGCCGTATAAAATTGGACCATCTCTTTTAGTTCTGTAGAACAAGGTATTTAAGGTTTTTTTTTTTCAGCGACCGAAATTACCACTATTTTGGATTTTTCAAACAAAAGAATCACATAGAAATAATTATCAGATATTTATCTGAATAGGACAAACCTTACCTTAACCTCATTAAGTGAAATTTAAATTTCTGGCGTAATTTAAAAAAGTATAACAAATCAAACAAAAATGGCTCTTTTTTTGATTGATTTTTTTTTTTTTTTTGGTTATTGCTTAATTATTATTTCAAAATATCTTCTTTTTTTACTTATGAAATAAGAGTAACTTTTTTTTAAATTTTCTTAAAAGCAAGAATTATTTCTCTATTTTTTTTTATTGGTTCTAGGATAACCAGTATTTCACAATGAGAGCTATAAATAAACTTTTACAATTCTTGTCAATAATAAAAGTTATTTTTCGATTTTTATTTGTTAGCCATTGTCTTACAATTTGAATTTATTTTTTGGGTTGATACACAAGAATTACACTGGTCGACACGTTTTTTGCATATTAAAAACGAGTCGGGAATTCAAATTCTTCTAACTCTTATTAGTGTGAATTAAAATGGATATCGATAACTGATATTTCACAAAAAAAAAAAAAGCAAAATATTTTAGATAAGATTAAAGTGAAGCTTTTATCAAAGATTTTATAAGAATTACGGTCCCTGAGTTTTTCTTCATCACCCTATAAAATCTTTGAAAAAGAAATTTCTTTGCAAATGGGGGCGTCGTTTCGTATTGGCAGGAACCGTCATATATGCTCATCAGTATGGCTGGTTCCTGCCTGCCGTATACGTCAAAGCAGGGTTTGAAAGCATAGCAGACAGCAAGCATGGCACAAAAAATCACGCTTATAGATGCTATACTATCGCAGAACTCATTTTGAACTATGTACTATGCTTGCTGCTGCTATTTGAAATTTCACTGATGGGCTTGCTGTTCTATTGCAAGTTGATTTTGCCATTGATGTTGCTATAGCATGCTGTAGAAAGCAGTGATAGCACTGTCAATTGCTGTAATAAAACGAAATATAAAATCAACGATACCTCGCCCTGATGTAGGGAAGGCCTCTTAGAAATTTATTGGAATTTTTTTCTTTACAATTATTATGCATTTTTGCAGGCCGACAACGGCACACATGAATGTATTGTATCTGAAAATAACTCCAGTCGGCCACCAAGGTGATAAAAATTCTGCCAAAATATTTTCTGTAAATTCCTAAGAAGAAATGAATGCTTATTGCTCATCTACGCGACTAGACTACGCTCATAAAAATTGTTAGCGACTCAATCACCCGTTGCCAAATTTCGATTTTCATTGTATTACAGCAATCGACAGTTCTATCATTGCTTTCCACAGCATGCTGTAGCAATATCAATAGCAAAATGAACTTGCAATAGCACAGCAAGCATAGCAGTTCCAAAATGAGTTTCTACTATAGCATAGCGAGTATAGCGCAAGCACATGGATATTTGCTGGTGCTTTTAAACTCTGTGCCAAAGTGAATAGCCAAGCTGACCTCATATATGCACTTAAAATAATTTTTAAATATGAATTATATATGAGGCAAAATACTGTGCCTAGCAAGACTAGCCCTATGCGGAACTAGCATTTCATAGAGAGTTTTGATATGAAATAAATTCATAACGAATTTAGTCAACATGAAGTTGATCGTGTTTGCCGTTAAATCCGCAGTTCGAGAATTGAGTGGAAAAAAACTGTTTTTATAAACGAAAAATCTTTGAAAAAGAAATTTATTTGCAAAAGAGGACGTTTCGTATCGGCAGGAATCGTATACTCAACAGTATGGCTTTGTTCCTGTTCCACTTAATTATCGAGCTGCGAGTTTATCAGCAAACCTGATCAATTTTATATTGACTAAATTCGTTATGAATTTATTTCATAGCATAACTCTCCTACCATATGAAGTTAATTTGTTTTTTTTTTTAGATACAAATCATTAATATTTCCCAATAACTTACAACTTCTTCTCCTTATTCCTGATGTTTCGAAGTTAGATCGGAATAACGTGGAAACTTGAGAATTTTAAATAATTTTTTTTTATTTAATTACAATAATTAATTACAAAAAAAAACAAATGATCAACACCAGTTTTACATATGGAGTTGAAGATATCCAAAGTCTTCAGTATAGTATAGTCGTAGACAACTTTTATCTCCAAAACTAATAAAAGTGGACCTCACCATGTTACATTTATAGTGATGAATTTTCGATCGGCTATCTATTATTATCGGCTTACCAAGCTGAGACGGAATACACTTTTAACTGTACTGAAATTAAATAACTTAGAGCCATGCCCCTGCCAAGGATTATTTTGAATGGGATTCATATAGGTTGCAGCAATTTGAGATTCAAAATGATACTGACCCTTTAAATTGCTTGACTGTTTCATTATTGAAGCAGCTTAGCAGACAATAAACAAAAATTAAGACGCTCTTATTAAATAACGGAATAGCTACTACACTGGATAGAGCTAATTTATTTAAACAATATAATCATAAAATTGTTGTCACGGTAGAAACCAAGAACAACCTGCTCTATAAGCTAACACCAACTTCCTAGCCTAGTATATTCATCACCATTCAAATATGGATCTCTAGTCTGATTTAACAGCACTCATATTTCAATGTGTCTAATGTCTGCAATAATAAGACCGAAGACAACCAACGACCGATGGTCTTGAACTATATTGTTTTTTCAACTTTCAAATATAAAGCTTTTCTTAGAAAGTTCGCTAAAATTTAAAATAATGAAAATCGATAGTTAACTAAACCATAAACCTAAAGATCTCTTATCGACTAAAAGCAGAGAAACCATTTGTGAGGCAAGTAGCTACCCGCTGGTGTTAGGATCAAAGAAGCTGGAGAAATTTCTCGTAGATCAACATTCCGATCAACATATGCAATGCCCCGTCTCAATATTCCAAGCCATGGATTAAGCTAAACCAAATAAAAGCAAATCAATATGGACTCCATGTTTAAAAGAGGTGTAGGTATCTCTCGACCTAAACATAGACCGCGACCTTCTGACAATGTTTCTACATTCTATACGAAGTCTCAATTTTCATAACCATAGATCTACCTTCCCTTATAAAATATGAAATTAGAATAAAGTCAATGATTCAAAAATTTTAATAAAGGTTTTGCCGACTTTGGCGGCATTGTAGATCAACAAGATCGATTTCTCCAGAAATATGCATATTCGCTATCCAAACAATTGCGTTTTACACCAGAATCTGAATTGTTTTAAATTAAAGTATTATCCGCAAGGTGATTCATGTTTTCAAACAGACGCGAATGATAAGAACATACAGCAGCGACCGTACGATCTTGTTTACTCACAGATTGGCGATAATACACCTTTTCTGTACTGTGAGTGAAGAAGCACACGTATACCAGCATTGCGCTAGCTTCGATTCTTATAAATTTTCGTAGCGCTCAGCACTACATTTGTACTCGAGGCATCTATAAGTATTACAAATAAAATTGTGAAGAAGACGTCACACATGCTTTGATTTAATTGCGCTTGATTCATAAAAGAAGATAAGAAATACAAAAACGCGACAGACGCCAAGTGCCAAAGCAAAACAATCAACGATCGGGAAGAGAATCTAGAAGCAACGAGAAATTGACCCAACTAAACTCTCAGATTGCACACAGCACTTTACAGCGAATACGGTACAAAATAATTGATGTGCGGAGTGAAGTTGCGGTCTTCACTCCTCCACTTCCAATAGAACGTACTTGAACAAGTACCTCTATATATTGCCAGCCGTTTTCCATCTCATCAGTAGTATCAAATTATCAATCAGCTAGAACGAGTTAAGAGTGCTGCCAGAAAGCCGATCTCTCTGAAAGTTTAATTTTTTTTTTTTTATAAAGGAAATAAACAAGAAAATTGCCAAAATGCCTTGCGGAGGATGTGGAAATGGTAAGCATAAATTTAATCACTTTTTCAACTCCGTTTTTTGGTGGATTTTTGATCGGATTTTCTAATGGAAATTTTTCACTCTGTTTTTCATTTTCAGACTGCAAATGCACTTCTGAGAAGTGTGGAGACAACTGCAAATGTGATCAGTCTTGCAAATGTGCTTGCAAAACAGGATCGAAGAAGGATTGTTGCAAAGGCAAATAGTATAGAGCTCCTCCATCTTGTTTTTAGAATTAAGTTTTTTGTGAAATTTATAATAATTTGTGATTTGAATTGAATAATAATTGCATAACCGAGTATATGTAAACAAATATTGTGTGTTAATGAAGCTGACCAAGGAGAAGTGTTCGTTTTTTATGGATTTTTTGGTTCTTTTTAGTAATTTGTGATTTCAATTGTTTTCGGATTGATTTGGAGTATATCACAAGTAGTAAAGAGTAGAGAATAACCAATGTCGGAATCCATTGAAAACAAAAGTTCATTCAGACTAGAACAATCACTTAAAAGAACTGTGTGGAATGGATTTAGATGAGGATAGATGAGATTAGATTAGATTAGAGGTTAAGTGGGGCGAATAGCATGGCTGCAGTGCATGTGCATTTCATTGACTTATTGTCCACTGAGTGACGATAAGTGAGGAGTACAAAATTCACTTCTATAAGCATCTTTGAGTCTTACTGTAGCGACCAGTATTGGGAAATTGAGCGATACTCCAATATTGTGGAGAGTTTCGCCCTCAAAAACTTGAAAAAAGGAATAATCGTGTCTCCTTGGAACAAAATCGTGAGAAAAATTATATATCTTTATTTTACATAAAAAATTTAATTTTCCCGCATGATTAAGACAACAATTTTTTTTTTTTTGCAAGTGGACGAGAGATCCCAAGTACGGAGGTCAGAATGGCCCATTGTGTTGTCCTGCTAGAAGCTCTATCACCAAAACCTTCCTGTCCTCTTAATTCCTCTTAATGAAGGGCATCAGGTCTTGGTGATGAAGGTTTTTCAACTCCTCTGCGAGTTGTGGCCAGTAATGATGCCAACCACAGTTCTACATTGTTTCCATCTGAGTCCCACGAGACAATCAGTGATATTTCTATTGGACCCATCAAGAAACAGTTTTGTGTACTTGCAAGTCCTTAGATTCTCCCATCTCTACTGAAGAAATTTATGACTACAATTTTTATTGAAACCGAACGTTCAAAACTATGAAATTCAAATATCAAGCACTTCGAAATAAAAACTTTAAGAACTTGAATGAGTATAAGCGAGTATTGAGACGAAAGACCACCGCTTCTAAAAGAAATACAATTTAAGTGTTTCCTTAGGTATCATTTGGAAACTCTATCCAGAAAAATTAGCAAAGGCGCAAGTAAGTAACTCAACACCTTCTATATAGTCATCACTTGGAAGCTCTATAGAAGATTATTTGAGGAGCGCCAACAGAAGTGCAACAAGGGCTGATTTCATATAATTTTCCAAAAAGTTTTCAACTGTAGATTTTTGTAAAGTAACGCATTTCTTATATTTTAAGTAGTCCACTAAAGCATTTCTTCGGAAGCATTTACCGCTGCCGTTCTCCATCCCAGTTCCTTGCCTCATAGGCATGCTTGCAATTCCAAGCACCTTACTACTATTCTTGGGAAGCAGTTTTGAGGTGCACTTATGAAATTAAAGAAGAAGCACTGCGATAATTATTTTAAAAGCTCATTAAAGCTTTTCAAAAGACATCTTTAAAAATCTTTTTCGCCCATCATTTAGCATACCTCTTCGAGTGCTTCCTTAGAACAACAATGAAACGCTTACCTGTGCGGACATGTCTAGTAAAACCACAATGAACAGGGATAGAGAAGAGAAGTGTTTCGATCTTTCAGGGAAGCGCTTCAAGAGATTTTTTAGAGCACTCTTTTTTTCAAAGGGACCCTCCAGAATACTACATACATATATGTAAGGAACACAATGTAACAATGATAGTAATAAATCAAATGGCGGAGCTTGAACGGTTTTTTTTTCTGAACCTGACTAACGCGATATACGATCAGTTTTTTTTCGAAATTCTGTCTAACCAATTTAGAACACATGTCTTGCGGTTGATTGCAGCCATTACATTTTTCCATATACCCAAAGTAAAGCAAAATGGGAGCACTACCCTCAGGGAGTGTAGTATTTTTTCCGCTAGGGATCAGAGATATGAAATCGTCTAGGGCTTGGTAATTGAACTCTTCGAAGCAGGAAGGATAAAGAATTCAAAGGAATTCAAAAGTACGAAGTTTGGAGCAATGCAGTTATTTTTGACGATATATAAACCTTTGGAGCAATCCAATCACAAGTTCAAGAGAATTGATAAATATTAAAAGAAACTGTAAAAAAATCTTTCCAAATTTAGAACGATTTAATGGATAAATTTATTTGAAAATTAAATTAAATTGGGCTTTAAAATTTAATAATGTTTATTTGAAATTTCATAACTCAATTCAAAAGTATCATTTACAATTTGCAATCTTATCATACCCTGATAAAATCTGTTGGGTATTATGTGTTTGATTCAAAATTATTAACCCGGGATTAATGCTTTCTCCGGCTTGCCAATAACCCTTCAGTCACTTGTTCGTAACTATGAAACGAAGTTAAAACCAAACAAATTCGTAATCTGCAATCCCTAAAACTTCCCAGCTATCGATTTTTATGGTCAGATTCACATAAATGAACAAATTCGATTGCCATTTAAGCTGTCAATTCATTTTTAAATTTCGACCACAAATTCGTAATTAGCGACCATAAAATCCCACAGATATCAGTTCCTAGTCAAATCTGACCATAAGTGATAAAATTCGTCCCCCATTTTGGAATCATCGTATTGATTTTATGTTATATAAACTTCTCAAAGTGTGGCAAATTTTATCTGAAGACAAGACAAGAAGAGTGTAAAAGTAGCGTTAAAGGTCTTGAACCACGTTGGTTTTCAATTCATACAGATAATGCCATATATTTATATATCCTTATCATAACCAAAACATTTATAATACGTCTATTCCCCGAAAATCTCCGACACCCTTTAAACTATTCCAAAATTATTTCAATTCACTTGGAATATTATAATTTAACTTTAAAGGAGCGTTTACAATGACAGAATAGAGTGGAGTTAGCTTTTACCAGTGTAGCGTGCATGCACAATAGAGAGTGAGTTTCATTCGGATTTTCGAAATCATATGAAAATTGTGTGACAGATTATCATGTGTTAACTTTTTTCGATTCTAATTTCACGCTGGCATTTCTGAAAGCTTACAAACTGGAATTTCGAACCACTAGCATGTAGATGGCGTGGAAAAAGCTCCATATTTCTTTTTATCATAACAAATATGTTTTAACGTTATTTTCTGATTTAATACTTTTTATCAATGCTAATAAAAAACAAGAGGTCTTTTGTGCAAACTTCATGATTTAAAAACATATAAATTTTGTTAATTTTTATCTAGTTTCGAAGCAATCTGTGATATAACAGGTGTCTCCTTTTTCGAATTTATTGTTTTGACAACGACAAGCATTAGTATTTGACGTCGCTATGGCATTTTGTTATATTAATTTCAAAGTTTGTTATTGATTTGGCGTTGTTATAGTGATTTGTTACGTTTAATTTCAAAGTTCGAATTTTACTCTGCGCTGTATTGTGAACAGCTTCGCTCTGGACTCAAAGCTCACTCTGCTCCACTCTGCATTGTGAATGCAGCATAACACTGCAGAGCAGACGCTACGGCAAAACTTTCAGGATTCAGCTTCGAATCGCCTGGTTCGAATTCTATCAAGAGCCGTAAAAAATACTATTATTAAAATTTTTTTTCGCTCGGTATTACTGAATTATTTTATGGGAAATATAAACCATTTAGTTTTATTTGGCATTTGAATCAGAAAATCGGTTGCTCCGTTCTTGATATAACATTTTTTGAATATGACGTTTCATTGTACAATACGAGATTTCTAGCCCCAGATATTTGAAGTCATCAGTGTAAAAGCAGCTGCGTTTTATCACAGATGACACAAGAACTAGATGTCGGTGTAATACTACAGCAGAATATACAAATTTTATATGGCTACTGCTATATTTTGGAATGGACCACAAAATTAGAAATGATAGGTATACGTCGACTGTGGAGTGATTCATATTATTACGTATCTGTCGTGTTGAGGATGTCGATCAAATGTATACAAAATTGCTGTTAAAATAACAGTTGCTCTCGGAATACTCTAAAATATCTTATGATCTATTTCGGAATGCATCACCCATTTCACAATCTGTATACTCTGCTCTTGTATACCATACGATATCTAGTTCTTGTGCCATCTATGGTTTTGCACAAATTTTTACGTATCAGACACGGTTACAATTTTAAGGAAACATTAACTTTTGATTTGGATAACAAACGAGCGAAACGTTTTCAAACACACAACACGCACCCTTGCACTAAATGGCTTGAAAAATATTACTCCGCCTACACTGCCTCAAAAACTGTACAGAAAAGCCTAATCGCATGTTGCGCCAGATAACAATCAATAGATTTTGTTCTCATTCGGTAATAAGAACGCAGGGCTAAACCGGAGCCGTCTTCAGGTGCTTTCAGATTAGGTCATGGTAAAAACCTGATCGCCGAGCCTAATTATATGTCGGCACACCAAGGATCTTACCTGACAGGTCGGTACGACACGTTACAGTAGCGACATAGTATTGGTGCGACATTTTTCACGTCAATGTCGTACCACAAAGAACTCACTCCGTCACGGTCATACATGCTATGGACTAAATCAGCACATTTTGTTAATTTCACGATAAAGTTCAATAGTCAACTCGGTAAATGCTTTTTATCGGCTGACAAGACATGCTGCAATGCTGCATACCGAAAACTAGTTGCATATCAACCGCGCAGTGTAGATCCAGCATAGCAACGACAAAAATGGCTCCGTTATTTTTGCATGAATATACATGAAACTTTTTTTGTCGTTGCTTCTGTATTAAATAACAAACTCTTGCGAGGAATTCATTTATTACAGCTGATATGGCGCAGCAGCTGTAGGAAAAAAGAACAAACAACAACACGAGAAGTGAACAAAAAACCAAACCAAGGACCAAACAGGAGAAAAAAAGAGACATTAAATCGAACTGAGACGCTGTAAATAAGATAAACCAAAGGATGTGAAAAATCATCAAACTAAATCCAAAGAAGGAAGACAATGAAGAATTTTTAAAGGCGCAAAAGCACTTGACTTGAATTTTATATAATTGCCTCTATGATGATTGCTGTGTCTGTACAATTGACTCAAGTATATACGTATTGTTACGTGCAATAAGAAAGGACAGGCGACATCTATTGAAATTACTAATTATGTACGGACGTGAACAACTTTAGGTTCGGAGAATCGATGTTTCTAGAATGGAAACTTCGAGAAGGCGCTGGACAATTTGTAGAGTATAAATACAGTACTTGTGATCGTCTTGTTCCAAACAGTGTAGTGAACGTAGTAAACGGACGAATATTAATTAAATTGTGGTAATTTGAAGTTAAGTACTACCGATAACTACAGAAGAGTTGATTTGTAAAGTTGATAAAAGTAAATACTAGAATGTAGTAAAGGGAACTCGTGAATTATATTTGAAATTTCGTCTTTTGAATAACGAACCGAAAGCCACTCTCGTAACAATATACATAATTTATAGAAACATATGAAAATCGAAATAAAATATTAACAGCGGTAACATCAAAATCAGCAGAAGTATGCCCACAGCTGTCGCATTTTTTCTGAAGAACAAGTATTAGAAGTCTTGATGTCGAATTTCATAGAAGCATAGCATAGCATAGCACAAAAAGCGTACCTCACCGTATTAAGTGGATATGCTCATTGTCCTACGTAGGCTTACTATTATCTAGAAAAAAAAAATTAAGTCTACAACTTTCCCAGCCTGATTACCTGTATTGACCACCACAAAACTCAAATAAGAAAACATTCTTTTACATAATATTTTTGTATTTTTCAATCAAACTGGCATGTTAAGAAAAAACCAATAAAATTAATAAATTTGTTCAACACTTGTTTATAATTGGACTGAAAACATTTACAACAAGAGATTAATTATAATTGATTAAAGATCAATAATATTATACCCTGGATGAAAATGAAAGTGATATAAAGCGAAAACCCAAAGTTTTGTATGACGCGTTCTCAGACAACGTCTAAATATGAAATGAAAAACGAAAATTTTGTATGGCAGCCTTTTGAAAGAGTTACCTGATTTATCCCATTTTCGGATTTAAATGTACACTAAGGCCGTATGCAAAATTTCAGCTTTCTAAGTAAATGCATTCTCGAAATAAAAATAACTTTTATTGTTTCGCATTGTTTTGCATTGTTTCTATGCGTTACAAACAAAATAACAAACTTAGTGTTCTCTATGATTTCATCATCTAGATTTTAGGGTATAAAAATAATTATTAATTTACTGGACTACACTGCACTGCTGTTGGCGCGAGTATTAAAGAACTGAACCCAAGTAGTCTTCAAAACTTTGACATTTTCGAAAAGATTTTGCACCATATATTGCATACATTTAGGCAATTTAGTGATACTCGTAATGCACTGATTTAAAATTTACACACATAACTAATTTTATATTTTGATTTACCAAAATTTCAAGTTGGACCAGAAATGAACAAAAAGATGCAAGTTATTGAGGATCTGCTGTGTCGAGGAAAGGATTGTAATTTTGCGGTTACGTAGTTTCACGCAAAACTAAACTGTAAAATTTAAAACAAAACTAAATTATTATCGCTATTTTTCTGTAAAGAAATACAATTTCCTAATAATGATGCTTTGTAAAGGTTAAATTAAAGAGGAGACTCTAGGCTTTCGAGATTTTGTAAAAAAAAAGTGCATGTAAAATAACGGAAATATAAAAAAAAGCAAAATTTTGAACTTGAAGGGTCATAACTTTGGAGCGGGGAGGGGTACGGTGGTGGTTGAGCATTCATAGGAAAGACTACAAGGTTGTGCATACAATTTTGTCTTAAAATAGACCGTACATTCTGTACTTTTCCAGATATAGGGTGTTTCATAAAAAAAGAGCATATTTTACTAATCACCCTGTAACTCGGTAGGGTAATATTTTGCCTTCCCCCCTGCCATACAATTTTTTACTTCTCTGGAGGAGAGGAATAATTTGGCAAAATATAGTCATATTAGTCTGGGACACCCTGTATAATTGGGTCTTTCCATCAAGAAATAAGTGCAAGATGAATTAAAGATGAAGAGAATAGTTTTGGTAGCTTTTAACTACGTAAATCATATACAAAAAAAAGTGCATATCAAAAATTAAGAAATTTGCTTAAATGTGCTTTGAAAAACACTGTTTGAAAAATGCTTCCAATTAAATCAAAAAAGTCTTCATAAACCCACTGCTAGAAGCTACGTAACAATGTTGGATACATTGTTAAGAGGATATTATTTATCGAAAGTAACAAATTATCAGAAAATAATTAAAAGCAAAATACACTCCTAACATATACATGAAGTTAGCTAAACCGATATACTCTATTCTTAAAATGTTTATAATATTTTTCAAGTTACTTACACCATAGATGACACACAAACTAAATATTGCATGGTATACTAGAGCAGAGTTATAGATTGTGAAATGGTTAGTGCATTCCGAAATGGACCACAAGGTGTCTTAGAATGTGCGAGAAAAATTTGAAATAATATTTTTGATGAAAAAATATCTATTAAACTAGACTTGAGTATATAAAGTGTATTTCAGATAAGGATGTTATCCTTGCAAAAGGTGATATGGGAATTTGATTTAATAGGATATTTCATCTTATAAGTGCATTTACAATTTTTTGCTTATATCTATCTTCAAAACGATCTAAGACACATTTTAAAGCAAACAAATTATTCTTAATTTAAGAAAGTTTTGCAGATTACACATAAAATAGTTGTCGAGATATAAAAATTTAAATTCAGACCTTTTGCATGAAATATCACATTTTTTGTACTAAAAGTCGAAAATTTCTCGTAGATTTTTATTTTATTTTATTACCTTAATTAAAGCCCAATTTTTTTCTTTTAACTGCATTTTATTTCATCGCCAAAAGTTATAGAGCCCAACGCGCTATAATTACTCTTCATGTTTATCTAAAATATTATAACTCGCACAAAAATGAATTCAGAAACATCTGTTCTTATCGAAAAGATCATATGGAGTTCTAAGGCCACTTCAGGTTAATAAACTAGACTGTTTTATACAATTATCTGTGGCATTTGAAATGAAAGTATAGTATATAGGGTATCCCGTAAGTGGTGTGATACCCGAAGGCTATGGATAGGTCATACTTAGACGAGCAAAAAATTGTTTGGGCGAGGGGAATCCTAACGGTTTCCGAGATAACGGGACTTAAAGATATTTGGGTATGTTTTTATAGATCACCCTGTAACTTTTGAATGTTACATCCTATGATGATGACTTAAACTTTGGTAGATAGTTCATCGTTGGACCTTTCCATTACTTTAGCCATTTTCGCTGGATATGCTTAAGAAAAAGTGCAAAAAACGCAGAAAGGGTTACATTTTCAATAAAGAGTGTGATAGGTAATTTTAAAGTTAAGGTTTTGGGCTTCTTAAATCCAATATGAAAAATTGGTACTAATGATGTGTTTTTTGATAAAAATAGTAGTTAAATAAAAAAAAACTAGTAAAAATTCCGAAATTTAAACTTTGTTGAGCCATAACTTGAAAACCGGAGAGAAGGAAATTTATAGACTATTGAAAAGATCCAACGATTTTCTATCTATCAAAGTTTATGTCATCATCATCATAAGGTGAAATGCTCAGAAGTTACAGGGTGATCTATAAAAACATATCCAAATATCTTTAAGTCCCGTTATCTTGCAAACCATTATGAGCAATCGCCCATACATAAAATTTGCAACAATTTAAAATTTATGCGCTTTTATCGGTAATGGTTAATGCCAGCTGAAAGTATTTCTGGCTTGATAGACGATTGTATTTTTCTCTGGTATTTGTGAATTTAATTAGAGTCTATAAAAATAAATATGAACATTTTTCAATTCCATTTATGACTGATTCTAAAAACTGCGAGTTCAAGTCTCGTATGGGGCAAGATATAAAATATTCTATAAAATTATTTGTTGAAGACTACTGATCTCTGACTTTTCACTAAGAACTTTCCTTGGAACTAACAGATAAAGTAAAAAAGCTAGAAATTATACCAGACAAAGAACTGAACTGTGGAAACCACACCTAGAAGACAGAGTGAACAAAGCCTTTGTTCACTTCTTCGATGTAAACGTAAAAATACTATGAGAGGGACACAAGAATGTTGGCCATTTAGTTAGCGACAGTGTCGCATTTAAAGCACAGTGAACGCCACGCGACAAGTATGCTTAACTGCTGTCAATGTTTTATTTATTGTGAAAGAAATGGCAACAAGGAAAAAATTAAGAAAAATCTTGAAGTATAACAAGCTGATGCGGCTTACTTAAAATTGCAAAGTATAACGAAAAGACAAAAGAGAAGATAGTGGGTCTATGAAATTAATAAGGATCGGGAAAGCTTAAGATTTTTTCAAACTTCTTTCTATGTGATGCGAGATAGGGATCCCGATATATTTTTTAAAGCCATAAGGATGTCAGCACAACAATTTGATGCATTCCTAATAATGCTGCGTAAGAATTTAGAGATGCGGTCAATCCGAAGACCGATTTCAGCAGACTGCAGTTTAGTTGCAATATTAATGTAAGTAATATTAACTAATATTATCTAATAATAAATGGTATAAATACCAGCATACCTTTCACATGGTGGTCCCAGAAGCATTTACGCATGGAAATTTAAAATGGGATTATAAACATTTGCTAAATTAACAATAGAAACTTGTGAGGTTGATTGCAATGAATGTTACCAATATATTTAGCGCCACCGAATAGGATATCGCAAGCATTCAATTGCCAATGGCAATTTCCTCACTGCATTGGCGGTATTGACGGCAAGCATATCCATATTGTCTGTCCTCCAAGAGGTGGTTCCCAAAGGGTTGCCATAGTGTTATTTTGCTTGTTGTATGGGACGCTAACTATTGTTTTATCATGGTGGATATAGACTCATTTGGAGATCACAGTGATGAAGGTATCTTCCAAGAAAGCACCTTTGGCAAAAGTTTCTGAAAGGGCATTTCCCTATCTCAAATTCAGATGAACTACCCAACTCTAGCTTAAAATTTCCTTTTGTTTTTCATGGGAAATACCGCAATCTAATGTGTCCTTATCCGGGTAAAAGTCAGTTAATAATTACCAATTCTGCATGTTAAATTTAACAGATTTATTCTAGGTAAAAATCTCTCAGCTGAATACGAACACGATAATAAACGAATATCTCAAGCTCGGATGAGAATAGAAAGCGTGTTTGGAATAATGGCATTCACAGGTGGCGAGTTAATCAGAATGACATCCATGCATGCATGCATGAATGCATCCCAAAAAATTTCAAAATTGTAAAAGCTGTGTGTGTCCTTCATAATTATCTCACATTCAATTCTTCGCGATATTGTGAAGAAAGTTATACGGATCACATTATTAATGGAGAAATTGGTATCCGGAACATGGCGAAATGAGGCTCAGAGCCTGATGTAATATGTAACAATGCTTTTCGGGAAGAATTTCGCCTTCGACATACTCTTTGTACATATTTATTTATAAAAATATATATATTAAGATTTTAGTCAGTGTTATATATAAATTTTTATTTAAAAAATGATTTGTCTTAATTGTATTTTGACGCCTCAACTTTCACTAAGTTCATAACATTGCACTGAAGGTCCATTACTTGGAAAGGCGACAATTGTAAATTTTATTATTGTTTTGGATAATGATTTGAAAAATATACCCAAGTAGGTGTCTTCTTTTTATTTCTCATTAAACTTTTCAGCCATGCCATGGAGAACATCTGAAAATCGTCCCTACTATCAGAATCCCTGGCCTTTTGGGAATGGCTATCTGCAATGGGTGTAGAAGCAATTGCCTCCCAGCTCCTAGTAAACCCAGGTTCCCCTAATTGGGTGAACTCTCTTAAAAAACTGGAATTTTCCTCCGAAATTGGAATGAAAGAATTTTGTGCTGAAGTGAGCTCTGTAGACATATCATCCTCCTCTTCAAATTCAGGATCATAGTTAATGGAATGCCTTGAAGTAAATTTATTTACATATTGATTCACAAATGTATATTGTATGTTTACACTTACTTTCTTGGAGTTATAGAGTCCCATAGCATATGTATGAAATGAGTATTTCGAAATATTTCCACTGTTTCCCGTCAAGTGCACCACTTCCAGGAGGTCCCTTTTGCATACGCACCTCCTCATGTATTGATCTCGAATAAATATCCACCTATTTCTAAAGTTTTGGGATTAGTTAAAATGCACAAAGAGAACTTATTAATGAAAATACCGTCCACTTTTAACTCCGCGCTGAGCTTTTTCCACATTCGATCCTTCTTTTGCTGATTCTTATACATAGGATGACACTTATCGTATAGCATAACTTTTTCCCTCATTTATTTATTTATTAATTCCTCCTCAAAACAAATAATATCTCAAAATAATTAAAGAAAGAAATTTTATTAAAGTTTTTAATAACTTGTTTATTTACTATTACCTTTTAATTTCCTATGTTTACAAAAATAACCAAATTCCGATAGCAAGAATGTCAATCATAATTAATATCTACACAGAAATGTTAATTATGTTGGCGACAAATTTAGAAATTTTCTCAATTTTTTTGTTGGCAACTTCCCACGTCGTCCTCATTGTGTTAAGAATCTATGAAAGCAACCAAATTACGGCGCCTTTATTGTGTCACTTTCTGTGTTTTGGCCTTAAGGTATTCGTTCTTGGGGTGCCGGGTGACAGCAATATATATAAGTAAAAACAAAAATTTGGACGTCTTGGAGCAGTCTCGGACACTCCTTTCTCCACAATCAGTATTGCATCAAAGCATCTTACCACTAATATTTCAGTTGGGGCCAACTATGATGCTGTCGTCTGGTTAGATAACCTCACGAGCAGAACAACAACGCAACTGTGTGGGATACCCAACCCAATTTCACTGAAAACACTCTTCGAACTTAACAAGCTAACTACTCTCGTTTCAATTCTCCTCACTTACAACTCATTTCTTAGGGATCAACTACTAAATTCAGGATAGGACTTGTTGACAACCCTATATCCTGAGGTTTGTGGAACTGTCCGGCTCTTTCCGGTAAGCGGTACAGATTCTTTGGCTTACATCTCTGAAATAGACTGAATGAAATTAAAAGGAAGGGTTGAAACGAATATTCTAAACTTGTAAATCTTGAGGGTGAACAATTGGTCTCGTAGTTGATTAAGTTTTAGAGACCCTAGGGTTTCCAAATTCTTTTGAATCGATCCATCCATCCAAATATATATCAGTTCTATTCGGAAATTGTTACTTTCTATAAAATTTACTATATTCCTGCAATCTTCATAAATTACAATTTCTTATAATCTCCACAAAGTCATCAATTCCCCGCGATTTTTGCAAAATTAACGTACATATTTAATTATTCACACCTTAAATTCTTCACAAAAACTTAAAAAATATTTCAATTAACATTTTAGGTCACGCTCAGTCGAGACTTACATACATAGTAGTATAGTATAATCTTAATGAAAGTAGTCCGAAATAATCTAAATTTCTCTTCAAAGATCAGATGATATTTTTTTCTGTATGCATTCGAATCGTAGTATTTATTGATGTACCCAGCCGGCTTATGATGCTTTTCAATTAATATTCCTAAAAGCTTTTTCCTTGAGCGGTGAAGTTCCGCAACACTACATCTACCCACATTTGTATAAATATCTAAAAAAGTCATAAAACTCAGGCAAAAATAAAATATCTTTTAACTACCCGCATTGTTAACAGTACATACAGAAAAATTCAGTACAGATAGCAAAATATTGCCATTGCCACAACACTTGAATACTGAAAATATACTTTGTTATTTATTATTTATGTAAATTAAGTTCAAAATTGCATTTCTTATTGGGTAATCATTTCTTCTCTCTAAAAAAAGCATTTTCAAACAATATTCAATAGACACATTTGGTTTAATAAATTATTTAGACCTGCATTGGAAAAATGAAAAATAGCAATGCATTTTAAAAGACTTGAAAACTTGAAATTCTTTGGAATTTTTCCTATTATAAATTAAGCTCAGAGCTAAGAAAATAAAATTGCTAAAATCTTTTAAAAAACAGAATTTTTTATTTTAGGATTCGATTGATAAAGTTATTTGAAGCCCTCGTATCTCCAATCAATAACCAGTGTGATTGTAGAATGTGATTTTTTGGAACAAAAAAAGCGGCTATAATTTCTAGTCTATACCTACTCTATTCCCGAAATTAACAGAATAAGCCCTATTATGCAGATCTATGGAAATTTAGGATAACTAACCTATTTCGTCACATAATAAGTGCATCTACGCGTTACAATACGCTACCAAAAGCAATATAACTATTATGATGTCATCTAGGATATAAAAACTTCCGAGCTCTTATTTTTTATAAAATCTTCAAAATTGAGTAACTGCATTAAATTTGTCAACAGTGTCCATGCATTTCGAAATATGTATTCCAAAGATATTTTTTTTTTTTTCAGCTAACGCAGCCTCCGTACGTACCTAATTAGTTCAATGTTATTCCAAAAATACTCCATCCAGAAGAAATTACACTCTTGCGCATCGCAATCAAATTACGCGAATGAAATCTATCGTTTCAAAGGAGCATTTGAATGTATCTCAGGAGGCAGAAATTCAAAATGCACATATTAACAAAGCTCGGACGGAATTACTTTTATCATGACAAGATCGGCATGATTTTCAAAAAGATAATAATAAATCTGTTTCGGGCTCAAACGATTCAATTAAGCACACCTGTGTAGTAGAAATAGCGTTCTTCTTTCCACTTGTTTTGAGCCAGTAATGTGTCTGTGGGGGCGTATCGTGCGAAAATGTATTTCGAAATCATGCCAGCTCATCACTCTATACGCCATGGGTAGCGGTCAAATGTTATTCTGAATATTTTATCTGAAGATCTATGTACCGTGAGTAAGAGGACAAAATATATAATAATGATTGATGTAGTCTTGAAGACGTGTGGAAAGCCTTAAATAGCCACAATTATGATGATCTTCAAAAATTTTCTATATTTTTAGAATTCCTGTTGAATTCGTCCACTTACACTAAGAAAACCATGTATAGATTCCGATGTGAGCGTTTTCTTTGTTTTCAAAATTTTACTCTTAATCAAAAATTAAGAAATTTACACTTGGCCTCATACGGGGTCTATGGAACTCTGTGGAGGAGGATGAATTTATCTTGCGTTGAACAAATCCCTATAATCGAGCTCCTGATAGATAATTTAATCTCTGGCAAAATTTTCTCTGCGTGTGTATTTGGAACGTATAAATAAAGAATATATATAGGATGAGACCGTTTTAAATATGTATTTCAATGTAATAATACCGTACGCTTTAGACACTACGACTAATATAACGTAATGCTTGGCTTATAAAAACTATAGTCTAGCTCGAAACCAGGTATTTTGTGCTCAACCTCCGACCCTTAATCAACCGTGGTGAACCGAACCGTGGTGATATCGTAAAGAGTTTCTTAAATTCTGTGATAACGAAATTTTGTGCGATTCGTTTAGCGATTTTGTGATCGTTTTTGATATTAAAGTGCTTTAATTGAAATCTTAATAAATACACAGTAAAAATGCCTGGTCCTGGTCGTCCATTGTGGCAGGTTAGTTGGTGGAAAGAAAAGTTTTTCTAGTTGTACGAGTATGAGTCAGTGATGTGCAATTCTATATCTATGAGATTTTATGTATATTTTTCATGAATATTATTTCTGCAATTATGATTGACATTGAAGTTATTTTCTACTTCTAGCAGTAGTGTAGTGCATTCAAATTTGATTGGCCTAATATATATCAATAATTAAGGTTTACAGAAATACATTAAATATGAATTTTGTTTGATTTATGTGGTAATGTTTCCATGCTGGCTAAATATCATATATATATCAGTATTTACGTATTATCTACATATTGATGTTTGTATATTGAGAAACGATTTCAAGAAGAGTGTGCTGAAGAATGTTATTTTGTTTGTTTAGTTTATTTGAAATGAATTTTAGTAAGCCCGATCGATTTTTTTTTTTTCAAAATAAATATAACCTATTTGTGAGGATTTGATATGCAGATAAATAAATCATTAGGTGGTTTTTTTTTAATAACTATTTAGTTAAATGTAAAATATTATAAAATGCAAAATGCGTAAATCAATTCATAATTCAGATTCTATTTTATATTTGAGGCGTCCATTTCGAAAACCCGTCATATTAGCGTCAGAAAATGAAGAGATTAGTTTTCATAGCTTAATTTGGAATAATTGTAATTTTAAAGGTTGGTATTAATCAAAATTGATAGGTACCCAAACTCACATTAATGCACGAAAATAAAAATAAAAACAAAAAAATGAAATATGCATTTTTCATATAGTGGGAGCTAGATGTGAGATATGGCTGGTTTCGGAACAATTAATTATTTGAAAAAAATAGGTTTTGGAATAAGTTTGATGGTAGAATTGAAACATTTTAGGTTTTTTCTATATTATTTTATTCAACAAAAATGATGTTTGTTTTACTTTATAGAACTAATACTACCATTATAAAAATAAAAACTTTAACACGAAAAAAATCAATCTCTTCGTTAAAAAATGACAAAACAAAAAATTAACAATCGTCTGAATTTTAAAGAAAAACGAGTTTTAATCATCCTCATTGAAATAATGCGTGCTGATTCTATGTGGCTATCATAACCATGTACTACAGCCAACTATGTACATATACAACTCCAATTTGCGATTAATTTATCCATCATCTCCATTATACTCCTTTGGATGTCGGAAATCTTCTCTTCTCCTGTTTAACAGGAACTCTATGGAGTAGAATTTCGGATTGACACTGAGAAAATGTCCAACTTCTTTTAGAAGAGACCTGTATGACTCATATTCGACTGGTAATTTTCCCTCTGGAAAAAAAAAACATATGTTGAGAACCTTTAAAATGGTACCTAGCTGGAGATTTTTGCGTTTATGACACACATACTTAACAGTGCTGTTATATATGATTTGACATGCAAGGTCGAAGGTCACTACAAATTAAAGGCCATGAGTTTCGCCACTTTTTAATTTTCTAATTACCCAACGCGACATCCGGCTCGAAGGACCAAAAAATAGTGAAGATTGTTAATACTTTTTGATAAGAAACTCATATTTGCAACTGTGCAAGAATGAGTGCCGATAGACTATAATTATATTGTTTGCCAAATTTTATAATAAAATAGCACCGTATGAGTTATTTAGTTTGAAATTTAGAACAAAATACGTGATAAGATGAGTATGTTGATTATAGTTGGACTACTATCTGCATTAGTTTAATGATGAAATTGGTCAGGGCTTTTCCAAACTGAAACTTTCCAGTCTATTCCTAGTATGTTACTGCCAAATTCTTTGACAATTCAAACTGGAGCCAATAAAAAATCATTCTCACCATTGTAGAATTTTTATTTTGTCTAGGACATCCATCTGCGTAAAACCCCAGTACAGCTATCAAATTGAATATATATGGACTGATGATCCAATACCCTAAAGTCTTGATTTTCAAGTCAAGTATTATTCGTTTATTTCCAAAGCGGTGAAAGTATATATTTTTTACGATGAAATATTCAAATATCTTAGTTTAAATAAAATTAAAAAAATAATTTAAAAATATTTATAGGATCTAACAGTGAACTTTTGTGTGTTTTGAAGTTAAAGTTAAATAGTGTAAATTTTACTAACTAATCATATTTATTAAAGAAGTCTGAAGAAAATAGAAATACTATATCCAAATGGACTTGCACCACTTTCAAAATAAACAGCTCATATATATCTTGCGACAGTTCTTTTTCTGTATTGCTTTTGAATCTCCGATGCAAATCGTAAATTTATAACAGCACAGTTGATTCGTGTAATAAGAAGTGTAGTCTGAAAGCGTTGGAAGAAATAAAATTTGGGAGTTCCGGAATTTTTTGGTCTTATTATTTTTATGAAGCTCTCGACCTTCAACTTATAGCCTCGTTTCTTTTTATGAGTTCTATCTACTTGACTAACATCAAAGTTACTGGAGGACTGCAGGTCGTCCATGGATAGGCTGTATATCCACAACAACGTATCTCTTTAGTGAGTTCTTTGTCATATGGGTATCATAGGGAATGAAAGAGTTGACCATCTAGCTAGGTCTAGCACTCGCTGTCCGTTCCTTGGACCGGAACTCGCCGTAAATTGCCACTTCGGATATCGGATCCCTCATTAATGTCGATGCTCGTATGAAGCATCAGCAGAGGTGGGCAAACCAGAACACTTGTAGGTGTACAAAACTTCTTCTTGAGGGGTCCAAAAAAAATTTCTCTGATTTTCTCTTAGGGCTTAGAAGGAAACAAAGGTGGGAGTTGTTGGCCACCCTGATGTCTGCCCTACCTGAAATGAGAGCCTGAGAGAATCAAACACTTTCTGGGTACTTGTCCGGTCTTTGCCGGGAGCAGGCCGGACACGCTTTGGTCTGCCCTCCTATCTGTGGATGATCTGAAAAATTTGCCTCACCAAGACCTGACGCCCATCATTAAGAGGACAGGAAGGTTTTTCTGAGAAGGTTTTTAGCAGGTCAGCACAATGGGCCACCCTGGACTTGTGTATTTTTTCTAAAGAAAGACCTTTCGAACATTCGGTTAATGCAGATTCAGAGTTAATGTTGAAGTTGTTCGTAAAAATACTTAAAAATTATTCATAGTTTTCAGATGTACATAAATAGTTTCGTCTGAATTATAATTTGATCTGACGAGAGGTGCTTTCTTAAGTTAATCTTGGCGCCTCCGGAGAGTATATATTATGTTTATGTGATGAACGTTGCTATTGAATTAAATTTCCATAATCATGCAATTACGATTAACATTTATTCCGTTCCTTCTGGAGTCTACAAGAGTATTAAACTAAAATTATCTATGGGATTAGAAGTAACGAAGAGCAGATGAGTAATGAAAGTCTGTAAAGCAACCAGCCAGCTAAATATATGTGGTTCAGAAGTACTGTCATCTAAATATGGCATATTTTGATCATATCTTTTTATTCAAATTAGAAAAGGGGAGGTGGGTGAAGCATTTTTGGATTCTACTACTAAGGTATGACATATATCAATTGAATGTGTTTTCCGCACTTATTATATAGCTATTGTTTACTTACAGAGCGTAGAGCTCTAGACCGCTCATAAACGCCTAACATTCTAATTAATGTCGTTCACTACAACTATCACTGAAGCAAAAGCTATTTTACCCCGAGGGATTGGGATCTGTATTTCCAATATTATATCATTTATAGAGTTAAAATTTGTTGTTGTTTGTACGTTTTCAATGTTTCAATCACTATCCGCAAGATTTTTAATTGCTCCATGTCTACTTGAAGTCGCCAGGTACCTCGCTTTTTTTCGAAAAATCCGAATCGTCCAGCTTTAATGTCATTTCTATTGTACCAGCTGGATTTCTACCCATAAAATCCAAATCGTCAGAGTATCCAAGTAATTAAGTAATTGCTTGAAAGCTTTTGTATTAATATATGTAAAATTCTTTTTTTCCTTAAATGGTTTTTAATGTCAAAATAATCGACTAAATAAAATGAACTTTTCTACTGATTTTTTCGTGTTTTTATTCAGGTCAGCAACCCTTGCATGACTTAGAATGAACTGAAAATGTCACTTCACATTACAAATTCAAAATAATATTTCGAATTTAAGCACTTGTAATGCTTTAATTAGGCGTAGAATTTTTATTTATCAGTGTAAAATTTTTGTCACAACCTCTGGGAGCAGTTGACTAATTTGTCGATTATTTAGTCGTGTTTTTTGACGTTTGTTCATCGAAAATTCATTATAGTTCATTTCGTGGTAGATAATAGTGAAGACACAAAATGAACTGTGTTGAAGAAAAAAATCGACAAAATATGTCAAAATTCACGACTAAATAGAACGACAAACAGCACAGAATCACCCTCCAGATTAAACAAAATAATGGAGAACGATACATTTTATCTCAGACCTGAAGTGTTACTTTTTGGTGCGGCTCATTGACTTAAAAAAAAAAAATATATAATAAACTGTCATGGTATTTCCATGGCTACTAAAGCAACCCACAATGAAAACTTGATTATGCAATGATACGCTTACATAAAATCCAAGAATAGGCGGTTGAGTCTACTCAAAGTGTTTCTGTATTATGTCGCGCAAAGTAAAGATATGTTCAGTGATATTGATCTTCCCTCTCTGGAAATAAATTAATTAAAACTGTTTTCCGTCATGATTTCAAATCTATTTAGACTGGAAACTTTTCCAAAAAGCATATTACTAATATTGGAAAGTTATGTATTTATACTCTGGCTTCGCTTGACGATAAGATCAATAATTTTATTGTAGTAATAAAATAAATAAAATTAAATGTCCGTCCGCTACTAGATTGAGATATAATTTACCTTTGCTGATGCAATAATGTACACAAAATTGAATCAATTTAAAGCTTTTGAGTAAACATACTACAACGCATATGTTTATTTATTTTTAAAATAAATTTTTTTCACAACAATTTTAATGAAATCTTACACGTGCTTAAGAAAATCTGGGGATTTTAATGATTTCAAGTTGTTTCACTTGCATGCCACAGGCGTGAGTCATTTTTTTGAAAATACTGAATTGGAAGTGTTTATACTATTTCCAAAAATAGACTTCACACATCATAAAGAAAATATGTGTTGGATAATGCACTTACGGAAAATGCTTAAGATTAGTAGTAGATGTTGGCAGAATTATTTTTTGTACTCTCCACATTTTAGGAGATCGATCTAGCTCTATTCTATATATAATACATAATAATAATAATAATAATACAATATCTAAAGTGTAGTAATGTTTTAAATTCTATATTAATGTTGGCCATATACTTCTGAAGGCTTTGGAATATCCGTTATAATATAGTCAGCTGGGAAAAAGTTAAAAACTTTTCTCAGAATTCCAATGAGCACTCCTTCAATGGTTTTTGTAATCACTGGTTTAAGAGCATCTGAAGCTGGTCTCCAGTTCTCGTTTAAATACTGATTTGTACTTTCCTCTGAAATTTATAAAAAAATATGTTACATACATAATATATAGAGATTGGTAACGGATTGTAAAACTTTTAAATGTTCGAGCTCTTACCCAGAGACTTAATTCCATCAAATAAATTATCAAGACGAAGTTTAAGTCCAGACACATCATAATCCACTCGAGTGTGTGTAATGTTATAAAAAACATGTCCTTCCTTCTCATAAAGCCTTGTTTTTGTGTACATGATGATAGTCATGTTTTCTGGAAAACAGTTATGTTATAATTAAATAAACATATGTATCGTAAGGCATACACTTATATAGTATAACAATTACATATTTGTTTTTGTTTGATTAGTCTATTTGAAATAAGGAACTTGTTGTTGTGCTACTTATGAATGTCGGCAACAAGCCAGATAATAAATAAATTTAACCAAACTCTCAACTGTGCAAATAATTTTTTTTATGGAAAAGTACAATAATTGCCAAAAACAATTTCAATAATTGCCAAAAACAATTTTCTCCGCATAATGAAAAATGGCGTTTTAGTAACTCACAAATTTCCAAATAGAATATGATCTCAAAACTGGTTTCACTTTGAAATATGCATTGCACAATATTAAAATTGAGAATGAAGTGTGCTCTGTTTAGTAGTTATTATTAAATTTGTATCATATTTTGTTGATTTTTAAAAGTTAGTCAAACCACCAAACAATATCTTTGTAAGGCTTACAGTAGGGCTTCCATAGAAAGAAAGTTAAAATTTGTTAAAGAGTGGAAAAATGAGGAAAAACGTAAAGAGTCTTCTAAAGCTATCGACGAAACTCTATAGTCTCTGAAGTTTCGTATGTATCTTGTTTTTTAATATTTTGGCCAAACATTTTTTTAAATTTTCTATTGTTTTTCTAATTTGTAGTCATTAAGTAAGAAGCAAATTCTAATAGCAAAATTTTGTAATTTTGTGTGGGACTTACAGTATTCCCGAAGAAGAAAGATAATTCTGTATATAAATTTTTCTTCTAGATGAGTTTTCTGTACAGTAAGTAGGTATACTATTCAGTCGCGTATATAGGTTGAAACATTTGGGGGATTGAACACAAAAAATCGTCAATGCCAATGTTAACAGAAATTTTATTTATGTGTTATATAAAAAATTTCGGGAAATGATCGGCTTAATACCCTAGAAGAAGTCATAATGATTTAATTATTAATTAAATGGAGTCAAATGAGCAGGTGTCACACAAATGAGGTGCATCAAGAACCTTTTTGCAACATTTCGGTTCAATTTAAAATGGAGAAAATTTTCTCCATATTAGTGAAATTGCAGTAAAAGTGCTACCTACCGCAATTAAAATTAAGTGAAGTTTTTGCAAAGTGGAAAGATTTTCTAATAAATTAGCAAAGCTGATTAAAAAATCTATTTTTTTGCCAGCTTTTCTTCTCGTTTTGGTGTCTTGGAACAAAAAAATTTCTTGTGTCTAAATGCTTTATAAATTGGAACTCATAGCAAGTACGTACTCGCAAATTTAATTTTCTTGATAGCATTTAATAAAATTGAACTCTGGGATGATCTTTATTCAAAGTGAAGTGATATCATTTTCGCACACAGTATGTTATATGGTCATTTCCTTGAGATGATTGAATTTCAAATTAAGTCATTATGGAGACATTCTGTCTAGTAGTATCAAAATCGATTCTACTCTCCATTTCTATGTAAGTTTCTGATTCCGGAAACGTCGACCATATGTACCAGAACTAGCGCTTAAAAGTTATGACGAACATTTTTTGGAAATTGTTCCTAAGAAAATAGATCATTTTAGCAGTAAATTAATAATATGCTCATTAAAATGGTTAGTGGACCAGAGAACCGAATAAATTCAAATATTTTGGTTTGCTGTTGGCTACCGACAAAGCATAAAAATTCTGAAGAAAAATATCCAAGTAAATTTGCAGAAAAAAATTATTGTAAATAAAAAGCTCACAGCACAGTCACATCTTTCCCAAGACGATTTCTTTTCCATGAAGTGAATCATGCAAAACAACAAACTAAAACCATGATGGCTTACTAAATGTTGTTACTAAAGTTTTTATTTCTATAAATGGTTGTTGGCTCGTAACTCGCCTTAATTATACTTACTGATAAAAAGAGTGTGAGAAAATCTTACTTATAACTAAAATTTAAAAAATCAAATATTGATTATGCTAAATTGAGTCGTTGCACCACAGAGGACTTGCTGGATCCATTTCATGAATAAGGGAACCTTGAGTTAATTCAATTTATTTTGGTTCACTATTTTGAAAAACCAATCGCTTTATGTTATTAGTTATTATATGATTTTCTGGTTCTTGAAAGCGGTTGCCTCCACATGTTATGTATACTTGCTTTAGTATGTAAGATGTCAAACATAAAAAGACCGTTGAGTTTGTTCGAATGGCTGCTATTCAATAGCATAACATTTATGTATTTTATTAAATTTTCCTCGTAGACGCACACAGCTCATAAAACTAAATTTCAAGTTCTATTGAAATCAGATTAACTAATATACACTTGTTTTGCATAATCCACAAGTTTCGAGAAAAAAAGCCTCAAACAAAAATTGTATCACATACATGTCAATCATAATATGTGTTTTGAGAATTTAGCTTGGGATCGAAAATTTTTAATCTACTGTTATATTTAATTAACAACAAAAACTTGATCATACTTGCTTCTATCCACATTTTTCCATGTCCACTTATTGGTATAATAAGTATTCTTCCTTTAACATCATACACACCTTCAAGACGCATATTCGGAAGAAAAAAACGTGTTTCCCAGCTAAAGTCTTTTTTACTTACACTTAAATAAAAATGAAAATATGTACATATATAAGAATTTCAATTAAATATATATAAATTAGTAACTTACTGGCTTTCTAATACTTTATGATTGTTAAATCCTGTTATAACGACCTTAGTTAGAGATGCATTAATGCTGACTGGGCCAGTTCCTTGGAATATTCGAATTTTATTAATTCTCATCGGATCTACATCTGGAAGTTCTTCCAATCCGTCGATACCTAAAAAAAGATTCGAATTCCAGTACACACACACACACACACACATATATTCTGTATTACGGACGTAAACTAATGTTATTTACCTTTTAATAATTTTTGGAGTAACTGTCCAACGGATTCGGTTGAACATTTTGGAAATTCTGGATCTGATAATTGGCACGATTTCAAATCTTCGGCTAAAAATATTAAAACAAAAAAAAAAAAAATAAAAAAATCAGTTGATATTTAATTATAAGCGGGGTGCACGGCTTTACTATTTATATATTTTTACATAGTTTCTAATTGACGTTATACTTATTTATATTTATTACCTACACTGTAAATAATATTAGGACAATTGACTAAAATGTAGGGAATACTCTCTAAATTTTTTCCCTACATGTTCAGGAAATATTTTTAGGAAATATTCCTTACATTTTAGGGAATATTCCCTAATCTTGTCAAAAGATATCTAAGCTTTGTGGCAACAATTTGTGCAAATTTTTTACTGTGTATGTACTAAAGATAGCTAAGGTATTACTGCATAAGAAATAAACGACATTAAAGTAAAAAAAAATCCTCTCACATTTTCCGATTTTCCTATCTAACTATTCTAGAAGTATTATTGTACCCTTGTCCCAAGTGTAACATAAAAGCCATGTTTATTTCTTCCTCCTGCACTATTTTTCATCGCAATTAATGTGACAAAACTTAATAACAAAAAGATATTGCTTGACGGAAATGAGAATTTTTGAAAAATCTTTAAGCGAATCAACTACATGCCTTGCAGTAAAATATCTTGCTCAATTTTGGTGCACAGTACCTACTTTATTCCTAAAAAAAATTCCGGAACAAGATTTCATTATCAGAATCAGATGATCCTGAAAATAATATGACTTAACTAACTATGTATGGGAAATATAAATTATCACTGAAAAAAGTGAGAGAAACGAATTTGATGTAAATTTTCAAAGAAGCCTCGGAAGGGTTCACCCATCAAAACACCTTACCTATAACATTTTAGTATGGACCAAATGCCAAAACAGTCATTTAACTTAACAAATCAGCCCTGTGAACCCTAGGGTCAATTTTTACTGGACACTCATTTCTCAGGAGTCACTTTCACACAGAGAATGGGATTTGTTGCAGAGGATGCGGAGAGGAATCTGACATGGTGACTCACTTTTTTTGTTACTGTCCGGGTCTCTCCGGTAAGAGTAACAGATTTCTTAGCTCACACCTCCTAGATATACTGAATGAAGTGGGTAGAGAAGGTTGAAGCCAACACTAAATTCTGTGAGAGAGTCCGGCTGAGATTTATAAGCAATTGTGTATAAATTTGAAGGATGGAAAATGTTCCTAATTGGGGCCTAAGCTCTACCTTGTTCTATCCATCCAAATATCCCGAAAGATGCTCATCAGATGAACTAGATCAAATAAGTTTACAGCATGAATTACATGTTGAATCCTTCAATAACTGTATAGAATTGTCATCAGAAAACAATATTTCTGGCAAAGATACGATTACTTTGCTTAGAATTCGAGACACAGTCTTTAAATTAAAAATGGATCGCGTACGTTAGACTAAAATAAATAACTTCATCACCAAAAACTGAAATCTCAGCTAGTATAGTATTATTGGTGGAAATTATCGAGTTTTGTGGTACATCTCAGAATTAGAGTCTAGCATAGGACACATTGAAATTTGATATGCAAAAAGATATCTAGCAGGAGATAGCCACATGGACGAAATAGAAAGAAAAAAATTTACTCGCTGCAATAGGAAGACTTCTAAGCATTAAACAATTACCGAAAATTCATCAACTGTGGTAAGTTTTAAGCTCTGTAGAATTTTTGGGAAATAAAGTTCCATCACATACAATTAAATTCAAATAAAATTTGTTTCATATGAATTTTGCTTCCAATAGATTATGCCTGACATGATCGTATTGCTTCCATATTTAAGAAATTATAGGAATGTTATACTACGATTCAAGGGTCTCGTTTGAATTTTTATAAATATTGGTCAGTTAGTTTTTTAAGACAATTATGATAAGAATACCTTTTTGTTATTTTGAACTAATTTTTTAACTGAAGTATTTTCAAAATGTGCTCTATAACTTAATTCCTTGGAAATCATACCCGTGGCTTTGTTCGATATTCTTCGATTGTCTTCATTTCAATTTGCTGCTTTGAAATTTTCGTGTTTTTTGAAATGTAAAGTTTGTCTTTAAATCTCATTGGATCGTCTCTGATAGTGCAAGCAAAAATATACTCTTGTCACATCTGTTTCGGTCGTCATTTTTTCTATATTGTGCATACAATTCCTGGATAGTTAAGAGTTAAGAAAATAAAATGGGAATTACTGGATAGATATTTGTTGTTTATTTATTTATTTATTTTGACGATTTATTTGGGTATACTTATTACGTACTTATTTAGATGAAATCAGAAGGTATATTCTCACGTTGGCCATGCGTTTGTAACGCATTGAAATAATGATGTTGCGATTACGACGGTCCCAAATAAGACTACGGTAACTTAAACAAGTAAAAAAGCTAGAATTGGTCTAAGGCCAGTTCGTGTGATACTCTTGATGAATGTCCATCTGTTTAAGTTTGATTTTTGAAGTGATTTTTCGTATATATTTCTAGAACGGTTTGTCGGATAGTAAAAATGATTATAACTAATTTCATAGAATTTCATATTCTGAAGAACTTTTCAGTACAACAAAAATCTCTAGGACTGATGGTTTTCACAGAATACGTAAAACCCTACATATTTATATGGCAACACCAAGAAGGGCTTGCCCGATTTAGCCCGTCTTTGAAACTATATTAACAATTTCTATAAAAAAGCGTGTACAAAATTTCAGCTCTCTATCAGGCAGTGTCCAAATATATAGTGAAAACGAAGTTTTTGTATCGCAACCCCTCGAAGGAGCTACCCGATTTGTCCGATTTTTGAACTTAAATTAAATTTTTTTTTTTCATCAAAAGCCCATGTGCAAAATTTCAGCTTTTTAAGTACACGCGTTTTCGAATTATCGTGCGCACAGACACTGTCCATCTCATATCTGGGAAACATGATATAAATAGAGAAATTGTTATGGAATGAATGGTCAGTGTGTTTTTTAATGTAAGTACGCCATCACCTGTAATAATGAGTATTTCTCATATCGCGAGAAATTTGAAGAGAAGTCGTGGAGTGATTGCAAATTTTTTGATGAATCCCGCAAATTATGGTTCAAAGAAAAGGTGGAAGAAAAGATGTAGGAATTTTTTTACCGATAAAAAAGAGGTTTAATTTGAATGGACCAAATGGGTGGGTGGTCGTATTATTTCTAAGATTTAAAGAAAACGGAGTTGTTTTGGAAGACGCGACAAAAGGGAGGAGGAGGAATTATGATTTAGTCAGGAATAGGCTACAAAGGGAAGCCGAATTTACGATTCATTTCTGAAAAATTGGACAGCAATTTTTAAATATAGCTAATCGACGAAGAAATAAGAAACCAAAGAAACTCGATAGCAGGAGAAAACTTCATTTTTCGACAAGATAATACTGCAAGGAGAGTGAAAGATTATCTTAAAGAAAATGATATAGAGCTTCTGCAAAGGCCATCAAGGTCTCTAGATCTTAATATTATCGAAATGTTGGGGTTATTTTGTATTAAGAACAGTTTTTCAATGAAACGAGCAATTCTCAATAATAAATGAATTGAAAAATGCTGTTCAGGAGGCTTGGAACTTACTTATTTTTTAAACCTCTTCCAAAATGAATGCAATAGACAATAGAAGTAAGAGGAAGCTCCACTCATTATTAAAAAGTAATAAAAACACTTGTCCTTTTTATTTACCCTTCTCCGAACATAACCTGCTACCTAAGTCATCATTTTGTCGAAGCATTTTTATAGAAACCACCAGATAATTACTCAAAATTAATTTCAAATAAAAAACGATTGGCATTTTTCAAAAGTTGTCTTTACAACAAGCAATAAAATTTACATCTGTACCTGTTCCTTCTAAAAAAAAAACAGGTAAAATTTACCCGGAGTGTACAATTTTTTCGTCTGGAAAATTATGAAGTAACTTCTGTGGAAAGAGTATTAAAAAGAGTAATATTTTTGAGGGATTGTGCGCGTAAACATAAGGTTGATATGGTATTATAGTATGTACTTGTATTAGTACTAAAATCTTCAAACTAACCTAAGTCGAGTTACGATAGTCTTCTTTCATCGATTTAGATAAACTAAATGTAATTATTAAAGATTTCAATTTTTCGATGCCTATCCAACTGGCTGTCCGTCTGTTTGTCTGTCAGCCCATGCCCGTCTTTTCGCATGATAACTTGAGTGCGCAATGAGCTAACTAGTAGTGTTGTCCACCTCTTTCTCCTAATACACATATCCCCGATTTACACTGTATTTCACTTTTACAGGATTTCACTTTTACACGGTTTTTAAAAATTTCTGCAGTCATTTTTCAATTCTGTTTGCTTGGTAACATTGACTCTTATATTTCTAGCCAATTTTTAATTCCATTAATGCAACAATAGATCGTGGCAATGATCCTGATGAAGAGGAGTCTGAACCAGTTGCGTTCAGAGTAAAAGTTATCCGTGAAGGACTTGAATTAGGGCGAAAATTGAGAAATCATTTTCTACAAAATGACCCGAATATTTCAGAGAGATTTTAATAAACGTTTAACTCAATCTGAGGAGGTCTATAAATATTTGACCAAAACCCAAAATACAATTGTTAATTACCAAGGTTCGCCGATCTGAAATTATTTCTAATTCATCTAACATCGAATTTGAGTCGCATCAGGAATGTACTAACGAGTGATGAAAGTGACATTATACCAATCAGGAGGAAAAAATTACGAAAGTAATAACATAAATTACATTTTTGAGAAAATTTTTTAATTTAAATTTCTTAATTCTTTATGTAAAATTAATTATATATATGTCATATACCATTGGACTTCTATGGTAGGCGATCAGAGATAACCATACCGATGAGACCTCTCTGATCGCTGGGTCGAAAAGTTCAAAAATGTTTTTGCACTTAAAATGCATTTTGTAAATTTATTGAAATTATTTTCAATAAATTTCAGTCTGTTAGACGAGAAATCTCCTTCATATGTTATACACCTTTATATTTTTGTCATTTTATGAATAGATCATTATTTTTATGATATTTTATATTTAGTTTTATTTTACGTTGAAATAAATTACTGAATTATGCACATTTTATATTGTTTTCGATTTACACAGTTTTATGTATAAAAATATACGATTTCGATTTACACGGTGTTCTAAGAAACGTATCTTCAGCATAAATCGGTGGATAGATATAATTATACATTTAATTTCAAAAATGGATAAAATAGAGCAGCTTATTTGTAGAACAGATTTTTGTATCACAAACCTGATTTTTTCACGTATATTATATACTTCGAAAGTGATCAGTTACATCATTTTTTGTAATAAATATATATAGTAAATTTTTCAACAAATTATTTTCTACCGTCGCAAATTACGCCAGGAATTGCCTTTTCTATAGTAAATTTTTCAAAAAATTATTTTTTACTGTCGCCAATTTTAAATACGGCGAGTATGGCCCTATCTATAGTAAATTTTTCAAAAAATAATTTTTAACTGTCGCAAATTTTAAATACGCCGAAGGTTGCCTTTTCTATAGTAAATTCTTCAAAAAATTATATTTTACTGTAGCAAATTTTAAATACGCCGAGGATTGCCTTTTCTATTGCAAATTTTTCAAAAAATTATTTTTTTCTGTCGCAAATTTTAAATACGCCGTGTATGGTCTTTCTATAGTAAATTTATCAAAAATTAATTTTGTACTGTCGAAAATTTTAAATACGCCAAGGATTGCCTTTTCTATAGTAAATTATTCAACAAATTATTTTCCAACGTCGCAAATTTTAAATACGCCAAGAATTGCCTTTTCTATAGTAAATTTTTCAAAAAATTATTTTTTACTGTCGCAAATTTTAAATACGCCGTGTATGGTCTTTCAATAGTAAATTTTTCAAAAAATAATTTTTTCTGTCTTAAATTTTAAATACGCCAGGAATTGCCTTTTCCATAGTAAATTTTTCAAAAAAAAATTTTTACTGTCGCAAGCTTTAAATATGCCGAGAATTGCCTTTTCTATAGTCAATTATTCAAAAAATAATTTTTTACTGTCGAAAACTTTAAATACGCCAGGAATTGCCTTTTCTATAATAAATTTTTCAAAAAATTATTTTTTATTGTCGCAAGTTTTAAGTTTTCTATAGTAAATTTTTCAAAAAATTATTCTTTACTATCGCAAATTTTAAATACGCCGAGTATGGCCTTTCTAGAGTAAATTTTTCAAAAAACCATATTTTACTGTCGAAAATTTTAAATACACCGAGGATTGCCTTTCAATAGTAAATTTTTCAAAAAATAATTTTTTCTGTCTTAAATTTTAAATACGCCAGGAATTGCCTTTTCTATAGTAAATTTTTCAAAAAATTATTTTTTATTGTCGCAAATTTTAAATATGCCGAGGATTGCCTTTTCTATAGTAAATTAATAAATATAAAAAAAAAAATTGGTTTAAACATTTTTATACTGTCCGAAAAATCAGAAAATGTGACAAATTACTTTAACAATATTTTCGAAACAGAGCCGTGGCTATATTTACTGAAATTCATCTTGCATATCGATTTCTTACTAGTTTTTTATTTCATCAAAATTTAGCTACTCAGTTTTAATTTTGAAATTAGTTTCGTTTAAAATAAATTGTATACTTGACCAAAGTTATACGAATTTTAACTAATGTTAAATTTTTGAAATATTGGGCGCTGTGTTTACTGCTAATTTAAATATACATACAAATGCTTCAAGAAGTCCACAGAACTTCTACAATGTGGGGATAGAATGTGCAGAGGGTGTACTCTTCTTATATGTAGAGCTTTCAGAGGTATGCAGACAAGGTTGTACTCACAAGATAGTATTTTTAAATTAGTTCATGTCGACTAGACTAAACACGGTAAGGAAGGAACACAAAATCACTTTTCTTAGAGTCTGCTTATTCCACACTCAATAAAACTTATAAAAATTATCCAGCGCCTCCGGTGTTTCAAGTCGGCAAGCAATTATGAAACCGCAATCCCTATAGATATACATATACAAAACCAAAAAGTATTACAAAAAAAAAAAACATCTCTCAAATCTTTTGTATTACACCACAAATGTCTTCAGGAACAAAGAGAAGAGACATAAGCATCCACCAGCTGGCATTTGATATGTGAAAACAACAACAAAATTTAGTTTTTTAAAGCGAATTGTAGAAAAGAAACCTCAATGGCCAAATAATAAAATGACAACCGAAGAATTAAAGATAAACTTACAAATAAAATGCAAATTTAAACGAGCAACCTAAAGAAACTCTTTTTCTGGTCGTATATAATTTCTATAGCTGTAATAGTCCGTCATAAAGCTCTAATGTTGCAGTTATGCCATTCCTACATAATAACCGTAGCACTTTAATTGTTAATGTTTATGTAACCGATTTTGTGTAACGAAGTTATGTAATGTGTCTTTATACGTATTTTGTTTTTTTTGTAAATAATAAATCATATTTAAATTTTTCAAGTAAAGTTGAAGGAATATTTTAAATTCAAATGTGACGAGAATTGACGAAACTATTAATTTAATTTTGAATTATATTTTTAGTAAAACGTAGTAGTATTAGTAGGTGCGAGGCAAAACAAAACGCAAGTAGACGATATATTTTAGTGATCGTTAAAGTGAACGGAAATACTATCGAAACATTCTCCTAATTAATAATATAATATCGTCATTTATGGCAAGCAATATGAACATGTATTGAACAGGTATTGGTATGTATCTTGTCCCTTGTAATAAATTAACGCACTATCAACCGCAAAATTTCACGCAGCACAATTTCAATATTTCCTCATTCTTTACACATATCGCCAAAGCCAGTTACATAACTGCCCTACAATGTATCAGAATTTATATACTTTCAACAGTTCGATATTTCTCAACTAAGGTAGAGGTGTAACTGGTTTATGAAAATCACAAACTTTTAGAAATATAAGAAACTGCTAAGATTAAATTTATTTTTTTTGCTCACTTACGTTTGGTCATCAAGTAATCGGCTGCGGTAGTAAGTTGAATGAACTCGAGCGACAACACCAGCAGCACCAGTAGACGTAAACACTTTAACGACATTTTCCTGTTTTGAGGTAAACCACCGCAATTTCACTTTTAATCGAGTTGGTAATTGGTTAGACGCACTGTCCAAACTTTGTCCCAGTGCCTTAAATTTTATCTCTTGTGCTGCTTTACCACCGGTCGGCTGAGAAACTCGACTTCCTTGGTAAGTCTTCGGCGGACAGTTTTAAAATGCATAAACTTGGTATCTTTCAGAGACGTTTTTTGCTAATACCACCGTGTGCATAGGAGATATGCACTAAGAGAACTGCAATGGTTCACTGCATTTCTACATCTTTTCTTGCATAGCATACAGCAGCACATTTGCAACATTTTCCTTTGTCCAGTTGTTTGCAGTCCCTCCTTTGCAGACTCGTTTATTTCAAATTGATTGACCGACTATTGGGAAATATGTTTCGTTAATGTGTGCATACTGATGCATGATTGGCATCGGGTTTAAGAGCCCCTGAGAAGTAGTTCAAAAATCGTAAGTGAAATAAGTGTTAACTCATACGGTACATCGCATGTAAGGCGATATATTCTGTTGTATGTATGTATGTACTGCCTGAAAGTTTATGTAACTTTTTGCGTTATGTAGCAGCAGTTGTGGGTTTCCATCGATCAATTCAGATCGTCATGCGCAGAAATTATAAATCTCAGCGATTCCAGTTTGAATTCGTTTCAGAATATTATTCAGAAATTATGTTCAATAAAATTTGTAGCAATCCTTCAAATTAATTAATTTACCCATCCATAAAGTTTGTGATTGTGATGCAATATTCCCTAAAACTCATAGCAACAAAATTCACTTTGTACTTTATAATAATTTTTTTAATCCCTTTACGGATATAGGATGAAAATGCTACCTCTCATTATTTTATTGTTGACGTGGATATGATTATCCTTCAAGTTGTTCTGGGTCTCTAATAAAGCGCTTGCTTAGCTAAGTTATTACTAACTGTCATATTGTAATGTGCATTCAATTCAGTTTCATTGACTTTTTTTATTTTTTTATTATTAATTATTTTAAACACTGCACATGTATCTAACGTAAACAATTAAGAATTTTCATTCTGTATGAGCCTTAGATTGGTACAAATATTTTTAAATTCGGACCAGAAGTATTATTCCTTAAATTTTTTCTCTGTTTGATAATTTTTTTAGCAGCTGTTAAGCTCATGTTATTCAAATGGATTAACAATATCACATCAACATCTTCTGTCACAATTACTCATGTTCTTCAAAATTTTTAATCCAAGAATCTCAAAAATATTATAACTACATGTGTGGTCCTTCCAGGTTTTCTTCTACGGGTGTCAAGCAGTTTTATGATTTCCAGATACCACCACACTATGTTACAGGTTGAAAGAAGTGAAAATATTATCAGCAATGTGGACATTTAGTACAATTTATATACTCTTGCTTAGATGCAGATGCATCCACTTCATGAGCTTACGAACATTCTGTCTTGAGGAAGACTTTTCATATCTTTGTACCGAATGTCGAATTTCAGTTATCAAGTATTTTCAGACTCTCACTGGTATCCCGTCTTATATATATATATATATAAGTCTGAGTACTTTACTTGGCCTGTCCTAGAAAGGAGCAAAATTTCTTCGACCACCATAGGATCTTGTATCATCGGAGCTAGACTCTCCAGTAGATCACCAGTAGATGAAATGACAATTTGAATTTACTTATGAAAAGTCTGCGGCTTTCGGAACCTCTATCTTATTTGCTAACCGAATCAATTTCCTAAATAGCCACATTTTGGGACGAAATTAATAAGAGTTTCTTTTGATAGGAGTGCAATTGGTCGCACAGTATAAGAGAAGATGATTACTTGGCCTCTTCAGAAAGCCAGTTAGTTAGATTCCAGTGTGAAGTTCCACTTATGAATTCTAATAGTAAACACGAAAAGATGAAAGCCGTCGTGCTGAAAGGCACAGAAGAAAATGTGAAAAGTAGCAACGACGATTATATCTTTTTTATATTATATTTCTTTTGCACTAGAGAAAAGTCATTAAAATGTATGCTGGCGTTTTCTACAACGGGTGGCAATTCAATATTCTCATTGAAAAAAAAAATAATAAATAAAAAAGATAAAATTAGTCTAAGATTAATTCTTATGAAAGACTAGATGCTCTGTTTGATTGTTAAAGTGGTTTTTCGCATCTGTTTCAAGAACAGTTCTTCGGACAGTAAAATGATTATAAGCAATTTCATTGGATTTCATATTCTGAAGAACTTTTCAGTACAATAAAAAGGTGTAGGACTGATCGTTTTCTCAGTATACTTAAAAAACTCCAATTCCGTATGGCAGCACCAAGGAGAGGTTGACTGATTTAATGCTATTTCGAAATAAGATTTATACTATTTTTTTGAAAACGTTGTGTACAAAACTCTACGTTAACGCGTTCTTAGACATTGTTCAAATATATAGAGAAAAAGGAAATCTTTGTATGGCAGTCCTACGAATGAAACTCCCCAATTTGTTCCATTTTTGAACTTAAATCTATATTTTTTTTTATAAAAGTCATGTACAAAATTCAGCTTCCAAGTGAACGCCTTCTCGAGTTATCGTGAAGGCGGGCGAACAGACGAACATGCAAAAATCAAAATAATTTTAAATTTTATGCATAGGTGTCCAATCCATTTTGTTCTAACACCATTATTTCAAAACGTTACAAACAAAATGTAGTAATACCCTATGATTTGTTCTTCATCTCGGGTATAATAATCAAAAATCCCAGACCTACACGCTTTCGGAATGGTGGAAAAAATGACTACTAAGACGGTTTCGATTCAAGAAAGAAAACGCATAAGACTTATGGAAACGCAATATTTCGCTTAAAACTAAAAAGATAACAAGGGAAGGCAATTAATGCCCATTTTGTCACTTTGACTTATAATTAAAATTTAAATGATGAATGTTTTTCTAACATTACATATAGTTGATTTATGATATCTCTCTGAAAGTTGAAGATAGTGCCGAAGGCTTTATATGAAGTTTCCAATGATTTTTCTTTCCATTTTCGCGCGATAACTCTTGAAAATGCTTCTTACAAGATTTTTGAAATTTGTATCACTTGTTGCTCGCATTAAAGGATAAAAGACTGTGATTTTTTTTTTTTTTTAATTTTTAATTTTATATTTTATGGTAGCGCAAAACAAATCCCCTCGGTGCTTCAAGCTACAATTACATCGATTTGCATAGCACATTTTAAGGTTAAGCAAAACTGATCAAGAGAATAAATGAAATTAAATTATCTTAGGAAATAAAAATTATTTCTATAAAAGTGCTTAAAGTAGGATAATTTTAATGCCTAGGTCTTAGGTACTACGAAAATATGTAATTTCTTCTTAATTTGTATTTTTGGCAATTATTCATAATTGCAGCTCTGAAGTTGATAATTAATAAATCCCTTTTTACTTAAATTCCAAAATTTTACACTGATTGTATTATAAAATATTAAATTTAACAATTCATATCCGAAATGGAAACCAAAATCCCGATATGAGATTAAAATTCATGTCCTCACCTTTGTTACAGAAGTTTACTGTAAGTGTCTGGCAGTAAAACATTGGTCGGCGGGTAGCAAAACATTTTTCAGCAGGGTTATTTGTCATCTAGTATTTCTCACTAAGAGTTTTCAGTAATCAATGTCATATACTGATACCTATATTATAGGTATATGATTTTCTTTGAGCACTTACCTTAACACATATATTAATTTTTGAAATTTTAATTCCTTTAACTAAAGACGGCTCAGCAATCGGGCTTGCGCCCCGTCCCTCGACTGGGATAAAACCTCGAAGCATATTATATGAGAGTGTTCCGCGCTGGAAGGTTTAATGTTGCAAATCACTGGAGAAGGATTTATCTCTCTAAACAAGGTTTGCAATCTAACCTCAAGGGCAATAATCGAGCTCGTCAAAAGACTAGATTTTGCTTTAACGGACAACACAATAGATCAACCTTGGTCGCGATGTCCGCTTGTTCCTAGTGGTCTATTCGCTCCTACTCTATGGGTATATTGCTTCAGGCCTGAAACTATTTCTTAACATCAATCTGTTGCAAGCTTTTTCTTCAGCTTGTTGCATGTACAGCCCACTTGTTTAAATTAAAAAAATTACTCTCATCTTCTATTATGGATTTGCGAGTATCTCTCAAATGATTGGCTATATGAGACTATTGCTCTAGACACATAGCGCGCTCTTAATGAAGAAATAACTAACGACTTATTAGTCTATAATGATTCATTATAAACTGCAGACGCACAGCAATTTTTTTAATTAAGTTGTGCAGTCAAACTGTTTTTGATATACTTATGACATTAAAGAAGCGATATCGATCGAATTAACGCGTTAAATTTTGTTTTTATTTATTTTATTTTCAATTTAACAATTTACAAATGAGAAAAACATTATATTAAAAAGAATATTGCCAAAATAGTTTGTAATTTTCATTTCTTTGCATTTCTTCTTCTTATTTTTCAAATCGGCAGATGCACAGCGGAGCTCTACATTTATATTAAATTCCAAATCTAGCACATTTTTCGTCATTATAGCTATAATGATGGGAAAAAAAACACTTCATTAGTGTACTTCATTATGATTTGATTTTCGAGCCATAATAACGTATACTATGTGACACACGGTATTTTAATGAATAGTTAGTACTAATGATTCATTAGAGCGTGCTGTGTGTCTAGGGTATATGACTATTATTGATAAGTCTAAGAGCCAGTGAAATTTCGATCCTGGTGTATTGGATAGACATTTTTATGAGATAATTCCCATCTTCGTTTTAATCAAGAAATTTGTAACGTAAATTCTTATGAAGCAGATTTTTTGGTTTCAAAATTATTGGAAAGAGTCTTATATTTACCCAAATAATTTCTTATATTAAAGCATTTATACCGATATCAATCAGAAATGAAATGAAATTTTATTTGACAAAGTTTTCGATTCAATTGATTTTACTCTGCTTGGAATACCTGTTCACTGTTCTATTAGATTGATTTCGGGCTACCTTAGAAATAGGAGTTTTGTATGAGTCCAAATTTTATTTATAAATCATATCGTGAACTGTACTAGGCTCTCAAGGATACAGCTTTATTCTGATGATTTCAGTTATACATTACCTATTTATTCCATTCAATTTAATATTATTAGGTATCACTATGAAAAATGATGATCATAATTAATTCACACAATAGAACTAGCCACGTCCTATAATTATAAGTGAATCAACAATTCACTATAGTAATACGAGAAAATCCGAAAACCAAAGGAATTAGCAAAATTTTATAGTAGTCTGCATAGTATTATGGCATATTTTTAAATATTCTTAAAAGAATGAAGTTGTTTTCAGCCATTTTCATCTTTTTATGAGTAGCTTAGATAACCATAGTTACTTTTAAATATCCATATACTCGGTATCTACACTTATATTTATCATCAAAATTAGTTCATAAGTCTCTTACAAATTTTGAGGCTATTCCCATATTAGGATTATGAATGAAGAAATCTTCTAATATTTTAGGCAATGTTTTTCCTTTACTTTTATTACTTGCGGTAGAATTTGGTATTGATTCAGCGCAATCAATTTCAAATTGGCTACATATGAAACTACCCACTAATCCCATTAATTTTGATATCTACTACACTGAGAAAAATATTGAAGTAAAATAAAGTTTAATTGATGGTTAATTTATCTTATATTTATTTCAATTCTCAGCCTACCCAATTTTAGTGTTAAAACAACGTTTTTTGAAAAGATTTATGTTATTCAACCAAGCAAAATGGTCATTTCAATATTTTATTTAGGTTACTTTGATATTTACCTAAAATGATAATAGAATTCAACTTAGTGGGGTAAGTTAAAAAATTTACTATAATATTTGGTCAATTCGACCAAATTTAATACTTGAATGTTGAATTATTTGAAGAGTTAAATTAACATAACAACTAGTTCAATAGAATAGGCTAGCTTCGTCTTCTTCTAGTTCTTATAATAGCTGAGCTTGTTGTGTAACGTCACTGACTGAAGAAGTCGATACGAAGGCTTGAATCAGGCCCTTAATACATTATTATGCTTAAATTCTATCTATGAATTTCGCTGTCTTGATAGCGCCACATTTTGATAATGTTATCCACCATCTTTTTAAATACGCTCATAAGGTATACTAAGTTTCTCATTCCGTTTGTAACGCATAACAATAATAATTGTATAGAAAAGTCTATTGGACAGTCACTCACACAACTAAAAATGATATTGAATTTTGCATGTCCGTCACTATAACTCAAGAACACGTTGAGGATAGATAGCTGAAATATTATATATTATATAATTATATTGTTTTATAGAAAACTTTGTACTACTTAAGTTCGAAAATTAGACAAATCACATAGCTCCATACAAAAATTTCCTTTTTGGTTATATAATTTGACATTTTGGCTGAAACGGGATTGACGCAAAGAGTTGAGACTTTGTAATTCCATAAGATCTCGAAAATGGATTAAATCGGCAAAGTACTTCGTAGTGTTGCCACAAAACATTTCGTTATTCACTATATATTTGGGCAGTAATTGAAGAGATGAAAAAAATTTACTAAATCTGAAACCCACATGTGGATTTGCCATCCAATAATTAAAAGTTTTCGCTTATGGGGAAATAGTCTTTTTTGTATTGAAAAGTTCTTCGGAATAAAAAAAAAGCTATTATAATACTGGTTATATCAGTTTTTACCGTTCAACGAGTCCTTATCGAAATAAATGCGAAAAACCAATTTAACAATATAACTTTCATAGAGGGTGGCTATATATAGGAGCAATCATTTAGGATATTGTAAGAATTGATCTTAGACCAATTATAACTTCTTCCGTACTGTTTTTTTTTCTAGTTGACTCTTAGTTTAATTCGAAATATCGAAATAATCACGATTTATTAAATTTCTGGATTTTATAGACATGGTCTTTGTATGTACTGTTTATTAATATATTTACTTTTAATATTAATCATGATATTGAGCTGAAAGTATTTCTTTCAAATCTACGAGGGCATTATGGGAGGTTAAACTTAACATACATTGTAAAAACTGTGCACAATTGTTGCCACATAGCTTAGGCATTTTTTCCTAAAATGTAGGGAATGTTCCTTAAGATGTAGGAAGTATTCCCAAAAGTGTAGGGAATATTCATTACATTTTAGGGAATATTCTCTACATTTTAAGGAAAAATATCTAAGCTTTGTGGCAACAATTGTGCACATTTTTTACAGTGTAAGTAGAGGTTAAATGTTTTAACTAAAACTTGTGTTAAATTAACCTAAACTTGCCAACATAGCGTAATATGTTGATTTTACCCTATTTATTTTTCTCAGTGTATCCTCCTGCTAGATAGATGTGCCAATGCTGTGATCTTAGAATATTAATACTCTAATATTGAAATGTTTTCTTTACTTAAAACACCCCTTCAAGTCACATAGATTTCCTAAAATACCCATTCAAGCTAGATAGATTTCCAGTAGGTATTCAATGTTGACTGTTTTAGTTCCCCAAAATATAATGATATAAATCTAGCGGATGTTCTGAGGCGTTGTCTAGCAATAAAAAAAGCTTTCATTATCCAAAATTGGTGTCATGAAAACGCTAGCTATGTAGTTATTTAAATTTTGATTAACACTAAGTGAATGTGAATACAATTTTATTTCCAAAGAAAGAAGAAGATCCATGATTGAGCATTGAATGAGAGAAACGTTACGAAGAAGTATTTTGACATTTGCAGTTATATTATATCAAATGAAACCGAAGGAAATCGAAAAATAAAAAATAAATAAAATTCGCTAATTTAATTTGTATCAAATCTTACATATAAAGTAACAAAAAAAATAATAACAAACATTTAAAATTTATTTATACATTAAGCTTTGTCCCCATATAATTCCTCGGGGGAATCAATATCACTCACAAAAAATTCTGCTGGTATAAAATCGAAAACCTTCTTCAAAGAATCTAACATAATATCTTCAACTGTCTGCTTTATGACTGGTTTCAGTGCTTCAGCTAATACTTCCCAATTGTCGTTGAAGAATTTATTTGTACTATCCTCTGGAAAGAAAAAAATATATATATTTTTTTTAGATTTTTTTTTAAATAAATGAGTTCCAATTAAACAGTTACAGAAAATCCAAAAGCCTTAATGAGAATATTGCAAAAATTTTGAAAGCAATCATTTTCTTACCTAATTCCCTGTTTCCATTAAATAAGTTTGTGAAATTAGCATGGAATCCGCGTACAGTGTAATCTACTTTCACATTTGTTACGTTGTAAAATATAAAACCTGATTTACGATAAAGTTTCGTCTTGGTGTACATAGTTATGTCCATATTCTCTGCAATTTTGGTAATATTTATATTTAGATTTTATGTAATTTATACTAACATTACCAATTTCTAGGGTCATTTTTCCCTTTCCATTCAGAGGTATTAATAATATACGCCCTTGTAAAGCATAGTCTCCTTCAACTCTCATCGATGGTAAAAGTACTTTTGTAATCCAGCTATAATCCTTGGCATTAACTCTAAAAAAGAATAATTGAAAAAATACTTTTATGTAAGAATACCCGAAATAATATTTTTCTAATATAAATTTCGTTTTTTTTTTTTTACTATTAAAATTTTTAACTGTTATTTTTACGTTTTTATTAAGATCTAATGAAGTTTTTGATGAATTGAATAAAAGATGAAAAAATGATTAAATTTTTTATGACAATGTTTTATACTCACTGGCTCTCCTTAACTTTACTCTTTCCAAATCCAAAAACTTTTAATTTTGACAATTCAACTTTTATGTTGACAGCATTATTATTTCCCTGGCTAATTTTAATTTTGTTAAGTAGAAAAGGATCAAAACTTTTGATACTATCTAATCCAGGAATTCCTGTAACTTATTACAAATAGAAAAAATTGTGATTATTTATAATAAGTTTGCATTTTCACCTTCACTGAATTTGTCGAAAAGTCCCTGTATACTTTCTGTTGAACATTTCGTAAACTCTGGTTTCTTTATTTCACATGATATCATATATGATGCTAAAAAAAAGAGAAAAATGAAAAATAAATAAAACTTAAGACAAGATGATAATAAAAGATAAGCTCTGATTGGATGACATTTCAGTTGAAACCCATTACAATAATAAAAAAATTATTAAATTGCGTTTTGAAATTTTCGTGAAAACGGTTCATCAAGTCACATATGGGTGGGTCTAGAATTCCTCTAAACAAGGTTACATATCATATGCATTTTATATCCTTACCACAGATAAATAATACCCAGTTATTGAAAGAGATACGATAGTCAATTGTGACATCTCCAAAATTTTTTATACATTTTTTTTGGTTAAAGTATTTGCTAAAGCTTTTAAATATCTTGACAAAACTTCTATAGATTTCACAATTTATTCTTACTTTTCAAGCGCAGGCTGAAACCAAATTGTTCGGCTGGCCTATAGGCTGGTTACTGTTCAGAGATTTTGCCTTTGCTAAAAGCTAAGGCTGGCTGATATATACATCATGGCTGGCTCATGAGAAGTAGATTGTTAACATTGATTCCCAAATCTGGATATTACTTATCTGTATCCTTACGTGATTCTTGAGAGCTTTTAAAAAGCTTTCAAGAGTATAGCTTTTGCCTATATATCTTGCACCGTAAAATATGTCTTATTTGTTGTAATAAATAACTAAAAAAGATCCTTTGTAACTCAAAAATCTAAAAATTTGTTGCTGGCCGAGAGTTGTATTCATTAGTAATTAAAGAAGTTATGATAAAAGTAAAGAAAACCCTTTACGAAGAAAAATTATATTTCTACTTAGAAGAGGCTGTAACTAAATCGAAATTGGATTTATTTGGTTTAGAGCGCACATGAACTATTAAGAGAACCATTATAAATGGTTTTGTATTCCCAAACTGTTTGAGGCTTCTTTTGTTGAATTCCTGTATTTTCATTGTATTGGAGTTTCTTATCGTTATCGATATGGCTTTATTAAGGAACTATCAACAATAACAGTTTTGCTTTAGTTTATATCAACCTAGATTCACAACTCTAGGAAACTTTATGTAAAAATCAAGGGATAAATTGACAGGAAACTTTCATTTATGACGGTCAGAAATGATAGGGTAAAGTACCTGATAACGAGTACTCTTTCTCTCTTTTAGTTGCATTAATTAGTTATTTCTGTATGATCAGGTAGATGTATTTTTTCGAATATTGTCTATCCTTAGTATCGAGACGACAGTTTCATTCAGTTATTTGAGTTCAAAGTGAAAAGTTGTGGAAAAGCTTATTTTCTTAAATAATTTAGCAAGAATATAAGATGTGTGAAGAAGGCTTTTAATATAACTAAAACTTGTAGTAACTTGATAACATAAAATTTATGTTGTTAAAAGAAAAAAAAATTGTATAGTTTTGATGTCATCACCGTGCTCGAAATTGGCTAGTAACAAGTACCGTGCTTGTTATTGGGGAAAAACGTGAAATTTTATGGATCCAGTAAAGACCACATTCATAAATTAGTAACAATCACTACTATTAATTATAAAATTTATACATGATTTATATATAATAATACCAAAAAGAACAAAAAATTTAATTGAAAAAGACTAGCAACGGGCGTTGTAGGAAATTAATGATGGAAACTTAATCCAATGTCGTTAAAAAATATATTATTCCACGAGGAACTGTACAAAATAGACTTTACGGTTGCACACACATTAGTCTTCATTTGGGCCATCAGCATTTCTTACAGAGAAAGAGGATAAAACAGTAGTAAAATGGTTGCTAAGTAACCATAAAAAAGGATTTCCTAGATGTTGCATCTGGAAAAAGTGGCGTACATCCGCTTTACGGAATGATAAACTTAGTATACTCTATAGATTTCATCTAGGGTATAATAAAGCAGCCCCAAACAAAAAAAACATATTAATGTTGCATAATAAAAAATAAAAATAAGGTCAGAGAAAATCAATAAAGCTAAAGGAGTTAAACAAGGATGTCCTATCTCACCAAGTATATTTTCAGCTATACTAAACGAAGTGTTAGAAACATTAGCCGAAGTGATTCCCGGAATGGAGCTAGTCCAAACTGACTGCATCAAAATACCAGTGATACTAGCATATGCAGACGATATAGTCATCCTAGACACAAACATAGAGAGAATGTTAAAACTCGTAGAAGAAATGGCGGATCTCCTAGCATCAGTTGGATTAAAGATAAATGAAAGTAAAACAACAATCATATTAAGAGATCCACTATCAGTAACCACCGGGAATTGGGAGTAATGAACATAAAAAGAGTAGACTCTATAAAGTATCTAGGAACGTACTTAATTAGTGGACTATGCAAAAAAGATACTATAAGGAAAAGATGCAGAGTGGCAACGGGCACGGCGCAAAAGCTGATTAGATTTATCAAACTAAACAAAATCACAAGTAACATTGTTATTCTGATGCACAAAACGCTAATTGTGTTCCAATACTGACATATGGGCTTAGAGCTGCGGTACTGACTAAAGCCAACAGAAGCTGAATCAGAAGATATGAGAGGAAAATAATAAGGGAAATGCTCCAATTTGCAAAAGGGAATCCAGCATACGAGAAAATAAATAGGATATTAAATGGAAGGACGATTACAAAGAAAATAAGGGGGGCATATCAAAAGAAGGCATATATTGAACGCAGCGCTAAACTATAAAAAGCCATATCCCATATACATACATACATAATAAAAAATAATAATAATAAAAATTATTTTTTTCAATTTTTCCACTAATAGTTTATTTTGTTGAATTTTACTTTTTCAACATGAAAATTTGGATGCTCATTACTGGAACCCCAGAATTGTCGTAACTGGCTACATCATGCTCGTTACTGGAACCTCAGAGTTCTCGTAACTGGCTACATCATGCTCGTTACTGGAACCCCAGAATTCTCGTAACTGGCTACATCATGCTCGTTACTGGTGCATAAGAACTTCATGTTGTTGTTTTTGTTCCCTTTAATAAAATCCAAATATATATTCAATCATTTAGTGAGAAATTCTCTTAAGGGTGCTTGTAATTGGATACTTTACCCTTTACCTTCACTAATACCAGCCCTTGGCTGTCTGTGAAGATGCCCTAATAATTCTTATAAGAAAAAAAAAAATGAATAGTCAGACTAGAGTGATGAAGAGAGTGGTGGAAAGGAGGATAGCTCTGTACCTTTACCCTTTACCCTAGTTATTGTACTTTAGATAAAATTGATTGAATTAATGCATGGATTAGAGAGTATTGGTTCCCACACATCTGAAATGTTTTAAATCTAATAAAGTATTTATTGGGGTAAAGATTGTATATATATGATTTTGTTTTATGATTCTTGAAAATTTGGAAACCCCCCCCCCCCCTTTTTGACTGATATATATATACGGGTCGGCACTGGTACTAATAATTGTTTTTCATACAAACTTTGATTCTCCTTTTCATCCCATTTAGGGGTTGAATTTCGAAAATAGGTTTACGTGTTTAATCATTTATTTAGTTTATTATTTGCTCAATGTCTCAAGTTTGTACAGTAGTTATTTATATATATATTTTTTTTTCTTATAAACTTTACACCCTTTTAATACTACTTTTCACTCCTTAGGGGCTGTATTTCGACAAATCAATTCTTAAGGAATCTATACGTTACAAATTTCATTCCAAATTTCATATTTCTAGCTTTAGTAGTTTTTGCTCAACGATGATGTTCAATCAGGACAAATCCCTTTATACTATATAGAGGGGATAGATATATTTTTGCATTATTATTATATCATATAAAGTGTATATTACATTTCAGTTGTATATAATTAGTATGCATTGAATAGGTAATATATAAAATATACAATACTAAAACAGTTAAGTATCTTAGTTGAATAATTGCTGCAATTATAATAAATTGAAGCTGGTAGCTGGCTATAGGAATCTCTTAATCACACATTGTGTTTTCTTTTAAAAGTTTATATAACAAATTGAATACATGAATAAATTGAAAAGCTAAATAAGATAAAATATACTTTAATTAAATGGAACAATAAAATTCATACTACTATTATTTATTGAAATTAGCGAATTACTACATTTAATTTAATACCTGTAAGAAATGCAGAAAATGTAACCTTCAGGTGAATTCGCCAATTATCTTAACCAGTAGTAAGCAGCATTTCTTTTTTAAATCAAAATGCAGCTTTAACGACATTCCAAGAAACTTGTCAGTGAAAGGGAAAATGTAAACGTAATGGCTTAGTTCGATTTGCGACAGGCATTAACGGCAAGTTGTATTTTTTTTTTGTTTTTTTTCTACGGAAATTCATGCAAGTATAGAAATATTCATGATAATAAAATAAAAGCGAAATATTTCTTAAATAATTTTGTAAAAATGAGCAAAATTTTCAAAGTTGCCAATAAGAGTATCTATGTTGTGATTAGCTACATACACTGAAAAAAAGTGATATGGCGCTCTCTACCTGATTTTTAAAGAATTAAATTTCAACAACTGTGTTACAAAACTTTAACTACATCAGCTATGGTAGCGTCTTTCAAATAATTTGACAAGGCTGTTCCTATAATTTTAGATCTGGCATTGTTATTACATATATATGGATCCAAAAATCTATAATTCCATTATTTTTGTTTAATAAACCATACTTCTGCTGGATAAAATAAAAATCAAATAAATTCAGGTACATATGTATTCCATTCTCCAAAAATTTAGTTTTATCAACCGAAATTAATTCATCTGAAAGAAATATGTTAATTTCTTCTTCATTAGATCCACTAAACATTTGGTAAGTCTAATAAAAAGTGTAGTTTTTGAAACTAAATGACCCTGACGAATATAGTTGCGTACATACAATTTTGATTGCTGAACTTAAGTAATTAAGGCCCTTTTTGACTAGAACCTCCATACTGCTGAAATAACACAAACCATACCTTTTTCGGAAGATTTTTTTTATGCAATAGCATAGTGATTGTTGCACAATTAATATTATATACATGTATTTTTTTAAACTTTAAAATTTTAAATTTTGAATATTAAACTATTTATGTTTTACGTTAAAATTAGTATCCAACCGTCAGATCATTATCCTACATTTGTAGCTATTTAAAAACTCAGTGCTTAAAAGATTAGGAATAAATCCCATGATTTCTAACAAAATTAACGCTAAACTGACTCTGACCAAATTTTCTAGTTAGGGAATTTGGTTGTGTCAACCTGCAATTTAGTTACAGTAACTATATACACTATTTCTTAAGAAGGCATATCCAAATTCATATTTGTTTACTAGAACCAAATTAAGTACATTAGAAGTATGGTTCCTGAATTTATTGTTCAAGAAACTAATTTTTTGTATAGATAGTAACCACTAAATAGTTTTATTATGGAGAATAAAACTAATTTGGTAAAGCAAGAAAAACCAAACTAATTTTACAATGGATAAAGCTACCAAATATATTTTCAAATTATTTTTATTTAGTGTACCTACATACATTATGCCAACCAGCCAACCTAAAATATAAATATCCCCAAGTTTTTAAATTTTTTACTATACATACTAACAAAACATTTACAATATCAGTGACTATTTTAGTTAGAAAACTTCGCTTTAATAATTAATTAAAGTTTCGTCTTATCTCAATATAGTTTATGAGTAATTAGCTATGTAAATGAGCTTTAATATTAGATTTCCAATAAATTTATTCTATATGTTTCAAATGATAAAAAATTTCGTTATTTTACAAGTTAACATTAACACAAAGAAATATATTTCTTTTTGTTTTGCAATTATTAACGGAATTATAATAAGCCGTTCCAATGGAATAAATATAATACAGTCAAAATGTTTATTCGCCATCTCGCATCCGCCGTTTTGAGAAATAGGTGACTTTATATTCTTCTTTCGTTCTTATACATATTAGGAGCCCGTTAAACTTAATGCAAGTAGATCTATTGTCCGCGATATTGAAACCGCCATTTTGAAATATTAGCTTTTTTTAATTTTCCAACAACTGTGGAGATAAAATAAAATCTCTGAAAATTATTAAATACTTACTTATAGACTTTTAATCTCTCGAAAGACTCCTCTGCGGGAATCAAGAAACCTCTTACTCAAATAGATCCATGGCTATGTTTATACCAAGTATTGTAGCCTGGCGTAAAATATTCACCGTACAAAAGCAATCAGCAGAAGCTCTTCCAGAATTTTGGAAACTTTGCTCTCTTTCAGGCCCACTTCTGTCAAACAGACTTTTTAATTCACTAACCCCTGACTAAAAAAGTTTGTGCCTGAGAGTGCCGTTCGTGACAAATAAGATTTAGGGTTTAATGGGGATCTTTCTGATAGGGCTGAGTGCTATTAAATGACATATTTTCCTCTTTTCTTTTTCTTATAGCAGACTTTTTTCATCAGAATATCTTTGAAATGTGTGATTTTAGGTAGTAAACATGGATGGATTTACTTGGTTTTATGTGATGAGAGAGAAAGAGAGGGAGAGTGGAGAGTAAAGAAACGAGAGTGGATAGTGCGGAGTAGAGAGTTGAGAGTAAAGAGTGGATAGAGAGTATACAGATTTTATGACTAAAAAGTAGAAAATAAAATATATTAAAAAAATTTTTAAAATAAATTGCACTAAAAAGTAAAAAATATTTTTTTATTTTCTCAGTGATATACACAAGGAAAGTTTCGTTGCAAAATAAGAAATGTTACAACTAAGATTAAATCTTAAAAGCTTGGGCATGAATTGCAATTAGACAGTTGTGATTACAGTTATAGTTATTATAGTTATGAATGCCCAAACTTTTAAAATTTAATATGAGTTCCAGAATTTTTTATTTTGCAATGAAACTTTTTCTGTGTATAACACTGAGAAAAAAAAGATATTTCTTACAATTTATTTACGAAAGTTATTTATTATAACAGTTTTTTTTTATATATATTTTATTTAAGAAAATTATAGTAACGAGCCGCGAGTACGGTGGTGTCATTTTGTTTTCAATTCTCTTAGGCAAGCCTCCGAGTATACATGAGAGGGCTCTGGCCTGGGGCTTGCTTGGAATCTTTGATTTAAGGGTTGCGGACGCACAATTGAATTTTCCCCTGTTCGAATAAAAATTTTCCTTAAATTACTAAGGCACAATTAAACAAAATCCCCAAACTTAATTATGAAACTAATTCATTGAATTCTTGAATTAAAAATTTTTTTTTTTAAAGTTATGTATGTATCCATACATTCCTTATCCATGCGTACATTATTCTTATATTTTCAATTCCAAATAATCAAAAGTACATATAAAATAATTTACCTAAATTTATCTTCTGGCAAATTATTTTTGTGAATTCTGCAGAGTTGAATTTTTGTAACATCTGTTTGGTTAGTTTAAAATGTGTATACGCAAGAGGCCTCATTGAAAATCGTATCCACATTATATTATGTGCAGTTTCAGCAGTTAATCTATTTCTTAGCTTGTTTTTCGCACAATTTAGTGTAGAGGTAGCTCTTTCTACTAAAACATTGGAGAATGGTAAACTCAATAAACTTAGAACTAGCTTGAATATATTACCATATTGCAATCTAGGAGCAGTATTTTTTTATTTATTTTTTATTGAGACTTCAGTCCAAAACTGTTTAGCTGTTTTAGTTGCGAGCATTGGTGAAGATGAATCAAGTTCCATTCATCAATTATGGAATTAACGCATCCAACGCCAGCAACATTATTAAATTTTATCACAATATCTGATATGTCCAGCTGTAACAAAAAAAAAAATACAAACTTTTTCCAGCCATGAATGAACTATAATAGGTTATTAGCTTATGTGACTAAGTCAAAGCATAAAATCATTGTTTACAGTTCTCTTTCAATTGGTACTCGGAGGTTAGACCGAAAGAGTCAGCAATATAGAAGTGAGCCCACTTTCTGAAGTGTATTTCTATGAACGTAGTCAGTCAAAACCCCCGAGAATACTTCCCAAGCCATGCAACCATGCGCAAGTTTTCCTAAAACGAAAGTACCACCCAGTTTGTTTAGTTCTCCCAGTTCTCGCGTTTGTAGCCACTTAAGTAAAATATCTTTTGTATATCTCCTATCTCTTCTGGCGGTATTGAAGCAGAACAGAACACACTCGAGGAAGAGATAAAAATGGATTGTTGAAAATAGCTGCCAGATGAATTCCTTATGTATGATTATTCTCGAAGGGTAAGCAAATAATTAAAAAACAATAAACAAAAGACCTCGCATCTCAAGTTAAATATTGCATCCAGAAATTTAAGTAGGCACACAGCCGAGCCACCAAAAACAATCCAAGAACGCAACCGTAAATTTAAGACACGTTTCTTCCTAAAAATAAATAGGGAAAATCAGTTTAATTTCTCCAAATTAAAGGAATTTTCGTGCTGTTTTTATTTTAAAATCGTCCGATCTTTTTGCTGCACCCTGTACAATTCACATGTTGTTTTTGAAAACAGGTCAAATATATTTTCACTATTTCGTTTGAGCGTGTCCAACGCCCCAGCGTTGGTAGTATGACACATAAGAAATGAGTTTTTTAGCTCATTACTATATTTTTTAAAGGTGTAGTAACTAGTACACCAGTAACTACGTTTGTAAAAACTATTATCTATTCCCTACATTATAGGCGAATTGTTTTTAAGGTCATTTTGAGGAATACACCGATCGTTTTGTTGAAAATTATTTAATTTTCTAATTCATTGCTCGACGTTTCGGGTCCAAGTGCGGCCCTTCTTCAGGAGCTCTGATTTCTGTCTACGGCGCGTATAATAAAACGATCGGTGTATTCCTCAAAATAACTTCCCAAAAAATCCGTCATTTAAGTAGGCCGATCAAAAACATAAGGCCACCTGGAAACCTATGAAAATTATAGATATAAAAACTTAATCTAAGTTTTCCACAGTGGAGCTTTCTCTAATTTTATCGGAAAATACCTAAACTTTGTGGCACAAATTGTTGTCACTCACTTTAGGGAATTTTTTTTACTGTGTACGTGCACAATGAGGCGAGGGGATGCTGCACGAAGCTTCATCAAGAGTACGCGGGGCGAGGATAAGATACATAGCGAGGTGTACTTTTTGCAGTTTCTCTTATGACGCTATAAGTAAGAAGCGATTAGAATTTGGGAAATTTTATCTGCTATGTGTATGAGATTTACGTACTGATCCTTATAGATTCTCCCAGCATCTGAAAATTAGTCAAGAAAGCTGCGATTATATCATAGAAAGAACCTGTAAGAATATACCGGTTATCAAAATTAGCGCGCTATACCTCGCGAAAAAGTTTCATTGTCGAGGTATTTCGCCAAATCGCGCGTTTGCAAAGCGTTGTTATGATCACTACCATAGGATGAGCGTGTAATCATTCTATTTCCTATCTCTTGAGGATTCGCGAAGACCAGCTGGATGCTTAGAAAAATTAAATAGCAAGAGCAACATCAGTCCGTATCCAAAAAAAAAAAAATTTATGGGTGTAATTTTTAACTTGGTTTGGAATACTTAGATAAGTAGTTTTGCCTACAACTTATGTATTCGCCCTTAAGTAATGTTTTTGCGTTTCAAGTGTTTTCATTGCTTTTTTGTTTTGCTTTTGTAAAACATTAAAATGAGTAGTATAGAATGGTATTAGTTTAGCAGTTTATCGAAACTGTTAATTATTTCCTATCTTACAAATTTTTACGTAAGAAAGTTTTCTTCTTTTTAATTCCATGCCGAAAACAAACTGATTGACTTCTACAAGATTCATACGAAGCTTAAATAATATGTGTACATTTCACATTTAAATTTATATATATATATATATATGTATGTAGGTATATATAAACATATTAGAATTTTTACCGATAAATAGCCTTCAAAATGGTTTGCTTTTCAATTAAGTCAAGTTGAAGGTAAAAAAAAAAAAATGTGAAAATATTGAAATAAGGTGAAGAAAAGTTAAGTAATTCTGAATGCATTCGAAGTAATTTTCAAAACAGTTGAATGATGATGCACACGCTTTTAGCATAAGCTCATAAGTAAATGTTTATAAATTATTTAAGTCATGGACATGAGTTGAACTTGAAGTATACTCTTACCCTATATTTAGCACTGGATGTCCATGATTTTTGCTACTTCTATTAAATAAGATTTTCTCAATCAGTGTGATTGTGCGAAGTTTCAATTAAATTAATTAATCAATTAATTTGATTCATTCAATAATATTTATTTTTACTACAGAATATGTATAAATTGTATAATAAAAGTTAATTAAATATTATTACAACAATATATCGAGAAAGTTACCAAACAATAAATAAATGTTGCCATGGTTATTTGCATTTTTATGCGTAGATGTGAAATTTAGAATTTTCAATAATGATAATAATTATATATATATTATTTAATTTTAGATTTTTAATTAAGAAAACTACTTAAAACCTTTAGAGAGGTATGGAAAACTATAAAAAAAAAAATTTCAAAAGCTGTGGGTATCATTCTGAAAATTGAAATTTGTTGAGAGTCAACTTTAAACCAGAGAGGAAATATTATAAGAAAGTTCCAATGATTATTTAGAAGAACAAAAAAATTTAAATCATCATCGTAATGTGTATTACTTAAAACTTAAGAATAAATAAGAAAAAAAATTAAGAAAAACTATTAACCTCTCCCAAACTGTTAGGAATTCTACGCACCATGCAATTTTTTCAGGTTACAAGGTATGCCTAATAAGTTGTTGACATTTCAGTGATGACATCACTCAGGTGGCTTTTACATGATAGCTTATGGGAAAAATAAATGAAAAAAAAATCCGGGAATCGCACATTAAGTTAATTAGCCGGAGAAATATTTTACATATGTTGTGTGTCGCACGGTTTCGACAGAAGCCGTGCAAGATTTAATGGATACAATCCCTCTTGATCTGGTAGCCATAAGTAGGAGCATTCCCTGAAGGTCAAGAGGGGAATTTCCCAAAGAGAATATAACAAGGGAAAAGGCATTACAACAGTGAATTATTGACAGATGGCAGGCTAGATGGAGTGAAAGTGAAAAGGCAAGAATAACGCTTGGATTCAAAAGCATGTCTTGTGTCCTTTGTGTACTTTGAATTCAATCTTAGCATGAACTTCATTTTGACAGGCCATGACTCGCTCAATGCTTTGTTGCATAAGAGGGGCCTATGTGAAAGTCAAGAATGTTTATGTATACGGAGACAGTTGCGCGGAGGTTATAATGTTAGTAAGGTATAGAGCCTTAGGGAACAACACCAGTGCATGAAAGAATATCCAGGTTGTCAAACACAGAAGGAGAAATATGCTAGGTAAGAAATACTGGGTATAACTTCTGTGTAGAGAACTAGACGAAGATTAAAATGAGAGTATCATCAATCACGGATTTGCATGAAATACAACTGAAGTATGTAGTTATTGGTTATGAAACTCAAGGTATATGTATACCTTGATGAAACCTAACCGGAGGTTTTCTGATATCACCAAATGTAATAGAGTGTAATGCTGTAGTGAGTGTGAGAGTAAGATTCGATTAAGTTTAAAGCTGACCATTATGTTGAAACATCAGAATTGTGTGTGGACTAATCTCTGTATTGAACTTTTATTAGAACCGGAAGAATATATTTGATTACCGGCGAGATTCCAAATTCTATGTATCATATTTATATATACATATTTTTTTTTATTGTCAGTTTAGATTCACTTTTTATTTATGAATAAACATCAATCCCAGAATAACAAAGTTCATCCTAAAGAAAAACTTTCAAAAACACTCATTTCTTTTATGAAGTTATACCATGTAGGTGACGAATAAATGATCACTAAAAGTTGTTCATGCCTTGAAAACTTTTTGGCAGTATTCGTTGTATGAGTGGGTGCACAATCAGAAAAGGTTGGTTTTTGCTCGTATTTAGGAAAAACATATCTTGTAGATGTTCATATACCTCAAACTCTTGCGCTTTTATGTATATTGATACCAGTATCGAAAATGCAGTTGAAGAGATTCTGTTGATATCCACTCGTCGCCGAAATATTTGCGTATTAGACGGTCTACGTTTGTAGTTTTTGGAAACTCTATTGGTGTTCCGAAAGTCAATCGTTCTGGTAATATATGTGAAATTCGTTATCACTATCAGAAAATATTTCCATAACTGTCAAGTTGTTCCAAAAGTTACGTAACAATGTTACTTAACCTGTTATTGTGTGATATTTTTATATTATAAATAGTGTCGCAAATTATCGTCCAGAGTGCGATTCCATATAACTATGTTACGTAACACTGTTATGCAGCTTTTGTTGCATAGTGTGGACAAAGCGTTAGGTGTAGAATTATTCTCTATTATATTGCTTGATGCTTTAGAAATTTTTGAGTGTAAATATGAATGTCGCACATTTTTATTGAAGAATTTCCTTAAAGTTTTACTTATTGTTTTTTTTTTTATCTTTTCAGGTATGTACCAAAATATTAGCCCACTGTAGAGAAAAATCGAGGCCAGGTAGATAAAATAATAAAATGTAGTGAAACCAAAGGTCTCTGGTGAGACGAACTTTTAACAAGAGCATTCCATTTATTTGCGTAATGTTTTTAGTATGAATATATGTATGTAAGCGTAATGTAAAATCATAAAAATAATCAAGTAAAGTTAAAGTCTAGTCCAAATCGACGAAGTATTTTCCACTCAGGTCAACAAACATAGTAAAAAAACTGCATTTGCTTTCCATTGGAACGGAAAACCAGTGCTTCTGAACGAATTATAATTTAAGCGCTTCCTTATGCGTCATTTGGAAGCTTCTTCATTGATCTATCTAGGCAAATAAACAAAAGCCTAAAAAAGTAACTCAAAAGCGTCTATAGCCATCACTTGGATGCAAGTTCTATAGCAGATTATTTGATGAGCTCCAGCAGAAGTGCAACAAGTGGTGATTTCATAAAAATTTCCGCGAATCTAGACTGTGGATTTTTCCACTATTGTACGAAGTAACGTATTTAGTTTAGAGTGATTAGCAGTGTAATCTGAAGTTTTGGTTATATTATTATATTTTTTGGATCAAAGTTCTTCGTTCTTCTCTACTCATAAAATATATAAGTATGAAACCTTCTCTAAGTAGTCTACTGAAGCGCTTCGTCGGAAGCATGCAGCGCTGCTTGTCTCCATCTAAGCTCCATGCCTGATAGTCATACTTGCGATGGCAAGCGCCCGACTACTATTCTCAGGACGCAGTCTTGAAGGACTCTAATGAGATTAAAGAAGATGTACTATTTATTCAAAAAGCTAATTATAGCTTTTTAAAGAAAGACACTTTCAAAAAACTTCTTCGCCCAGCATTTAGCATACCTCTTAGAGAGCTTCCTTAAAATAACAGTGAAGCGCTTACGTCTGCGGACATGACTATGTAAAAAAGCAATGAACTTTCTAGGGGCCATAAGAAAGAGAGAGAGATATAATGGTAAATGATCCTCTGTGTCAAAATCATCCTGGCTTTTATTCTCCGATATTATGAATTAGGCCACGCTAAGTAATTTAAAACAGTTCATGCAGTTCATGCTACCGAATAAGTTTCGCCCATTTTTTCAATTCGGTGAAAGAAAGAACAATTGGCAATAAAAGACATGAAAGGACTTTAGTATTCCCAAAACAAGTTAAAAAAAACAAAAGAAATCCGAAAAACCCTGCAAAATTTTGGAGAATTTTAAAACATGGAATACTTATCATTGCGGTAGTAATTTCAACTTTTAAAATCCGGACTTTGTGTAAATGTCGACTAATCCCGAAATCTTAATTTTGATTAGGATATAACAAATTGTATATGTAAATAAAGAAATAAATAAGAGGTGAGAGGTTTGGGAAATCATGTCTCTTTTATAATTATTTCATTTTAGGCATTTAAGTATATTTTGATGGAGTATTTTGAAAATCGGAATATCGTAGCTCTGTTTTAAGTATATGTCAATATATTTTCAAGATTTTAAAGTTTTTTTTTTTGTGGTAATTCAGATTCAGTTAGGCCTTTTAATTTGTCTTCATTACGATTTCGTGATTATGAAGTTTCTGAACTTTAAAAATTTTTTTTTTTCCAATTTCAAGTCGAAGTTACACAAGAATCTTTCACTACATTTTGAGTGATCGAGATTTTCGACATTTTCCTCAAGTAAACATTTTTAAAGTTGATATCTCGGATCATTCCTTTTGGAAAGCTTTATAAAACACAATATAATCCCAAAATTCAAAATACTGAAAAATGGCAAACGGTGAAAGATTTTATTTTTAATTCTCGAAAATAACAAATATATTCTCTGATAGTCATGACGACAATGAGTGATATATTCGAGATTTTAATTTTTCGGGAATTTTCCATTATAAATATTTTAATTTTCATATAATTTTTATGTTCGAGATTTTGACATTATTATTATTTTTTTTTGTTTTACGTTTTACCACCAACTCAAAGCTTTCTGCATAAAATTTCCATTCGATGAGTTTAATTTCGATTTCGATAGTCAACCTTTAGACGTTTTCGGAATTTTTACGTCCTTTTAATGGAAATTTCAAAGAAAGAAGATAGTGCGATTTCACTTTGATTTTTAGTGATTGGTTTTTTGCTGTCTGGATATCATTTCATACCTACCTGGCGTATATTATAATAATGTACATTAAATTTAGTAATAAATTTAAAAAGTAGAGATAACAGGAAAAGTAATAATATAACCTAAATTTAGCGGTTTCAATTTTAATTTTGTCAGAAGCATTGTAAGATCATTGATTTTTTGGCCCATTAAGCTCTCGGCCATAAGTGCAAAAGAACTATCTAAACGCGGCGTTACCCCATACAGCGCCTAACCCTGTGGCAAACCGGTTTTTTTAGATTGAAATATATCTTTTTAAATTTTTATTTTTTTACTTTTTTGCCCTGTAAACATTTCCACAGAATGTGGAAATAAATCTATATATCTAAAATAAAATACCAATAACTTTCTCAATCTCTATAGTGAAATCTTTCTTAAGTACTCGATACTGCCTCCCCCCCCCCCCTTCCCTAATTATTATTTTTTATCTAAAAAATAAAAATTAATAATTATTTTTGATTTAAATAATAAAAATCCAAGAAAATAAAATAATTTTAAAATTATTTTAAATATAAAAGTTAAATTTTTTTAAATTATTTATCATAATGAAACTGCATGAAAATATGTTATTATGTAACTTATTCACACTTCAAACAACCTCCATTTGATATATGATTTTTTCATTTGAAAAATCAGTAATAGTAATTATTTACGGTCCCTGGTAAATACATTTTCAAAAATGAACTAAATCGGGCAACCCCATCTTGATGTTGCCCTACAAAATTTTGGGTTTCCATCTAGAGTATAAAATTATTTATCTAAGACCAATTTTAACTCTTTTTTTTTTCTCTATATGTATTTTATGCTTCTTTACACACTCCGAAAAAAAACCACGAGTTTCATACGTATATTAGCACTTTCTATTTTTTCTATATCCTAAAGTATAGCAACAATGTCTATTCAAAACTTTTCAATAAACTGAAAGATATCTGTTTAATATTATTGTAAATATTTTGTATTATGCAAGTATATGCCTAATGGTTTTGAAATGCATTAGATGAAATGACTAAAAAGCTTTCAGAAGAAAGCACTACCGGAATTAGCAAATTATTCCTTTTATTAAATGTTTGAAAATAAATAATACTATAGCTAAATTAAAAAAAAAAACAAAATACCATAAAAAAAATTCGAAGGAGGACTTAAATCTGTGGAAAATCGCTACATTTATTGTTCATAAAATTTAAAAATCATCGTTCTGAAAAAAACTCTGATAATATGGCAAAAGCAGTAAATAAAATAAAGAAATCATATTAATAGTTGACTTGAGTAATCATGTGAATGAAACTTAAAATTAAAATTAAACTGATGCTATGATCTAGACAAGCCGAATGAATACTGATTACTGATACTTTTTTTTGATAACTATTTTCAATACGAAGTTGGAAATTAATTTACATATATTTATATTTAATAAAATTTTGAACAGGTATGATACTAGCAACGCTCTCCACTTATTGCGTTCATTTCATAAGCTATTAAATATTTAAGTATAACCGGAATATCTACATACATTTCTTTTATTTTTTTATTATTATTTTAAAAAATCTCAATTTTAAGATTTTCTTATATTTTTTGTTCAAATTTTTATTCATCGATTGTTTTTTTTTTTTTTTTTTTGTAAAACACGAATTTGAACTATAGTAGTTTTCATTTTAATTAAAACTACATCATCTTTACATACAATTTATCAACTGTTTTACAATTTATTATTAATAATATTAATATTCACAGTAAAGAATGTAACTCTCATTATATTGTGTGTGTGTAAATAATTGTATCGAAGTTTCAGATTAAAAAAAAAAAATATCTTCAATGTAGAAAATCTCAATAACAACTCAACTGAAGAACTATACGTAGATAAAATCTAAAATAACTGTTGAAGACCGTGTATCAAATCCATTTCGAAATATAACTACAGCAACTAATATCAAAATAGGCAACAACAAAAAAATGGAAAATTTTCATAGGTTCAAACGTCTATGGAAAATTAGATTTTCTTTTTGGTGATGTACACTTTTACTAAATTAGCAACACTGAAAATGTTTACATGTTTTAAGGAATTCACACTGAACAAATTATATACCATCAGCAACAGTATGGTAGGCATAAGCAAGTACACTCTGATTACATATATATATATATAAAACATATTTTCAAAAGCCATCATCACACTTACGTTTTTCCGTTAAAATATCATCTGACATTATAAACGGTGCCGTCAATGTTAGAAGGAGAAATTGCAGAAATCGCCTCGACATTTTTTTTCTTCTCTATTTTTAGTTACCTAATTAAAGACTGTGATGAAAGTAAAAGTTTAACGTTTAAATTAAACGATAGAGAAAGTAAGCGATTTTACTAAGAGTCGGAACTATCAGTAGATTTGAGATTGATTACAACGGACAGCGACGGATGGCACAACGATACTCAACTAATATCACTTGACGCGCGCAAGTTCTAAAAACGATTGATAAGTACCGCATTCTATCACCGAGTTATATAATTTCCTGGCAACTGGGTTATAGGCGAACACAAAGGTACGCTTACTATATATATATATATATATATATATGTACAATTGTATGTACATCCATATAAGAGACAGATATGTGGTTTTCATACTATATATGTTATACCGACTGGTTCAATTCAAATCCTGACCCTCTGTACACATTTAATAAAGCTGCGCGCGCACAACACTTTTACTCTCTCATATGTACATACAAATATACTCAGCTTTAATGGTACTGCGAGAAATGCTAACTATGGCAGTTAAGTTGTCAAAAGCTTCTGTGGGGTACCCTTGATCTTAACCATGACGGTGCTACGCAAATAACTATTTTACATTTTCAAAACATTTTTATAATTTTATTGTACAGCAATTAAGTACGTTCGATTATTTTATGATCATGATTTTGCAAGCTGGCCGTCAATCAAGTCAATAAAGCAATTTTCACGCTAGGTATGATCATAGGCAATATTTGTTACGCTACACATAATACCAACCTGAATACATTAAGTCACGTTGACTTGACTGAAAATAATTTGTTTACACAAATCGCAGTTTTCAGTTTCAAACGGGCATTTCCAAATTCGCTCTCATTTTGCAATAACAAACAGACCGAAAGCAAAGCCGGCCCAGCGGGCAAAGTTAAACATTCAGAATCTTCCGTTTTTACCTCTCGTCTTTATGCTTTACCACATACTTGCGAAGTACTTTAATTTAAGGCTGAGAATTGTGCAGTTTTTAAATGGACTTATACTAGGCTACGCATACATTCAATAGTATTTCCTATGCAACATCTGTAGGAAAATGTTTTTAATTAAGCCGTATGTACGTATAGTAAGCGAAGTGTACACTATTTAAAACATCTTTGTCGTAACTCAGCCATTTTGTAATGACACGCTTAATTGAGAGCGATGTGTCTGCAAAGCAGGCTGCAATTATAAAATTAAAAGTTTTCGCAGTCAACTATGCTTTTGAAATGGATATTCTTTGAAGTATAAACTAAAAGAAGAGTAATGATGATACATATGCGGGCTTATAGACACGAAAGCATATTATGTAGATATACAGATACTTTTTGAACATACCTACATGTATTCACGAATGAAAGTTAGCGTTAAAAATTGTCTTGATAGCAATTAGTCTGACGGTAAAAATGGTCATGTGAAATTTAATAGATTTTTGCATTCTAAACAACGTTTTTTGAAAATTGAAAACGCTTACCAAGTAGCAAGGTATATACAGCTATAGGAGGGGATACACAAAAGAAACCGAATTGATCTTGTAGTACCGCGTTCTATCGCTAGGAGCGTATAGAGCTATATTTCCGAGTTAGGAAGCCAAACGTCGTCGCTAAAGAAATTTCCGTTCGGCTTGTATTGATTTTTTAGTGACCGTTGTTTTGTGTGCTCATCGTTTTTGTAATGGCTGATGCTCGTGAACAGCACGCTGCAGTAAAGTTTTGTTTATTGCTCGGAAAAACTGGCACAGAAACATTAAAATCAGCCTACAAGGGTAATATTATTGGAAAAACACACACGTTTGAGTGGTTTTCCCGATTCAAAAGAGATGAAATGTCAATTGATGACAAACCTCGCTCTGGTCATTCTTCCACGACCCGAACTGATGAAAATGTTGAAAAATTTATGAAATCATCCTGAAAGATCGACATCGGACCACTGAAGAAGTTGTGGAGCTGCCTGAAGTGATTTGGAGTTCAGTTCAGCAAATTTTAACGGAAGATTTTGGGATGAGAGGAGTAAAGGCCAAAACACAGTGAGGACGACACAACAAAGTCGCCGTAAATTGGTTGCTGTCAAAGATTCGAATATACGGCAGTCCCATATACTTAACACAATGAGGGCGACGCGATAAGTTGCCAACAAAAAGTTTGGGAAAATCTCTAAATTTGTCGCCAACATAATTGACATTTCTGTGTGGACAGTGAATAATTGACATTCATGTTATGTGGATTTGGATATTTTTATGAAACATAGTAAATTAAAAGATAAGAGTAAATAAACTAGTTATTAAAAACTTGAATAAGATTAATTTCATTTGTTAGTTTAACAAATTATGGGCTTTGAGAAGGAATTAATAGAGAAAATGAGGGAAAAAGTTATGTTGTGCAATAAACGTCATCCCATAGAAATTTCTTCTTAGTCTTCTTTTTAGTTTTTTCTTTATGCTTTGCAATTTTAAGTAAGCCGCATAAGCTATACTAGCGATTTTCCTTAATTTTTGCCTTTTTGCCATTTCTTTTACAATAAATAAAGCAAAGATAGCTGTCAAAAACATTTGTCGAGTCGCGTTCATTGTGTTTTAAATGCGACATTATCGCCAACTAAGTTGCCAACATTGTTGTGTCGCTCTCACTGTGTTTTGGCCTTAATTGCCAAATTTGTACCCTCACTGCTCACTGCTCAACAAAAACAAGGTCTCACGGAAGCATGCTTTGCTTTAAAAGAAGAGCTCCGAAATGATCGAAACTTTTTTTTTCCAAGATCATTATAGGTGATGAATCATGGTACTATGGTTGCACCCTGAAACTTCAAGAAAGATTTGAAGTTCGCCTCTCCACAAAAAAGCTCGTCAAATGAAATCAAACATCAAGAAAATGCTGATTCTGTTTTTCAATCTGAAAGGAGTCGTCCGTTCAGAGTTTGTTCCGTTGAGCGAAATAGTTTGTGGTAGTTAGGTGACTGGTTTTTTCACCATGATAACATTCTTACTCACACAGTCCTGTCTTTGCGTCAAGTTTTAATAAAAAACAACATGATCCCTTTACCTCATCCACCTATTCACAAGACCTTGTCCCCAGCAACTTTTTTTTATTTCCCCGATTAAAAGGAGACATGAAAGGAAAGCTTGTTGACGACGTAGCTGAGGTGAAGAAAAAACGACGGAAGCGCTGTGCGGTATCACAGAAGACGAATTTATATAATTATTTGCACAATGGAATAAAATATTAGACAGGTAGGTACATATATAAGTACCATTGGAGCGTACTATGAAGGAGATTTAAAGTTTTTTTTGTTAAAAAATTAAATAACGACATTAGAAAAAATAAGCTCGGTTTCCTTTAAGTATTCCCTAAGGTAGACAGGCCTATTACTTCTCCTGCTAATATTAGAAAATTTTGTTGAGCTTTTTTTCTGTCGTACTGACGTTCGCGTAAACCTGTTGTTGACATTTTAATTTTGAAAGTGTAAAATTTCAGAAATATGAAATCTTGCACTGTACTGTAGCAAAAATTTAAGCCATTCTTACATTCTAGTGTAATTTAATAAGGTCGTATATGGATGTACAATACTACAAAAAAATATAACAAATTACAAGATGCAATTAACGCTGAACTTGAAGAATTCTATATCTAAATTAATGATAAGAACTTAAAGAGATCTTAAATAGCAGGGTTTCTGGCAGAGGTATCTAATATAATTATATTTCTCCGAGCCAATATTATTTCGCCATAAATAGTGCCAGTTTTGTGTTTTTTGATTTAAGAGTAAATAAGTTGGACATTATACATATATTGCCGTATACAGGAACGTTAAAATGAATTACTACAATTAATTAACCCATAATAGTGCCGTAGCTTAGATTAAGTTAGAATGGCGACTATCGAAATACCTACGATCAGCGATCTATTATGAAGAAGATTACTTAAATTAAGGGGAGCGTTAAAACTATCTTGAAGAGTTAATGAATCTCCGGAGTTCCCCCAACTATTTCTGCTATTTTTCCCAATTCGCGAAAAAAAGTATTCCTGCTACGCTTTCCAAGGTTAGGGTACATACAGCTAGATAAGAAAATTTCCATATAAACTCGTATCACTTTTTCAAAACTCTTTAACTTTTTATTCAACTAAAGACAGCTTATAATTGAGAAGAATTTATGTGGCATAATACAGCAAGAGAGAGAGAGACAATGAACAGAGCTTTCTATTAGAGGGCCATTACCTCGTTTTAATTCGACCACAGTTTTGTGTGGTTTTCACATATAGATGTTAGTTGTCTCAGGTTAGGGTATTCTTATAGCATATTATAGGCTAAACAACAATAGACCTAAATAACTTTACGAAATTGAACGAGACTGAGGTTTACTTATGAAAAATTGATATTTTTAGCCTAAATATATATCACATTCCGTAAGAGTTATTATCTTCATATTTAATGTTTTCAATTTTAAAAAGTGGTAAAAGTGAAAAGATTAATAAATGGAAGTTGCTTTAATTGAAGATTTGTGCTTTCTATTAATTCGCAGTTCCATTTTTATTCCATATTAATTTTTACATTGCACTTTTAACCATTTAGTATTAATTTAATTGTTTGGCACATCGCACCTTTACTGACTGCAATTTGGCTTTTAAACTTACCGAAAGTTCCCCTCACACGAGTTAAAGTTAATTTGTGTACGCCTGTTAAATTAAAGGGCGCGTTCGCTTTACGTAAGTAAATGTACTTACGTATACGTCTATTGTAGTTCAGCCTTATATTGAATACTCTCAACCTGTTCCCAATTCATACCGCTTCCGTAAAAGTAATTGTATGGCGTTTACATGGGGTTCGAATGTTTGCCAAAGAGGCAGTGTTCCGTGGTAATTGCGATAAGATTTCGCACGTAATTAGTAGAGCTTCTGTCTTTCTAGGACATATTTTAAGCCATAGCTATTTTGAAATCGCCAATGAGCTTAGTTGATCCATTTGCGATTAGAATCCTCTCCGCTTATTTTATGAATTCTTCTGCTGAGAGGAAGTACATAGATGCTGTGCTTGCATATAGTATTATCGACAGACACTTGAGAGGTCAAGAAATTCATAGTCCCCCTGTCTCTTGTAAGGAATTTTAAAAGTATGGGATTAACCAATGGACAACTAGTTATATTTTATTTTCGTTTAACTTTTAAAGAGCTATGTGTTAGTGTGAACTATAGATTATTTCACCAGCGCTAAATAAACCAAAGTATTACCTTCCTGTTCTCCTCAATTCGAATTTATGCCGCTTTAAAGTCAAAATTTTAAACATTTTTCATTATTTTCCGATTTAGGCTGAATGTAAAAATAAAAAACTTATGATTGAATTTTCAAATAAGTATGAGTAGCAAGCGAAACTTTTCACACGAGCTTTCCTATATTCAATATACCGTGGTAAAATTCAACAGAAGTATTCAACTCTGCCAGCAAAATTCCTATTTTCATGCCACCATAATGATATAGACTGCCAGCATTGCTAGAAAGCAGATCTGATGCGGTTAGTTGGTTTGGTGGTAAATGTCACGTCAATGATTTATGGTTTAAATGATAAGGAATGTCATCTAATATTGAAGTAATTTCTACCCTAGAATCTTGAACCTTTATATATAGCTTGTTGTTAATGTTATGAGTAGGGGCGACCAGGCCTCCAGGACCTTGCGGACACCGCGACCATAATTGGTCTATTGTGTCTTCCCGTAAAGTGGTTAGGCAAAATCGAGTCTTTTAACGAGCTCGATTATTGTTTTTGGATTACAATTGGAGCAATTATCTGGAGAGATAATTGTTCTTCCAGTGATTTGCAGCCTTAGACCTGCAAATGCTGGGCATTCACATATGTCGTGCATCGAGGTTTCGTCATCCTCTTCGCACAGTCGACACAGTTCACTATCGGATTTGCCTATCTTCTTCAGGAAGTGACGAAAAGCGAAATGACCAGTGACTGCGTTCGCAAATAGTCTGAGCGACTTTCTGTTAAGTCCAATAAATTGGCGCGCCTGGAAATGAGTGGGGTTGAAGAATTTCTTCGCCTGCCTCATACCGGGCGCCCTACGCCAAAGGAGATCCAGTTGCCTGTTTTCCCATCTAAGTAGTTCCCCCTTTTTGGTAGGCCAAATGACGGGTAGGGACCAGTATACGGACATTCAGCTCCGGTTTTAGCCAGTTCGTCCGCTTTTTCATTACCGTCCACTCCTTCATGTCCAGGGGCCCAGACCAAGGTTACTTGGTTGTCCCTAGACAGTAGTTGGAATTTCGAGTAGCAGCTCCAGACTGATTTCGACTCAAAAACTTGAGTGAAAAGAGCTAGGACCGCAGCTTGGCTGTTTGAGCAAATGTGGATATTGGAGTTCTTGCAGCCCTTATTTAGGCTTTTCTGAGCTCCAACCTCTATAGCATAGACTTCCGCCTGAAAAATGGAAGGTGAGGAACCAAGCGAAATGAATAGTTCCACATCTGGACCAACCAACCTTGCGCCTGTTTCCCCCCCCTTCCAGACTTGGGCCCGTTGCGGATGCTGGAGTCGTCTATCAACTATCTGACTTCTTTCATTTATGGTTACCTTGTAACCTCTTTAAAAAAAAGTCTCTTGGCCATAGTATCTATTGGAGCTTCTAGGTCGTTAATATTGATCTGCTCGAAGATACTGAGATGACCCATCCTGGAATAGGTGCGCTCATCTGGCCTTTCCTTTCGAAGCATACTTGCCGCTGCTTCCCTCTAAATAAAGAGATAGAGAGGCTGTAAGCCAAGAATGACTGCAAGTGCACGTTGAGGACAGGATGTAAAGGCGCCAGTGGCGCCTAAACATGCCATCTTTTGCACCTTATCAAGGGTTCTTCTTGTGGATGCCTGCAATGTTTTAGGCCACCACACATTTGCCCCATAAGGAAGTATGGGTCTGACTATGCCCTGGAAGATCCATAGGATCATTTTGGGGCTCAGACCCAACATTTTCCCGAAAAACCTGTGACAAGAACTGAATGCCTACATAGCTTTGTTAGTTATCATTTCTAGGTGGGGATTTCAGGTAAACTTACTGTCTAGGATTATTCCCAGATGTTTTGCTTCTTTGGAATATTCTATTGCAATTCCATTTAACTTAGGAGATGAGATCTGAAGACTCCTTTTCCTAGTAAAAGGAACTAGCATGTTCTGGCACCATCTGCTAAAAACGTTAAAAGCATCTTACATAAGCTCGGGTAGAGCTGATTCAAACTTTCCTTTAACACAGAGTATCCTTGGGCCTTAAAGCCGGCCTCTTGGAATAAATTTAATAGCTCATCCACAACAAGGAGTCATAAGAGTGGTGATAACCCCCCCCCCCCCTTGTGGGCAGTCTCTAGTGGCCATGATTGTTGTGGATTCGCCATTCATGGTAGCTGTTATGCAGCGTTTCTCAAGCATGTTGCCAATCCATCTGACGATGCTGGTTTCTATGCCTCATATATAGCTTGTGCTTAGATGATAGGTATAATGAGGTTCAAAAATTAGATAAATCTGTCCACTAGACAAACACCCGCATTAGAAAACCTAGCATGTACTACTGTGCAAGTAAATTAATGTAGAGATTTAGATAAATGGTCTAGTGGACTGAATTTTTCTATGCATATTTGAACTGAATTATGCCTTCAATTCAATGGTCCACTAGTCTGAAGAATCTTTTAGTATAATAAAAACGTCTAAGACTGATCGTTTTCAACGTATTCGTAAAAATCCTAAATTTGTATATGGCAACACCAAGAAAGGATCGCCCGACTTAGCACATTTAAGATTTTTTTTTACAATTTTTATGAAAACACTGCGTACAAAGTTTCAACTCTCTACGTTGGCCCGTTCTCCAGCTGTGTCCAAATATGTAGTGAAAAACGAAATTTTTGTATGCCAATCCCACGAAGAAGTTACCCGATTTGCCGGATTTTGAACTTAAATATACTTTTTTTTTTTTTTAAATGCCATATGCAAAAATTTAGCTCTTCGCGTTCTTGAGTTATCGTGAGGATGGACGGATAGACAGGCTGACGGGCGGCCAAATGGACGAACGGAAGGACGGACGGACAGACGGACATGCAAAAATCAAAAAGCTTGGGTGTCCAAGCCATTTTGTTTTACCAGCATTATTTCTGTGCGTTACAAACGGAATGGCAAGCTGTGATTTCATCTAATGTATAAAAACGAGCCTATGAGCAGAAAGACTTCAAACATCTTTTATACCATCCAGGTACGAAAGATCGCTGATTTTGGGCATACAATTACACTTTGTTCAAATGTAAATATTATTTTAGCGACCATCCACTTATAAGATTATTTTTTCAAATTTCGACTATACGGATAAGCTCATGGGAGTTATAATATAATATTCAGACCAACAAAAAATTAAATTTTTTGTTGATTGGTTGGGGAAAAGTGTCAAACTTATGATTTATGATTTTATTAAAAAAAAAAAAAATCGAAGAAGAAAAAACTTGATTTGGGAGCTTTTGATAGAAAAAAAAAAAAAAAAACGCTATACCTTTTTTCAAAAACCTAAGCCGACCTTCATTTCAACTGCAAATTTTCTAATATTTTCCTAAAGTTTTCAAATTAATATTATGAAAACCGGTCCAGAACGAGTCGTGCTCGCACAATCAGGGTTTCGTACCAAGAAAATTGGCTGGTGGTGGTTGTTTTGATGTTCAAGAGTTAAAAAAAAAATCACGGTGACGTTAAAAGTTATTCACACTTAAAAATATTTATTTAAAAATTATTTAGACTTTATAAAAATAGTTAGCTCTATGTATCATGTTTTGAATACTACCGTATTGTCAAATTTCAGTAGTTTTCAAACAGATGAACTCAAAAATGATTTTGTCTTATGATAAGTTAACTTCAACTACTATGAGATTGACGAAGAGAGCCACAGTTTCCCTATTATCTATGACTCAATACCAATACCTACTAGCCATAATAATATCAAAACTTTAGCTTTAGAAGCCTAGAAGATCGACACGATGATGTTGTTTTGCTACGTATCACTATCAAATAATATCCAGGTATTGAATCGCCTGATAGAAAAACCAAATAAAAAGTATCATAGATATTATAAGAAACCTGTTACTTGAAGGGTCCATTATCATAAAAAACTTTAACAATTAAAATAACATTTTTCCGCTTTTATGCATTGCAGGATACATCTGAAATTTTGTTATCTGATTAAATCTTTGCCAGCTAACTTTGAAACAATAACTAGAACATTCCATTTCGTTTTTCTCTAAAGCATTTTGATATTATTCGAAAATTTTCTCCTCAAGATGGGCTCTCTATGTACTGAATGATACATGAAATCTATTAGAAGTTCTTAAAAGCATCAAACAAGCACAAGCTATACTTCCTGAGGCTTTTATAAAGCGAATTAAATCTTAAGGAAATTCCACTCTATATTTCAAACGGCCAAATAAAAGCATCCGTTAATGAGGAAGTTATTGACCTTAGCACTAAACTGTTGCACATTTATGTAAATACTAAAAATTAAAACAAGTTTTATTGAAGTCAATAAGAACATGTAAGAGAGGTTAGTAGAACGGCATCATATAAAGAAGTTAAGATATAAGTATGTATGGAAAAGAATTTATTGCAATGCAACCAAGAAAGATCACCTCTTCAAGGTCAGATATATACTCCAAGTCAAGAGCATTACTTAAAAACTTGATTCTGATTTTATTTTACAATTAAAATGTGTCGGCAATAAATAATTGTTGATAATTTCTATGCAGCTTTCGTGTTTGTCTTCAAGCTTTTATTATAAAAGCGCTGTTTGTAATTATTTAAATGTAAAACTTGCAGCTCATAAATGAATCAATTATGAGAACACACTTCAATTAAAAATACCTTTCGAAACGATTTATTTAATTTTCTATAGTAAGTACCTGTGTGAGTAGTAATTTTCAAGAATAATATTAAATTTATAATTATATAACTCTATTTTAAATTCAATTTAAAATTCTAGTATTTCTTTTTACTTGCTTACTTAGTAATTCCTATAACTTCTTTGTCTCCTCAATCACACTCTGTTTTAGATGAAGGCTTGCATCTTCTTCCATATGTGACCTAAGTAGTTGACAATACTCTAATAACACTGACGGGACAAGACTTTTGGGTTTTAAAGCTGTTGGCACATCGAAGAACGAAAATGAAACGCTGAACCGAAAAACAGATTTTTCTACCCTGCATCAGCGAATATTTCCTATTAAACTTATACTTAAAGGTCGACAAATTCTCACTTTTTTCATTAGTCGCAAGAAATTATTAATTTTTTACTTTATTTTTCGAGAAAAGCACTCGTTGAATTTTCGTTAAAAGCAAGTAAAAAAGCCAGAAACCAGAATTGATCTAAGACAACTTCTTATCATACCCTAGATGAATGCTCGTATGTTATTTCGTAAGGTCACCCATCTATGTATGCAGGTTTGATTTTTGAATTGGTTTTTCGAATATATTTCTAGAACGGTTCGTCGAACGGTAAGAATGATTATAACCAATTTGATAGGATTTCAAATTCTGAAGAACTTTTCAATACAATAAAAACGTCTAGGACTGACCATTTTTACAGAATGTGCCGATATTATGTGCCCTTTGCAGGTCTGGGAGTAAACAATTCTAAAGACGAGCAGTTTGAACAAGATAGGATCTTTCTAACAAGCCTTTCTTAAAATGGGGAATCAGCAGATTTCTGTATCTGTTAAATTTTCAAAATTGTATCTGTTCAATTAAGTAATCCGACTGCGGTGAATAAATCAGTTTATACAGAAAAATCAGAATTCTAATTCTCTGGATTCTAATTATAGCTTCTTATATGTTAACATTTTAATACAACTGGTAATACCTAATAATTAAATTTTTAAAAATAATTATTAATACTTTATCAAAGCTACATTGTAAGACTTGTGAACAAACACTGAAAAAAGTAATTACAAAACAAAAAACACATTCAGATCACAAAAAACTAAAAAATAAATTGCGGATATTCGATAGAAATTCATCTGCTTTCTGGAGCTGCGTTTGGTGTTCACTTACCGAAAATATTTTATTATTTAGGTAGCAGTCTACGATTTATTTGCATCTAGCTTCAATTCTGAAGACTTGATTTACATATTTTCTAAAAAAATTCATCTTTTCATATCGCCATACTTTTGGAATATAAACTTTGTCTATACTCAATTCACTTTTACATAATGATTTATAAAGTTAAAACTAAAAGTTTTTTATGGCAACACAAAGATGGGTTTCCATATTTAGTCCATTTTTTAAATTGTATTTACTATTTATATTAAAACGCCGTATACAAAATTTCAGCTCTCTACTTCGATACCTTCTCAGACAGTGTTTGAATATATAATGAAAAACAAAATTTTTTTGTGGGAACCTTATGAAGGCAATACCCGACTGGTTCTTTATTCGAACTTAATCCATGAATTTTAAAGGATCGTGTGCAAAATTTCAGCTCTCTAAATAAACGCGTTCTCGATTTATCATGAGGGACCGACCAACGGATTGACAGACGGACGTGCAAAAATCTAAATAACTTTTAATATTAACCGCGGGTGTCCAATCCATTTTTCTCTACCAGCATATTATTTTTATGCGTTATAAACTGAATGGCAAAATAAGTAATGAGATTTCATCTAGAGTATAAAAATGGAAGACGGATGATCAATCAGCTGACCCACGCTTGAACATATATTTTTCCCTTAAACTGATTTGAGAATAAGATCTGAAACTTCAGTTATTTTGGTCGATTTACTTCTGTGTAAGAATTGAAGAGAAACGCGAACATTTGTGGTTCTATTCTATACTTGGATTGATATTGTTTTACAACCATATAGGTATAAGAAACAAATAATTTTATTTGAAAATGCGTGAGGACAAGAATTAATTGTATGCAGGATGTTTTGAAATTATAGTCATACAACACTTATTTTTAACCAAAAAAAAAGTTATCAATTTTTTTCTGTTCCTTAATGTGACCTCTTAACTTTTCCGACTTCATCTTATTAGCTGTGATCTTTTGTGTTCGCAGAACCGAGCAGAACAAATGATACACAAAAGAATGCCTCATACATTTTCATATAAAATTTTAGTTCTAGAACAAGGTACAAAAAAGAACACAAATATTATCAGAGTACACTTGTAAGCTTTTCCAAAGTTTTCTTATGACTTTATTTACAAACCAAACCGCTTTACTCGTATTAAAACGAAATTTATTTTTAAAACTAATGTCGAAAATATTACTTGGGTTCCAGCAAAGATGGGGATAAATATAAGTAATTGTATGCTAAAAAGAAAAATTAATTTATAAACAAAAATGACAATTTAGCACAGTATATGTATATACTAAAAAACGTATACCTTTTAGCGAGATTAGCGACCCTTTTGATGGATGGAAGTATATTCAGCGGTGCTGTTCAAGATTGTACTGCATATTGTACAGTGTAGCTTTTCTTTGTCCAATATGTGACTACACCAGTGCATGAAACACAAAAAAAAACACACACTATATTACATATATAGGCGCAAAATAACAATACTCACAGATCATAAACCAATATTAGGTATTATGGAAAAGAAGTTAGGAAAATTCCATCAGCAAGATTGTATGAAATTAAGGCTATTAAAATATAAACTTAATATTAAATATATCGCGGGAAAAGATATACTACTATATTACTACTTTAGCAATGAAATATTTACGCCTGAAATAAAGGATATTAATGATGTTAATCATTCAATGAATGTAAGCAATGAAAGGAAAGAGCTGTTCAAATTGAAAACACTCAAGGACCAAATGCTAAGAAATTTATCTAAAATATTGTGTAATGGATGGCCAAATAAAACGCAAAGTTTAGCGAAAAATATCGAATTTTTCTGGTAACATAAAGACAACTTAGTTCTAGAAAATGGAATGTTATTCCTCGATGAAAGAATTATATTTAGTTCCTCGGTCATTAAAACAACATATTCTAAAACAACTGCAAGAAACTCATCAAGGTGTAGAACGCACAAAGGCGAGAGCGCGAGGATTAGATTATTGACCAGAGATTAACGAATATATTGAAAACACTGTCACAAAATGTCGCATATGCTAGAAAAATAGAAAAGCAAATATCAAAGAGCCAATGATTCCAACTGCAATACTGAGTCTTCCATTCTCTAAAGTTGGATATTTTTGAAATAGGAAGTAAATCATATTTAATAGTAATAGTCATTGATTATTTTTCGAAATTTTTAGAAACCTTTTCTTTAAGAAATAAAACAGCACAAGAAGTAATTACCAAACTTAAAAATATGTTTACAATACACGGCATCTCACTAGAAATAGTAGCTGATATCAAGCCTTTCGGGGCATTCATATTCAAAAACTTTGCGTCTGAAAATGACATAAAAATTACAACCTATAGCTCCTGCTATCCTCAATCAAATGGTTTAGCCACAGATAAATAATACCTTAGAAAAATAAAATAATTCTATTATTCTAAGGTAATACCTTTGAGGAGAGAACTAAAGGAGATGACATCCCATAGTAAAGTATATGTATGGCAGCGTAGCCAAAAATTTTCGCCATCTTGATTTTGGCGGGGTGTTTGACTGTCACTTTTCTATAAACAAAGAGCCGCAAAGTATGTTTGGCGCAGAGACGTAGCTACAAAAGGGATAATTTAATTTTTATAGAAAATGGTTAATGACTATTGGACTAAGTGATAGTAATATAAAAAGGAGTTACATATGCTCGAAGATTTAGATACAACAAGCCATGTTGAGAAAAATACTTTTAAAGTACTATTGTGGTAAATTTGGTAAATCCCACTGACATGCATATATACGTAAATTCGCAAATAATTTAAATATATCGTCCGTGAGAGCATACTTGCTGTAATCAAAACTGATGCCACATGAAACAGGAGATCAGTCAGTCCATTTATATACATGTCAGTGGGTGGTGCGGAAGACTGTGCGGAGTTTCTAAGAAATGTGTTTGAATTTTCGCGCCATTAATTTGTTGCGATATTTAAGGCATCAACAATTTTTAACGCCTCCTCTGGCACCTCACAACAACAAGAAGAAGAACGAAAGTTGCTACGCTTTTTTCATCACCTGTCGCCTCCTTTAGTTCTCTACTCGAAGGGTAATACCCAGTTTTGAAACCAATGTTAAAAATCTGCTTCTCTTGAGCCAGCCTTAGCTTTTAGCAAAGACAAAATCTCTGAACATTAACCAGCCTGCAAACCAGCCGAATAATTTGGTTGCAGTCTGCGCTTGAAAAGCAAGGAAAAGATTGTGAAACTTAGAAGTTTTATCAAGATATTCAAAAGCTTTAGCAAATACTTTAAGCAAAAATAATGTTCAAAAAACCTTGAAGATGTCACTACATACGGAGCATGAACTGACTATTTTATCTCCTTCAATATCTGGGTATTACCATAGATGGAACAAAAACTAGATGTCGCATACATTACCAAAAAATATCCAAAATTTATATGGCTGGGTGGTCCATTCCGGAATAGACCAGAATATTAGAAATGATGTATACGTCAAGTGATTCATATTTTTTTGTATCTGAAGTGTTTAAGAAGTCGGTCAAATGTATACAAAATTACTATTATAAAAACATTTACCTTCGGCACGCTCTAAAACATATTGTTACGTGCAATAGAAAGATACAACTGGTGACATCTACTGGCAATGGAGAGTAAACAACTTTAGGTTCGTAGAATCGATGATGGAATCTTCGGGAAGGTTCAGGAATAGAATAGTCAAGAATATTCTGGAATAGAACACTCCAGAATAATCTGGAGAGTTTCTAGGGTACAAATATAACAGTTGTCACCGCCAGAGCAAGAGCCTTATTTTAGACGTTACAGTGTTAACAGCAATTCGATTACGATAATTGAAAGTGCAGTATTAGCGATAAATAAAGTTGAGTTGATTAATTGAAGGTTTATGAATTGTATGAGATTAGAGTGAAATAAAGAACTTGTATATTAAATATTTAATATTATGTTTTAAATAACGAACCAAAGGCCACGCTCGCAACAATATTATAGTCCATTCCAGAATGCACTACCCATTTCACAATCTGTATATTCTGCTAGCTAGTATGCCATACGACATCTAGCTCTTGTGCCATCTATGGTATTACTTATTGTGGTTTAGCTAAATGAAATGCTCAGACGGCTAAAATCAGCTTACTGGAAAAGGCTACTAACACTAATATTGAATTATGGGGTAGAGTACTTAATGGGTCGCTAAACTCGGTCGACATTACCCTGCAAAATAAGTAAATTTATATGTCATCAAAATAAAATAATTCAGGAACAGCTAGTTAGAAATTCATCGAGAAGTAAATATTACTACGATAGAGCAGCAAAAAGACGTACCGGTTTCGAGGTAGGAGACAAAGTATGGTACAGGCAAGGAATAAAGTGGGTATATGTAGTAATTATTAAAAAGGATACTTCAATTATTCACCTAAATACTGGTAGTACCTTGCGTCACAACTATTTTTTTCAAAAGCACATGTACAGACACTATCTTTCCGATGTCATACAAAATAACTATACCATATTATATACATATTTAGTATGATTTGTTATTGTAATTCAAGCTAGAGATATTAATATTAATGAAATGGTGAACTAAAGTAAACATTGAACTATAAATTGTAACTAGTATCAGGAAGAATTAGTTGACACTAGATATATACGATACATATCATATTACTACTAAGATATATGAATGCTGCAGTTTATTCACGACTATCGAACTGTATGAATAAAAGTAGTAATGTAAGGTAGAATAGTATATATAGGTATATAAGTTATATAAAATATAATGAAATTATATGAACATTATATATTGGTAGGTATGAAATAAGTATTGATAAATTTGAAATGTATGCACACTCAAAGTAACGTAGCATATTCACTAATTTCCCCTAGACTGATGATTCTATGTAGATAATTGTACTAAAGAGGTAGCTGTTGGATAAGTAGTTTAAGTAGTGTGGTTACTACTAAACAGCTACTCCTGATCAACCATGTACAAATATAATCAACATATACAAATTTATATGTATATATATAGATGATCAATTTGAGCGAAGATTGATCAGGCACGGCTGCCATGCACTGCTCACTCAGAGTAGACTGATCTTCTCACTTGACAGGATATTCACTGTCACGTTATAATATAATATTAATTAAATTACATCCGTCTTGTTTTCAATTAAGACAAATATCATACATATAATCTCTTAAATATTTCGGATGGAATTCCGTTCATTTTCCATGTCACTTTGAGGAGCTTACCTGAAAATTCGTGCGATATTCGCACGGATTTCCGTGCTTCTGATCCAAGATTCCAAGTTTTTGATTATATTACTAGTTCAAGTTGATCATGAAAATCCAACAGATTTCCATGTTTTTTCCGTATTATTATCACATAAATGTTAAAGAGACTTCCAAGTCTTTTCTATATATAATTCCTTAGGATTTCAATACTCTTCCGTCTTTTTAAATAGAGAAATATAACGGATTTCCGATATCCAGGTCTATTCCTTTTATAAAGAATTCCTAAGGATATCTAAGTCTTGTCCTTATTAAAATCCAATGAATTTAAAATATTTTTTTTTAAATAAAGCGAAGTGAATTACAAAACACATCACTAACGCCCCGATGAAAGATTTGTCATAATACCTTGAAGCTGTAGCAGTGAGAATAAGTATTGCAATATCATAAATAGGTACATACGTACATATATTTGCAACCGGCAAATATAAAAAAAGCTATTCATATTCCACTATAACTTAAGATAGTGACTATCAGAAAAAATATATAATACATAAAATAAAGCTATTAAAAATAATATATAGCACAGAAAATAAAAAACTAATAAAACTTTGTGCCAATTTATATATAATTAAATTTAAATTTAATTTAAAAGTAATTAAAATGAAATTTACGTGCTAAACCAATGCAAAAAAAAAAAATAGTTTAATGAATTTTATCTATAGCTCATACACAAGCTGAAAACTCGCCAATACCGCAGCTGTAGGTGAATAAACACAAAATAGTGATGGAATGCTGTCACTTTTTTAAATACTGTGAGAAAATTTCCACAAATGGAATTTTGCATGTCTTTCATGTTTTCACTATAAAGCAATTTATACAAGTTACTTTAAATTTTGCGTTCTTTTTATTTATTTAAAAAAACAAAACAAAAAAAGTTTTCTCCGTCACTGAAAATAGTCAGCAAAAATATTTTGCATATCAATAGGCTCTATTATTTCAGAATTGCGCGACTCTGCAAAGCATACATAGTACATCTAAATTTAAATTCAAGAAGATAATTTTTATTCTTAAGAATTAAAGAAGAAAGAGAATTCTGCCGAAATATACATTCGATCCGTTACTGACCAGCAACCGCCCGCCAACCACATTCATGATTCTAATAACATATATACAACACATATGAAGAATATGTAGGTGTTAGTCTCAAAATAAATTAATCTTAATTTGTGCAACTCAGTTTCAAAGCGCACGAAAAATTTATTTTTGGAAAAATAATCTCATGACGTCAGAACCATTCCATTTGTAAAAACACGATTGATTTATAATATTTCACTTAGAATTTCGAACCGGGGCGGTGATAAATTTATGAGATTCCGTCACTTTTCAAAATTTTTGTTTGTTTTTTCATCAATGGATGAAGACAATTTGCACGTAATTTCAAAGTAAAATTAAATTGTTTGTCTTTTTGTAAATTGGAAAAGTTTCCATCTAGAAGAATTATCTGAATTTATTAATTTTATGTGATTTTTCAGAAATTATATAAAAATAGAATTCAACGCAAATAGAAAATTTAAAAACAAACATGTTAATATGTCATAAATTGGTTTTTATAAAAAGCAAAAACAAAACAGAACAATATTAAATTAAAATAAAATATTAAATTGTACTACTGTGCCCTTGTGATTTTTTAACGAGGGCTTACAGTTTCCTCCATTATAACTCAATAGAGAAGATGATATTGGTATTGTTTTGGGCGTCAGTTGATTTTTGTGAATACCTATCACGAGAATTGAGAAACTTGAGAGCTAAATAAAAAGTGAACTAATCCCGAAACAAACTGCATCATGTCTTATTGTAGGCAACATATGTAAATAATGGCAACTAGAATTCGGTAATATCTAATCACTGTAGTATCTAGAAACTAATAAACTCATCAACAATCAACTATGTGGCTTTTCTGATCGGGACACTGGAGACTTGTTGACTTTTCGTACGGAACGTAGGAATCGTAGTCTCCACAATTGGTAAATTCAAGGTCTCGATATTTCAAAGGCTTTTTATAGAGAGTTTTGTTGTAAATGCCAAATGCTACGTCGACTCTAAGGAATACAGAGCTACGACATTCGAAGTATCTGTCTCTCACTAAAGAATTGTAGAAGCTGAGAACCAGTCGTTTGTGTCGGGAACCCTTGATATCGGGTGATCAGACGTCCGGTAAGTAAGCTAATTAAATGGTTAGCGCCTATTCCTGAAAGACAAAGTAAACCACTAGTCTACCTGATGTGAGGCTGATATTATCAGAAACCTACGGTTTCAGTCGAAACAAAGTTTTCTTGAAGATAGTGCTTCAGTTCACAGCGCCGAATGAGTTGGGCTCCTGAATCCAGACTACCCCTGTTACAACCTGAAGGAGAACCCAGTTCCAGTTGAACTTGTACGCTCTTGAAATCTGCGTCCTAAGAAGTTAAAGCACTGATGTTGTTATGAGCTGACAAGTGAAAATTAAATAAGCCGACTCCATGTCAACGAGGCTGAAGCAGCAACAATAGAAGCAGAGCTGTACTGCCGAAGCCGAAGTCTACCTGTGGTTTACCTTAGTAGCGGCGATAGCAGTCGCTCTGTAATAGCTCCGGATCTGACCTGGAAAGCAACCAATAACCGGACCTCTGAAAACCAAGATTATATATTTATGCTTATATAGAATATCAATGTTTTGGTCTTCTTTCTCCTTTAATGATCTGAGAGTAAGGTCCGTTTTATTTAGGTCTTGGACCGCTTGGTATTTAATTCCTTACAATGAATAATTATATAACAAAAAACATGAACATATTCGACTATATTGGTCACTGGTTAAATAATTTGATTTTTTGTTCTAAACATTTAAGTCAAGTCGCACTTACATAACCTTTCCAATTATGTAATTGGCTTTCGAATTGGATTTACGAATACCCTACAAAGATCAAGGCTGACCAAAGACCGTTTACCCTTAAGGTTACCTTACAGATTATCTGCAGATTCAGACTGTAGATGGCAGTCCACATCTGTTTTCGTTCACTCACTTGTATCAGTTCACGTCGTAATTTTCAAATTTGACAGATAGAAAACTTAAGATAAACTGACAATTAAACATATACCTACAGTTGGGTCTTCAGTCCACATCGTAATTAGTTTGTTCACGATTTTCATCCGATTCGGTTTAGTTTTTAAAATGATTTTGTCAAAGAAGATAATTTCTGCTCTGATATTAATAATTCTTTTATCAGAAGTACCAGTGAAGAGTAAGAAACGGTTCTGGGGGAAAGATTGGTTGCTTCACAGGCAAAGCATGTCACACATGAACTGCCGATCTGGTTAACAATTAAATCGAACAACTTTTCAGACGTTTACATTACCTAGACTGGAGCAGATCAAATCGTACGATTTGAACTGTTAATATGGGGTGGAAACAGATCTATAGATAATCTGTATCATTTTAGCAGTTTTAGCTAAGACCACTTGGACCCTTCCCTCCTCTTCTATTATGGATTGAAAGTTTTTTATCTGTTTGCCTATACGAACTGTATTAGTTCGCGTTATATTCCTGCAAGTGTACTACTGGTTAATAACTAGGTAATTATTCAGTACTGTTACCGGTTAGCTTTCTGATTAAAAAAGATACGCCTCCGGAAAAAAAAAAATATTGTGCAGTCGCACTAACATCAGGAAATTTTTGACGCCGGTGTTGGCACTTTCGGTACCCTTTGCTTGTAAGGCTCTGAACCTCACCCTATATATAACTACCGGGATGCCCCAGGGATATGATATCTCTCCGTTTCTTTTCTTAATTTTCATCAATGAACTGATTTCCATTACTTTCAATCCTATTTATAGTTTTTTCTGATGACAGTACTCTTGATTTCGTTTACTCGTACTCCTTCAACACATGTTATCCTTTATTTTAAATAAAAGTAGAGATTACTGTTTAGGATTTTTTACCGGGGTAAAGTTATATTTGTTCAAGAAGGAATTTATTTAGATTCTCCGGTATATAGCAAAAGCTAAAAAATGTTTTTAATTTAATATTTCATCACATAACCCATTATATTTTTGGTGACAGGTTTCAAGTCTTGGTTTTGACTCATCAACAGGTGCCAAATAGCGAAATTGAGTGACTTGAAAAACAAATGAAAAAATAGAATAAAGAAACTAACATTCACACGAAGCGCTTCTTCTTCTTCCTTTTTTCTTTTTTCAGCCCACTGCGGCCGTATACAGGTTCGATTCGTTTCGAATGAATCCGGTTTTTTAAATTTTTTTAATAAACAATTTTTTTCTATTTTTCTCAAAATTTTTCCATTTTTTTATTTCTTTTCTTTATTGTATTTTTTCATTTGTTTTTCAAGTCACTCAATTTCGCTATTTGGGACCTGTTGATGAGTCAAAACCAAGACTTGAAGCTTGTCACCAGAAATATAATGGGTTATGTGATGAAATAATAAATTAAAAACATTTTTTTAGCTTTTGCTATATACCGGAGAATCTAAATAAATTCCTTCTTGAACCTTTATTTTCAATAAGGTGGGAATTACAGGTACAATTTCTGGAAGTTCGAGTGATAGCCTTCTATTTCAAACAGGGTGCGAATCTTACAAGTACAATTATTTGCCGTCTGAGAGATAACCTCGTACTTTAAATAGGGTTCGAATGATACAGATGGAATTTTTAAAAATTCTAGTGATGAGCTTCTACTTCAAACAGGGCAATAATTTTATATATATGCAATTTTTGCAAGATAACCTTGTTTTTTTTTTTTTAAATAGGGTGCGCATGTTACAGGCTCATTTTTTAGAAGTTCGAATGATATTCTGCTACTCTCTAAAAGTTCGTTGGTAGAAATCAATTCACTTTAGGTGATGAAATAAATCTTACTTAGTAGATGAATTTTCCATACAAGTTACATAGCAGATGGCAGACAATCCTAAAGAATTACAAAACCATTCAATTCATTCATTTATTCAATTCATTAAGGAATTGAACTGAATTGAATCTCAAGACAATTTATGGTTGTTGTACATCTAATATTTGAACATTAAAGCCTTGTCGAAAATGTCCAAGTATTTTATTTATTTATTATTATTTATAGTATTTCAAAACTTTAATGATTGCAATTTTATTTATTTTTTATCTTGCCCCATACAGAACTCGAACTCACAATTTTGCTGTGGCTTAATTAGCTAGATAAATAAATAAATAAATAAATAGGATAAAGCCGCTATCTCGTTAGCTCAGGGGTAGAAGCAGCCTTCTGCTGTTTTTTCTCTTGTATAATATTTATGATTTAATTTAGAATCGTTAAAACTAAAAGTTCTTAAAAATTCTTTTATCCATCTTTAATGATTAACCTGCTGTAGCTATCGAAATGATATGGCTCCTCTGCTCATTGTAAAAGCTTTACTTACGCGTATTTAAAAGCCCGCATATACATTTCCACATTTCCGATTTGCGGGAATACATATTTTGCTGCTGGGAGATGAGTAGATATAAGTAAGCGGGAAAGGGCTGGACCCTGATGAGGTAGAAGCCCAGTTTATGATCCCTGAGACGATAATCAGAGCGCATATTAACTTAACTAGCACAGTCTCAAAACTTAAGATCCTAATTCCTATGATCATATTAACTACATCATTTTCAATAATTTAACTGCCCTTCATTATCTCTGGTTATCAGATAGTATTCTGTCATCTAGCCTCCCAGTTGTCTCATTCTATATCCAGTATTGCCACATATGTACATATTACATATTTTCTCTAATCAGATGTATCAAAAAATTAAATGTTATATTTAACGATTGCATTAGATTAAGGCCTGAATTACAATTACGACTGATTTGTGGACTGCGACTTGATTTTCAGTCGAAGTCGACGTTGATTTAAAAGCTGTAATTAAATTAAAGTTTCAACTGTGAACCAACCCAGAAGTGCCAACTACTGTGATTGAACTGAAGTTGGTTGCAGCCGACATCAACTTTGCACTTTGAGCAAAGTTTAGTTTCAGTCGCAGTCGAAATCTAAGTAACAATTGTATCTTGCCACATGGATTTACCATTTGGGGAAAGTCACAGTCGACTAATCAGTCGTAATTGTAATTCAGGTCTCGTATATACTTGAGAAGGTTCGATAATGTGCTCATCTTAGCTTAAAACTGTTCGAATATTCGTGAATGATATACCTAAAACGTGAAACCCTAATTTTCTTATCAATCTCTTCTATTATACCTTTCAGTATTAATACAAGAACAAATAGGATGAATTCTGGCAAGTCCCTCCTAAATTGTGGACATCTGGCAGAGAAGAAGTAGAACTTTACCCTATTCAGGCAAATCGATTTTGGAATACTTTGCTGGGTGGCATTCAGATAGCGCTCATTCACACATTGAGGCGATTTCTAAAAAAAAAAACCCCAAAATTTAAATGTTTATGAAAGTTTTTTTTTCTTTTGCGAGGGACTAGTATGCACTGATTACTACAAAGAAAGAGCTTATTAGAAAAATGTGAAAATATTGCTTACTTTCTCGAAATCAAATGTGGTATTTAAAGGTCAACTTTAAAACTCGCCATTCGTGGTGTATATATAATCGATGACTTCACTGTGTACTTCTTTTACAGTAGTATAACGCCACCACATGGATAATAAATATGCAAATAATCAGTAATAAATTGTTTTACTCTAGCAAGTTGAGGGTGAGGTCGAGTTTGCTAACAAGGCTGAATAACTAAAACTCTACACGAATATTTATATGAAAGGCCCGAAGTAATAGCTGTAGGGCAACGCCAAATTAAACAGAATAACTTTAATAGATGGCTCAGGGGCCTATTCGGATTGGATTCCTAATTTAAATTACGAAACTTTAATTCAGTTTTATTCATTTAATTACTATTTTATCAAAAAGCATGTCAACATTTAAAATTTAAGAAGCCCAAAGCCGTTAACATAATGAACCTATCCAACTCTCTATCCAAAATTAACCCTTTTCGCGTTTTTGCACTTTATCTTGTATGGATATTAAAAGAAATTTCTACCTGCAGAGATTTATAGAATTTTTTTGTTGGATTTATATTAAAAAGAAAAGTGCAAAAACTCAGAAAGCTTTGCATTTTGGATGCAGCGTGCAGTATATGCGAAAGATCCTTTTAAGCAAAACTTTGAGTTTTTCTTGAATTTGATATGATAAACTTGCATCGATGAGTAGTTTTTTGATAAGAATAGTAATTAAATGAATGAAATTGATTTAAAGCTATCAAATTATCAAATTTATTACCCATAACTTCAAAATAAATCGGGGAGAAGAAAAAATTATTAGTTATTAGTTGGTACGTACTGCTAACCTCAAATGATTATCCATCTAAATTTAAAATCAGCATCATCATCATTAGGTGTCATTAGGTCAAAATATTGCAGAGTGGGCGACAAGAACATTTAAAAATATATTGTCAAGTTTTTATGCAAAAATTTTTGTTAGAAATAAACTCTTGAATCATCTGTTCAAGTCTTGCCTAAACGGCTAAATACAAAGATACAGAGAAGCAAAATATGTAATACTGTTCACAAGAATAGTGTCTATTTCAGGTGCACGATAAGTGTATCTCAATCATATTTATTATACTTTTCAAAATATCTGTTTATATAGAATTCTTTGATGTATTCAATAAAACAAAAAAAAACTAAAATCCATTTTTCACATACCCAAATAATCTTAGAAAAATAAAATTCTTAAATAATCATATTTACAAAACTTTTTTATTCATCCATTTTACTCCAGAATACAAAATTAAATAACAACAAAAAATTATAGAAAAACAAACAAAACAAAAATAGCAAAATTAAATTATTACAATGAGAATTAGGTACTTAAAATTATTAAAATAATAAATATTTCTGTAAGATTTACATATGACGTGTGTTTCCAAAACCACCATGACCAGATTGAGTTGCACCTTTATTAAAGCCCATTTGAAGGTTAAGCTGTCCTTCATGTGCCCTAAGCTGTTCTTCAGAGAAAACTCTTTCATTTTTATCGGCCATTTTTGGTCCTAAATGTGGTCCATTAAATTCAGGATGTTTTTGTGTCTAAATATTTTCGAGTATACAAAAATAAAAGAAAAATATTAAAAAAGTTATGCAAAAAAAGCGATTCCACAAAATAATAACTTACAATTCTTCCTAAGGAATACAAACACAAAGTAACTTGAGCTATATTTCTGCGTTCAAAAAGATCAGCAGTTTGGAAAATTTCCTCTTCTGGTACTCCATATTTCTTAATACTAGCCTGGAATCGCTGAATATTTTCCATCAATTGGAAATTCGTTCCACGTTCTTGAATCTTTTTCACTGAACCTGGAGCCAATTTATTGATCAATTTACACAGAACAATACCATCCCGAAGGATATCCTCATAATTGCCAGATGGAACTTTTTCTCCTAGGACATCATAAATCCATTGTAGAACTTCGGCTTCTTGTTCCTTATTACGTGGCTGGATTTAGGAAAATAATTTTTTCGTTTTTTTAATATTTATTTTTACATAATACATTTTGTATAAAAAAAATTTCAATTTGTCATTTTAGTCGGTTTGAAATTTTTAAAATATAAAAACTATATTCAACTTGGATATTTTAAGATTTTTACAGTTTCTATATTAAGCAGTAACAATTTGTGTAAAATCAATGGAAATTAGCCGTGTGTAGATCAAATTTTGAAACACTTTTGTCAAGGAAATTTCAACAGTTTTTCTAGTTTTTCAATAACACTTGAAACCATGCAAACAATTCTCTAAAAATAATCACAACAAGAAACAAATTGAACAGCATTTAGGCCATCTGTTCAGTGTTTTTCGTGGATACATGTATTTTGTGAAAATTAATTTTTGATAATTCCACTATACTCATTCGCGGCTATTTTTCGCTCAGCTAATTATGAATTAAAATTTATATAAACCAATCCCCCCGAGTTACTCAAAAAAAAAAAAAACAAAATCAAAAAACATTCCAGAAAATATTCCATAAATGAACAGCACACTTACAGCCATTTTGATGCAATCTACTTAAAAATCGATTTCAAAAATTATGTATCTTTGCCGGTTTTGAATATTTATCAGATCTACCGCGTCTGAAATTTCGAATTGAACTAACTCTAGGATTCTTCAAGTTTTCGATTTTTGTTAACACCGAAACTAAAATAAAATTCGTATCTGGCTGGCAATGCAAAACATAATCTTCGGATGTAGATCGTTTTCAGCGTGAGTATTTTTATAAATTTTTCTTAATCTCTCTCCTGTTTTACATACATACGTATATATATATATTTATATCATTTGTAGTGGGTGTTAGTAGATTCACCCCCGCACGCATGTCAGATACTTTTAATAGAACTTTTATGTTTATAGCCATGACTTAATGGAAATGAAAGGAACGAAATTTTTCTTTTTGGCTTGACGGCGTACTTTTTTAGAACTTCAATTTCATCAACATGGGGGATAAGTGAATTTGTTTAATTTTTTTTTTTCTTTTAATTTATGTTAGAGCTTATTTATTTTTTAATATTAGATTTTCCGTTGTTTTTTAATATTAAATAATAAATATATAGGTGAAGTTCAACAGCATTTACTTCAAGGCTATATATTGCGAAATCATTTACAGACATATATATTTCTCGAACGCTCTTGACGTTTTTTTTGGGGGCGTATGACATTTTGATTATGCATAGGGTTGGGATTGGTGGTGTTAATCGGCTGACATAATTTCGTTAAGTTTATAATTTTTAATAAATTATCATATTTTCACCTAATTTTTCAACAATAATATGTTTTTTTTTTAATTCTATGATATTAAATTATTCAAAGAACTTTGTGTAATTAAATTATGTATACAAATTTTCTGTTTCATTAATATTATTATTTTTTTATTAAGCCAAGCTCAAGGGATACAATATAATTAAATTTGAGATATCTTAAAGATTTTTTAATTACCTTTGTGTTGAGGTAATTTAATCAAAAACTGTGTACATATGTATGAATGTGTTGAACGAAAATGAAGGTTCTTGGATTCACGTAAAATATATCTTTTTATTGCAATAAAACAAACAAAGTATTTTATTTAAAAAAAAAAAAAACAGTTCAAAAGTATATTAATGATATTAGTGTAATTTAAGTAACTTGTTTACTTTAATTGATAATACTTGAAGGAAAGAAATCAAATTACAAATACTTGCCAAGAGTAATTAAGTTTTAAGATTATTATCAAAATTACTGGCTTGGATTAATTGAGTCATGCAGATTTCATAATGATGTCAGATATGAATGATTTTTCATATATTATAGTAGAAGCGAACTTTATAGAATATTGACTACTTTAAAGGTTATTAAATTATTTTTTTATTTGCCAATAAATAATTAGAATTTTCCAGTTACTATACAAAATAATTACACAGAAGCTTTACTCTATAGATAATTTTAGGTACAAATGTGATTAGAACTTACTACTGATAACGATGAAAGGTAAAAGGGGATGAAAATATATCAAAAAAATGTTTTATTAAAATTTCTAAATTATTCATAATTACAAAAATTACTGGAAATCATTATTTATTTCTGATTTGCATATTTTTCTACGAAAAAATCACAAGAGCCTGCATCAAATTTGATTAGCAAATTAAATCTCAATAATTTATTCATCCATCCATTGATTTTGAAGTTTACGAAAAAAAACAAAACAATTGTGTAACCTTTTCCTGGAAAAGATCGAATAAATGTATGTAAGAAATCATAAGCTTAAATATCGATATGAGTTACATATAATGAATCACTCTCAGTTCCATACCCAAAGTTCAATCAAAGTATCTTCTAGATTAGACGAAAACGCTGGCATCTCTGAGAACTTTCCAGTCACATCCATCTTACATGTTATCTTCCAGTTCAGATAGATAGCAAGATGTGTGAAAATGTGTAGTTGCAGAGTGTGTTCAGAAAGCTATTAGAAGAGCAAAATTGTCAAAATTTTATGATCTAATGAGGAGTACAACGGTTTCTTTACTTAAATTTCCATTGCTGCATAATAGGTACAACCGTCCTCAACTAGTGAAAATCCTTCCTGTGGGCATTATGCTGGACCTGTTAATATAAGTAGGGTGACTCATCTCCAACTCCATTATTAACATAATATGTTGATTTCTCTGTAATTAAATTGTTATCAGACGATTCAATCAGACGGTTTTATCCGACTAAGTTTCTACAATATGCGCAGACACATCTCAATGCGTAACAAGATCTAATTGATCATATTGATATGCCGATGGCTTAAAGTCGGAAGGGTGTATCTACAAAGATGCAAAACTGGTATCACAAAGCTCTTACCTCACTCACTCTACAACACAGACTTCTCATGTAGTTACATAAAACAATTATGTCTATATATTTTGTTTGAAGATACACATAAGCAAAGAGGACCTGAAAGCTAATTCAATTCTACTCTTAACTCGAAATGGGGAAAAATGTAGTTACATCCTTCTGAAATTAACCCACAGATGTGGAGCCAATCCTTTTTGTCTCTGCTAAATAGGCCTAAATATTAAAATTTTATTTTAAAAGGTTGAAATCACCCATTATAGTTTCATCCCATTAGGCACATTCACAGCAGCAAACTAAGTAGTAACTATTAGTACAGAATGGTAACAAAAATTCACAATTCCACTGCAAATCTACTTTCAGCCTGCAGATTCGGACATGCATATTAAAATCCTATATGCCTCTTCTATCGACTTTGTATAGGATTTTATTATCTTACCGAGCTAAATCATCGGATCGCTGTGCTATGCTACATGCAATAATCGTTACTGCCTCTTTATATTCTTCAAATTCTACATTAAATTCTATAATGGCATAGCTGTAGTATTTCCAAGAAACCATTAATATTACTATTACTACTACTCCTATTCAAAGTCTGTTTTTGAAAATGGAACTGGAAGCTTCAAACATATCTTACTACCGTAGACTGCCGAAACTTTTATTCAATACATAAACGAGTAAGGCATTTCATATGGAACCCTTTGACTTTTCCAGAAGCGAAGAATTATGCAACCATGAACTCCTCCTAGAACCCACTTCTATGAATTTTATGATACTTTAACGTAAATAGTAACTTAGTAATTTTAACTGAAACTTTTTTCCCTTAGACTGTTACTTTCTTTTAAGAAAAAATTTTTGTTACGACCAGTTTCTCAGGTCGAATTTAAGAAGCGCAACGTCTTTAGTTTGAAATGCAATGTCCAATCAATCAATTCACGAAATAGGATAGTAAACTTAACACGTTTGTCTTAAATTTGTCATACTCTAGCGGTGCTTTAAAAATATTAATAAATTACTTAATTTACAAGTTGCCGAGTAAAATTTTCCTGAAAAAAAAAATCACAGAAATTGGTCAACTCCTTCAGTCAAACTCAATAAAACCAAGAGGACTTATATTCTGTTCGAGCAACCTCATCGACACTTGCATATCTCGAATACTTTTCTTGTCCATCAAAACTGGAACGCACGTCTTTAAATTAACTCTCCAAGCAAGCGATGAACTGAAAAACATCAAAAATTATTCAGAGACGTCAGACTGGCACACCGCCCCATTGTACGCGATATTTTCGGTATCATTTTGGCGTGATGCTTAAGAGTTTTTGAAATTTTCATAGATAAAATCTACCACGCGTCATCTCACACAACTCGATTTTTACTTGGCATTAAGCCAATCTTTTGATATGAGAATTTAACAGAGAAACGAATAGAATAACAAATTTTTAGTATACATAAATAAATAGTATATACTTATTTATGTATACTCAAAGTTTGTTATTCTATTCTGTACATATATACATATGTATGTACATCGAAGGCAAAAATATCTTTTAAAGATGAGAGATGACCAGTTTAAATCAACGAAACAGGCAATTTTCTCATTTCAATTTGTAACTGGATTATATTTGTGTATATCTTGACCCTAACTAATTAATAACTAGGTGTAAGATGATACAATCATATCATATAATATAACTAAGATTAAAAAAAATAATTGCGAATCGATAAAAACAATCCGTAACTTTGCATAAGCTGCAGTTTTCACAATTGCATACTGTAACTGCAAGTGAACTAATACCCTGATAGACAAATTATAATGAGCTCATCAATGAGCTCCTCATGAGTTACCAGATGAACGTCCTGATGAAATTTGAATCAAAACCGGTGAAAAGGTCATGTATTTACTTATTTACAGATAGTGTGCATGTGATGTTGCATCTCTTTCACTTATTTAGAAATGTATATTTTGCTTCTCTTTTAGGCATTTTACAATATAAGATGAGAATTTCGATGAGTACATAATGAGTGTCACGATGAGCTTATTAATGAGCATGTCAATGAGTGTCATGATAAGTTCTTAAATGAGAATCTGATCTTAAGATTGATTTCATAGTTTCCGAATTCGAGGTTGAGGCGTAACAATTTGGGCATAACGTCTTGTTCAGAATATGGGCGACAGTCTTTCCACGGAAAAACAAATCAAAAAATTAATTTAAAATAAATAATTAAATCACAAAAATCAATTAAAATTTTCCCATTAGAAATGTTATCTGAAACGATGATGACAAGAATAAATATTTATTTATTACTGGTTTAATATATAGGGAACGGTTTCATGATATCCAATGAGCCCTTCGATGAGATTTAATGATTGTTCATTAGAAGGCTCATCGGGATTTAATTTTCTATCTGTATTTTCATGAATTTCAAACACCTTAATGCTTTTCAGTCAAATTAATATTGGTTTAGATAATAACTGCCCCTTGCAGGTCAAGAGACAAGGTAAAACTGTGAGCAATTTCTACTAGGGTACATTTTTTTATTGTTTCATGCATTCCATTTATATGTGAGTATTAAATATAAATTTAGCTTTTTTTCTGACTGTTCGTACAATTTACAGTCACGACAGTTAAGGTGAAATGAATAACAAAAATGTTGATATTTTATTGCTCTAGGCACCCGGGAATTCAACTGATAATAGGTTTTTTTTTGTGCTTTTTTGTAATGAAAGTTAAAAGATGATAAACAGAAAGCTTTTCCAATAACATACTACCTTACAATTGAAATAGATAACAAATTTGCATATACAAAAAGAATTTTGAAATGTTAGAATAATGTTAAGAAATAACTAAACAAATAAAATGAAAAGCAAAGTGATAAAAGAGTTAGGTTAATAGATAAGAAATACGAAATACAATAAAAAAAATAAATTGAATTAAAAATAAAAAGGGTAGAAATTATGATTTAAACATATCAAAAAAGCGAAAGCCAACAATACTATTAATGAGTTAGGAAAAAGGTAAATCAAAGCCGTAGATAGAATGAAATGAAGAAAAGTATTAATAACCCATCTCGCGGAGGATTAATATTTTAAAGGTCAGAGGAACGGTGTTAAAGATATCAATGTTGTTAAATATTGTATTGAGCGATTTACATATTGTGTAGATAGGTAATTTTCCTTTGATATTAGTTCTGCATATAGGAAATCTGCAAAGCGCCTGCAATATCGAGTTGCGTGGAGGGACCTTCCAGTCAATACTAGAGACTAATACATGACAATATACTTGCAAATTTAAAATATTATATAGAAATGTAAGTACTATCCGAATAGATTTCAGTTTTACTAAGTTGTATTTTGCTAATCCTTCATGTTACTCCAGATTGGTATTCTCCAAATTTAAATAACTCTGCTGAATTTCCCATAGACAGCCTCAATTTCTGCACTAAAAGAGAAATAAAAGTTATTCCAAGCTTGACTACCATAATCGATAATATACTCCCTACTAAAGAATTAAAGAGACTGATATCTATGATAAGAGAATGCTGATCAAAGTGATTTGCAAGTATGAAAGATAAAACATGATAAACGAAATGATAATGAAAAAGTAGATTTAAAAAATGAAGAGGAGCTTTCAGTAAAATATTAAACCTGAATCTTTTATCTCATTTTCGTGACACAATAATAAACAATCAGATATAAAACAAGACGGCATTTCGTTTATATATATGAAAACAAAAATCAATGGTCCAAGTATTGTACCTTGCGGCACTCCAGAAATCAGTTTAAATGAGAAGGATTGTTGCCAATTAGATATCACAATAAATTAGATTTATTTAGTGGATTTTGTAGGCCTTTACGTTAAGATACCTATGAAGAATACAGTCCAGAGGGGTGATTCTGATCTCTTTGTCGTAGCTTGGGCGTATATTTTAGTCACATACTTTGACATTTCACCTCAAATTTGTTGAACTTTTATATCCAACATATTCATTTTGATTTATCCTTTTCATCAAACATAAAATAAACTAAAATGAATTTGAAATGAATTAATGTCAGAATACACGCCTAAAAGTACGAAAATTAGTCAACTGCTCCCGAGGTTGTGACAAAAATTGTATACTATGGTAAATGGATTTTCTACACCAACTTAAAGCAATGCAAGTGCTTAAAATCGAAAAATGTTTTTGAATTTGTTATGTGAAGTGTCAGTTTCAGTTCATTCTACGTAATGCAAGGCTTGCTAAACTTAAAGAAAAACCCGAAAAAATCTATAGAAAAGTTCATTTCATTTAGGCGTATATTTTGACATTAAAATACGACAAAAGATCAGAATCACCCTCCAGGCTCGTTTGCAATATGCCTAATTGCAAGAAATATCTTGGAATGAACAAAACTAGCATTATCCATAACATTTCCTGCCACATTTGTAATTTTTTTTTTTCTGTATATTTGAGAGCAAATTTTCGACGTTTTTACAATTTCTATATACTGCTCAAGCATTTATCTCTCCATTTTCGGAACTGCATAATTTACATATACTTGTCAAATTTATAATATCATACCTCTTACGTATGTATAATTTTTATGTACGAAAAATAGAAATATTGAATTTTATTTAACTACGTTCATGCTCATGCGTTAGTAGCTTATCCCTGGGAAAGAGAAAGGCACTTTATGCCAGTGCAATAATTTGAGTCCGGTAAGTTCTTTAAGTAGAAAAACTTTTATAGTTTGTGACCAGCAGCACTTTTGAAGATTGAAAAACTATAAATTCTAATACATTCTTAAAATTTTTGAAATAAAACAAATGTTTTTAATCAATTAACTTCCAAAACAAAGTGCCAACAACAAATACCCTAGTACAGAAAATTTCCAGGGGAAAGTGAATAATTAAGCTAATTATTTTCACCACAAATTCACGGTGCGTTGTTTCTTATCTATTTTAAATAACCAAGGTGTCTTTGGAAATTGCACAGGGTCTATTTAAAAAAATAGCTACCAATTCTATAGGTTGGTGGTACTTTAAAAAATAGTTACCAATTCTATATAGGTTGTTCTAGGACTAGGAGCTATGATCAATTAAATTGTATACATTTTGGGATAAATACAAATATTCTTCAATCGGTAGTGTCTTGAAAAGAGTGAGAAAAGGGTCTAGAATAAAAAGTTTATCAGTGTTCTTCATAGAATCGAAGTTGACATATTTATGGAAAACCCTGTTTACATATCAATTTTATTTTCCTTATTATTATAGACGTATGGAAAATTAAAGATAAATAAAAATATATAAAAAAATGTACAAAGTATTTAATGAAAAGACGCTTTTAACTGTGGCATATTTTGCATGTTGTTTATATACTTCATTTCATCAGAAAATTTCAAGTATTCCTATAAATTTATATTCTCAATTTGATCCGGAACGAATAGTATTCATAAATAAGACTCCCAGCACTCTGAACAGCACATAAATTTCAATGACAAAAATTATAACTTTTCTTATTGCCAATTAGTAGAATGCATGCCCGCTCATTTACAATTCATTAACCCACAAGTTTTTCAACTCATCAGAAATAATAATCGAAGGCCTAAATATAGACATTACTTCACGCTCACTTTTGAAATTGGGACCTAAAATAATTTTGAATAATATTTTGTTTTTAATATCGTTAATTTACTCTAAAAATAGACCTGTCTGCGAAATAATGAAAACAACTGAAATCTCAAGTTGAACTAATGATTGTCGTCGGATTGCCATCCTATTCGAATGGTGCCAGCAAATTACATAGCCTAACGCAACACTTAATCCTGATTCTTGAGATGGCAAATACACTCGATTTTGTGCAAAATGATTTCATCCACCTGGCTCATTTTGGCTCTAGTTTTTGTTTACATTTCATTGAATTCAAAAGTTTTTGAACTTAACCTCGATTTCAATTTCTATTATTTGTTTCTTTTAGGTTGCCGGAAAACGTGTACCCGAAGAAGAAGCTGAAGCTCAGAAATGGATTGAGACGGTTGTTGGAGAGAGATTCCCACCAGGACGGTATGAGGATGTCCTTCGTAATGGTATCATTTTGTGTAAACTTATGAACCGTTTAGCACCTGGATCCGTTCAAAAAATTAACACCTCCGGCGGTGACTACAAAATGATGGATAACATCAGCCAGTAAGTTTCAATATTAGAGAGATATACGCGTCGTAAATTGTTCTTTGTAATTTTTTTTTTTGACTGTATTTTATTTTCTGTCACAGCTTATTGCAAGAAATTTAATTATTTCTAATTTAGAAATGAGTTCAGTGACGAAGATGTGATTTTCTAAGCGCTTCGGTGGGAATATTAATTATTAATAATTACGAGCTACAACAAGCATTTTTCGGGAACAGTTCTAAAAAAGTGATTAATTTTTATTGACGGGAAACAAATTGGAAATAAACAACCATGGTATGAAAGAAATTATGTGTTTGGAGTTAGGAGGAGAAAGCGGAGCGATGGGATAGAGTAATTTAGAAAATAATTTTTATAACTTTTTACAAAATACCCTGTGTGGACCCCCTTAGTCTTTTTAAAAACAAGGAATTCTTTCTTTGCTCCTCCCCTCCGAGGAAGGATTTATTATCGCGAATCAGAGACTCTGCAAACAAATTTAGGGACGCTGTAAGGTCGACAAACCTGAAAAGCTGATTAAGGTGGAGTGCTGCGGCGTACATTAGTATAATAATATATAATGCTTATTTGCATTTATCATTAGCATACGATTTCATACAAATAGTTATTCGCAATTTTGAGAAAAAAAAACTAAAATTTTTCACATTTAAGTCTACTGTGCCGTAGATGTATAAGGTGTCGAAACATGGATATACTATGTATACGTGAGGAAAGCACATTATATTACCTATTACAGGAAGTTTGTTTCGAGTCGAAAGGTCGTTATGTTTTATTTATGACCACTAATTAAAAATCACCCTGATTACAAAGTAATCAATGCCTTCCGTTTTTAAAAATTGTGTTATTGAACTGTTAAATCTCCGTATGATAAGGGAGAAATCTTCCTACCGAAAAAACTTAAAAACATAAAGAAAATATTAATGGGTTTCAATAAAAATGAAGCTATGGAGGATATAGTACGCAAATGCTTTTCATAAGCTTTTGAGCTCGAGATTCAAACCAAAAAGAGTTTTTTTCGAAATAACTCGAAAATCACCAAATCTTATGTGTTATATGTACATATTTTTCAAACGGCTTATAGAGATCTCAGTATAAACGAAGTCTCCAATGAGAATAATATGCATTTAAATGGATTTTAGAGATTACTGAAGTCCTCTTAACTATTAGTTAATTAACCATATTGCGTTGCACACAAAGGGCCGTATTCGCCAAGCCATTTAATTGAAATTTAATTTAATTTCTGTTTTAGTACTCCTGTAAGAGATGGTTAGGGCACACTTAGGGCCGTATTCACCAAGCCATTTAATTGAAATTTAATTTGATTTCTGTTTTAGTACTCCTGTAAGAGATGGTTAGGGCACACTTAGGGCCGTATTCACCAAGCCATTTAATTGAAATTTAATTTAATTTCTGTTTTAGTACTCCGGTAAGAGAAGACTAGGGCACACTTAGGGCCGTATTCACCAAGCCATTTAATTGAAATTTAATTTAATTTTTGTTTTAGTACTCCCGTAAGATATGGTTAGGGCACACTTAAAATTAAATCAAAATTAAATTTAATTTAAAGGGTTTTCCAATAAGAGGTGTTATTTTAATTCGCCCGCTATTTCGGTAGATGTCACTTTTGGAGCTGTCATTTTTTGACATTTGACAAGTAGAAACTACGCCATTAATAAAAAAAATGGAACGATACACGATTCAACAATGCACTGAAATTATTAAAATTCACTATAAAAATGGTGAAAATGTGGCAGAGACGGTTCGTAAAACTCGAACATTTTTGGGTCGTCGTGAAGCACCTTGTCGGACCGCAATACAGAAATTGGTAGAAAAATTCGAGCTGTCGGGACAAGTTAGTGATGTGAAGAATAAAACCCGTGCACGTCGCTCAAGAACAGCCGAGAATATTGCTGCTGTAGCCGAAAGTGTTGAAGAAAGCCCAGGTTTGTCCATTCCTAGTCGTTCTTTGGAATTAGGCATTCCACAAACGTCATTACACCGTATTTTGCATAAAGATTTGTGTTTTAAGGCTTATAAAGTTCAGTTAATAGAACTCAAGCCGGCCGATCATCAACAACGTCGAGTCTTTGCTGATTGGGTCCTTGAAATGCATGAAAATGATACGGAATTCCATCGAAAACTCATCTTGAGTGATGAGGCCCATTTTCACCTCGATGGCTTCGTCAACAAGCAAAATTGTCACATCTGGGGCTCGGAAAACCCAAGAGTTATTGTTGAAAAGCCTCTCTATCCTCAACGTGTGACTGTTTGTTGCGGTTTATGATCCCGCGGGGTCATTTGACCTTACTTTTTCGAAAATGAGGCTGGAGCAACAGTTACGGTGAATGGATTGCGCTACCGACAGATGATTAATGATTTTTTATGGCCGGAATTGGATGGTATTGATCTGGACAACGTTTACTTTCAACAAGACGGCGCTACGTGCCATACAAGCAACGAAACCATTGGACTTCTACGGGAAAAGTTTCCGGACCGTGTTATCTCTCGAAGAAGTGATCACAATTGGCCACCGAGATCTTATGACTTAACACCTTGCGACTTCTTCCTTTGGGGCCACGTGAAAGAGAAGGTCTACGCCAACAGCCCAGCGTCGATTCAAGACCTCAAAGATGGAATTCGTGAGGCTATCGAGGACATAGGGCAGCCACTTTGCGATTTGGTTATGGAAAATTTAATGAAAAGGATGTGGTCCTGTAGGCCTGGTCGTGGTGGTCATTTGGCTGATATTATTTTCCATTATTAGCGGCATACCTTCCTCTTTATAATGAAATAAAGATCCGATCATTAATCTCAAAATATGGCATTTTTCTTTGAATATCAAAATAACACCTCTTATTGGAAAGCCTTTTATTTTATGTCATAATAACGGATATATAACCTAACCTTTAATTCAAGTGGGCCCCAACCCTCTCTAACGGGAGTACTAAAACACAAATTAAATGTTCTGGTGAATATGGCCCTAAAATTGCGAAAACGATCTTGATTATTTTTTTTTACATTTCCCGGCCACCTTAATTTAAAATTTATTAATTTAAATTTACAATTTGTGTCGTTTAGACGATCAAAACTTAGTGGGGATACATACGTCTGTAAAACTGTTTTTCTTTTCGTTTCATGTAATTATTCGTTACAATTTATTTGAGGAAGAAAATTGCACATTAGATACGACTTTTGGTAGGGATATGTAATCCTCCGCACTCTTCAGTGATATGAATATACAATGGATTGGCACATATGCTTGAGAAAATATGAAAGAAACCAAAAAAAAATCTCACCAATGAGAAAGCCGGTGCTGATATTTACTTTCTTGAACCTGACAATGTTTTGGAGTACTGACTTTAAAGGTACACCAAACTGAAGTTTTCGCCATCACAATGGCAGCGAAGATAGCCCTCGATATTGTAATCAAGGGAAAGGATATTGCTATCTCTTCGAATAGTCAAGCAGGCCTCTAATAACATCGAAGTTACTGGCGGACTGCAGGAAGCCTGTAGATAATCTGTGTCCTTTCAGTGGGTTCCTAGGCACATGAGGATCATGGAGAATGAAAGGGCTGGCTCCCCAAGAATCAATTTTTTTTTTATATAGTAGTAAACGTAAGGTTTCCATTACCAAATTATATAACCTGAGTTATATAGACTAGTACTCGAAACTTCTTGGTAACCACTATAAACCTCTTATAGGGCTTAAATTGATGATTACATAAAGGTTACCGTGACTTGATTTAGGTAACGTTATATAACTAAAACTTTTATAAAATGAGTAACAAAAATATTTTGATTATTATTATTTTGATAACTTCTTATATAACCCTTATATAACCTAGTGTGCTCTCGATTAATCTATTTTGGTCATAGCACGGGTTGCAGTAATGTTTCGGTTACCTTTATATACTTTGTTTATAATGGTGATGGTAACGTTTTCACAACGCATGGAATTTTCTCAGACAGATTACTTTTAGTGATTGAAATGTTAGGGAAATTACTTTCCGTTACCTTTATAAAACAATATAATACAAATATTTACAAAACCTATGTTCACATAGAATTTCGATATTTTTTTGTATTGCATTTTTATAATGTAAAGGTTTAATATTTTTACATTTTAGAATTACAATTTTTCGGCAAGTGAGTGATGAAATTCAGCTGGAATTAAAATTTTACTGTGAATATCGTCATAGGTACTTCAAAAAATACAGGCCGCTCCAAAAATAAGCAATATTTAAGAATTTTAATTAAATATTTCAAAATTTAAAGTTTTCCCCTAGCTGATATTAATTCATAAAAGTAACATTACAAATTTACAAATTTTATATACCTAAAATGATGTTTTTTTTTTTCATATAAAAATAAAAAGGAAGCCATATATCTGCAATTTAAAACATTGGCTTAACCGACATTTTCTTTTTTACCTGCTATGAACAGATGAAAAAATAGCGGCTTGTACTTAAATGAACAAGTTACCATTATAAAATTTCACATAGTTTTATATAAACTCTGGCTTTATTATATAAACTGAATAACCCTTTTAAAACTTCTAGAAATATTATATAAACTAAAGGATCTACCATGTCTCGAAAATGGTCCTTATATACCCTTTAGTCATGATATATAACCTTTGGTGATGTTATATATCTTATAGTGACAAAAAACTGACGTTAGTGTTCTTATATACCCTTTGATTATACATATTGTGTTAAATATATAAAAACAGTTTTAGAATGGCTCCATTCGACACTAAAAGTAATTTGTTTTTATAACTATCACTGTACTAGTTACTAAAGGGCCACCAAAATATTTTACGATATTTTATAGTGGGTACATGTATTACCGAAAGCTCCCACTTCTTATTAAAGTCACCTAAATTACTGAATGTTGTCGAGTTATATAAGGGTAACTACGGATACCGCAATAAATACTTATTACTAATAAGTCATATAACGTGGTGATGAAAACAATTTTAAAACTTTCTTATAAACCTTCTAGTAATGGTTACTCTAAGTTACGTATACCGGTGATTGAAACATTTTCATCACCAACTTATAAAACGTTTAGTAATTTACTTCCACCATAACCATTTGTAACCTTAAAAAACTCTAATATAACTACGTCACCAATTTGTAATATTATAAAACTCTTATATAACCAGTCAAATTCTTATATAACCAAATAAACATTATATACCCCTTATAAAACCACCCATCACCTTTAGTCACCAAAAAATGGAAAAAAATTTTACTTGCGTCTGGATCTGCCTTCCTTGGACTGGAGCTCGCTGTAGGTGTTGCCATCTGATTATCGGGTCTCTCATCAAAACGGATGTTCCTATGAAGCATAAGCAGAGATGGACGACCCTGAGTACTTGCAGGTGCACAGAACTGTTTCTTGAAGGGCCCAATAGAAATATCTCGGCCTTTCTCTTGGGGCTCAGAAGTAAACAATGCAGATATGTGGTAGGCATCATCAGCTACCAAAGCTCGCTTCCAATTCATCTAACAAGGATGGAGGTTTTTGACAGCCGTGAGTGTCTGTTCTGCCTGGAAGTAGAGCCTGAGGCAACCGATCACTTTGTGTGTGCTTGTCTGGCCTTTGTCCGGATCAGGCTGGATATGCTTGGGCCTGCCAACTTTTCTGTGGATGAGCTGAAAAACTTGCCTCGCCTAGACCTGATGCGGCTCATTAAAAGGACAGGAAGGTTTTAGTGAGAGGGTTTTTAGCAGGTTAGCACAATGGGCCGCCCTGGCCTCTGTGCTTGAGATCTCTCATCTTTGAAAAACAAACCCAATACCGAATAAAGGTGAGAGCACATCATGTTATGTGTTATGTTATGTATAAGAGATCCTCGAAAATGTAACAGACGATTGGCGATGAGGAATATTCAGTATACGCACATATTCCGACTAGAGTCGGTATTCTTGGCTCGAGTCAAAGGGCTACCAAATAATTCTACTGAATATTCGCTTGAAACTTTCGGTTATATTTGCTACTCGTATGAAACTGGCTTTAATACCGTCTAGTGTAGGCAAAGCATACGGATATGGACGAGAATAAGGAAAAGCAAGGATACTATCACATTATTAGCTCAGTCAAGGATGCGCTAGAAGCATACACAATTTTATTTCAACATTGAAAGCGACAATATTTATTTATTTATTTATTCCATAATGACAATAGGACAAAATTCCATTGGACAGTTACAAATGAAAATAAACTATAACCTAGAAAATATACATAAAGGAAAGGAAAATTGAACTAACATGTGTGGTTAAGGGCCTTAAAATAGAGCAAAGGTATTCATTATAAACATAATTAAAATACGAGTTATTGCTTAATAGCGCGGGCGAGCATTAAAATATAAATATTTCAAGAGCCAATCGCATCTATTTAAGACTATCAAGCTTTTAACCACTTGAGAAATATTTTTTTTTTTTTGTACTTTTACCGACTGCCAACACACATGAAAAATTGTCTTCAATTTCCATACTATGTATATAACAAAATCATTATATACAGCAGAAAAATTGGATTCCGTCCAATTTTTCGAAAGAAAATAGTTTAACTCATAGCACAGAATTATTGTTGATTTACTAGCGTGACAACTTCGAAGAAACGTCACTGCTTGCTGTTACTAACAAAATCAATGTAGACGCGAATGTATTGATGAATTTCGTTTATTGAAATGGTAACAAATAATTTCCTAAACCGAAACGCACAATACTTCCTACATAGTAACAAAATTAAGTTACAAAACTGTTAAAAAACAAATTCGAAACTGTGGTTAACCAATTAGTTTCAAATCCATATCCATAGAATAGAACCACTGCGATAAAGTGTTCGACACAGGTAGCAATGTGTCGAACACTTTATCGCAACCGTATGTGATAAATTTTTTTTAATTTATTGAAGTGACAAGAAAATTTGTAGCAACTGCCAACTTATAAGATTTTGCAACTTAACAGTAACATTAATCTTACTAATACTCTCACTAACATGGACTAATTTGTGGTGGCTTGGAACTCTGTATTTAAATTTATACATTTACTAATTAGTGCGTATTGAAAAAAAAAATAAAAATGGGTGCATTATTTCCAGATATTTTTTCTTTCTTTATTTGTAGATTATTTAATGCAGGAATATAAACCGATTAATAAAACTTATAATGAAAACAAGATTTATTTTGTAAAAACTAAACAAAAATAATACATTAAAAGATAGTTGCAACTTTCGATGTAATCTACACACTTAAGTATTAGTAGTACAAACAATAGTTAGTTTTCGTTTAAGTTTATTTTAAAATAAAGATATTAAATGCAATATTTAATAAATTTACATAGTATTCAAAACAGAGTTTCAGTATTTCGAAGAGGTAAAATCTTATTACGTGTTGCTGTCCGTTTGCGTCAAAATCGCAACTAACAAATTAGCTTAGCTGAATGTTTTATATTAATACTTTTTTAAGTCATTATTGTAACTGCTTATAATAAAATGATAATATGTAATTATATGTATTAAACAAATCTTAAGGAGAAAAGCACCACCAGTTCGCTCCGTCAGAACCTCCAAATATTGAAAGCCTTCGCATCTGTAATTATTTACTTTATTTTTCATATTTGTATTTTAGATAAAACAGGAACAGTTTGGTATAACAAGCATTGTTTGAAAAATGTTCACTTCTGATTTTTACATCTCAAAAAATGCCTCACTACTGATTTTTATATCGTATTGGTCCAACTGGTTTCAGTGTTTCCATAGTGAATTTATAAGAGTTTTCTTATGAAATATAATAATAATCCTTCCTTAGAGTAATTTGGACGTGTATTACAATCAATTGAAGTTTAAATTGTTGAACCATAATTTTTTGAAAATACATTATGAAAGAAGAATCTAATTAGGTTCTTATACAGGGTTTGCCAATAAGAGGTGTTATTTTGATATTCAAAGAAAAATGCTATTTTTGGAGATAAATGATCGGATCTTTATTTTATTATAAAGAGGAATGTATGCCGTTAATAATGGAAAATAACATCAGCCAAATGACCACCACGACCACGCCTACAGGACCATATCCTTTTCATGAAATTTTCCATAACCAAATCGCAAAGTGGCTGCCCTATGTCCTCTATAGCCTCACGAATTCCATCTTTGAGATCTTGAATCGACGCTGAGCTATTGGCGTAGACCTTGTCTTTCACGTGGACCCAAAGGAAGAAGTCGCAAGGTGTTAAGTCACAAGATCTCGGTGGCCAATTGTGATCACCTCTTCGAGAGGCTTTTCAACAATAACTTTTGGGTTTTCCGAGCCCCAGATGCGACAATTTTGCTTGTTGACGAAACTATCGAGGTTAAAATGGGCCTCATCACTCAAGATGAGTTTTCGATGGAATTCCGGATCATTTTCATGCATTTCAAGGACCCAATCAGTAAAGACTCGACGTTGTTGATGATCGGCCGGCTTGAGTTCTTGTGTTAACTGAACTTTATAAGCCTTAAGACCCAAATCTTTATGCAAAATATGGTGTAATGACGTTTGTGAAATGCCTAATTCCAAAGAACGACGAGGAATGGACAAACCTGGGTTTTCTTCAACACTTTCGGCTACAGCAGCAATATTCTCGGCTGTTCTTGAGCGACGTGCACGGGTTTTATTCTTCACATCACTAACTTGTCTCGACAGCTCGAATTTTTCTACCAATTTCTGTATTGCGGTCTGACAAGGTGCTTCACGACGACCCAAAAATGTTCGAGTTTTACGAACCGTCTCTGCCACATTTTCACCATTTTTATAGTGAATTTTAATAATTTCAATGCATTGTTGAATCATGTATCGTTTTTATTAATGGCGTAGTTTCTACTTGTCAAATGTCAAAAAATGACAGCTCCAAAAGTAACATCTACTGAAATAGCGGGTGAATTAAAATAACACCTCTTATTGGAAAACCCTTTAGTTTAAAATGAAAAGCAATTCGTTCCGAATGAAACTACTTTGTTTTATGCACTTCGCCGGATCATTCACTATAAGAAAGCTACTGGGCAGTTCTTCGAAATCAATTTAAAAACAAATTACATTAAAAATTTTCAAGTAATGGAATAATTACAAAATTTTCCTAAAGAATCTTATACATATATGAGAACTGATCCCAATCCTTCTACAGTGAAATGCAAATGCATCTACCCTTGATTAAAGACGAATTTTTCTTCGACGGGTGAAATTTATTTTCATTAATCCATAATTTCGGTACTCAATTAACAAATATGTAGTCATACTTCCTAAGATAGACAATTTTTGGATATCCCGTGGGAAACAGTTTTACTGAAAGCTACTACCGATATTCGTGAAGCGCTTAGTATAGATGATATGGGAATTCTGGTGCTATTGGACTTTTGACAGTGTCAATCACAGTAAATTATTGCAAAAATTAGCTTCGAATTTTAACTTCGCCTCATCTGCACTTTCAGTTATTAACAGCTTTTTATAAAGACGAACACAGCAAGTGAAAATAAAGGCTCTTTTCTAGGACCGCTGCTATTCAGCCTTTATATTAATGACTCACCGAATGTTATACGTTATGCTAATTTACATTTATATGCGGTTGACGTGCAGATCTTTATGAGCTGTCCTATTAGCTTGTCTGAGGATTGCATTGTCAATGTCAATAGTGATCTTGAGCGGATAGATGAATGGTTAGCATTAAACGACCTCACATTGAACGCTAAAAAGTCTATTTATATGCTAGTACACAGGAGAGGTTTGGATCCTTTGAATTTTTCTCCTATTGTTCTTGGTAATATCCTGCTACCCCACTTAGAGCATATAAGGAATCTTGGAATAATACTAAACTCTCGAATGAGCTGTTTTGATTATGTAAATAGCGTGTTGGGAAAAGTGCGTGGCGGACTTCGTCGTCTTTAGCTCTTAGCACATTTACTTTCTGTAAGTGTTAAAATTAAAATCTTCAGAGAACTTTTAGTACCTTTTTTTTACTTATGGAAGTTTAGTCTTCACTGCTCTAGATTCTAGTTGCTCTCGAAAATTAGAGATGGCATTTAAAATTTGCATAAGATTCGCATTTGAACTTTGACGTTTTGATCATATAAGCCAATGTATAAATGTCACTCTGAACTGTTCCCTTAAAACATATCTTTTGCATAAAGCACTAGTTTTCCTTCATAAGCTAATTTATACCAATCAGCCTGCTTATCTCTGCACTGATATCAGATTCTTGCATTCCACGAATTTGTGAATTTGTAGATGTCCATACTGAAAAGATTTATGTATCTTGTTGTACAATTTCCTTGAAATAAAATTGAAATTGAAATTGAAAATTGAAACTTATGACATGTCCCGTGTGTCACATGTAATTACAACTAATATATTATAGCAAAAGCCGACAGCAAAATATTGAGTTTTGCTTTTGTTATCTCTAAAAACGTTATCAAAAAAATGAGCGAAACCTCCCTTTGTGAGAACCATTTTGCCATTTTGTGGAACTTCTAAGTGTTACCTCAGAGCTGCCATAAATAACTGCTAGATAAAACAAAAATCCCTTTATTGGAAAAAGCTACAAGGACTTCGTCAGGCAAACAAGTTTATCGGCATTTTTGGCGAAAAAACAAAAGAATTCCCGCTCCTCAGGAGAATAGAGCTTAAAACAATCACAGAGCTCTTCTCTTCTCAGGCCACTGCTCCTTGCTGTATCACCTAAACAAGATAGGCTCGGCTGAAACTTCATCTTGCCACTTCGGTTCTGCCATTTCCACTTTGCCACAATATTTCACAAATTCTTGTACATTTTATATGTGTATCATGCCTCCAGTAAATAAAGTCCTGTGCGTCATCGACAGTTTTCCCTGAATTCCCAAATTAGTTATGCCTTTGTGACAATTTTTTTTCTTTTTCTTTTTCTTATTCAAAATGATTATTATTGTAATCAACCGTTATTTTTATTTTAATACCTTGAAAACTATTAATAAGTATTTTATTCACCCTTATTTTCGGTGAAATTTACAACACTGAAGCAAGAATAAAGCCACCGTATTTAAATAATTGACTTTTGTATTACTTTTCAATAATGTATTTATTTGTATACATAGGTACTAAAAGATATTTTTCAATTATATCTTCTAGGTTCCAAAAAGCCTGCACAAACTATGGAGTCGCTGAAGTCGATCTTTTCCAGTCTACTGATCTGTGGGATCAAAAGAATATCACCCTAGTGACCCAGACAATTTTCGCCCTTGGTAGAGCTGTAAAGTATTTTCAAATATCGACGAGAAAATGTTTTTAAATTATTTTTCCCTATTTAGTCATATAGACATCCGGAGTGGCGTGGACCATATTTGGGACCTCGTCCAGCTGAAGAAAACAAACGTGAATTTAGTGAAGAGCAATTACGTGCCGGAGAAGCAGTTATAGGACTTCAGGCGGGATCAAACCGTGGAGCAAATCAGTCCGGACAAAGCTTTGGTGCAACCAGAAAAATCTTATTAGGAAAATAGATAAAATGAAGAAAATTTGATTTTACATATGTATGTAGTAGAGAAAGTGCAAAATCAAACATATTCTAAGAAAAACAATAATGATCTTCTAAAAATATTATGGGTTTTCTAATAAATTGATATAAAACACAGATGATAATTTTTTATATAATACAGTAACCGGCCCCGTTATCACAAAAATTTTGATAATTTTAATTGATACTATAAGCTTGTAGATATAGGTTACGTTACGTAAGGTTAGAGTAGCGGCTACACAGTACCTACAATCAACAACATTTAGACTATACTTGTAGATGTTATAATGGCCCTTGTAATGAAACTGATTGTGGAAGTGCGTTAAAACCAGTCACAAGATTTAATGAGCCTCAAAAGTTCCCTAAACTCTTTCTCTAATATTGCCCCTAACTTGCGAAAAGGGTACCAACCAAGCCTTTGTAGTCATGGTTTGCACATGTCTGCCAAATTAATAGCTTCAGTATCTTTAAGGTCATCCTAGCGACAAGCCACTTCGACATCATCAGTATGTTTATCAGTCGGCAAAATATACTACTACATCGAAGGGGCCTTCGACAACACAACGTTTTTCTCAATAAAACGGGCATCGTGCGGCAAACCATCGGCAATCGCATGGATAAAGAACGTGCTCAAAAATCGGACGATAACGGCTTCCGTAGGGGGTGGCTCTACCACCATTAAGGGGAAAAAAGCTTCCAATGTGGAGCGGTTATATTAGCCCTATTATGGTCGATGGTGATAGACGAGCTCCTAGAAAATCTCTCGAAATCGCGATATGATGTACTGAGATAAGCTGATGACGTAGTCATAACAATAGGAGGCTAGCATGATGATACGATTATGGACCTAATGCAAACTGTTCTGGAATTTGTTTCTAGATGGTATAAAAGCGCGAAGGTCTGCACACCAATTCTAAAAAAAACCATTATCGTACCATTCATTAGGAGGCAAAAACTTATCTGAACGCACCCTCCTTGAATGCCACTACCATACAACTCGCTTGCAATCATCATAATAACAAGCATTCTGAGAATCTATCCCATAACAACCATATAACTGATCTTGGGCTTTCCTCCGCTGCATCATTATATTGAAAATGATTCTGTTTTTAGGTATAAAATGGCAATATCCAGTTCCACAAACGCAATATCCGAAACTGTAAGACTTAGACGCTACTTTGAAGTGGTCACAGAAGACTGCCAAGGCTGGAAGAACAGTGTACCACAATTCTCACATGTCTCACAGGTGGGTATAACAAAGAATGGTAAGTGTGTGACTGCCGAAGTTTAAGTTGCACACAAGGTCCTGGGATCCTACCCAACTAATTTTCAAGCAGATATTTACGTCATACAAACGTGCATACGATTCAATCTACAAAGAGGTTGACGGCACTCAAACATATAAACATCTCTTTATCTGACCGCCAAGACTTGAAAAAGGCATTAAATTCAATTGCCTTCACTTCAAAATTCATTTGGAATTATAGGGATGGCCTAGATCTACTATCAAATCCTACAAAATAACCCTTAGGTGAATAAGAGGACTTAAGAGGAATGAAGGTAATGAGGCCGCAGACTACCTGAGCAGAAAAGGAGTAGCATCTCCATTTACCGGACTCAAACCAACTTGCGACCTTACGAAGAGGCATCTAGCAGGAGAAATAATATGAAAACAGAAATGGCTCAGCAGCTACAATGGCAGAACCTTCCTGGACTAAACTACACGAAGAAGTTCATTATCTTCCCATACAAAGACCTTTAAAAAACCATCAACTGTGGTAAACACCAGATCAGTATAAATGGGCTAAACCACATAAGTAAAATAACTTCTGATTCTGCAGTGAGGAGTTACAATCTGCACAACACGTACTCGGCGAATCTGCAGGATTTACTCACAAAAAACTCCAATACCTGGGTAATGGATTTATAATCTCATCAGACGTCCCGAAACTGACACTAAAGAGGCAATAACCTGCCACAAAACGGGCGATCGTGAACTGTGCTAAGCACGGTAGGTGCATAGAACAAAAGATCTCAAAAGGTCGCAGAGGTCGGACTTGGAGCCCATGCCCGACGTCAACACATATAACACAATTAATATTTTTTAAAGCTAATCATGCTTTGGTTTTTGTGGATTGGTATATACTTTCTGGATTCGGATCTTCCCAGCAAACATTGATATGAAAAATCAGCAGCGCGATAATTGGAGGATATCTTCGGAATATTTGAGGAATACAAAGGTATGAAAATTCCTTTTAAGTTGCTTAAGCAATAATTTTTTCCTCCAAACAAAAAAAGGACAATATTGCTTGCAATTTCAGTTTTACCTGGATGACAAAATGGCAATAAAATAGCAAAACGAATTATGTGTTTTTCATCCGGACGAAAAGAGGGCGAAAACCGAGTTATGTTTTTGTTTTTTTAATGAAAACAATGAATTACCTGAAAATTTAGGTCCGTTCATTTAGGTTTAATAAGCATTCGGAGTAAATTATAGTAAAGTTTTCTACATATGTAATACTTTACTCCTCTCATTTATAAAGTTGTATTTAAAAATAATTTAATTCCTTCTATTACCATGGCGATATTATCGAGACATTTTGGCGATGTTATCGAGACATTTTGGCGACATCATTTTCCTCTCTTCCAGGCAATTCTCATTGATACTTCAACGTGGTTGCTCAACGATATCTTCCTCTTATCTTCTGCAGGTATTGCTTTCATATACCCTAGAAGTATTGCATTCAGGACATATCCATTCCCGAAGGAGGTAACTTCCGCAATATAGAACATATAAATCTTCCGCGATAAAAGTTATTTTTGCCGAATCGTCCGCGTATCATCTTGCTTGCTGGGTTTCTACCTTAGTTACCTTCTCTGCATTGACATCGGTCTACCTACACTAGGGGACTCTTATGAATTCCAGTAAAGAGATTACTTGGCAACGTTTTTTATCATACTGCAGTGTATAGTCAATTAAATTCCACCATTAATCTTTTCCTTTATCAGATTAGTTATGGTTTCAGAGGTTTTTGTTTTTGTAATAATATGCACACATACTTACATATTTATATTACTAAGATGATTTTAAGCAAATGAAGTCGCGCGTAAAATGTAAAAAAGAGTGTAGCGTATCAAATTATGTGTCAGGCAATTAGCTGAATCCGCATTTCAAGCCCTATCTTAAGTTAATACTAGAGATGTGTCGAACTGAGGAATATTCGGAACTGGATCCGGATCATCTAATTTTTACCCGATTCTGCGGACCAGTTCAATCGTTCCTTTTGTAATTCAAATCAAAGCAAGATGTTTGTAGGGAATACCAAAATAGCTCCCCCATATTTTTTTATTTTCCGTCATTTTACGTCATTATCAAAAAATCATGTCTCGAGAACGGACCAACCGATTTTTCTGATTCAAATGCCAATTTAAGCTAATGCTTTGCATTTTTTTATAAAAAAATATAGCAGCACTGAACGAAAAAAATTTTTTGTTAATAGCGTTTTACAAAAAAAATAGTATTATACACTAGGGAGGACTTCTAGCACTTTTTTTTTCTATTTTTCTTTCGAATGTAGAAACCATATCTTTCTATTTACTTGCGATGGTGTTCGGCCTCGTTTTTGAGATATGATTTTTCAAAGTCACAGTATACCTAAAATAAGGGACTACGGAAGCACTGCACTGAAAGGAATGTATTGTTTCTTTTTTCTACTGTGGACCTCTAGCACCTTCTTTTTGTATTTCTATTTTGAAGCAAGTAGCTTTAACAATAAGTGCAGTGCTCCCATAGTGCGTTACTTTAGGTATACTGTGACTATATATCTCAAAAACGAAGCCGAACGCCATCGCAATTAAACAATAACAAAAATTAATGAGCTATTTTAGAGATGGTCGGGTCCGAAACAAGCACTTTTGATCGTTTTCGTGTAGAATGGCTGGACTACCAATTAAAAATATGAGCATATAAAATTGTCGAATCCTTTTATCAATAAGTATTTTGATAAGCTTTGGACAAAACCTTTCACGTGAGACTGAAGTTGCTGATATTCAAAACCTCATTTTTACCAATTGTATCAGAAAGTGAACTTATAAACAACGCGCCTCAGTCTCACCAACAAACAAAAGAATAAAGCCAGTCTTCGGAATTTTCTGAATTGGTTTTACACATTTGAGAAAGGGGATGATAGATGCGATGACTTACATTCCATTATGCACTTCAGCTGAATTAAGTAAGATCGAACCAGTATTTTTATTGGGCTTAAAGTTGCTAGTATAAAAGCACATCTCATCTTACAGGTATAAACAGCTGGCAGAATTCATGGAGGAGCAGTTAATTTATTCTGTGATTGCAAATCTTTCGACATTTCTACACGTTGCTATTCATCATTCATCACTTGCTTTCAAATAATTTTTCTCTGCGTTTTGCGCTCTTCTTTTCTACCTTTTGAGTCAATGGAGATAATTTTGGCTTCACTCAAATGAATTACACAAATTTTATATGATACCCGGATTTCTATTATTCTGATATGTTCCAAGGTGTATATACGAGAAAAATTATACAAATTTCTCGAAAATATTAAAATATGCAATCAGAAAAGGTGAAGTGTAATGTGCTCAGATCAGTAAGTCTTTTTTACATAAATCGATTTAAACATATGTAGGAACGACAGCTCAACTAATTGTGGACCCGTTCCGTTCATTCCCTGTATGGATCCATTCAGAATGGACCCGTTCATTACGGACCGATACATCTCTACTTAATACAAGTCCTATAACAAAAATAATCCGTATTAATGACTGGCTCTATAATTCGGGGCATGGATGGCTGCGAGTTCATAGAAACTCCTGTTCCATCTTCTTGAATAGTGTTACATAAAAGAAAGATGAAAATTGTATATAAAGCAAAAGTAATTCGCAATTCTGCTATACTTCCAAAAAACTGTTAATTGCGTGAGCTTAAAGTCGTATAAAATAACACTTTACATATAAAAATATTAATTATGGAACCTGTGTGATTGCACTTAGCCGTAAGTTTCTCATTCGCCCAAAGTTAGCCTTTTAAGCAAGAGTATAAGAAAAAGTAGATAAAAAAATGACAAAACCACAAAACAGGAGAAAACGGAAAAATTATACAAAATAAGAGCGCACTAAACAAAGGAGAAAAATATCCACGTGGAAATCAACCCAAAAATCCGATAAGGACCTACTTAAAGATTTAGAGATAAGTCTTAGCCTAATATTTTTTTATTTATTCGTTATGCATGCTTTGTCCTAGTCTATAAATGGTACAAAAATAGAATATATTTATATATTCTAATATACAGGCGCCCACGTAGGCAGTGTAGAAAAACGTAGTTAAGCAACTCTCTTTTGTACCTATATTATCAAATTAAAAAACATACATTCGTAAACTAAAGTGTTCAAGAAAAAAAATTTGTTTCTTCAAAAAACCCAGTATCGAAAAATTTCTTTTCACCTTCTAAAAATGATTCTTTGGGTACACAAAGTTTGCCGTAAGACCATAACTTTAAGATTCTAGTTTGAGTGAGACGGAGAGGTGAGTGAGACAGATAGTGACGCTTTCAAGTTAGAGATCCTAGCTTTTTGTTGAATTTAGGACACCAATTATTTGGATGCTAAGATTTATATATTTACAAAAGATGTTCAAACTGCCTTCCTTCAGCTGCAATACAAGTTCGATATCTTCTTAAAAAGATCGGGCTATCAGACGGGCAAATCTTCCATTGTTGACAAATTCAACTGCTTCCGTATTTCTCGAGCTCATGTTTTTGTAATATTCTGTTTGCTATACTTTGAGGCACTCCTGTACTTTCCTGGATTGCACGTACCGAAGTACATGGGTCTTCTTCAACTGCGTGAAGTACTACGTCCTCGTAAGGTAAGGAACTCTTCCTTCACCATGTACTTGGTTTGGAAGTCGGCCCTCTGTGGAGAGTAGACGATGCACATTTGTAAAAACTCAATGATTTGACGAGCTAGCGTCACTATCTTGCTCACTCACATTTCATGCAATGACTCTCCGTCTCAAACTACAGTCTAAAAGTTACGGTCTTACGACAAGCTTTGGATACACTAGAATCATTTTTAGTAGGTGAAAATTTTTTTTTTAAACTGAAAATTTTTTTTTTCGTAATCTAAGAAATATTGTAGCAAGTGTTATACCATTTTAGAATCCTTATTAAATGCGTCAACTTTTAACGTTACTTGCCAAACTGGCGTAGTACATTTTTTTTTATTACAGTCAGTTAAAGTTTGGTGAAATATTAATTTTCTATTCTTGGTTCGACAAAATGTGACATTTTCTCCCAAGCTGAAACAGTTGGTTTAGAATTTAAAGCAACAGGTTACATAAGCACTATTCGGGATTACATAAGAAAAATAAAATTGAAAAAAAATAAAGATTTATAGCAACAGGAGTTAAAAAACCATCACAGGGTGTACATTTTCTCGAAAACAAACGAAATGTCTATAATTTGAAAAATACATGACTTAGATCTTTTTTTTATATTTTTCTGATAACTGTTATGATTTGGTCTATCACCTGATTCCGGATCTATCTATCTATGTAGTCGATTTAAAAAAGCAATACCAACTGAAGATATTGAAATATTATTTACTGAAATGAGAACATTATAAGAATTAAGTATCGTAAATGAGAAGCGATTTGAAAGTAGCTCACGTTTCTGGGCTCATTTATAAATAAAAAATATGTTATGGGGGAATATATAATGACATTGCAGACTTTGGCCTTATATTTATTAATACTGACCCATAGCAGCGCATGTGCCGAAAGAGTTTTTCTCTTTTAAATGATGTAAAAAATTAAAAAAGGAAGCTATTAAATTACGACTTGATTAATAATTCTATTTTACTTAAACAATGTATAAAATTTTTTATCGTGAGTGATAGACGTAAGGAGTTAAATTTAATTAATTATATCCATGTACAATTCCGCTGTTTTCGTCTTACGTATACATTACTTTTATTTATTTATTTAATTTTTAAGCAAGAAGAATATTAGGTTTATGGTATATTTTTGTTTCAATAAATTTTTTAGAATAAAGTTTCTCATAATTACTACTCTCAAGCGTTATATTTATGTAAGATTTTAATTTTTCTAAAATATTTTCACGTGTGGCTACCCAAACTACATTTAGACTACGCTAAAATTCTACACCAGCAATTTATAGAGTGACAACACTGCCTTAAAGCCACACGAAATGTGTGGAATCTTTAAGGTGATGTTCCGTCTGTTCGAGTAATGTTTTCAAAACATCCACCAAATACTTAGGTAAAAGATAGCTTGGGGAATTTATTTGGCTGACAATCGGCCTCATTTGATTATCCACTTTATAAATTTTAGGTAAACCATAGAGTTTAGGTGGCAGCGGTCAAAATGGAATGAGGCGCTCAGATGGAAGAATCGCCTTGTGATCGTTAATCAGTTGCGACACCCTTCTTAGAAGACTGTTTGATCGTAATTGACAGGTATGTACCTGTTCCTGTCTTCTACTAAAATACTCACTTTAGTGACACATTTCCCTTTAAAGCAAGCATTTCATCTCTACTGAAATTGTTAGGCGATTGTGTTTTGATTCCTCTAACCAGTAACCATGCGCCCTAGCGCATAGTCTCTCATATATATATATTCATGTCAGTCAGTGACCTTCATAAACTTACGATAGTACTCTGACGAATTACTCCAGTGACCGAATTTTACGTTCCTATTGCCTATTGTTAATCCATTTGAGTGACGGGTAAAGATAAGAGCCCAAAAATTTATAGTCACAATAGTTGAGTTTTGTTTATAATTCGATGGGGGTTTTTTTTTTTAAGAATTGAAGTTATTTTTTTTCAAACGAACAGTTTTTTTCACAACTTTATCAGTGCTGGGAACATAGCCATCTTCTATCGCTCTACACTGTTTATGCATATATGTAGAATAGGGATAATAAGAAATATGCGCGATGTTCTTATAGCAAAGTTTTGTTCCTACGTATGACTAAAGTAATTACTCATGTTTGGTGGTTAGTTTATCCATCTTTTGTTCAATATACCTTTAGCATTCCTATTCAATCAGTATATTTAAGAAAATCGTATAAACGCATCTGATTAAATATGTTCCTTAGCTTTTGTTGGATTTGTGAACATATATGTGCGCTCCCATAGACCATAGAAGGGTTGATCGAGTCTCAAAATAAATACAATGCAAAAAATCTTGGATCATGTATCTGACAGCCTAGTCTGCTATGAGCTTGAATGTGGAGGACTGAATATACAAATACAGCACTACACCACTATGGGAATAAGAAAATTGAAGTTGTCGAAAAATTGGGGGAATATATAATAATATTAAATCATCTTTTTCCCCAAGCTAAAATATAGTCTAATGTAATGCACAAAAATACTAATCTTCTATAGGAAGAAGACTTCGAACTGTACAAGCAGACCATCCATGCCATTGAGGCATAATATTAAGTATAACTGAAAGTCTAAATTCGCAGAACTTTTACTAAAAGTCACTCAAATTAAAATATATGTTTCCTTTGATGATTATTCCGACCCCTCACTGAACTTTATTGCCTCAGGCTCAGACAATCGTGCAAATCGACGCAATGATCCTAGCAGACTTACTCACTCACTAAGCGAATCAAGAGCGAAAGATACTGTGTGGAAGTGGACAATTAAATTTACGAGCGATTTAAAAAATATGTGCATCTGATTTTGTTAGAAAAGTTTTTGATATCGTGAAATCAAGAAATATTCTCAATGAAGAACTGTTTACCTCCGCTATTGAACTATTTGACGGTATTGCACTGAAGTGGTTTCAGTCAGATGCCTGTTCTAAAGATACCAAATTTTGGAAGTCACTCCGCGACAGTTGATTGCAGATTTTAAAAGTCCTCTATACGCATACGATCTAAAGATACTATAAAAGTTTATAAACAATCTCCTGCAGAAAATTTGTCGTATTTTTCGCCACAATGGAAAACCTTTTTCTTAAATTAAAGAAACATATCCTCCCTGAGTATTCCAGAAACCTGCCTCTTCACATTTTCTGAACTATCGATGAGTTCAAAGAAGCGTGCAAAGTCCTTGAGCATACATTTAAGGAAACCAACGGAGAAAGACAGAGACAAGAAAGTACAGGCGCTGGGCATATCTACGTAATCGATCCAAAAAGAAATCCTGGAACTTGGCACAGACAAATGGTAGATAATTCGGTAAATTGTAGATATGAAGATAATAGGTAACCCAGTGTAAATCGAAACTCAAATAATGGAAACAGGAAATAATGACAGGTATGATAATAGACGAAATTAGAGAAGAAGTAGCTGGCGAAATTCTAATTACGGGAATAGTAGCGATAGGCTTACAAGAGTAGACTTAAGCAGCATAACAGGCAATCGGAAAACTCCTCAACGGTCAAATTTGTTGAACAAAACGCGGTTCCAATAATTTTATAAACGGTCTAAAAGATTTGCAAGAGACAACCTCCAGCCAAGACAACAATAAAAGGTTTATGATTTGTTAGTTGATAGTGAAATAAAGATTATAAGAATTCTCAATTATATAAGTCCCTTCCTCACGGTATCATAATGGACATTGATTTTAGGCAATATTTTGGAAGAAAGTGAGATTTAAATGTGGAAATATGGCCGTGTAATGTAATTAGTACCATAGATGGCACAAGAACAAGATGTCGCATGCAGTCCCAAAAAAGTATACAAAATTTATATGGCTGGGTGGTCCATTCCTGAATAGACCACAATATTTGAAATGATATATACGACGAGTGATTCATATTTTTTCGTATCTGAAGTGTTTAAGAAGCCGATCAAATGTTCACAAAACTACTATTATAAAAACATTTGCTTTCGGCACGCTCTAAAACATATTATGGTCCATTCCAGAATGCACTCCCTTTTTCACAATCTGTATACTCTGCGCTAGTATGCCATACGACATCTAGTTCTTGTGCCATCTATGTTAGTACTAATTACTGATTCAGAAGCCTTGTTGTATGATCAATCCAGCCTTAGTAAGAGGCAAAGTGCAGAGCTACGAAATGAAAAATTTAGGGAATTCTCAAGGAAGGACTTAAGACACACATCTTTATTAGATAGAACAACACAGGATCGACACTGGTAAAGCAGAACCTATAAAGCAAAGATATTACCCTGTTTCTCCCGTCATACAAAATAGAATGAAAATCAAGCTTGAGAGAATGCTATCCCTAGGTGTGATAGAAGCCTCCACAAGTCCGTGGTGCTCGCCAATAGTTCTTGTTAAGAACAAAAAATTGGAAAAGGTCGACTTTGCCTAGATGGCAGAAAACTTAACAGTGTTACAAAGAAATGCGCATACCCACTCCCTTATGTGTCATCTATTCTGGATAAATTGGAAAAAACGATACATACATAACATCAATTGATTAAGATAGCGCATTTTGGAAAATACATCTTTCTGAAGAATCTAAAGAGAAGACAGCATTTGGAGCACCGGGGCATGGATTCTTTCAGTTTAAAGTGCTATCATTTGGTCTAAAGAATCCTGCCCAAAAAATGCAAAAGATTATGGACGACCTTTTCCTACACGCAGTGTACATAAGTCATCATGTTTTAGTCTGGCTATACAAGCAGCAGAATTCTTTAGGCAGAAGAGCCAGATGGATCATGCGGCTACAACAGCTCGATTTTTCAGTTAACCATAAAAAATGAAAACTTGAGTTCACTGCGAATTGCATTTTACGAATTCCTGATGTAAACTTGGTAAGATTTCCTGTGCAACCACCCCATAATACATGGTACTTGAAAATGATGGTGAAAGTTTCATTAAAACCTAATCGTTTTCGCAAGCGGAAGATTGATGGAGACAAATTGTATCTTAAACTCAAGGACAGCAACGTCACATATGGTCAACATTTGTAGAAATTTGTGGTACTAGAATCTGGAAGGAGTAATGTTCTACATGATTGTCATGATTACTCCATGTCTACTCACTACGGAGTAGCGAAGATGAAAGCCCTAAATTCTTAGCCAATACTACTAGCCGGGAGTTCCAATAAAAGTTAAGAAATATATGGACTCGTGTAAGACATGCAAGAAAAGCAAGGCAAACACTACAAAAAAGAGTAGGTAGGTGCAAAAGGTTAGACCAACCATGGCGAATGATATCTTTGGATTTGCTAGAGCCATTTCCGCGATCGTCCAAAGGAAATATTGCATTACTTATCGTCGTAGATTTTTCCGTTACAGGCTGCAACGCCGCCCAATATAGTAAAAAAGTTAGAAGAGAGAGTCTTTCTTCAGTTCGGAATTCCAAAAACGGTAATTAGAGATGTAGTCCGCACTTCAGATCAAAAGAATTTAATAACTTATTAACTACATAAAATTTTCCAAATATAACTACCACCCTCAAAATATTTAAACTGAGAGATATAACCGAATGATAGAAATATGCTGAGGTCTTATGTACCTACATAGATATAGACCACAAGCGTTGGGATAGAGAGTTAAGAAAAATTAATGAAGCCTTAAATACTGAGGTTAATAGAACCACATGCCGTACACAAATATATCTTAACCCTTTATAACTACCCATAGTTTCAACCCTGATTTTCCTACCCTGGGGTCGAGAATGATCCCACTCTTAAATTAGCCGGTTTTACTAAGAAATTGTTTTTTAGATATAAAAGTTTTAATAATTTAAAAAAAAACATATGCCGTCTAAGTACGCATTTTATTTTATTTATGAAGACAGTTAAAACACAATTTTTTATAATGTATTGAGCTGTCGCATTGCGATCGTGGATAGGAAGCGCATCTTGCTCTCTTTCCACGAGGAACTTCCAACTCTTCAGCATGTCTTTCCTTTTCAATTATTCCGGCAATGCTGTCCTTAACCCCACGGTTACACCTGCAAGTACAGCTTGCATGCAAGCCTCCCTTCCAACACGATTTTTAACTTGACAGCGGAAGGCAGTTCGGTTGATGTCTTATCAGCTTGCATGCAAGTTCATTTAAAAAATGGCATTGAGACGTAAACTCTTGCGTATATTGGAAAATTATGGCAATAAAGGAAGCATCACAATGATAAAAACCCAAGAAAAAAGGAAAATGAAGGTGTTGGTAAATGATATATTGCAAATAATCCCAGAAAATTTCATTTTCCCGGTATAAATTTATGAATTTCTCTCAAGCATTTCGTTTCCGCCATTTTGAAAATTGTATAAATGTCAAATTACTATCTCCCAGCTGCCATGGTTTTTCAGCATGCAAGTTCGCTGAAAGCTGTACTGCCAGCATGGCAGTAGAGGTTACACGTGCAAGAAGTATGGCAGTGCAAGTTGCATGCAAGCTGTACTTGCCGGTGTAACCTCGGGGTAAGCTAAGTGTGCAAATTGCTGCGTTCAAAACGTTCCTCTAAAACGTAAAGGTATAAACAAGTTTTCTCCTACAGCATTTAAGAGGGCATAAAATATACACATTGGCCGCCGGCACACCGCGGCGTGTCTTTCTTGACACACTATATTTGTGATACAATTGGTCAAAAGTGACCACACTACCTTTGGTATAGATAGATACAACTAGATACTACAAATTTGTAAAAATCGCGAAAAACATTGTAAACTTTTCCTTCACCTTAAGTATTGGGTTTTGTTCATTTTCTGTGAAAAAAATCTGTGGAATTTTTCCTTTGCGGTATTCCTAATCTAGGGGTCGTGAATGACCCCAGTCCGTTTAATATTTCAGAAAAAGGCACCGATTTTTTGTTATATTGGCGCCGAATGAAATTCAGATATCCTTAGTATATTTTAAAACAAGCGATGAGAATATCAAAAACATAAATTAATTATTTTTTGGGTCGTTTCGACCCCGGATAGTAATAAAGGGTTAATTATGGTAGGAAATTTTTATATAGCGGAGACGAATATCATCTGCTCGATACAACCCTTCAAAAACACAGGACAACTGTTTTGAAAAGCTTGAGCTGAACCGAAACAAGACCGTAGACAGGATTAGATTAGATTAGACGAAATTAGAAAAAAAAGCAGTATCTAAGAAAAACTATGTAGTGTCCGACAATGCAAAATGCTTCTCGGCACCCAAATATGTTAAATGCAAGGTTACTAAATATAAGTATAAAAAAATTGTGCTCTAGATTGACGGATGAGAATGGAAATGATATTGGACGTTGGTACTTAAAAAATAATCAAGTACTTCGATTGCATATGCACATAATTTATATTTGTAGTGGTAGGCAAGCCCACAGCTCCCGACTCCCTTAGCTTCTATAGAAAAATATTTTTTCCTAAGAATAGGTGCAATTTTTCTTATCCTGGTGAAGGGTATTGTAGTGCATCAAATTATATGCCCGGCAATTAACCAAATCCGTAATCCCAATTCCAAACCCGATCTACCATACATACACGTCCTATAACAAAAATAATCCAAATTCTCATGACTGGCTCTAAAATTCGGGGCATGGGTGGCTGCGAGTTCATAGAAACTCCTGTTCCTTCTTCTTGAATAGTGTTACACAAGAGAAAGATGAAAATTGTATATAAAGCAAAAGTAATTCGCAATTCTGCTATACTTCTAAAAAGAACCTGTTAATTGCGAAAGTTTAAAGTCGTATAAAATAACACTTTACATATAAAAATATTAATTATGATTAATATAAAAAAAGGAACTGTATGATATAGATATTTATATAATGGAACCTGTATGATTGCACTTAGCCGTAAGTTTCTCATTCGCCCAAAGTTAGCCTTTTAAGCAAGAGTATAAGAAAAAGTAGAAAAAAAATGACAAAGCCACAAAACAGGCGCACTAAACAAAGGAGAAAAATATCCACGTGGAAATCAACCCAAAAATCCGATAAGGACCTACTTAAAGATTTAGCGAAAAGTCTTAGCCTGATACTTATTTATTTATGCATGCTTTGTCCTAGTCTATAAATGGTAAAAAAAATATATTAATTTTTGGTCAGCATAATATACAGGCGCCACGTAGGTAGTGTAGAAAAACGTAGTTAAGCAACTCTTTTTGTACCTATATTATCAAATTTAAAAAAATACATGCGTAAACTAAAGTGTTCAAGGGAAAAAGGTCCAAGAATTTCACAATCTAAAAAAAATAATAGTTTTTTTCCTAAATTCCTTTTGATATCGAAATCAAATATCCAGAAGGCAGCTAAAATTCAAGTCATCGTCATAATGGACTTCCAGTTTAATCTCGCCCGGGACACGAATTAATGATTTGGAGCAAAAACTCGATGTAAGGAGAAATAATAAAGTTAGGAAATATTCATCTATTTTTCGAACTATAATTGCTGTAATAAAATAACAACGACATGGTCAGGCTCGATTGGGAAATATGATGGATAATTTTGCAAAAACTTTCCTTAGTACGTAAAGAGTTTCAAGTGGACAAAATTTTAAAGTGGTTATTAGCAATGCCAAAAATTAGTTGTAAAAAGTTTTAAAAATGTTAAGGAAGTCAAAGAAAAAGAAAGAAAGACGAAGAAATTAAACTATGGTCGAAAAAAAAATCAAGAAAGATTAGAATCGGATATGAAGAGTTCAAAACTTTCTGTAGATTGTTTATTTTATTGGAAAAATATAAATTTCGTAATATTTTCATTTTCAGAATGAAACAATGCAATCTGGAAGGCATTTTGAAACATTTTTCCTAGTCCAGATAATATGGATCCGAATATGAATAGCACATATTCTGATAGTTTGCAGATCGGGGTATCCGGATATTAGTAAATCTGGATCCAATTTTCAGCTATAAGTTGGAGCCCTAAAAAAAACTTGCTTTGTAATTCGAATGTGCTATTTTGAATTGATTATAAAGATATAACCTAAAATGTGCTTAGAAATCACCTTCTGATCTTCTGAATTTCTAAAGCCAAAATTTTGATACATACTAGTAGATATTCAGTCATAGATATTAGGAAAACTTACCATTTTTTTCTCAATCTAATAGTTACCAAAAAAATGTTTTTTGTATTAACTTAGAAGACAACTTTTAGTAATAAGATCAACTCTAATAAGAGCACTCTTGTATCCATCTGTTGGATATTACTAAAATTTGACAGCACATTAGTCTTCAAAACCATTTTTATAAAATTTAAATAATTTATAAATAAATATCAAATAAATATTTATAACTGTGAACAAACTTTTAAGGTCACCATGAGTTTTTTTTTACTCTTCAACATCAATACAATTCCAATGTATTATATTCCATAATGGCACATTTGACTCGCATAATTCATCTCTTATGATCTTGGATGGTATAATTCTAGATTTGGTGCCTAAAGTTAAAAATCTAGTCATTATTTTGAACTAACATATGAAATGCTGCAATAATTATCGGTAAGGTTTATGCTGTATTTCGTAAGCTCTGGCTCTCAGATTACTGATTATCTCTGGAATTCCGCTCAAAACTGGATTAAAAACCCTAATTCTACCTTACTTTACTTTTGGCTGTTTGATATACCCTAGACTCGATAGGCCTTGTCTTCGAAAGATGGAAGTTGCCTTTAATGATTGTATCCGCTTCATTTATGGACTTCGTAGGTTCGACCATATTTCACCTTACCGTACAAAATTGCTAGATTGCTCAATACGAGATTATCTCAAACAGAGAGGACTGATTCACTTTTATTGCTTATTACGTTCAAACAAACCGTTATGGAAGTCTCTTATCCTGTCCAAATATCCCGTCTCTGGAATAGTCTTCCCCCTAGTTATCAGAACACGCGATATATCGGCGCATTTAAAGATCTCATAAGGGTCCACGCTTTTAATTAATCTTCCCCTTTTCACGTCATTTTTCTCTTATTCTCTTGTCTCACTGTGTAGCTGACTCTCAGATTTTTCAAAATTTTTATCATTCCTATAATATTATAAATTTCAATTATGTTTAAAATTTTGTTTTATTTCGCGTATTTTAAATTTAATTACTTAATTTTCTTCTTAATTTTTACTTTCTTCTGTCTCTGTGGTTTATTTTAGCAGTACCTATACTTTTTATGTTATTTTTATATTTATTTTCAATTTTTGCTTTATTTCAGTAGGTTTTTATTTTTAATTCTCAAGTTTTAATTTTATTTTAGTTTTTTATATTTTTTCGATATTTTCATTTATTTTTATAAAATGTACTAAATGTTAGTCCCAAAATTTTTGTGCTAAAAAGATTGTAAAATCTTGTATACTTTACCAGAATAATATTAATATAATATTACAACCACTGTTTCCGCTTAACCAATTTTCTTGGTACGAGGCCCTGATTACGCAATCCTGACTTGCTCTTGAGTTTTTTGTTTTCTACAAAGTACAGGATCTTAGTATATAAGAATTTGTCTTGTAAATGCATAAAGTAAGGATAAAAAGGTACGAATCGAAATAAAACTTTCATATAATTTTTTGTATTTCCAATTATTACCGACAAGCTAAATTATACAAAGCATTTATGTGAACTTGTTTTTTTGGTAAACCGGAACCAAATAATATTTAATACGTCCATTCAATATGTAAACATAATCATAAAGAGTTCAATATAACACAATAATACAAGTTAAATTGCGCATGTTAAAAAGGAAAACGAAAATTTTTAAATTCAAACCATTCCGTCTTTATGACATTTGTTGAATTAATTAATAATATACCGCCACCGTCGCGTCGTCTGGCTCAAAGATAAAAATCAGTTGTTTTGTTTTTAGCCCATAACAATATCGCCTTATGAATCTAGACTTCAGTCAGATGAAAGGAAAAGTGTATTTTTTCAAATTAAGTACTTTTAAATCCTTGTAACATTGCCCGCAAATTTTTTATTGCTCTCGACATTTATATTGATTTCGTGACACCTTTGTCACTTAAATTGTTTAATTAATCAGCAGCACGCTCGTGAAATTCGTAATGAGCTTATTTATTTAGAGAAGAATGATCTTATGTAGGAGCCACCTGAAAAGAAATAAGTATCTAACATTTTTGGAGCAGATACTCTGTCGATAAAATGTAATAAAAATTCATGGAGTGTTATTGCTACAAGAAATGCATAGGAATGTTTGTCATCTATTTGAACAAGTTTTTTAAATTTAGAACTCAATTGTCGGTAGAAAAAAATTAATTGATGTTATAATCCTAAGAATCACACCGGTGACAGCATATACGCGCGAGCTGAGAACTCTCGAGTTTGCTGCGCATGGCTCTTTCGTTTGCCACTGAGCTTACAGATTTCTTAAATTTTTTTACCCATGTGTCTATGTTTAAATTCTACGTCCTGTATAGTAATGTATACAAAAAAAAATATTAAGTGGAAATCTCTGTGATGATAGTTAGTTTTATCCTAAATTAAATTATAGTAATACTTAGCTATATAAGTTTTATGCGCATAGAAGTAATGATCGGGTGGAAAACTTGATAAGCTTAAACCGCAAATAAACGCAAATACCTTGGACTTTCAGAAAGGAGTATTTCTTAGTAAATTTCAGTCGCCCAAAGCAATGAAATATCTGAAGACTTCTTTTGTAAACAAAGTCTCATTTTCAGTCATTAAAGTCCGTGCAGTAATTTCAATGATCCTATGAATTCCATTTCACTATCCAGCCTAAAGTACTCCAGTATCTTTTTTGATCGCCTTATCGAAAAGGCTTTCAAGCATCAATGTGAATTTATCAAAAATCATAGCTTAGTAGATGTTCAATTATAAATACTATTTGCTCTTGTTAATTACATCTACAGTAAATATGCTCCAAAATATTGAAAGCACTTAAAGCTAGAGGAATGTTTATGGTACTGCACTGAAATTGATTAAATTACCAAACAAGAATATTTTTTCTATAGATTCAAGCATCGTAAAATACCTAAAAATCATAGCATTTATAAATCAGCAAAATAACCTAGTTAAGGACACATCAAAAATTGCTAAAAAATATATTATACCAGAATACTGGACCCATCTCCAATTAAAAAAAATACTCTGATCTAATTTGCATAATTATAGTATTCAACGGCGAACTTCTATAGTTGCCTAGGGGCCCAACCTTGTAGTTATAAGGGGCCCGCTAGGGATTGAAATGGCATACATGGAAGATATACGACATCAGGTATTAAAAAGAATTTTTCATTCACTTTATTCGTCCTGCATACAGGGGCGGATTTACCAATAGGCAGAGCAGGTGGGCAAATTCTCAATTAATGAAGTAAAAGGAAACGAGATCGAAGTCCCACTATCTGGCAGGGATGGATTCAGAGCTACCGCTTTCAACATCATTATGGACAGGTTGATTGCAGAATTACAAAGACGTGGTTCTGCTTACGAGAACTTAAGTAATAAGTTCAACTTTTTCATAAATGAATCTCAAAATATCAGCGAGGGTGCGCGGAACATGATAGCCTTCTATCTAGGAGATTTAGATGGGACTTTGGAAAACGACTGTCTGCACCTGCGAGCTCATTTGTCATCCGCTGAGGCCTATACCGAGGAAACAATTATCGGCCCTGGAGTTATATAAGTGCATCCTGGAAAAAGGCTTTTTGGACTTTTATCCAAATATGGAAATAGCGCTGCGGATGTTGTTCTGTACACCAGGGGAAAACTGCTTGGCAGAATAGTATTTTTCAGGGTTAAATCGAGTGAAGAACTATTTAAGATCCACCACAGAGGAGATCAGGCTCAAGTCGCTTTCTGTGCTGTACATAGAGTCAAAAATAATGCGGTTTGTGTAATATAGTAGGGTAATTCGTTCGTTTGTAAAGAAGAAAGTTCGTCGCAAGGCTATCTAAGCTTACACGCTACGAAATTTCTTTGCATATAATTCCGTACTTCTTTATGATTTTTTAAGTCTGCTTGTTCATTTTCTAAGATCGATATACGTTAAATTTTAGGTTTATTTAATTATTTAAAAAGGATGCCCTGACTCTGTTAACCGCCCAGGGACCCTGGATCTTCATGTCAGAGTCTGATAGTATATTTATGGTAGTAATAAGCCAGAGTGAAATATTTATGAAAACATCTTTTACATAATTTTACATATTCTACTATGACATATCTATATACTACTCGCTCCTATAGCACATATGAATTTTACAGAGCATTTGGTGAACTTTAACTTCTGTTTTCTAACCGTTTCCATTGTATTACAAGTTATCTAAATATGATGCAACCTGTGTATTGCCACAAGCCAAGGAACTCAGTTGATAAGGGTCCATGTAATTTACTATCTATTGTATAGTATATACTATACTTTCTAGACAAAGTAGGTACTGAAAATTTTTTTTTTTTAATTTAATAACCTATTATTTAACTGGCAATCGGATTCCCATCATAGGCACACTTGCAGACTACTCTTTTAGAAGTTATTATGGATAAATCAAACCTCCTTCCAATTGTATGTGAAATTTTACTAGATTTTAGTTTCGGTTTAGGTATATTTGTCCAGATCTATTGATTTATAAGACAAACTGAGATCCGACAGCAATTTTTGCGATTTAAATTTTTAACAGGATTCAATTGTGTTTGTCGAAAACTTGAGGTGTTGAACAATTTTAAGTTGGAAATCTGACAAACTTAGCCAAACAGCAAAAATTAGTAAAATTTTACCTCAAAATGTTTATCGTCGTTCGTATTTTATTCACAAAAATCTTTTACGTTTATATTGAAAAATTCAAATACAAATTTCTCGAAATTCGTAAAATTATCCTTAAAAGATTATTAGCTTCATAAAGTTTATATCGTAGAGATTATCGGTAAAAAGTAAAAGCTATATTATATTGTTGAAGCTCCTAACATTATAAAGAACTGCTTAGTAGAAACAATGTACTCAGGTCAGCTCAGGTGCCTAAGGCTGTTCACAGCATACAACCAATGCAAATACACATCAAGAAGGAGGCGTCAATCGTAGCTCTGAGACTTCATCTCAACAATATCTGGATTTGTGGGATTCAAGTTACCCCCACTCTAATTAACGGCACTCAGATCGTCACTTCAAATGACGATACAATATTGCGCAAAGTAATAACACGGTAATTTGAATTTGAATATCCTTCTTAAGTTTTATAAACAGAACCGACTTAAAAAATTTTCTATTTTTTTTTTTAATACGAAAATCATTGAATAACTAACTAAATACGAAAACGGCATATCGGTTGAAAACCTAAGCCACTCGGTGAAATGCATTAGTGTGCTGTGTTTGTATTCGTTTCGTCATGACAGTAATGAAATCATGACATTTTGAAGAGGGACATTTCTAATAATCCAAATTGCTATGTAAAATAAACAAATCTTTAGCGCCCCCCTAATTTTCAGATAATATTTCTTGGTGTTGCCTCTGATAACTTAATTAACTTGTCACAATTCAATTGTAACCAAATACACCGGCATTGGGAAATGTTAAATTTTTTTTTATAAATATTTTACTTTTATTTTACTTAGTAAAACTATTACACTTGCTTGAAAAATCCTTTCCCACGACACAAACTCCGGTTGTTTCTGCACCTTCAAAACCATAATTGCAAGAATCCGGAGTCTGGATTATATAAAATCCCGTTCACAAAACAATATTTCACTTTAATGTTTCACTACTTAAATTAAAATCACTTTTAATTAGTTATTTATCACAAGATCGCTAAATCAAACCCGAACTTTTTTTTCAAAAAATCTAAAATGTCAGAAATCAAGCAGAATTGTCAAATAATGCCGAATTGTCTTGTCATTTTCCGCCTGATCTTATGGTCTGACTGTCATTAAATTTCTTACACACGTACACTGTATTTGCACGATACCCCGCTTCCTTATTAGTTATTTATTCAATGACAAAAATCGCCGACAGACAATCAGAAACGTTTTTTTTTTAACGACTTTCTAAAGAAAAAGTAAATAACAAGCGTTGAAGTACTAGCTCAATGCTTTAGACAAAGCGCAAAGCTAAACAGAATGGCTAAGATCAAGGTATATAGAAGATAAGGTATTCCCATTACAGTTTTGACACATTGCAGCTGATAGCCTGTGACGTAATTCTGTGACTAATGTATATACATTTTAATAGGAAATACAGAGAGAGGAGATAAAGTATTGTGTTCTCTGTGCCGTACTTTCCTGCACATTTAATAATATTACGTCACCTAATAGAGGAGCGTGGTTCGTAATGGAAACACCTTGTATTCTATATATGTACCTTGGGCTAACATGAAATTACAATTAAATGACGCCACAGATTCCTGACATCACCGAGGACAGCAATCCCCTCCTCGTGATTATGCTAACAGCCAAATTCAAGACGAAGATCTCACCTATGGCAAAATATGAATCACATACTGCGCTTTAACAATTGACACATCCTATTTTTTACACAGATGACTCCATATGAGTGGATAATACTGGAGTAGCTGTTTTCTCCGGGGACACTCGTGTGGAAACCGATATACACCTTGAAAATTATTTCACCGTTTTCCAAGTGATAACAAAGGCCATTCTGACTCCAAAGAAGTACAAAACAACCATGAATTCCATAATTCGGTGTAGGGTGATAGGCGTTTATGGGTATCAGGTTACAGTAATAAATACAAGCGAAAGCGAAAGTGTGGTTGAACTTGTTCGTCTTGAAACGACTATCAAAACAATCGTTTTTGGCTAGGATCACAAGGGTAGAACCATAAGAGAATTGTAGGAGAAATCCAGCGCAAGCTCAACGAATAAGCTATTGATACTAAGCAAATCAACCTTGTATCCATTCAGAATGAGCACTCCACTCTCAAGGATCATCCATATAGGATGAGACTCGGTAACAGACCTGTTGGCTGATTATATGCCGTGTTGCGGAGCGTTAATAATGAAATTCTCGCAGAATTTTCAATTCGCTGCAACGCGGCTTCCAAATCAAAAATCAAAATTCTGGAACGTCGGGTCATCGGGTCGTTGGGGTCATCAATTTGTTGGGTGCAGAGCTTTTGTTGCTAATTATGCAACTCAACAGTTAAACGTTACAAAAATAAAACAACCAAATTATTATCAACTATAATTTTAATTTTCCAAAATTTCGATTTATACACCGCGACGTCTTACTTCTACAAGGGTTACACAGAGAGAGAAAGCAAACCTGCCTATTTCAATACCGTACAAGTTATAATTCGGTATGTGTTTTCTAACCTTGCCAGACTATATTAATTACTAAATACTATTTGTACTAGCTGTAATCTAAAAACGTAAATGATTATATGAAAAATATAAATATAATTCTGTTTATACAATATGAAATATATATGTCCGCCACAAACCCTATATGCAGAGAATGCCTGGAGGAGATCGACTTTCCCTGCCCAACTCTCTCCAGTAGGCAACCTCCTAAATGAACTACATGAAGTGCGAAAGGACGGTTGGGGCCATTTCTAATCTTTGTTAGAGCGTTATGCTAAGATTTATTTCTTGAAATTTAACAATGGGCCTTCTAGTGGGTTAAGTTCAAGGAAATCCTAGGCTTATTAACCTGTCTCCAATCTCTCTCTCTCTCTCTCTCTCCAAGGGTTCCAGGAAATTCGAAATAGTTCGCTTAAGTTAGCTGAATGATGGAGATAGTGATCTTCAGATGCTGCGGACTTCTGTTTTGGTGGAGATTCGCTCGAAATACATAAATATCGATGGAGAATTGTGATGATACTAATGATAACATTTAACTGTAATTGATTAGTTTTCCTCAGTAAAGTGAATACTAGAAATGGTTCCGACAATTTAATTTGACCAATGAAAAAATTAAAATAAGCGCTTAGTACATTGTTCAATAAAACTACCTCTATTATTGTAGTATATGTGTTTAGTCACTGCCACCGAAATAGTGACTTTTTGTCGAATACGAGTCATTACCGAGCGTTCACTCCGCCAAATTTTGACAGTAAACGACTACGCTTGACTACGACTATCGTTCACTCCGCACTTTAAATGTATCAAATAGTCGACTACATTCGACTACGCTCAGGAGGATAGTCGATCGTAGTTGGTATGACACACAGTAAAAAATATTGGTGTAAATTATAAATTTTATCTATTCTTTTTATGTTATAGCTTTTATGTATATTAAAATTAATATAAAATTTGATAAAATGAAATATATATAAATTTTTTATGCGAAATAAGGATAAAATGTATACGAAATATATATACCAGTTTCGTTTTATAAGTAATATGATAAATTTCATTTGAAGATTTATGGAATTCATAATTGAATTTATCAAATGAATATTGTAAACTTTTATAGAATTAAGTTATTACATAGATGTATAATTTTTATTCCAAAATTCTATAACTCGAACTTGCACACATGTTTCCTATTTTACCTACGTATAAATTTTATCCCAAGTTCAGATAAGTCACATTTCTTGGAAAACTGTTTAAGGGATCATTTGCTTGGAACTAGTCGAAATTTATACTAGAATGGATATATTTCATACCATGTTAAGATAACTATTCGTATGTATAATATTTTGTTATTAATTCTCGACGAGGTTGCTATAAAAACTGAAAAGTACCGTTCTTACACATTACTCTTGCATAAACATGCATTTATTTCATTCGCAGTATAAAATTTGAGTAGAGAGCATGACAGGTTTTAAAATGTACGCCGGTATATTTATCACATGTGAATTTGAAAAAGTGTGTAAAATAGTGAAGGTGCAAAAATTTATAAGTGAGGCAATAGATCTGGAATATATGGATTTCGTATTTTCAGGTGAGTTTATATGACAAGAAAACTGTAATTATTTTGCTCTAGTATAGAATTATAACTATTTGGAGATACATTTTCAGTAGCCTGCTTTTCTGTTCAGCTTAATCTTGATGGTGAGTTTGAATGTACTGTATCTTTTGAAGCACGTATTCATGCGTGTATGTGGTATAATTTTTGCAGAGAACCAAGCCCAAAATATAAGTGAGAAATCTACTGACAGAAATATATTGACAGAGTCAACGTTGAAAAGATGTAATTCTGCAATTGGACCAGATCTTTATTTGACATCTGATGTAGGATAAGATTTTCTATTAGATTAAAGTGACAGCTGTTCTATTTATTTTAGAGTCTTAAAGCTTACATTAGCAAGAAGTCACATGGAGATATTCTTCTCGTAAAGGTACGTTGACTGATACCGAAAGACGAAAATTAATTTCTTATTTGTCTGCTTTCGTCGAAGAACACGTGGTGTTTAATCTAACTAGCCAGGAGTTAGAGGAAGCTAGTCAGGTCTTTCTATCACTATTTCCGTGTCTGAAATCAAACGGTTGTAATGAAACTGTAAGGAAAGTTAAGAACTGTTGGAAAAATGAAATTAATAATATTGTATTCTAGGAGTTGCTGGTTACTCGTTCCAATACAGGATATTTGCAAATCAAACTAAAAAATGATAGAGCCGAAAGGAAAAAATTAGATAACAGTGTTGTATTACCAACCATAAGTTCAAGTATTGATATTTTTAACGATTCTCAAATTGAAAAGTTTCAATAGGACTTGAATGAGCTTCAAAGTGCTACATTTCCAGAATTATTAGAATTTGCAAAGGAAAAATAAAGAGCAACTTTAAAATTAAGAAGAAAACAAGTTAAGGAATCTGGTTTTAACGTTTATGGGTATTGTACCTACATTTATACCGCCCCAGAATTGGTAAGTACTCATTTTTATATTGCCATATATGCTCGTAATTGACAAATATTACTCAATCTATTATTCAGATTTCATTCGATTTTTGCTAGGAGTTTAAAGACTGTAGTGAGCGACTTCTGGAAATTTGGCCCACTTTACAACACCACATATTTACTGCGGTAAAAGAAAAATGCAAAAAAAAAATTTATATACTGAGATAGACAAAGAAAAAGGTAATAATTTTATTGTTATAAAACTTTTATAAAAGGTAGTTTTCTTGCATAGATTGGGATCTCTGCACCCTTTCATTTATTAATCTTCTTCGTTTATTGCCTCCACCACCGAACGGAAACAAAAGAATAAGCCGACGAACCGATGAATTGGCCGTTGAACGGATCGTCACATTCAAAAAGGTGGTTATTATTAGGTATTACATATATTGGTGTGGTATTGACAAATATATATTTCAGCCAGGACTTACAAACACTGAGTTGTTAGACAACTCAAGTAACAAATCACCATACATTGTTTCAGTGGGAAACTTAAAGTCATCCATATTTCAGTACCTAATAGTTTTAGAACAACATTTAATACCTCTTCCAGGTAATTATACATTCCTGAATGCGATTGATATAGTATTCAAACTGCACTTTATTTTTAATATTGAATACGATCATAATTTGAGATTATTTTGGAAATTTATCCAAAATTATATTTATAAAATTGAATGTGCAATAGCGGCACCAACTAAGGATGTTTATTTGGCGCTGGATAAATTAAATACAAGTAGTCAGTAAGAAAGACAGGAACAATATTCCAAATTTCTACTTTAATTAATAACTATATTTTCCCTATATGAACTGCCAATATAGTATTTTTATTATATTTATAGCCTATCTAGCATATAAATAAGAGGCAATTTTACAATATTTGTGTTATTATTCTTATTAATTAAATATGGAGTATTTTTGTATTTTATGTAAAAAGAAATCCTCTACTATGATTATTATATTCAATCACTTGAAGTTGGAACATTATATGACTAATTCAAAGTTTCTGCAACTGAAATGTATTGCCAATGAAAATTGTTCATTAACGTTCACTACTTACTCAAGTTTAAAGAAACATGCACTAAAGTGTATACATTCTGTTACCTTTAAAAACAATTCAGAGACATTTTCAAATGATAAAAACTGTTTCTTGGATTGAGTAGTTTACTCATTATCGTCCTGAATTGTTTGTTATTTCACCTGAATATAAACTCAACCAATAACATAAATAATTTTTTTCAAATAAAATGTATTTTAGCGTTTAAAAATGAATTTATATGTACATATATGTAAGAAATTTAGTAATACAGTTTTGTGAATTTCATAATGTATTTCAAATTACAGAGGATGTAAGTGACGATAGCGTACTATTATTGCCATTGCATGCGTATGATAATCATACTTCATTATGATTCATCTTTTTCAAGAAAAACTAATGGACTATACATTGTAACAAAACATTATTTTTAAATATTTATAATTTTGAGAAAAAATGTTTAAAATATATAAAACGTTGCTTACATTGTAGTTTTGAATTGAAGTCGTTCCTTTCAGCAATGCAATCTTTGACCCCTACTGGATTCCATCCATAATTGGATAAGACATAATAAATATAAAAAGTGATAAACTTTATATGAATATGTTATAAACTTCTGCTATAATTCAAAGTATCAACTTTAAACAAAGTATTTATACGAAGTCTTTATACGATACCGTATAGAATTTATAAACTAATAGAATTAATTAAAAGTATACATGATTCTCATAAAATTTATACCGGAAAACTATTCCTCGTTTTTATACCATAGCAAGTTCATTCTATACAAGCTTGTTATAACTTTTATAATTAACACTTGTATTCGTTTTATGCAGAAAGTGTAAGGATTTATATGTATACTTTGATTTATCGAAATAATACCAATATTTTTAACCGTGCAGATCTACACTACTACAACGACTACGCTACCAAAGTGGCAGTGAACACGCCCAATATAGTCTAATTGCCTACAATGGAATTTTTAATATTAGTATTTCGAAGATGTGTGTCAGTCACCCTAAGTATTTACAAAGTAATTTTTACTTATAAATAAAGACGTAAAATAAAAACATTCCTTAAGATGTTGCTTATTATATAACTAAGAAAAATTGCAACAACAAAATTCCATGAAAATAAAATTTAGTTTGCTTCGTTTTTGATTCCGAGAGGTTTTAAATTACAAAACACAACACAAACTATAAAATCTGCATTTTTTTTCTATACTTGATGCCATAAATAATAGTAAAAGCTTTCCATTTTACTCCCATAGTTGCTTAGTAGTAGATCTCATGTAATTTTCAAACTGACGACGGTCAGAAGATAATCAATCGATTGTAAAATTGTCAGAATTGAATAAAATATTCTGCTGAATGAGTACAAAAAATAAATCAATAATAAATATAATTCTCATTTTGGGAATGACCTGGTATTTTACTTTAAATCTTATAAAAAACCCTCAATTAAAGCAAATAAAATCAGATCAAAGTCACGACATAATTAAATTAAGACAAAAAAAACAGATGTTAAACGATTAACACGTTTTAAATCTTTCCTATGCGTATTTTAGTTGATGAATAAACTTAAGTAAGCAGTTGCATAAAAAAAAACGTTTCTTTAAAAATTCGTGTCTATAGCCAACCACGAAAAAAAAATCAGCTGGAAATCACGTACATAATTTCAAAGAAAATCTACGCACCAAGTCGACCATTCGCTGATACACAGCGCGGTATTGTGTTCTCATCCAGGTGCACTTTCTACAAGAAGCTTCTTATCAATCGCGCCCGATGCCAATCGAACTCAGAAGCAGTTGGAAAATTCACTCAAAGTCGAACTCTCGTGCAAGTATGATGTGCTTAATTTACCTGAAATTTTTGTTGTTGGTTCTCCTTATCGCTGAAGGTAAAAAGTTTTTTTTTTTTTGTATTTTTAGTTGTTTTAAAAGTGCATTTTTGTTGTGATTTATGTTAATATTTTTTTTAAAATGATTTAAGTCTAAATGTAAACAAAACTTGTCATAATTATGTCAATTTTTTAGTTTTTATTTTTTGATCAAATATTCATTTGATTTTGCAAATGCTGAAAAGTGAATTTTATCTCCAAATTTCTTTGATGTGTGGCACTTGTGTATAGACAAAAACTATTTTCTCATAAAATTTGAAATTTTCTTTATTTCCTGATCTTTGAAGGTGAGAGTAAGAATGAGTTCGTTCTGGGTTACTATACATGGGTGCATATATATGTACATATGTAATATGTATATTGGAAATAATTATTGTTTTCTTCTCAGAACCGCTGCTTTCAATTAATCTTTGATCTTCGAACGCAATTACGGACATCGTCGATTACTCATTTGTATACTTATTTTCCAGATCCAAAGAAAGATTTTTCCTAGTTTATACTGTATTTTACCATCAAGTCGCTATTTATCTGATAGGTATCTGTTGATCATAAGAAACGCACTTAATTTATAATACAAACAATAAAAGAAGATGAATATACCCAAAAATAGGTAGATTTTGTACATCTACATATATATTCATATAAAAAAATGACGTCAATACAAAGTATTTTATCATGAGAATGTCCTTTATATGGTTGTGAATAAAAGAAGTAAATTAAAAAACACTTAAGGTGAAAGGTGCTAGAATATGAAATTATATAGCGGAGACGTGAGGGTATGTTTACACGCTGAATTGTAGATGGCGACATAAGTAAAAGTTTCTAATCATTTAAACAAAAAAATATCATGTACAATACTCAAAATTTTAAAGCTATGTTAGCACAACTAACACAGTTTTTAAAGAAATGTTGCGAATAGCTTTATAGATATTTATAAAAAAAAAACAACATAACATTCTCTCCCAACAGCTATATAATTGAATACAGAAGGTGGTACGACTGAAATCCAAAAAGCGGTGTACAGATTTCATAAACTATTTTTATTGAAATGTTTAAAAAAGAAAATTTTAACGGTTCGGGTCTAATTGAGAGCGATAACACAAATAAACAAATATACAAATGAAGAACGTATGTATATCAGAAAAAAATTAAAACCTTATCAACATTTCTGGTAACCAAGTTAGTTAGCTACGACGAAAATTGTAGCTAAGAAATGTTGTTATTAACAGAAAATGTTCTTAATGTTCAGGCGACCCACAACCAAGTTAGCTTAAACGCCTTAAACTTAACAAGCGTTTCCATTTAAATGCTCGCCAACTTAACTGCTTACATTCGCAATGAGCAGGTGCTATTAGCATCTTCAGCGTTTGTTATTTGTGCCGGAAGTTATTTCCATACAAGGAGAAAGAGACCCTAATAACTCAAATCCATACCAACGCAAAGATAATTTTTTTTTTTAAGAAAATTAAACTCGAATTGAACTCTAAACAATTTCATTCAATGTCATTTCGATTATTTGTATTTTTATGGTCACTAGTCTTAGCATCCCTCAATACCGAATATCTTTCATATTCTTCAATTAATTTTATTGTAGCAGCTTTTTCCTACTCCATTGTCTTCAACTTACTGAAAAAAACCCTAGAAGTTTAGCTAACAGAATAAATAAGCGTTTCCACTTAAATGAAAAATTCCACCCAACAAATTCTGCTAGTTTTTACAGCCGACATCGAACAAGATGTCAACATGTGTCTGAATTTTCATATAGCGTTTCCACTTATACAAAATGTTGCTAACTTGTTTCAAAACTTGTCGGGTAAGAAAATTTGTATTAGTGGAAACGAGGCTTTACCAGAGCACGACAGAAATGCCTCGACCCGATGAACGCAGGGCCACAATTTTTTCTTAGCCTCGTTTCCATTAATACAAATGTCCTTACCCGACAAGTTTTGAAACAAGTTGGCAGCATTCTGTATAAGTGGAAACGCTATATGAAAATTCAAACACATGTTGGCAACTTGTTCGATGTCGGCTGTAAAAACTTGCAGAATTTGTTGGGTGGATTTTTTCATGGAAACGCTTATTTGTTGTGTTGGCTAAACTTGTCAGTCTAGCGTTCTTTCAGTAAGTGGAAGACAATAGAGTAGACAAAAGCTGCTACAATAAAATTAATTAAGCAATATGAAAAATATTCGATCTTGTGGGATGTTAAACTGACAAATTACACAGATATGAGCTACTACCACATTCTCATCGCGTTAAAAGTTGTTCCATTGAAATCGTTTGACTGACGTTCATTTTTCGTGAAATTTCAATGGAAACCGTTATAAGAGTAGTGAGCATAAAAATACAAATAATCGAAATGTTGCGTTGAATGACATTGCTTCAGAGTTGAATTCGGATTTAATTTCCATTCAAAAGAAGAAAAAAAAATTATATCTTTCCGTTCTCAATATTTCTGGGAATTGTCAAAAATAAAGAAGAGTAAGTGTAGTTGAAATGCAGCAGATACATAATATTTACAAACCTTGTTGGTATAGATTTGAGCTATAACTTCTGGCGCAAATAATAAACGCTGAAGATGCTAATACCACCTGCTCATCCATTGCGATCCGATTCTCAAGTAAAGAATGTAAGACGTTAAGCCAACAAGTTGGAAACACTTGTTAAGATAAGCAACATATCGGCTCCCACCAAGTACACAACATGTTGCCAAAACAAGTTGGCACAATTTGTATTAGTGGGAACGAGGAGAATTTATACGCATTTTTGGAGGCCGACAACAATTTTTAAGAGCGCAGCCGCGTAAATATGCAATAAGAACTATTTTTTTTTTAAATTTACAGAAAATCGGTAGAATTTTCATTCACTTTGGTGGCCGATTGGAGTTGTTTTCAGATATAATACTTTCATTTGCGCCCTTTTCGGCCTCCAAATGCCAATAAGTATTCATTTCTTCTGCCGTTGTTAGCCTCCAAAAATGCAAAATGCATAAAACTTCTAAGGAACAAATTTCCAGTAAATTTCTAAGAAAGAATTGAGACCTTCCTACACAAGGCCGAGACATCGTCGATTTTATAAACGAGACGTTGCAAATTCTTTGAATTGACTCGCAACATGTATCTGACTTCTGGTTTTCAGTTTTCCTATTCGATTCGTTATCTGTATATTTACTAATTTGTGGTGATAGTCAACAAATTTAAAACGCACGAAATAGTCTTACCTACATACATGTGTCTATGTGCTATAGGTATTTAAGGCGGACAATTTCTTATCTAAAGATTGAAATTCATTGAAAATAATTTCAATAAATGTGCAAATTACATTAAATGTGTAGATGGGCAAGGTATTTAAGGAAGTATCAACGCAGAACTCAAATGGCTACGACATAATATGTTCGTTGACTCATTTATTTTTTTTTTTTTTTTTCTTTCAAATAGACGACCGTTTTCACTTAGTTAATCCGTAACATCAAGGTCTCAATTTTATTGCAGCTATACTTACTGCTAATGCAAGTTGAATAAATATTTATAAAAATGTCTATGCGATATGAAAATATTTTTGTACAAAATCCATACGTTACAGCAGACACGGAATTGGATTTATAACGTACCAATAAAAATCTTGGGGAAAATATTTCAATTTCAATTACTTTTTGGTTTTTAAATTATAGCTAGAGAGATGAGTGCAATGATGGAGTTGGTGTTGTCCATAGATAAATCAAGCTTGTTTGGAAGATTGTATTCCGCTGTAAAAATTATTCTTGTAAAAATTATAAAAATTCAAAAATTACGACAACCAGGGCGGAAATGGTTTCATTACATTTAGATGACCGAAAAGTGATTATGGAAACTATTTCTCTGGCAATTAGGTCAATTGCACTTATCTCTCTAGCTTTACATTTTACATGACTCTCGAATTTTATATTTTAAATAAGACATCATAATGATCGTATTTGGTATTTTTTCCACAGTTTTTATACCCGAAATGAATTAATAGGCTATAGAAAGTTTGTTATTCCACTTATAATACATAGAACTATGGTATGACGCAACAGATTAGACTACATTTTGTCGATTTTTTTGATTCGTCAATATGTCTATGCTCACGATAGGTAACTCGAGATTATGTTGACTTAAAAAGAGGAGAAATTTTGTAAATGTTCGTAGGATTTTTTCCTTCTGAAAATTAGTAACCATATGGAAGTTCCTATTTTGAAGACGTATATTTACTGATTGGAGCTTTTTTGTACAGTAATTTTACTCGAAAATTAGGTGGAACTGAACGGGTTAGGTACGAAATCCAGAAAGACAAAATGCAGAAGAGACAATATCCAGAAAAGACAAAATCCAGAAGTGACAGAATCCGAAAGAGACAAAATCCACAAGTAACAAAATCCGGAAGAGACAAAATCCAAAAGTGACAAAATCCTGAAGAGAAGAAATCCAGATGTGACAAAATCCATAAGAGACTAAATTCAGAGAATATCCAGAAAAAAAAATCTCGCTTTCCTCTTAATTTGAATTCTTCATGATGGTTGATACATTGGAATTTGGTGATGGTAGACGTACATCTGATCGAAACTGCTGTCATCCAGAATGAAGCTCTGGTGCAACCCAACTGTGACCAGTTTATAAGCATATGGAGAAAGTTTTGGCTCAAAGACTCCTTTAAATGTGTCCGTGACTAACCATTATTTAGTTGTAAAAAATTATTTTATACCTACACTTGTCTTCATATGCATATAAATAGTTAGGTTGCACCAGAACTTCATCCTGGAAGTTTCCATCAGATGTATGTAAATCTATCATTTCCAAATCCCAATCATATATTTATCTGATTTGTATCACTCATGTGAATTTTAAATAATTTAAATATTTGTAAAATATAATTATATCAATTTTTACAATTTCCCGATTTTTCCATTAAGGTATTTTGTCGTTTCTGAATTTTTTCACTTCTGGATTTTCTCACTTCTGAATTTTCTCATTTCCGGATTTTTTCAATTTTTCTGGGTTTTATACTTCTGTATTTTGTTCCCGGACAGTATGAGTTATGACTTTAGAAAAAAACAACGGTCTTTAGTTATTATTTCTGGTCGATAATAGTTTTGAAGCTAAAAAAGCGCACATTCTCTTTATCGGTAAAATTATAAAGCCACCTGTGGGTTTCTAAATTTTCAAGCCGAAATTAGCAAGTTTCAAAGTTAGCTATTTATTCGAGCAAATATGAGAAGTTAATTTGGCTTTTTACTTTATGAAATGGCTAATTGAAAGGAGTCTTTGAATTTTTTTAGACAATTTAGTAATGTAATAAAAAATGTATTATACCACTATTTGAAAAAAAAAATGTTTTATTAATTGTTTTGATAAAGAACATTGAATACAATTGAATGCTTACATTATGTTTTACCAAAACTCAATAGTTTCTTATGAAATAAAAACTAAATTCAATAAAATCATTTTCCCAGATTACCGCCATGTTTTTTTCACATCTCCGATAATATTTAAATAGATTTACAAAAGGCGTAGCACGGGAACCTTCAACCGCAAATATAAAATTGGAAGTAAATCATAGCACCACTAAAATGCACATCTCATGAAAAAACCGTCGAGTTTTCATATCCGAGTTATTTTCAATGGAAAGAAAGTTTCATTATCTAGCCAAAAAATGTAACTCACTTGAAAAATTAAATAGCCAGGTTGACTTTTTATACTTAAAAAGTAACCTGCTTTAAAACGTGTTTAGTCCACCTCGAAAAAATAAAAAACTATGCTGGTTCTTTTATTTTTTCTTTCCTTTCAACTTGGTTTTTTATTTTTAATTATTATATGCTAAAGATTACAGGAATCGAAACGGATCCCACGGAAAGTGATTTTGTATATTCTACTAAATTGCGCGATCATAATTTATGCCAGTTTTTTTTTTAACATTGCTAAATTATGTACCAATTACTTTCGGTCCCTGGGTAGAATTTAAAAATGGCCTAAATTGGGTAACCCTATCAATTTTTTATGTAAGTATATGCAATACATATGTATCTAAGAAAAAGAACAATCCCAGGCGTTCTTGATATACTGAAAAGTATTTTGGAATACAAAAATCTATGAAAATAGCTGACGTTTCTACCATCCAAAAAACAAGCTCAAAAGCTGAAAGTAATAATAATGTCTTAAAAGTGTAAAGGCGGAATTACAATGGACGCAACGGAACGCAACTGAACGGAGAGAAATGTCAAACCGATTTTCTTTATATGCTTTTCAAATGGAGTTGTGCACAGTGGACGGACGAAAACGCAGTCATACGCAGCAAGTTTAATAAAATCTGAAATTAACGTTTTACTGCGTAAATTTGACATGTCACACCGTTCAGTTGCATTCCGTTGCGTCCATTGTAATTCAGCCTTAAGAATTAAATTAAGGATGGCAATACAGAATAAAATGGGATGTACATAAATTTATAAAGAAAACCCAAATCTATGTAGGTAGTAATGTAGAGCATAGAAATTTATGGCGGCGGGCATGAAGTAGAAATAGCAATTGAAGGGCAACATCTTATTTGATGGTAATTTTGTGAAAGGTGAATCGGACCTTTTCTGTTATAAAAAATTGATATTTGATTTGCATTACAATTACAATTAATGAACTGATCCTTTATGAATCTACAAAACTTGTATCCAAAGCAAATATCGTAAGTCCAGCTTTACTAAAGTTAGTTGATTAGCATTTGTTATACTGAGTGATTCGAACAGTAGGTTAGGTTAGGTTAAGTAAGAGGGGTGCCGGGACGTTACAAGCCTCAGATCCATCCTGCTTCTCTCAGAAAACTCAGGATACATCTAAATTCTACACTTTGCAGCTCCCCCAGACTTGAAAAGAAGTAGCTACCCTATAGCCTACCCCTTTTATTCATCAAAGCGGAGTACTCGCAAAGCACGTGTTGGACGGATTCGATTTCCTCCAAGTCCTTACAGCTCCTGCAGCAATCATTTGCCGCTATACCCAATCTTCTAGCATGGTCCCCTATGGCCCGGTGATCCGTTATGACCCCCACTTGCTTCCTGGTATTTGTCCTGCTGCCATTAAGCAGTTCACTTGTCCTTTTCATGTCATATGCAGGCCACAATTGCCTCGCAATACGGCAGGTATCCGTACTACCAGAGGCTTGCCTTTTGATAGCCGCCTCTGATGATTCCCTCTTTTAAAGCTCCGATTGGGATCCTCACATAAGCTACTGCTGCGGAGCTATCCAATTCGGAGCCCCTTTTAGTCAACTCATCAGCCATCTCGTTGCCTGAGATATCCTTAAGTCCATAGGGTCCATAGGGTCACCTTGTGCCTTATAGTCAATTCCTCAAGACAGTTGCATAGCTGCACCAATTTTGATTTTACCAACCCAGCATCCAGCGCCTTAATGGCTGCCTGGCTATCAGTATATATGCAGATGTGCCGTGCGGGCTCTCTGTACATGGATAGCAATATTGCCGCCTGGTAAATCGCTGCGAGCTCTGCCTGAAAAACACTACATTTGTCAAACAGTCTATAAGACTCGTGCCACTGGAGATCTCTAGAGTACACTCCAGCCCCTGTGCCCGCACTAGAAATATCGGATGTTACGATCACCTCTTTATCCTCCCAGTCACTCATGGTGGGCATCATTGTATTGACAACCCCACCAAAAGTCAATATGGATACTTGGTAGTCTGTTTCTTCCCTGCAATCACTACAGTCTATCTTTTGGAGTATATTGGAGTGCCCAGAAACCCTCTCCATCCACCAGCCCCCCGCCCAGCCGAATAGCGCTAATTGACAACAAACCTCTACAATAAAGGTCCAGCGGCAATAAGTCAAGTATGACCTCCAGTGCCGCCGAAGGCGTTGTGGTACGCAGACAACCAGTTATTCCCACACAAGCGGCTCTCTCGATTTTTGACAGCACATCCAGGTTACATTTCTAACCCACCACCCTGGGTTTGAGTCCCCAGTTTCCGCCAAATATTCTCTTGCACGTGTAGAGGACCACACTGTCCTTCTTTACGCGTTCTTCTAAATTAGCCAGCTCAGCTTAGAATCGAGGAAGATTCCCAAATACTTTGCTTAAACGAATAGTAGCTTCATTATTTATTAAAACAAAAGGTGAAAGAGTTTATTTTTGAGAAAAATTATTAAATAAAAATATATGTATTTTTTCCCGGACGGGAATCGGATCCACACTTTATTAGAATCAGTCAAGGTTGTAGAATAGAACAATTTTAAGAACTTTTATTTTTAACGATTATAAATCACATCATAAATACAAGAGGAAAAACAACTGCCTCGTCTGTCTCATTAGCTCAGTGGTAAGAGCAGTCGCCCGGGAAGCAGAAGGTTCCGGTTTAAAACCCCGGCCGAGGCGGTTGTTTTTTCCTCTTATATTTATGATTTGATTTAGAATCGTTAAAAATGAAAGTTCTTAAAATTCTTCTATTCTCCAAAAATATATGTCCAATTGTCTTCTTTCCGAAAATGTATTAGATTTCCAAATATGAATGTAAGAATAACTGGAAATTGTTCGTCTTTGTTAGACTGAAACTCATTTTTTTCCAATGAACTTACAAAATGCATTAAGATGCAGAACAAATATCGAACTTTTAGACCCAGCGATCAGAAAGGCCTCATCAGTGTGGTTATCTCCGATCGCCTACCACAGAAGTTGGATGATAGAGATCACCCAATTGCCCATATAAAGAATAACCGCATATATAAAAGTAAGAGAAAAATCATTATTAGTTACTTGCTGTTTTTCATGTTTCTGTAAATGATTTCTTTATTTATTTATACAAACGTTCATCGTACCAACTTAACTCAGTTATTTTAAATTCTGTACCTCTAACTTAATGCTTGTTTTTACCGGTTCAATCCGGCACGATTAGCATCCTGAAATTAGCATAAAAAACCAGTAAGTTTCCACTTGTAAGTGATTTTGTTTTTTCTTACATTTAGTCTTCTTCTACATTTTTTATCCTTCTTTATCACTAACCTTTTCGAGTCAAAAGGGGCAATATTGGCTTCATTCATGAACACGAAATTATTGATACTAATGCTCACATTCCTAATTAGTTTGTTGATTGATAAAGATTCTTCTTGATGGAATTAGACCTACTAAATATATATTAGAGAAGCACTTTATTAAATTGCCTTCGTATGTTAGCCAAATAATACTTAATTGTAACTCAGACGGAAAGAGAAGACATCATTAAGATGATTGCCTTGCTACGACCAATGCTCTCCCAAATCAGCTGTGAAAGCCAAGTAATTCCTTGGATAATATGCGGACACGAGCATCTGAATAATAGTAAATGAAATTATATTAGGTCGGTTTAATTAAAAGAAAAAATAATATACGATTTTAATTACGGCTTGTGTAGAAAAGTCGATCCTACTAGCGGTGTCAGCAATTTTAGATCTGAGATTTTAAAAAATTCACCTCATTGAATGCAGCCCATGCCATAAGTGATTAAGCATGAACAGACAAATATTTCTGTCTAATCTTACTTTAATTAAGATAAGGGTTTTCCAACAAAAATACAAAAACTATTTTAGCACATATAGCTATTTCGCTGGGTTATGATGATGAGAATAAAAAAGAATCATAGCAGGAGATTCCAACAGTTGTTGTTGTTTAAAAATTCTTAGGCCATTTTAATTTATAATAATAATAAGAAGAAGACATTTTCTATAAAAAATAAAATTAAATTTTCCATTAACGCACTTAACCTTTTGATGTGTCAATTTTGTGCGTAATATTACGTTTTCTTTACAAAAGAACGGTGGGGTGTGGCGGCAATATTCCTAAATGAAAAGATTTTTAATTACATACTGATTTCAACATAAAGTCTCATCGAACTACTAAAATTCTTCTAAAACAAGTTTTTGTAAAAAAAAAAAGATTATATATTGAGCTAAAGTGATTTTAAATTTACTTATAATTAGTTTGGCAGCCTAATTTCTACTTAATCAACAACATGATAAATTAGGAATTTTATTTAGTGACAATCCCGCACTTTTTATACCACAGCAGTCCACACGATTTTTGCAATATATGCATATCCTTCCTTCAGAAAGATCCAAGGGAACTGTTATGGACGTGAAAAGTGCGACAACAGTCGCCGTTTAGAAAAGGACCTTAAAAGATTCTACCTACATGATATAAACAGATTCATTTCCAAAAGCATTCCAACGATACCGAAACAATCATCAAAATCAGCAACTTCAAAATCAAGAAAGTGTGTTCCAAGCCCATTCATATGATACCAAAATCATTTCAAGTCCACGATTTCGAAATCAGGGACATATGATGCAATTTCCAAACCAATCAATTCTAATGATATCAAAATGATCCTAAGCCGAGATTTATGATCGGGTAACCAAAAATGCGGCCATTTCCCTTACAACAAGCCACATAAAGAAAGTATTTCAGACAAATTAGAAGAATGCATTCTCATTAGCTTATCAGTCTTACATTTGTTCGCGATATGTTCGCGCTAAGTGGGTATCGTTTTAATATACTTTCACGGCATATTTGAACTATGTAAAGTACCGAAAATAGTTCGGTATTTGTATTGACATGTAAAATTGTAAACCAGATATGGCAGATTTGGATTGATCATTTCCGTTATTGTAATGACGAATGGCAGTTGGTACCGGTTATTGTGGGGATTCCAGGTAATTCGTGGAAAAGTTTGTGCACGTGAACAAATCAGAATTATCAGCGTTATTTAATCTCCCGCAGAAGTTGAGGGTTTGTTTACAAATTTTTTGATCAGCTCTTATTACCAATGAAATGGTAGAAATTTAGTTTCCTGCTCAATATATGGTCACACATCGACTCGCGAATTTAACCGAATATTTAGCGAGTGTAGGTGTGAGCACATTGGGAGTGTAGTAGTGTAGGAGATGCACGAAAATGATACACAATTGCCCATGATAAATATTCAGTATTCGCACATATTCTGGCTAGTGTCTGTATTTTTGGCCCGAATCAAAGGGCTACCGAATAATTCTACTGAATTTTACTTTCGGGTGATATACGCGAGTCGTGTAGGATCGGTTTAAGAATTGATCTTTTGAGCCTGCAAATACGTTCCATTTGATTGGAAGAAAAATCTGTTAGAATACGATGGACATGTGTACATCAGAATTAACCTAATTATATTTGCTTGAAGCAAATTAATTTCATTTATTTCTTAATTACTAACTTTAGTATTGTCCTGAAACTAAGGAGGAATACTACAGAAGCGTTGTTGATTGTTAAGTCTACAGTTACAAGGCAATTCGCATACAATTCGTTTGTTTTCCATTTCATTTCTGACTGGTTTATGATACTCCCTTAATTTTCATGCTTTTGATCGAAAATAAACTGTTCTAAGATCCAAAGTCTTTTGTTATTATTGGTAGTTTGAATTGAATTAATGGAAGATCTTTATGCACTCCAGCTCTGGTACGTCCCTTTTGGGATAATAATCATCATCCAGAGGAGATCTGTTGATCTCTGTTTCAGCTTCGCCAAAGCCTCAGGGCAAGCAAGTTTCCGCTCTATAAGTATTCTTCCTTACTATTCTCTCGTATTCTTGAGAGATTGCTCTATGATCAATTGAAGACCTTTGTAATAGATTAATAAACTATTACATGATCTGCAGTCAGAGTTTCGCAATCGTCCACAGTACAATATCGTCACTCCTCGATCTTACTGACAACATCTTGTGCAACTGGGATAATCGTCTGGCGTTTTTGTTGGTGCTTCTTGATTTTACTAAAGCTTTCGACAGTCTTAATTTTAATATTCTGTGCACTAAACTAGAAAATAATTTTAATTTTAGTAGTTCTGCAATAAAACTTATTTACTCTTATATAAGTGGCAAATATCAAAAATTTGTTAGCAATTCTATGCATTCCAACTATAAACAGATCTCTTCAGGTGTTCCTCAAGGCTCAATTCTGGGCCAACTGCTTTTTCTATTGTACGAAAATGACCTGACTATTGTACTGCGAAATGCAAGTACATATTCAAATGTATACTGATGATGTTCAACTCTATCTATCCACTTCTGTCGATGATATTGCTCATGGTATCCCCAGTATGAATGAAGATCTCGCAAAAGTCTTAAGTTAGTCGAATGTTAATAATTTAGGTATGATTTTTAGTTCGATTCTATCTTGGGATAGACACATAGAAAGGGCTGGTAGGAAGAATTTATGGTACTCTCAGGAAATTTTGGACTTAAGCGTACCTTACTCCTCCAGATACCCGCAGATGATTAGTAATAACCTTGCTCCTACCTATAATTTTATATTTTATATGGTGTTGTCTAGGTTGAGTTAGTCGTAAAAAGCTGAACGTTGCATGTAATACGTGTGCGCGGTATATTTTTAACATAAATAACTTTAGTCACATCTCGGAGTTTGCTCGCAGCATCTTGGGTTGTGCTCTGGATAATTACCTATTTAAAATATGTTATCACTGTAACTGTTTTTAAAATAGTTAAAAACCAATTACCTGATTATTTATCCAGGAGAATCCAACTGCTCCGATCTGTGCGCAACATCCATGTCATTGTTCTTCGCAGTAACTGGATATTGATATAAAGAGATTGACAACAATCAGCAGCTTTAAAATAGCTGCTTTTAATTATTTTTCTTGTATGTATTAGGTTTTTGGCACAGCTCAATGCATCAACACGATTCCCTTTTCTATTTTAAGTTTGCACTGTTGTTAAATGATTAATATTGCAAGTGTAGTTTTTGAAATAATGTTCTGTTTGCCTTTTTTTTTTCCTTTTCTTCTTTTTTCCTATCTCTTCCTTAGAATATTGTTATATATAGTTTATGTATAGCTTTCGGAATTCTTATAGAGTAATTTCATGTCAAGGAGCATCTGCTCGTATGCAACAACTGTTAATAAAGTATTTGCATTTGTATTTCAAATTCTACAAAATCTAGGAAATGTTTGTCGGCAGGAAGCCATTTTGTGTTCATCAAAGTGTTACCTCAGAACTACCCTAAATAACTGGAAGAAAAACAAAAATCCCTGTATTGGGAAAGCCTGCAAAGACTTCGTTAGGCAAAAAAATTAATCGACACCTCTGGTGGAAAAACAAAAGGACTCATACTCCTTAGAAGAACAGAGCTCAAAATGAGTTCTTCTCAGGCCATTGCCCCTTGAGGTATTATCTAAACAAGATTGGCTTGACTGAGACTTCATACTGCCGCTTCTGTCAGGATGCGCATGAAACCTCGATCTCGAAATATGCGCGCACGAGTGTTGCTCTCCAGTGTAAAGCGTGAAACACAATTGGAGCGTTTCAGCCAGCTTGAGATTTGTTGACTATGTAAATCAATGTAGAAGCACACAATTGGAGCTTTAGCTTTTTTGCCAGATTCAAGCTGGCTTGAGATTTGATCAAATTTCAAATTTCAAGCCCAATGACTGCCAACTTGAGGGAATTTTTAATGTTGCCAACTGTGCGAACGTTAAATATCATATGTGGATGGCTATTATTTTTGCATATAACTGGTACATTTCGAAAACTATCCAAAAAAGCATTAATTTATCATAGTTTTGGAAAATCGGATACATTTCTATTTTTCTTTAAGGCCACTTATGAATAAAAGTTCTCACCATAAACAAGTTAAAGCTGCAAATGTCAAAAACATCAATTGTGTTCAATTCGGCTTTTCCAGTCGAGTTTAGCAGAAAGCTGGCGATAAAGCTGCTTGAAACGCTCCAATTGTGTTTCACGCTTAAGTCATGGTGGCAGCTAAAAATTTAAAGACAGATCTTGTAAAAGACGTCACTCTTACCCCCCACCCAGCTTTGTTTGCGTCTCGTTCACTCTCGAAATAGCCGGATCGTTCTGAGACGCCCTGTACTTGTCCTAGTCCATTTCCATTTACGTCTGCTGAATGCAGCCACATTGGTGAAATTTTTCCGTCTTTCAAGATATTCCATCTTGCAAAATGCCCAAAATTTCTCAATTGGTTTGCAGCACTGAGCCACATTCGGCGGATTTCTTCCTTCGGTACTAAGTTGATTTTATTGTTCAGTAGAAACGACTGCACTGTTTTAACATAATAACTTGTTGCCAAATCAGGTCAGAACAGCACTTTTTTCTTAGTTTAATGTGATTTAATAAATTTTAAAATTGGTTCTTACAGCCCTTTCAGCCTGTTATATAATGGAACACTAACCTTTGCCCTTGTTACAATTCCACCTTTTTGTTTCAGTGTGTCATCTTTCACTTCAGTTTTTTTAGAGTTCTTGGTGGTACAGATTAACTGATACTCGTCCACTTGACTGCATGTATTAACAGTCTTAGGATACTTTTTCATTGCTCGGTTGATAAATCTAATGTTAAATTTCTGCTGTAGAAAGTAATTTCTGGTGGTTACCCGATCCAGATCATGCGCCAGGAAAACTTCAATTATTAAGTTTCTTTTTATTTGATTATTTACAGTTTTCATTTTAACGCAATTAATATTTGCCTTCACATTTCGAAATTCGACAGTCTAAAAAACAAGACTCGTGCATTTCCATGAACAATACGTTCAGAGCTTAAGACAGGAATTCTGACTCATCCTTTATAAGAAAAAATCTCGAATAAATTTAATAGTATAATTGTAAATCTGTGAATACCTACACATCTTGAAAGTAAATTAGAATATGAAATGTTAAATTCGTATGGGAAATATGATGAGCCTTTTCGAAATCTTGTTGAATGTATGTAATGACATGCACTCAACCTGATTTAAGTATTGTGGAAATGTGTCAACAGAGCAATTAAATATTTAAAAGTTTCCATTGATATCAACTTAACTTATATTCGAGGAATGGTACGAAAAGACAAATATTAGTAGCAGCGTCATCTACAGAAGCTGAGTAATATGACTCTTTTTGAAGCTGTTATATAGGCAGTGTTTAACCACAATAGTATCAGTATAAATATTGTAGAGCCAATAATAATATACAAAGACAATAACGGTTATATTAGTATACCAAACATAAAGATTGATATAAAATATCATTTCTCTAGAGAACATATTTAGAAAAAGGTAATAAAATTAAAATATATTCCTACAGGTAATCAATTGGCAGATGCTTTGACTAAGCCGTTACCAGCAGCCAGATTTATGGAATTCAGAGTGCAAATAGGTTTAAGATAATTTTAAATAATAATTAATATTTAGTGAAATGGTCTGATTAGGTTTTTCTGGGTTTTTCCTAATCCCAAGCAACAAATTTTGGGCCATATATAACTTATCCCAGAAAGTACTTGGAATGTATATCTTTGCTTAGTTAATTTTAATGATACCATTGAAATATATTCCTGAATTATTTTGTATGTATATAATTGTCATTATTTTTATTTTTACTTCATTAGTATTTTATTTTATTAGTATGGGACCAACATGGTCTCTTTCGCATGAATAGGATTCAGTTTTTCAGTTCAGTTGTTAATTGATCTTCAAAAGTGTAGTTTGAAAATATTAAATAAAAAGTAGAAAAGAAGCTTGTGTTATTAATTAAACTGAAGAAGACCCTTGAGAGGGTCTTTAAGTGCGAATTCTGGAATTTGAGCACCATTTTTGTTTTTCACTTAACTGCGATTTATCTTTTTTAACTGGCTGAATTTAAGATCAAATTTAGACGTGTTAGTATGCTGCCGCTGTTGCATAAAAATTTGTAGATAATATTCTTGTTGGGTACAGGAATAAAGCATAACCTTACATACAAATTGCGTGTGGTACGGTTAGCATACTGGCCTGTCCAAACTTGGTCTAAGATCGCATTCTGTATAAGTAAATACCTAATCTGTACTGCGCAAGACTAACCTAATAGTCTTTTTTTGTATGTATTCTTAATCGCATACGTGAATAATGAGTTACTATAATTCACTATGTCCAGCAATAATATGATCTCAGTATGCTACATATTGAAACATCTTCCACGATATTGTTGTTTTTTTTTTATTCGTCGACATTTGGAATTTATGCGTAGAGTTGTTTTTATAATTTTGTTGTGTGTCTCGATATTGAAACAAGTCTAGTCTATGGCCGTGTATAACATAAATTTATTTTGCCTTTTTTATACCTACCGTGATTAAGTATACGTAATCGTTAGGAACGTTCTGTGAACTTTAATTATGCTTAAGGCAGAGCTGAGCAATACTTAAGTAAAAAAGTACTTAAGTATTTCTCAAAGTACATTTTCATTACTTAAGACTTTTGGATTTCCCTACTTAGTACTTGAATATACTTAAGTACTTGCCTCAATTTACTTGTACTTGAGACTTAGTTTTGTACATAAGTACCAAGATTTTTAATTAAGCAGGAGTATTTCTGAGTCTATTAACTGTTTATATATAAAAAGAAAATACCTAGTGCTTCATAGAAAAGTAAATAGAATCTCCTACGCAGTTTATTTTTTGTTGAGTTTTGTCGATGGCACAATAACTAAGCAGAGTATGTATATGGATTTTGAAATGGGTAGTGCATTCCGGAATGGACCAAAACATGTTTTGGAGCATGTTAAGAGCAAATGTTTCTTTAACAGCAGTTTCTATACATTTGACCGACCTCCTCAATACAGCAGATACAAGAAAAGATTAATCACTCCACGTACCCATCATTTCAAATATTGTAGTCCATTCCAGCCATATAAAATTTGTATACTCTGCTCTGGTATTGCATGTGACAAATAGTTTTTGTTGGTTGTATTCAGTTTTTATTTTCCATGCATTCACAAAACTTAAACACAAAACTAATTTATTCCATTGAACCTTGAAACTGCAATTTGTATCATCATCAAAATGTTTTTCAATTTTGCTTTGAATTTTTGGATACTTTAGGTGTTAAATAAAATTTAAAATATGTAATAAATAAAATAAAGGTGAAATGTAACTAGCAGAAAATTTTTATTTTTGTTTTTATGCGTAAAAATTATAAGCTGGAAATTTTTCGTCTTTATTAAACTGAAATTCATTGGAAAAAAATGTTTTGGGTGACCTCTATCATCGAATTTCTGTGGTAGACGATCAGAGATAACCACACTGATGAGACCTCTCTGATCGCTGGGTCGAAAAATTATATTCGAACACCAGGATCACCTAGTATTAGACCGTACATTAAAATTTCCCTCAAAGTGTGTGCGCGTCAAAGTAGAACATTGCTCGACAAAATAACAAAATTGAACAAAACTTGATAAATGATCAAAAGTAAAAGTAGTAGTAGACTAGCTTTTTAGAATCGTTTGTGTTTGGAAGGGTATCAAATTAGCTTTATTTAGTTCTTATTCCTTTTTTAATCTGCGCGCAGCGCCATATAGTATAATTTTCAATAGGTATCTACTTATATCCTAATCTTATATTAATACTAACTAAACTCTACAATCTTCGTAATATTACTGCCAACGTATAAAGATAGTAAAAAAAGTACTTTAAAAAGTACCCAGTACATTGTATTAGTCTCAGTACGTAGTTACAACTACTTTTTATCCATGCGGTACTTGTACTTGCGCTGAAGTACTCAAGTCTTCGGTACTTGTACTTAAGCACTTTTTCTTTGGTACTTACTCAGCTCTTGCTAAAGGTATGCTCTTTAGGTTTACTGTTTCCAATGATCAAACACAAGCTATGGAAATTTGTATTACAGAAAGACGACGAGTTTGAGTGTAATAACTTCTCGATCCAGATTATTGAAAGCAAAATACGGTACAAGAGAAGTTTAGTCTTTTAATCAAACCGTACGCGTTTACTTCTTTTATATCTTTCTGGTTTTTTATTTTTTTATTTTTTATTTTTTATTTTTTTGTTACGCTTTTTGTCTTTTCTTCATTTTTGAGCTTATTTACTCACGACCTAAAACCATTCAAACATCCCTTTACATCGTACCTTAAAAACTTACGCTCCTGTACATGAATTTTTTATATGCCTAACAGGCTAACAACCTTTTTCTGTTTGCTATTACTATTTTCTTTTGTATCAACAGAACAGAGCAGAACAAAAGATATACAAAAGAGCGCCTCATACATTTTCCTAGAAAGATTTAAATGGACCGAACAGTACAAATAGTTCGCTTCAATCGGCAGAACAATTTGTTCTCTCCAGTATATGGAAATTGTAGAGCAAGGTACACAAAAAAACGCAGCTTATATATTCTAAGTCTCAAACTGTGTAGTGAAAACCAGGCATAAACGACAAAAAGTCGAAATTTTCTAAAAACATCTAAAGTCACACAACTTCTTAAAATCATATAACAAAAATAAATATACTGCACATGCGTACTCACAAAATTTGCATGCATATTAAATTTAATTAATTTATAATTATCTAAAATGCTTGGCGCGTAATTACAAAAATCGCATAAATCATCACATTTGCGGGAATAATGTAAACCATCTGAAGAAATTACTTGGCCGAATAAAGAATGGAACAAAAAAATCAAAATTGGACACCTGGTCTGCATAGCTTCAGAAAATTTGAAGGCATTAAAAGAGATTTCAACTTTCTCGGCATTTGGTTTCTCAAAAAAGAAAAATTTTCAAAAATAAAGTGAAAAGTTGACATTGGAGCCTTGCCTGTTCAGGTTTTGTTCTTTCCTAGCATAGTTAAATTTGGGTTGTCGCTCGAAGCAAAATATGCTGACAAAATTGATCTTACTTGGGTATTTACTATTTGTTGAAGTTTGACCTCTCAGTGCCATACTAATTGGAAGATTAGTGCAAATAAGGAAAGAAATTAAGCTGTAATTATACAATAATGACAGATGCAAATCATATGTTAATTAATCCAGCATGCAAGATGATAAGCGGATGATTCGGGCTTCATATTCCGGTGAAGATGAAGTTTATCATTTTCTTATTGCCAACGTCACGTCCTTCGGGAAGAAATGTGCCCCTAATGCAAGATTTCTTCATTTATTCGTTATCCGTATTACTTAATTATTAAGTTAGCATTGTTTGAATTGAATTAAATGGCTTATAGATACAAATTAATACCATAATGGTCAATAACTGTAGATGTATTCCACAACATAATGTTCTCATTAGGCATATGAAAGTAATGGAAAAAAATGCTGGCGTTTCAATTTTATGACTTCTATAAAAAAAAAACATTTACTCACACTTGAGTTCTTGTGAACTCCAAATTTTTGCCCACTTCTTTGAAGTTGCCCCCCTGAACAGGTGATTTAAGAAAAAATAAATAAAATTTCCACTTAGGCATTTACGGAAAATGTTGGGAATTCCGTGCGAATATTTTCAGACTTTATCACCATAAACCAAAAATTCCTCCATAACTGACCACTTTGACTGCTTTGTCATGGGTATGCTGTGCAGTAAATGATGGAATTTGGGAAAACACCTTGATTTTTCACTGCCCTATAAATGAATTGTATAAAGTCATTAAGAGACCCATAAAACTGTAGGTAGTAAATATTTACATTAATATGTACATAGAAACATTTCACACGTCTGAACACATTTAATATATATATGTATAAATTCTCTTGTGCATTCTAACTGTAGTCACGTTTTACAATTTTATTATTTTAATGCGTCGTGATCTAGCTGTAAAATGAAACGTGATTAGGTACAAACATTTTTGATTTTTTTTTTTTTTTCGTTGTTGTTTAAGGAAGCATTTCTTGAAATAAATCTGTGGTCACTCTACCCATTATATAATGATATGACTAAAAATTAAGTTAAGAGATTTTACTAATTTACCATAATCATTATAGCTTTCCATTGAAGATGGAATTATCACGAGTAGACAAAAAAATAAATTTAATTGGAGCCACATTTATAATAGAAAATTCTCAATTTTGGAGTTATCATTAGTCGACCAGTGGTCACAGAAATATTCTTCATGTAAATTATTCTTTAATTTTTTTAATAATTTTAAGGGAATATATTTGATAAATACAAGTAAGAAATAAAATTGAGGGTCTTTTTATCAAAGTTGTAATGTACATAAATAATTTCTATCGTAATTGGAAATACATGATCATAAATAAAATTTTAACTCCCCATCAATTATGCAGCATTAAAAATTTGGTAAAAATAATTTCAAGGTAAATAGATCGTAAAATATACACATATATATGCCAATATGCCTATAGTTAATGCATTTATGTATACATACATATATACCTACCTAATTATTGTGCATTAATTCGACTTTAATGAACATGAAAATATGAATTTGTGTCTAGTTCAACTCAGTTTTTGAAGGTTTATATTCTCATTAGCAATAGTTGGCCAAGCTGTAAAATAATTATTATGTAATTATATATGTACTTTAAAAATAATATTTCTTAGAGATGAATACCTATCAACCATCACAAGAAATAATATCCTCATTAATTTTTCAATTTACTGTCTGTAATTATTGTTTGTAATTATTTACAAGCACATTACTCTCTTGTAGCCCGCCAAATAAATTAATAAAAATAAATTTGCTTGCAATGGCAGTGCAAACATAAAACTAATTTAATAGATTACAAATTTATAAATTTCTCTATTGCATAATTTCTGTAATTATGTTAAACAAGAGTAGGCCTTTCTTTGTTTTCTGCAACAAAAACAACAACATAACTGAGCTCTGTTATGTGTATTAGGTATATGTACATATGTACATTGCCAGCAAACGCCGCTTAATGCTTTGAAAGATTTCAACATTTTCATTAAAAGAGATTGGTATAATTATCTTAGAAAGAAACATGCGCAATTTTTAATTTATAATTATAATAAATATGTAATTACATAAAAGAGCGAAAATAATACGCAAAGGATGCATAATAAGCCAAAAGTTCAACCAACTTGTTAAAAAAAAGTCAGTGTTGATTTTTAATTCAAAATGCGTTAGTTTCAACAGAAACTATATTTTATTATTATAAAAACAACCTACGCGCAGTAAAAAATTTCCACAAATTGTTGCCACAAAGCCTAGGCATTTATTGATAAGATTAGGGAATATTCCCTAAAATGTAAGGAATATTTCCTAAAATGGAAGGAATATTCCCTAAAATGTAGGGACTATTCCCTATATTTTAATGAAAATGTAGGGAATATTCCCTAGGGAGTATACCCTAAAATATAGGTTTTTTTTCCTAAATTTTAGGGAGTATTCCCTACATTTTAGGCAATAGTCGTAATATTTTTTACAGTGTAAGAAAAACTAAAACTAAGCATAATTCTAACAGAAAAGTAGAAAGACCTAACCAATTTCAAGCATGGAAATGGCTACATATAATACCGCTATCTTACGATATTTTATTTTTAATAGCATGTACTTCCTCGGTTCTTCTAGATAAACTGAAATGAAATAGATGCTAGATTATGATGATCGGGCTATCGGTCTCTGTTTTTTACAATAAACCACAGATTATTGCCCAAATTCGCGCTACCGTACGGTAAACAAGATTTTCCTTTGCTAAAGGTCATATCAGATGGAGACTTTTGTTTACAAAGTATTGAAGATGAGCATGATCGTGACATTGCCAGAGTGATGTGTTGTAATCTGTTGTCTAATTTTCAGCATAATATCAAAAATGATGCATTAAGCAAATCAATTCTGAAAATATATGGTGATTCGATAGATTCTCAGAAGAATACAAGACAAAGGAAATGTTACTGTGCCAATGTATAAGAGCGATTATTTTAGTAAACTCCACCTATAGAACCCTAAGAACGGACCCAACTTCACGCATTCAAAATAAAAATAATGAAATCGCCAAATACTTTTTTCAAAAAAATTTCATTTCTGAAAAAGAAAAGATACTTATTAGCACGTATAAAGTGGAAGCACCCAAGAAGTATGGCTTGCCCAAAATATAAAAAACAAAAACTCCCAATCAGGCCAATTGTGCCAAGCGAACATTAAATTCAAGAGCGTATGAGCTCTCTCTAAATTTATGGCAAACATTCTACGCCAATTAACGATCAGCTCGAGGTATAATGTGAAAAATTCGTTTGAATTCAAGGAGCGAGTTAATAGCCTCCACCATGTATCCACTGCGAGTACTAACATTCCCACCCATCTTTGCTTAAGCATTATAGAAAGAGAAGTTCAATTCAATTCAATTTAATTTATTTAGCTGGGCTGGTACACAAGATTTAACAATCTTTTGTAAGTACTCAAAAATATAGTTACAGTGAAAACAATGTTCAAATATTTACTTATACTAAGCTTTAATATAAAATACCAATAAAAATAAAATCACATACCAAAAACTAAATTCAAGGAGAATTATATTATGAAAATATTGCTACCACAAATATACTCAAGCAAGTGATAAATAATTATGTTATGTTAAAGACATTAGTCCATAAAGCAAAAAAATAACTAATTAATTAGCAGCACTCTTGAAACCATTTAGATCTGAATTGAATATAGCAACCTCTTAAATTCACCGACAGTAATCGCTCTCTGCACAATAGCAGGTAATGTGTTCCAAAGCCGTGGGATCTGAATGAAGAAAGAACTTTCCTGAACCAAGCAATTATGACGTGTAAGCCGAAGATCATAACTACGTCAAGATTGGAGAAACTGAAGCTCATCCATTAAGTAATCAGGGCGTTTAGTACGAATAAGCATGAAGAGGAACAGAATTGCTTGTCGTCGTAAGTAAATGTTCAGTGGACAGCCCAGTATTCTGGGTATAAAATTAGAAACATGGTCAAATCTACGTAAGTTAAAAATAAAGCGAATACGATCATTATAGGCAACATTTATTCGACGAGAGCAGTAACTATCCAATTTAGGAAAAATCAAGTTTCCATAAGGGAAGTATTGCAGGATAAGGGTTTTCACTTATCTACATTAAATGTCCGTGCTTAATAATTTTGCAGAGAGCCAGAGTCGTCACAAACCTCCATACACCTTACGCAGCACTCCGCGAACATGATCACAACATTTCATTCTCCCATTAAGAGTAACACCGAGATTCGTAACTTCGCTTACCCTAGTCAATATTTCACCCCCAAACATGATGGGCAGAAGGTCAGTTTCCAAAGTATTATTGGAAAAAACTATATATTTAGACTTATTAGGATTTAACATCAAAAGAAGTGGGAGCAGATCTCCGATATCACAAATATTCCAAAAAATATGTTCATGGAGATCCTACAATTCTGAATAATTGAATGTAATTATATATTTCCAATTCGATGGAAAATTATACAGGCAGATTTTTGGAATGCCAATGGGTAATCTGAACTCCCCCATCGTAGCGGACATTGTCATGGAAGTGTTGTTTGATAGCACCATGACTAAACTTCCGTATAAACCTAAAATTCTCTAAGTATGTTGAGTATCTGTATTGCCACAGGAACATAGTCCGGCTACATTAAATATATTTAACAGTTTTCACAGGAAACTGCAATTTACTGTACAAATTGAATCAGACGGTAGAATTTTTTACCTTGAAATATTAGCAATACGCAAAAACGATACCGCCATTAGAGGTTGGTATCAGAAACCTACGTTATCAGGTAAATTTCTGAACTAATACAGCTAAGAATCTCGTCGATAGAATACTAAGATTAAATTATAGTTGTTTCGATAAAAGAAATAAGAAGAAAATTTACAAAATCCTGCTGGACAATGTATTTCCCGGACGTAAGATTAAATATTTAATTACCAAATATAACATCTACAACATCTAAATAATAATGGCACCGAAACAACAACTGACACCACACAACATGATACAGCCAAAATATATCGAAGTGTCAGATATATTTCAGGTCTGTTTAAAAAACTCAAAAAGGTGGTTACTGTAAAAAATTACCGGATCTGTATGGCCTTTAAAGCTGATAAAACCATCAGGCGGTGTTTCAGCTGGGTAAAAGATAGGACAGATAAGGAACATTCTACAGACATGGTTTATAATATTCCTCAGTTGAGCTCAGTTTTAAGCAATTCAGAGTGTAATTTAAATTATGTAGCTACCACATGTGAATTGCTTAAAAATCGGCTTGGGGGGGGGGGGTCACAGATCGGATATAAAACGCAATCAGATCAACAAGACAGGTTTGGCTGGCCACTGTGTGAAAGCAAACCACCAGACTTACCACAATACAACGATTTTATGTAAAGAAAAAAATATTAGCAAGAGGATGTGCTTGTAGGCTTTGCATATTTACACCACCCCTAATACAATGAATCGCAAAACAGGCACGGACAACATAAATTCGGTGTAGGGCAGACCGGAGCTAGTAGACCCATTTTTCATATTTAATTTCATAAGAATTTTACTGTTAAGTTTTTGCCCATAATAAATACGTTTTCATTTTGATTACTTCAATGGGTTTCTTAATAGTTCCTTTTATTTTCTTCCCTATAAGGTTTTCAAGTGCTATTTTCCATTCTCAAGAAATCTTCGCCGTGAGTCCATTTACCCATGCCTGGGGTTGATTGACTCAGTGGACGGGGTTATTTGACTATATCAATTTAAGTAATAAGCATGCAAAAAGACAAAGTTTTGAAAAAAATAATCATTTTTTACGAAATAAAGAAAATTAAACATTTTTAAATAATCTATATGTGGTAATGGTGCAGAGGTCTAAAACACATACTATGTTTCGGATGGAAACATATATGATAATATCGGTCTACATGGTGCATGATTATCCATATCCGCGTTAATGTCGAGGTTTTAGACGGGATGGGGCTGTTGATGATATGGGTGATGTCAATGAATTTCCAAGAACTTAGAATTATTAAAGATATTAAGGGTTGTGTGGATGATAAGTGATGAGTCCTAATAATTTCCGAGAATTTTCATGTATTTACTTATATAGTGAAAGGGTGGGTTTTATAAAAGTGTTTAGTTTTATTGGAATGGACATTACTTCCCGTTAACTGCAATGTATAAAAGTGGGGCATACACATATAGCAAACTATAATATGCTCGAGTTTATTAGAACTTGAGGAGTCTAGATATGGGTTGTTTGGGAGTGCTGTGGAGGCAACAATGGACCGTTCCGGACGTTTTCTCCAGACACAGAGCTGTTCAGCGGTGCTCCTCACTTTAAGCTTCGCCATTGATAACCTCTTTGCAAGCAATTTTCATCACATCTTTAGATGTATTCAATTTTTCCATTTTTCGTTTGTGGGTCCTCATCGTTCTGAATGTAAGAAAATCATTAGTAACTGTAACTTAAAAGATAACCAAAATAAAAACGAAACATGGGGTTAGTTGCCTCATGAGTCATCTAACCCCACTACGCTACGTGTCAATAAGCCCCAACCCGTCATTTTCTTTTTGATACACTAACAACAGAAAGTTATTCCAATCACAGACAAATCAAGCTCGGAAGACCAATAACCAATGCATACACTTTCAATAAAGATCACTATGCAACCCAAAATCATGAGCGTGTAAACTATAAGACAATTTATGTATGAAACATAATTTTTACTCACGTGCTTGTAATTTGTTGTTGCGAACGATGTGCGCTAGCTTCGACCACTATTGCTACACTGAGACGGGTACCTTAACTTAATACACAGTCAAATTTAGACAGTTTTGATGTCGATGTTTGCTTAGTTAATCGCAATGAGTCTACATACCCCTATAGTCAACTAACCCCAGTCTACCCTTCTGCTCACTTTTCAGCTAACCCATAATTAGGGTCTTCTCCTAATATATACACATACGTGCGAATACAGATGTTAAGAATCACAAAACATTTTCTCATCTGATCAGAAAATACGACAAATCGTGCAATGTGGATGCTGTTTTATCTTCTTAGACGTGAGATTATGTTTTGGTCTCAAATGTGCTTTAAAAGTAGATTTTCTTTCTTTCTTTTTTTCTGTGCATATGTTAATAATTTATTGGTTTTTTATTTTAAATTGCAGTGTTCTTCATTTAAATGTTAATTTATTATTGTTTCACCCAGTGTTTTGTATATTTTTTCAAAAAGAATTACTATTGTTATTAATGCTTTTCGTAAGTAACAGATATTAGGTCGTATTTATAAAAATAAAGTATTTCCTGCAAAGGTAAAGGTAAAAGTAATAGGTAGAGCTCACAAGCAAAAGGTTGAAGGAAAAGATTTTGCTTTATTTCCTATTTATAATCTTTTCCTTTTCTTTACAAGCAAATCTTCACAAAAAAAGGAAAAGGTAGGCACGCGCGAGCGCCACAATACGTTACGCCACCGAAAAAAATTAAAACTTGCAGTAGTGTATTTACATAGATCATAGGTAACCTTGGAAGTTGTACTGACACTCGGAGCTTTGATTCGTCATTTGATATTTGAGTGAGCTCTGTTGTGATTAAAGAAGATGACAAGTGACGAAGAACTATCAGATGACCATTTAGAGTTACAAGCCACAGATAAGCAATCTGAATGTAAATTCATTGCCGAGAGGGTAAAACAATACCTAGAAATATTGGAAAAATCCCCCTGCGAAAAAAGCGAAGAAACAAGAGGCTATTGAGAAAGTTGTCGCAGAGTACGGACAAGTGTATGGAAAAAAATGATCTCAAAAGGATTAATGAAAAAGTTGGGAAATATGAAGACAAGACTAAAGAAGAAAACCAACAAAAACAAAACGGATAATAAGCGCATTCCCCCGTTGCGACCATGGGAAACGTGTTGTTCTTTTACGATTATTTTTACAGGTAGCCTAGAAATAGAGCCACCATTGTAGTTTAGCGATGATACCGCAGGCAAACGTACACCACAACATACAGGAAACATTTGGTAAGTGAAGAATTTGCCAAAGCACACGAAACCGAGGAAACGAGGAAACTAACTACAAGCCCACTTCAGCGATTAGTGCTACTGGAACAGGCGTATATACGGGGGGTCACAGGGGTCATGACCCCCCCCCCCTCCTAACCTTCGCGGTGAATTGAATGTGGCGCTGGACTGTAGAGCGAGCTGTAAAAGTTTAACAGGACGATTTTAGTATGAGATGGTTTGTTTGTCTTCTTATAAGTATTAATAGTGGATTAGGTAAAATAGTCATTCGCTCGTAGCTCGTCGTCTTGTAAACGTGCACAAATTTTTTAGAATTTTCTTGCGTTTTTATATAGTGTCGAAATGTCATACATATATCATACCTAGCACAGGATAGTAAGTAATTTTGGAATGCATCTTTATTTTAGTGTTTGATTTTTTAATGCTTAACATCACAGCTATGAAGATGCTTTTATATTTTTGTTGCGCCGATTAAAAAGTTTAAAAAGTGTTATTGTTTCTAAAAAATTGGTTAGCGATCATAATTTTTTTTACCTATCTGATTTTCCGACGGTAGACAACAGCGGAAAATTCGCTGTCAAAACAGGTAATCGAAAAATTGGGAGTACAATTGCAACGACAGGCGGTGAGCGGCGATTGTGAAATAATAAGAAGATACCGAAATTTCATTTGTTATTAGTTTTGAGCGTTTTGAAACAGATTTTTATCGAGAATATTTTATATTATTTTGAAAGAATTGCAATGGACTAAAGTGTGGAAAGGAAAAATTAACTAAACTAAAATAAAACTAAATGCTAAAAATATCACAATTTTACCATTTCTATTTGAGCGCCTCGAAATATCCATCCAAACCAAACCATGTCTTCTTTGTCAACTCGTCTATACTGGTTGTCTTGTATATCATAAATCATTTTTTGATTTGACACTTCCGCAATCAATTTTTCATCAAAATTCATTGTTTTAAAATTGCCGCGATGTCCAGCAACCTTGACAAAAATAAATGCCACAACAAGTTCATTCGTTTTATTTTGTTGGTAGTACTGCCAGCGACGACGGAAAAATTAGAAATTGATCAATCCCGACGGCAACTTCGTCGACCGCTGATCGTCAGCCGTCGTAATTTGGGCATTCGCATAAGACGCTATGCTTTTAAAAGTTTGACAGCTGCATTTTTTCGTCATTTACCGGTGCCCGTCGCAATTGTATTTAAGCCTTGACATAACAAATTTTGTTTTGCGGTTCTTCCAGAAGAACCGTAGTTATGCAGTCAACGTCTAGCCACCCGTTGATTTTTCATAGCGACATAGATTCAAGCCTGAGTTGTTCAAAATTTTTACGTTCGTAGGGAAGCATTATATTTTTCTTAGGGTTCGTGCACAACAACGCTAGGCGAGGCGATGCGAGGCTAGGCAGTTCGGCGAGGCGAGGTGAATATACAACTCGAGGTGTAGTGTTTACAACAAGGCGTTCAGTTTCTTGGTATATCGTGAAGTGAGAGCATAAATTATGTCATCAGATTCAGAAGAAGAAATTTTGTGTTTGTCAAGTAGTGCAACTATATGGTATTTTTCACCTGAGTGTACTTTCCGCTCTTTTGCTTGCCACCCGATAAAGCCGAAACGTCTGGAAGTTGGCGAATTCACTATTCATGTAAAGATTTTCGGACTGATCCGGATCGATTCTTCCAATATATGTGAATGAATAAAGAACCCTTCGATTATATCAAAGAAAAAACCTATAAAAGTATGCCAGCGCTGCACCTTGCGAAAAAATTAAAAATTTCATTCTCGCGCGCTGCCACAGCATTTTTATGAACACTCTCATAGTACAGCGTGCAATCATTTTATTTTTTTTAACTCTTGATATAGCCTCGCCGCACCTCGCCTCGTCGCACTTCGCCACGTTGAGCACGTACCTTTAGAAATATAGTTGCGAATTGTTCTTAGGAATTTCAATGATTAACTATTGACTGACAACGGTCCAAACGAATTGGAGCATTGATTCTGGTGTTTCCCTCTTTTGGAGCGGGGCACAAGCATTCAGTTTTCTTAGAAAGATCTGAAAACTTTTCTTTAGATTTTTCATGCACTATTGGGGGCGGATAATGGTTCCAAAGAGTTATATTGATTCAGGTGTCTTGGCTAGTCTTGGTCGCTAAAGATATTTATGAGCGTTGGTAACCATACATTTTGTTCTTATAAATTTTATTGAATATTTTGCTTTCGAATCTTTATACAACATTGGTTGCTGAAAACGATCAGTTGGATTGATGCCACTAAAATTGTTTCTACAATTTTTCTTCACAATTTTTACGGCAAGACTATAAAAATAAAAACCATTCGCTTGCCCCTGCCTGAGGTAGTTGCCGTTACTTTTCTTGTACTTTCGTATTAATTCAAGTAGTGTTGTTTAATTTCACTTCACATTTACTTTTAATTTATAGGAGAAGAATAAACTTTCTACACTAGTTAGCGATGGAGTTAGAAATAGTAGCGAAAGTGGAAAGCAGAAGACTGATCACTTTCTTCAGGAGAAAGCAAGATCAGTTAAGTTCCCATCAAAAGAAATAGTCAGTGACATATCATGCACTTCTACTCCTATTCCTTTGAATGTGGCTCAAGGTCTCACTCTCAGTCATTTACTTCACCCGTGACAGAATCGGTTGCGTCCTTAATGTCTGTCCACTCTAAGATCGACATCGATATGGTTGACAGGTTTTCCAAATCAAACTGAAAATTCGGTTTTGTAATATCTAACTTAAATATGATAACAAAAAAATTAAAAGCGACTACTTCCGACTTTTTCCTCCTCCATCGAACATAATGGACATAATGGATTTTAATTTTTTAATTTTTTAATTTTTTACTTTCCACATAATTATTATATTCTTTTGATCCAGTGCAGTGCACTACAACTCACTAAAAATTATGAATAAATTGCTTGAAAATATGCAAATGGGAAGTGTAGTGTACCGCATCGGACCAAAAAAAAGGTAATTAATGTATATTTTTCAGTGATTATAAACAAAAGAATTGTGATATTGTTAAGCTTTATTAATTAAAAATTAAGGAAAATATCTTTCGCTTAGTAAATTTCTTGCAACCGATTGTCTAATGCTTCCCGCCGCGCGTGCACTGTTGGCATTTGTAATCCTTCCGTTGTTCGAAAAAGTGTATCGGCGATGTTCCAGTATCTCCACTTCTATCCTTACATTTTCCTGTTCCGTTATCGGAACTTTGTTTTGTAGTAAAATATTGTGCAAGACACCGCAAGCGTTAATAATATTACCGGCTCTTTCTGGAGAATACGTGAGTGGTTTTTCTTTGCTACAGCATCTAAATAAAGCATTATATATAAATAAATATTTTTAAAATACTATTAGAATTCACAACTACCTCCATCTAGCTTTTATCAATCCAATTGGCTTTTCTATAAAATTCCGTATTTTAGTGTGACATCGGTTAAAGTATAATTCTAGTTCTGTAGAATTTCCATGTATTCGGAAAGGCGTAAGAAGCCATGGCTCTAAGCTATACCCGGAGTCACCTTAATTTATTCATTATTTTATGAAGGAGTTAGGGTAATTGAAGCTGCTTACCTAGTAAATATGTGGACCTTTCACCCATATAAAATTGTGATTCAAGAAATATTCTTGCTTGGCTAATACTCCAAATGTATATGCATCGTGAGTTGCACCTGAAAACCTGGCAAAAATGCTTCGAACCTTAAACTTGCCTCACAAATCGCAAGAGAGCAAATAAATACGAATACACATAATAAATATGTAAAATTTCTCACAAACTGCACATGTTTTTATGTCTGATGCTTTCTGTTCAAATGTGCTCTTTCAATGTTTTTTCTAAATGCAACCAATGGTATATGACCTCCATCGACGCAGCCTATAATACCTGGAAAGTTTACGGACGAAATCTGCAATAACTTAAATTTATTAGCTGCTCACAAAATGAATATTTCTGTAATACTTTTGCTTCGCAATTAACTGTTCTGCAGGAGTTTGAGGAAATCGGATATATTTTTCCGATAAATTCTTATTAATTACCATTGCAACTTCATTTATAAACCTTGATATAGATGATTGGCTGATGCATGTTAAGTAGTCTTGCCCAACACGTCTTTGGTAGGATCCAGATGCAAAGAAACTTATTGCAGACAAAATCTAAAAAAAGATTTTATCAACAGCTTTTACAACAATAAAAAAATATAGCTTACCTTTATACTGGAAGGAACAGCATCACTTCTCGTAGCTTCAATAAGAAATGGTGTTAATTCTTCAATAAAATTCATTGCGATGTATTGTGGAAACCTATACAGTTCCCGAAAACTAGAAGGTAAAATTTATATCATTAATAAAGCACAATTTTTTTTAATAAATTTTATTTACCGTGGCTCAGGAATATCAAAGGGATTGTTTTCATCTCTTATAGTTCTCCTTATTATCCGCATAAAGTTTTTAGTGTGATAATAATTCACAGCGGCGTTTATTTTTGAACATAAAATCAACAACAGCTGTGAAATTGACGTTCGAAGTTAATATTCGAAAATACACACTTAACTTTTTTAAAGGAATCATTTTATTTTCAAAAGTGAGTGAATGAAATGAGTGAAAGAAGAGACTGAATGAATCACTCACAAATTAGCTGAATCTCGGTACTGATTTCCACTGTGGTGAGAGCTATCACGTCCTTAATTTTGAGTTTTCACAATGGACACGTTTGGTTCCCAACCTGTAATATCCCAAAATATCCTTTACACTAATATGACAATTACACTAATCTGAAATTACGTAATTTAGATGAAATCGTCGAAATGAGTTCACAATTATGCAATTTATCATACATTTTTTCAGCTCATTTCAACGTAATTTCTACAAAATAAACATCGAAATTACGTATTTTTCGCCGAACGCATCCCAAATTTCTGGAACATTAGCATTTTATTCGTTTCAAAATGGTCAACCGTGGTTCACAGCTATGATAACTGGTTCACAGCTATGATGACTGGTTCATAGCTATGATGACTGGTTCATAGCTATGATGACTGCTTGTGTTTTGGTTTAAGAACAAGGAAAATAGCAGTGAGCTGTCAACGAAATTATGAAAAACATAGTGAAAACAGAGTCTCGTAATTTCGAAATTTTTGCTAGAAATTACGTAATTTGAGGCCTAGTGAAAACGTACTAAAACCTATATATAATTCCCATGCAACTATCAACATTGATTTCATATCCGAGACAATCACCCACAAATAATAAACTTTTCGAAGCTAACACAATGGGCAATAAGTAGCGCTCGACGTTGTGAAAGTTTTAACTTCAAGAACGCTTCGATCTTGAACTTTAAGATAGGATCAACCATATAAGAATCCATCAGAGTTGAGTCAGTTTCCCTTCCCAATAGATACTTGGATATTGACCAATGTACCATCTCAAGTATTATGCATATTAAGCTAATACTCAAAATATTTTCATCGATCCGTGCCCCACAAGAAGTTGACTTGGTAACATCCAAATCCCACAGTCAACTGATGAGACTTCCTTACCTCTACTTTTAAGATATCCATCGTGCTAAGCCGATATAGTACTAATCACTAACGTCAACTTTTGGCTTATGTTGCCTGTTGATATCGAGCGAGTTGAGCATTTGCAAGTAATCCTCGACTTTCCATCGCACGTAATCCGTAAATATCCAGCGAGCTGAGCCTATATTTACGAGTAGTCTTTGATCGCATTCTTTCAAGTCATTCGCAAATATAGAGGCAATTGATCCGAGTTTTACGAGAAATTTTTATTTCTTGTCTAGCTGGTGGTCCGGATATCGAGCCAATTGAGCCGATATCTGTGCACTTCTCTAAGCACATGAACACAGTCTGATCAGAGAATCAAAAAAGAAAATTAATCTGCTCTGATCTGCGCTATTTTCAGCCAGATCGACGGAGATGTCATCCATCAGTCAAGACTGAGTCGTTCTCACATTGAACCATTTTGTTTTTATATCTTACGAATAATACTCTTGAACAATGCTTGAATTGTTTGTGTTAACAATAAAAAAAGTTTATAAAGCTATACCAATGGTGTGGTGATTTCAAGCACCTACTTATTTATTTATGAGTAAAAAAAACATAAAGGTCCTTTTTGCCGAATGTCTAGACCATGAACAATGCCATAATTATTCAAACACATCAAGCTGATCACAAGCAAATGCAAGGCCACAGACAGTCATAGCAATTCCAGTAAAGACACTAAAACGAGCAAAGACTTCTTATGCGGGATGAATCCAGTCGCTAGAAGGACCTTGGAAGCCAGTGATGCATATAGCGGACTGGGCAACATAAGATGGTCCCAACAGCGAATATGCTAAGGCAGATGTATCTATACGAGAGAACAGAGGCAATATATATTGAACTATTTTCTAAGTTAACTGAGGAATTTAAACAGTCATTCCCAGTTATGCCAACTATGGGGACACAAACTCGATCACATGTGAAAAATTTTACTAACACCGAAATTCGCCTACCTTCTATCCAAATCGATGGAAGCTCCAAGTCGCGGCATTCAGGAAGCACAACATTTGCTTCGCCAATTAGATGTTATCGATGTCTTAGCTAAAAGGTTTAACAATAACCAGGTTCAAACCAACACCCACTTAAAAACCCAGTTGAGCACATCTGATTAAAAAAAAGTAGCCAAGCTAAGCTACTCGCTCTCTTCTGGATCACACAGAAGAAAGTATCCATGAGTTGAAGTCACTAGAAATGCTGTCACCATTGGAATGCTATACTCGTGTATAACCTTACACAACACCTACCAGTTTAAGTATACAAAGATACAGGGGTATTAAGAAAAAAAGCTAGAATTTCACAAAACACCCTGTATCTTAAAAAGTACAGGGTGTACGGTCGCTGTCAAAAGCTCATAAGAAGAACTTCATGGCTTTTCCAACGACTGCCCATACAGCCCCGCACTTCTCTCCTATTCGGAGTTCTGGTGGTCTAAAAATTTGGGATTTTCTTACAATTTTTTTTACTTTGACCTCTATTTGTTTTTTTTTTTTTTTGTTTGCTAATCCGTGGTTAACATAACTCTTTGTTATAAAAATTGTAAACTGTGGACTCCTTTAATTTGCCCTAGTACACCCTAAGTGCTAACTGTATGGGCGTTAAGCAGTTATTAGCTCATAACCTTTCAGGTCATACTGAAATTAGAGGATTTTTTTTTAAATGACGTGTTTTCAATTACTAAGGGAACAAATTTTCTTTGAGAATAGGTTTGGGAGTAGCTTTGAGAGTAGGTCAAAAACTAATAAGTCTTTAACGGCTACAGATAGCACATAAGAGAGGAGAGTCCACAGTCTACAATTTTTATATAAAAAAATTACGTCAAGGTCAAAGTCAATAAAAAGGTAAGACAATCCGATATTCTTTATATTCTTAATTTAGACCACCATAACTCTTCAAGGAAGAGGGGTACCGTACCGGGCTGATCGAGAAGTCGTTGGACAGGCTATGAAGTTCGGCATACAACGAGCTTATAAGTTATCGTACACCTTGTACTTTTTGAGATACAGGGTATTTTATGAAAGACTAGCATATTTTCTTAATCACGCTGTAACTCCTAAACGATTGAGATCCAACCCCCTATCATACAATTTTTTATTCGTCTAGGTGAGTACTATCAATTCCTGCGCGTTAGACCACCTAGACAGACACACCCGTATATAATTCGCCGACTCAAAAAAATTATTTACAAGGTATCGTACTTGTATACGTCATTATACGTCACATTTTAATTTTCGGCAACTTTAAATTTTATACTTAACAAAATTTTTCAAAATTTAAGATCAAAATTTAATAACCAAAATTGTCTATGTAAGTCAATATGTTCTTCTTCTTGTACAATGGAAACAGTTTAAGTATAACGGAATTTCTACATATTTCTACCCTTACTACATATTAAGAGGGTGTGTTTACTTACTCATTTTATGCATAAAATTTTAAATTTTTCAGTTTACTGTGATGGACATCGTTTTGGCTATGCTCGTCCAGAGCAAAGGCGATGGTCAAAAAAGCATGGTGGCTGTGCTGGAAAATATCAATCACCAATACCAATATCAACAAGCAAAGTATAAACTATTATTATTATTTTTTATGTATATTTCAATTTTGTTTTGTTTTTGCTTAATATTGTTTTCTTATAGTCAGTTATAATAAATATGCCAGCTATAGATATGATTGGCTATCACAATCTACTCCCTACACCAATAAAATTAGAAAATAATGGACATTCAAGTTGGTATATACTCATTTTGCATTATTACCATAAACTAAATACTTTCAAAAATAACAACAGTAAACTTAGCTGTTCGAAAACTGAACCAAAAGGAACTGGAATTAGGTGATTTTTTGCCATATATATCAGGCGGAAAACTAGATTCCCAATACGAAGTGGAGAGTTTACATTTCCATTGGGGTGACAAAAACAATCGCGGTGCAGAACATGTTTTGAATGATATTCGTTATGCGATGGAAATGCATATTGTTCATAGAAATAAGAAATACAAAGATTTCCAGGAGGCCCTGGGCTATGAAGATGGTTTAGCAGTTATGGGCTTTTTTTATCAGGTAAATATTTATTGCAGTTTACTACTTAAACTTGTTTCTATTAGATATGTTGTTTTACTTATTACAATTTTTAGATAACAGAATTAGATGCACCTGAAATAAGCGTTATCACGAAAAATTTACCCAATCTTAAAAATGCCAATGATGTTGTTGAATTGAGCGTAACATTCTCACTTTCTTCATTACTAGGAAAAATTGACTTGGACCGATTCTATACATACAAAGGTAAGACATTTGGTAATTCTATAAAGTCTATGTTTAACTAAACTTGTAACTAGAGTGTATGAAAGCCGTTTAGATGAAGTGTCCCCATATTTCGTATTACCGATTACATTATACTTCTTTCTTATAATTTATGTAAATTGTACAATTTGTCCAAACCCATTTTAATACAATCTATAGTGATGGATTAGGAAGAAAGGTATATTTCTCACATTTCATAACAAAAAAAAAAGAAACAATTTTCAAAATGAAGAATTCTATAAATGCACAAAAAAAAATTTGGGCGCATAGTATATGACAGAATCAGTTTTAAATTACTTTCTCAAGTGGAATTCCTTATTCCCATTATAGGGAATGGCCATTTTAGGTCCCACATCAACAGACATGATAGATGTCCTAGACGATGCATTATGATTCTCTGAACATTAACAATGTTTATTTCAATTAAGCAGGGGAAAGCTTGGGGGGGGTTAAAGTTTGATCTAGTACGTTTTGGAAAATCTTGTACACAATCGAATTTCTTAGGTCCTGAGAAGAAGTTTGAGTACCCGCATTCATATACGCGGGAACTTAAATAGCCATCCCCATATTCGCTTTTTTAGTCGGTATTTCCCTCTTTTTTATTCGAACTAAGGTACTAGATTGTTCGCACCATAGATCGGCTCTAACTCGATAGGGTTATGTCCGATCGGAAAACGGATTTCACTGTTCGCCTCAGCACATTACCAGCTACAATTCGTAGATAAAAACTTTTCTCTGCATACTCTTAGGGTGGGGGTGGAACCCCCGGCGGGGGGGGGGGGGGGGTTTCCACACGGGATGTTGCATATAAAATGAAAAGTCACACCAAGTTCTATCGATTCCCCATTCCGAAAACTTTTTCAGGACGTTTTTGCTGCCAGAAAGCCCATTTTGATGCACTTGGTTCACATTCACCCCAGTTACTACATTCTGCATAAATTTTTGCAGTTCTTTCTTCCTTGGCCATTAGTGCTCTGCTGTGAACGTTACACCAAATTCCGCGCACTAGAAGTAGTACAAAAATCCACTTTTTCACCCAAGAAAGTCGCTCAAGCTACATTCGATCGCCAAAGCTTTCCCCCCGCTTATTTTAAATAAACAAAAATATGTTCAGAGTATCATAATGCATTGTTTAAGACATCTCTCATGTCTGTTATATATGCAAATATACTCGTATTATAAAGCAGAACGACAAAGTCTGCCAAATATTTATAGTCAAGTCTTCAACCGATCGGAAGAATTGTGCTCATACACCCGCAGGAGCGAAGTGGACTGGATCGAATCGAATTCGAAGCGTCGGAATTGTGTTTTGCACTGTAGAATTGAAATAACTAAGTGGTAAAAATTTTTGCCGCAGTTATGCCGCTATCAATTCGCGTTGCGCATTAAGGAACACAATTTTTCTATTCTTTTGCAGCATTGTCGCGGTGCATAGTAAAGTGTAATCTGTTTCAACCTTAAAGCAGCGAACCGTGCAGCAACCTAGAAACTACTGTATATCAGCTGGAGCTGTTCCGCTCGACGGAGAATCTGAATTACAAGAAATTATCAATTGACCATGGTATTAAAAACGGTTATGAATACATATACAGTGCATACCCGATAACATGTATGTACACCTGCTAACGTGAACAACCCGCTCACATTATTTAGCATATCATGTACATTATTTTATAAATTGAATAAAAAACATCACATTACCACGTTGAACAAACCAGCAGAGTATAATACAACAAGTAAATAAGCTAGAATTGGTCTAAGACCAATTTTTATGATACCCCAACTGAATGCTCGTATGAAATTTCGTATGGTCACCTATCTGTGCAAATGTGACTTTTGAAGTGCTTTTTCCGCATATATTTCTAGAACGGGTCGTCGGACAGAAAAAATAATTATATAACCAATTTTATAGGATTTCATATTCTTAAGAAGTTTTTAGTACAATAAAAATGTCTAGGACTGATCGTTTTCACAGTATACGTAAAAAACCGAAAATTTTTTGGCAACACCAAGAAGGTATTGCTCGATTTAATCCATTTTTGAAAATTTATTATTTTTATTTTATTTGATAATGTAGTAAAAACATCATGTACGAAATTTCAGCTCTCTACGTCGACGCGTTCTCAGGCAGTGTCCAAATATATAGTGGAAAACGAAATTTTTGTATTGCAACCCCACGAAAGAGTTGCCCGATTTATCTCATTTTCGAACTTAATTTTACTTATTTTTTTTTAAAGTCCGTGTACAAAATTTCAGCTCTCTAAGTATACGCGCACAGACATACAGACAGGCAGACGGACGGACGGACATGCAAAAATCAAAATAACTTTTAATTTTATGAATGGGTGTCCAATCCATTTTGCTCTACCATCATTATTTCTGTGTGTTACAAACGGAATGACAAACTCAGGATACCCTATAGATTTTATCTAGGGTATAAAAACAGCTACTTATGCCTCAAGAAAAATTGATCAGTTCTGTGCGGAAGGCCGTCAAAAGTACTTAGGCTTAGTTTACTATTCATTCTCCAAAATTTGAAATATTTCAGCTCATTTCAATTCGTTTCATTCAATCTCAGTTAGTTTCTGTATACCAATCCGCCGATTTTGCGTTTCTTGCTTCTCAGATTGAAGATTTTTAAGATTATTCGCGTCGGCATATGCTTTCTTATCCCGAACAGTGCGAATGTGGAACAGTCTACCATTTTCTGACATACATCAGCACTTCCGCCACTTTCCTCATGTGCCCTAATTCTTTCCCTATCTCCTTCCTGCCATGCTATGCTTTGCATCATAGGGTATCCCCCGAGCTTAGCTTAAAGTAATATAAAAAAAAAATATGGAGGTTAGGTTGTAACCACGTATGCATGTTTGTATGGATATATTTCTGTATGGGAGTATGTATATATACTAGGTGTATGCATGTATGTGTACATATGTATTTGTTTGAAACACGGTCAAGCATTGCGCACGATATCCTGGTTTAGCGGCTATATGTCAACCGTTCCCCAAGGAGTAAAAGAAGAGGAGCACAATGCTGGGAGTCAACCAACCTGGCGATAAACTAATACCTATTAACAGCCCAGAATCTAGGGAGGGTGCTTGGTAAATACGCTGGATGAAGTATACCAATGGATCACTTGGAATGTTCTAATTAATCGCCCCCCCCCCGCCCCCGCTCCTTGGTTCTTCAAAATACCTCTTCCTTATCAAATCTATGTTTGAAAATGTTTCGAAAGAAGTTTGGGTACCTAAATAGGTCATAAGTCCCCTCAAGGAAATCACAGGATTAGACTTGAGCACTTGTTTCAAAAAGGAAATATCCTTTTTAGCTAACTATTTATGTAAGATGTTACGATTTACAGTCAAATGCTTCAGTTATCGATTCTTCAAAAAAAGTAGTGTTGCCCTTAATCCCGTAAAATTTGTACACCAAGGACATTTTTGTTTTTTTAATGTGACCTATTAGGAGTTCTTTAAAACATAAAACAGAATTAATTCAATTTCTGCTTCCGTTAATTATCTTTATATATTTTTGTGTTATGAAAATTTCCAGCGCGGAAATGAGCATCTTGCTAGAGGGGAGCCTTGTGGAACACTTATATTGGGGGCTTTAGAGCAAAAGTATGATCAGAGCACTCAAAGGAATACATTGCATACTCCATTCTATATATAGTTTAGTGAACACCCCGGATATTACCTATGATTTATAACCATACATACATATATCAGCACTATTTTGTTATGTTGTTTTATACCCCTAACCCCCTCCATCACCTACTGATAGACCATCAACCTCATAAATTAGATCAGTAAGCTTGCATGTGTTGAATTTCGCGTAGATAGATATTCTGACAGGATTTATGTAAAAAATCCACTCGAACAGCAAACACCTTCGTCACCCCCGATTTACGGTATCAAATTCAACGTCCTTATCCCGTTTTTTACATTTTTTCAAATACTTTGCCAATATCGCAATATTCCGCAAGGACATGAGTTTTGAGACACTCTGTATGTCCATTTCTTATTAAAATTTATAATATTATACATATGTAATTGACTATGTTGTTTGTTTTCATACAGTTTTTTTTTTCTTTGAATTAGTGGCGTCTTAAATAAATTAGGTAGTGCGTGAAAATGACAATCCGACTCTTCCCCTGAGATAGTTTATTAGTTTAATGTGGTTGAAACATGCCATATTAGCTATACAACGTGGGGAAGATCACTTGTACTTCCAGTATCAGCTACATTGATTCTAAGTTTGGTTGGGTTAGGTAAGAGGGGTGCCGCAAGACAACTAGCCTGCATCACTTAGAACTCTATACACTAAAACCTCGATTTGCGTCGTTTCGATTTGCGTCGTTTTCGAAGTTGCATCGTTTTTGAATTTTCGTGAGTTGCGTCGTTAAAATTTTTATTTGCGTTGTAAAATTTTTTATTTGCGTTGCTTAAATTTTATATAAAGGGGATTTCCCATTTAATTCTGTAGTTCAATCTTTATGTATACAAGCTTATAATTCACAGTAAGTTTTTTCATAATTTGCAATATTACATAAAATTACATAGTCTTCTATATCAAGAGTAAATTAAAAGTGTTGGTTTTGGTTAAATAAATTAAAAGTGTTGTTTAAAAAATAAATTAGAGGCCATAAAAAATGAGTCAAAAGCGCAAACAAATTAGTTTGGAACTGAAATTAGAAGTGTTAAAACGTTTTAAATCTGGGGAAAAGGCTGTTGAAATTTCCAGAAATCTTAGTTTAGCTCCTACAACAGTGAGAATAATTTGTAATAGAGATGCTGAGCAAATAAGAGAGTTTGCTAAAGCCACTACATCATTGCAATAAAAACAAACCAGTACCAAAGTAAGAAGTTCCATTATGGTAAAAATGGAGTACCTCCTTAGTATTTGGATAGAGAACCAAAATCAGCGCCGGATGCCACTGAGCAAAATGGTGATTCAAAACAAAGCGTTAAGTATTTTTAACGATATTCAAAAGGATTCGCCATCATATAGCGGGAAAAAATCAGAAAAATTCGAAGCCAGTCAAGGTTGGTTCGAACGTTTCAAAAATAGAAATAAAAGCGATTATTGAAGAAGGTGGTTATTCTTCGAAGCAAGTACTAAACGGCTACCAGGGAGAACGTTCATTTCCAAAACTGAAAAATCTTGCCCTGGATATAAAGTAAGTAAAGATCGGCTTACACTTCTTCTAGGAGGAAATGCAGAAGTTGACTTCAAATTTAAGCCTTTTCTGATTCACCACTCTGAAAATCAAAGGGCTTTTAAACATGTGGATAAAAGTGCTCTTCCGCTTTATTGGCGTTCGAATAAAAAAGCGTGGATGACTGCAGCTCTATTTAAAGATTGGGCAGAAAATTGCGCTGTCCCCGTGTTGAAAACTTATTGTCGTACTCAAAATATTGATTTTAAAATGTTGATATTGGTAGACAATGCTCCATCACACCCAATTTATCTAAACGATATTTCAGAAAATGTGAAATTTGTTTTTATGCCACCAAACACGACATCCATCATACAACCGATGGATCAAGGTGTCATATCAAATTTTAAACGTTATTATCTACGACGAACGTTTAGCCAGCTTATTGCATCAACTGATGGGGATGATATGCCCTGGCCCTCCATGAAACAGTTTTGGAAAAATTATAATATCTTGATGGCTATCGAAAATATAAACCATTCATGGATGGAAGTAAAAAAAACATGCATGAACGGAGTTTGGCGTCCACTATGGCCAGAAACCGTATCTAAAGATTTAGAAGTTGATATTGTACCAACCGTTCGTAGAGAACTTGCTGAATTAGCTAGAGAAGCAAACTTTGAAGGCATGGAGGAAGATGATATAAATGAGATATTGATATCACACGATGATTTCTATAAATGTTGAACGTTCTTTGGTGCACGATATTGATATACCTGATGTGGTTCCAGAAGAAAAACAGTTAACGGCTGGTTGTATTTCGAAAGCGATGCAACTTATTTCACAGGCAATGGACATTTTTGTAGATAATGACCCTGACGAAAATCGAAGTTTAAAAGTGACAAGATCTATAGATAACGCTATCAATTGCTACAAAGAAATTTATCAGGAAAAAAAGCGACAAAAGTGCAACAAACTTTGGACAACTTTTTAAATAAGTCAGTACGAGAACCAAATCAGTCTACAGAAATAGTAATCGATTTCGAATCGTCAAGTTCATCGAATTAGAATTAAAAAAATAATAACTTATAAATTATATAATTCCTGTGCAATGTAAAAAGTTTTTTACTTTTTTTTTTATTTAATGAATTTTTCTGTTATTTTAATGAATTAATATAATATTTAATGAATTTATGTATGCATTATATTTTATTTATGTAGGTTTATGTATTATGTACATAAGACTGAAATAAAAATAGTTTTTGATGCAAGGAAATGTTTTATTTTAGTACTAATTAACAATATATTTATGTATAGGAAAATTAATTTCGATTTGCGTCGTTTCGATTTGCGTCGTCTATTTTGGGTCCCAATTAACGACGCAGATCGAGGTTTTAGTGTATTACATTGATTCTAAAAACATCATCTTAAATTCATGTCTAACTAGTAATATTAATATTCTTAAAAGGCGTACGCTTTTACTATATCTACTGCACACACACACACATATATATAGCTATAAAATTACAATAAAAATCCATTCTCATTTCAGGTTCCTTAACGACACCTCCTTGTTCAGAAGTTGTTACGTGGATTGTTTTCCCAGACCCTTTGAGAATATCCCTATCACAGGTGATTTAATTACTGCTAATTAAATTTATTATTAAAAAAATATTTAAACTATTTTGTTTTTGTAGATCTCCAAATTTCGCCATTTACATGGTAGTGAAGAATGTTCACCATTGGTAGACAATTTCCGCGCATTACAACCGATCGAAAATCGCAGAATATTCCTACGAAAAATAAATCCTAAAGGCCAGCCAGTTCAAGATATTGATTCGGTGCATCATTCGAAATGGGGATGGTTCATATAATCGTGATACGCGTACAAAAGTCTTGGCTAAAACGGAATTCTGTTTCAAATTGTTATTGTTATTGTTGTCCTATACATGCATTTATCTCTTATTTAATATTTAGCATTAATTTGTATATATATACATATATAAAGTATTACTTAAAGCACCTTACCTATATACAAACAATGTATTTACTATATTGAGAGCTCTCCTTGGAAGAATAATTTAAAGAGAAATTCTTTTTTGGACCCACACAGACTTACTAGTTCGTTAACTTTTTTAATAGTTTTAATGTCATATAATAGAAGGAAGGGGTAAGATTGAAGGAATGAATCGAAAGCTTGAAACAGAAAGTATAAATATGAAATAACCGGCCAAGTGCGTGTCGGACTCGCGCAAGGAGGGTTCCATACCATCGTACAAAATTTAACACTATGTACTTTTTATTTATTTTTTCAAATGAGAGTAGGCGTCATGTGAAAAAATAATGCTGTCATTTGAAAAAATAATAATAAAGCTGTCATTTGAAAAAAAAATGCCTACTTCGATAATAATAATGAATGAGAATAAAACGAGGAAAAAAACGCCGAAAATATCAGGTTTCTTGTATGGGGGCCCCCTTTAAATTTTAATTTAATTTTATTTTTATTATTTGTTGCTATAGCGGCAACAGAAATACACACTCTGTGAAAATTTCAACTGTCTAGCTATTACGGCTTATGAGATGCAACCTGGTGACGGACAGACAGCGAAGTCTTAGTAATAGGGTTTCCATTGTTACCCTTTGGGTACGGAACCCTAAAAAGAAAGCTTATTCTGCAAAACAGCCAACTCCACTTTTATAAAAATACAGATTTTTATGTTTTCTAAAATTATTATATTCTATCAAACACAATGCAAATAACCAAGCAACTCAGTTGATTTCTAAATAGCGCAGTCGCGCTAGTCAAAATAAAGGCTTTATCTTGCAAGAATTCCCGTGAGCAATTTTATTGATCTAACCTTTAGAGCAGCGTTTCTCAACCTGTGCGCCACGCGAAATTGTTGAATGTGCCGCGAGATTTGCCGACAAATAATTAAAATTGCATGAATTTTGTAACTTTCAAATAGTAAGTACTATTTGTAATTGGCCCAACGGTTTCTCAACGGTTGTGAAATTGGATTTTCAGCATTGACAGAAATCTAGTCCAAAAACCGGCAAAAACTTTTCATCTGGCGACTTTGCGACCTCATTTTGAATTATTTTGTTTAAAAAAAAACGGGAGCCTGTTTGAATAAATTTCGTAAAAAAAAATTATCTTTTTTTATATTTTTTACTTTCAGGTGTACCAGAATTTCAGATATTTTAGAGTGCCGTCAATCAAAAAAGGTTGAGAAACACTGCTTTAGAGGAAGGTCACTGGTAGTCTAAATTCAAAATGGTGACAAAATTCCGCTGGCGTGTTACCAACCATCTTGAATTTAAGGGAGAATTGTTTTTGTTCAAGGCCGTTTTGAAGTTTTCGACCAAAATTATTTAGGTTTTTGTATTTTTCATTCTCTACAACTTTCTCGTTACAGTTTTTTTTTTCGTGCTATCGTTATTTTTCGAATTAAACTAGAAAAATGATAAAGTGTAATTATCGAATTATTTCGTTTACTATTAACTTTAGGACATAAATGTACAGGAACAAAGTTGTAAAGAATTACATTTCCTACAATTTTCAACTCTACGATTTTTTTCCTAGAACCAATATTTAAGGTTCTACTATTGAGTGATAATGTTTAAGGTCCTAAGCTTGCGCTGAAGGCAAAGGACAACGTAAAAATTGCATTTTGCGAACTTGTTTCCGTACCATTACAGGGGTAAAGTTCCAAGCGCGTTTTTTTTACATGATATCCCAGTAGGCCCAATCCACGTTTCATCGGTTGCGTGTTCGTTTCTGTTTCTGGGGTCTTCTTCCTTATAAGAGTTTGAAGCTGGAATTTCCATTTTTTTCATGCAATTGTTAAGAATCCAGGCGATGTTTTTTTTTCTTATAAGCTTCAGGCAGGCAGGGCTAGACATTTTCTTTCAAGATGTCGTTGTCGAGACTAATCGACTCTTTTTTTTAGACGATGGTCCTACCAAATCAACATCATCTGTTTCCTCTTCGCAGATCTCCTCACATTCAGTGGTGATGTTCAATGTTGATCGAGCAGGATTCTCGATGATACCATCATCTTCGTCGTCAGCAAATAGCCCCTGAAGATCGACAATATTGTCGCATGTCTCACCACTGCAGCTTCGATATATAACTGAGCATTTTAGTCCTGCTTTGGATGGATGGATTGAAAAGAGGTTGGGTCACCCGGGGAAGGACTCTGGAACTTAGGCCACAGCAGGGCCCATTGTTCACCCTTCAGACTCATGACCAATAGCTCACAGGTCTCATCCGGACGCTTTGACAAAATTTAGAATTGGCCCCCAATCCTCCCTGACTGCCTCGTACAGTTCTATCAGGAGGTGTGAGTCAAGGAATCTGTAACACTTTCCGGAAAGGGCCGGACAGTGACACAAGAAATGAGTCACCGTTTCGGGCTCCTTTCCGCATCCTCTACATGTAGGATAATCAACAAGTTTCATCTTGTGTAGGTGACCCCTGAGAATTGACACAAGTGTTCTCAGAGTTGGCTTGCTCAGTCCCAATATATTTTTCGTCAGATCTGGTTTAGGTTTACCCCACAGTTCCTTAGTAGTTCTGCCCGAGGGATCATCCAGCCAAAGGCGACTGTATTGGCAGTCAGCCCAGGCTGAAATTCTAGATGCTAGAATGTTTGGTGCAATCCCGATTAAAGAGGATGATTCCCCTGAGGTTGCACAAATACGAGCGAGCTCATCCGCCTTTTCGTTTCCGGTAAGATCGCTGTGACCTGGCACCCAAATAACGAGTACCCTGTCACACAGCGAGAGGGAATTTGTGGTGGTTTTGCACTCCAGTACCAGCTTTGAGGTTACGAAGGGCTTTTACAGCTTGTTGGCTGTCCGAACAGATAGCAATCTCCTTGTTCACTGTATCCACCTGGAAGACCGTAACATGGCATTCAAGGTGTAGGGCGATTTCCAAGCGAGCTCCTCACAAAAAATACCTGCTCCGGTATTTTCCTCAGTTTTGGAGCCGTCTGTGTAAACAGTAAGGTTTGATAATGGTTGAAGCACAGAGTGTGACGCCCAATATGCCCTAGATGGAATTTTCGATTTACGACACTCGCAACCCCATTCTGTGGCACTTACATACAGTGAAGCTATAATAATGTAAGTTTCCCCATAAAGTGCGATGATACCGCGTTTCAACACCCGTTAGATCAACGCATGTATTAAGCATCACCGCGAATAATGCTTGCTGTTAAAAGTGCGTTTTTCACTCTATTTTTCACTGTAATTTTTTCGCTGGTAGCTTCTCCACATACAAAACAACTTTCCATTTTGCTTGAAATACGTCTACTGCGTAGACCATCGGTCAACAAACTGAGCCCTTTCAGGTCGAAGAGACGATGCATGCTCACTATTGTCACTCCTGCGGGCGACGTCAGCGTCTAGGGTATGCTGGTCGCTTGAGTCCCATTAATTAAAGTTAATAATAAACGAGATACTTCGATAATAATACTTAAACCACTTTTTTCCCCTTTAATTCGAAAGATATCGATCACATTTTTTTCAGGCTTTTGCGAGTATCTTCGTTTCTGTCGGTTTTACCGCTACAAGGTATACTTATGAAAAATAAATAGCAGGAAATTCTCTACAAAAAAAGTGGAATAAAGTTTATTGATAACACTAATGGTTTTCCCCTAATTTGGCATTGAAACTCCAATATAAATTTTGTATGGAAATATCCATTGCATGGGTTTCTCTGCGGTATCTTCTCGTTTTCACATTTTTATAGACATTTTGGGTGTAAATAATAGTATATTCAAGTGTACAAAATTAACGCTCCTGTTTTTGGTCTTCTTATTTTAACATTATAAAGATATGAAAGTTTACCGTAAAAATATTTATTAATTAGTTATTAATATTGTCAGGTCAGGTCTTTTGTTCGTGAATATTTAGGAATACATTACTAAAAAAATGAAGGTTGTTTATGTAAGTAATTTCTGGCAGCTTATTCTCTTTCGGTTTATTCCTTTTCTTTCTCGAATTGATCTTGATTTTCCCACGGGACTGGTGGGAAATTGCAAGATTGTTCAGAATCAATAGAGTCGGTTTCTGGGTCGTCGATATCCTTTCTTTTTTCTATCGAATCTTCGATTGAGGTAGCATTCAGGCAAGATATCCCACTGCAATTGCCGCAAACTGTTGAACATTGAAGGTCCAACTTTCGACAACCGCACAATGCGCCACAACCTTTCGAACAATTACAAAAATTCATGTTCAAAAGACGCTCCGGGGCAGGAGGTTGCGATATTTTTATTGGTTCCAATATGCCGATTTTGAGTATCTAGCCATCCCCAATCTTGCTGGCTCAGCTGATTTCCTTACCAATACTGCACCTGGCAGTAAACAGGATACAGGTGCTCTTTAGCTGCGTCAGCCAACAAACTAAAATTTACTGACTGGTTTCTGCCTATGGTTTTCATAAAGCAAAGATAACGGTTTGCGTTCAAGTCATCTTGTTTAATTGGAGAGCCATACACACCTAGCATGTAGGTGGTAACGTCCCGTGAAAAGTTTCAGAGCTGTAGTTTTCTCTTTCTGAAAAAGAATATAGGTTGTGTTACATCCAGTGAAAGCGTGTAGAAGTAGAAGATGATCAATGAGATCTTCGTGATCATTGAAACTTCGAGAAGAGTAAAGTTTTCGCTCGACTTTTTCCTTGCCCGGGTTGAGGAAGAAGATCTCTTCATCAATCGGAGTGCGGAAAACCACAGTTACCAAGGCATCCACATCCTCCCCAAGAACAACTATTCTATTTGTGCGTGAACATTCCAAAGCTGTTTCAATTATTATTAAAACGCACAGAAACATACATTTAAATATCGATAACCAATTTATATTGAAGTTTCAATACCAGATTATGGGAAAACTATTAGTGTTATGAATAAAATTTATACCACCTTTTTTGTAGAGGATTTCTCGCTCTGTCTTTTTCATAAGTATACCTTATAGTAGTAAGACTAACAGAAACGAAGATATGTACTCGCAAAAAATTGAAAAAAAAATTCAACGTTTTTGGGCTGTCACAAGTTAAACAGCTAAAAGGTAAGTGCACAGTAAAAACTTTACACAAATTGTTGCCACAAACCTTAGGTATTTTTTGATAAGATTAGAGAATATTCCTAAAATGTAAGGAATATTCCTTAAAATGTAAGGACTAGTCCTCATATTTTCATGAAAATGTAGGGAATATTCCCTACATTTTAGGGAGTATACCCTAAAATATAGGTTTTTTTTCCTAAATTTTAGGGTGTATTCCCTACATTTTAGGCAATAGTCCTAATATTTTTTACAGTGTGTATATGTAGGTAATAATTTTTAGCTTGGTTAGACTCCGAAGATTAGCCTATTTTTTGCCTAAAGTTCCTGAGCTATTCCCCCTTAAATTCAAGATGCACCGTCGGAATTTGGTCACCATTTTGAATTTAGACTATCAGTGATCCCCCCCTAAAGTTTAGGACAATCAATTTACTGATTGGAATTTTTGCAAGGTCATATGCTAACCCTAACCCGACTGTGCTAAAATAGTAAATGAGTCATTCTGAATGATCTTTCAGCTCGTTAACACTGCGTTGTTGAAGTAAACTAAGAAAATGTGTTGTTTCAAGTTATTTAATTTATTTGAAGGTAATTGCTTCAAATGTGAGTACAAATATGTTTAATTAATTTATTTTGTTTACTTTTGATAGTTAAAAGCAATATGAGGGAACTTCTAGATTAAAATTCTTTTGTAGTATTATTAAAGGCCTTTTTCGTAAATGCGATTTGCACTTCCAGTATTTAATTTACGTACCTGTATTTAGGAAAATGTCTAAAGTAATTCTTTAATTACTGGTACCTAACAAAAAAATGTCTCGCACACAGAAAATGGTTGAATAGCATGATCCGCAATTGTCATTCCCGCACCACACATAAATATATGTATATTGTTACGTGCAATAGAAAGAGAAAACTGGTGACATCTACTGGCAATGGAGAGTAAACAACTTCAGGTTCGGAGAATCGATGATAGAATCTTCGGGAAGGTTCAGGAATAGAATGAATAGAATAGTTAAGAAGATTCTGGAATAGAACACTTCAGAATAATGTGGAGAGTTTCTAGGGTATAAATATAACAGTTGTCACCGCCAAAAAAGAGTCTTGTCTTCGACGTTGCAGTATTAACAAGCGAAAATAATAAACGTGCGAAAGTGTTGTAATTGGATTGCGATAATTGAAAGTACAGTATTAGCGATAATTAAAGTTGAGTTGATTAATTGAAGGTTTAGGAATTTTATATGATTAGAGCGAAAATAAAGAACTTGTATATTAAATATTGCGTTTTAAATAACGAACCAAAGGCTATGCCCGCAACAATATATACAGTACGGTGTCAAATATATGCTCATAATTTTTCATCATAACTCTATCATTAGTTAGTTAAATCTATCACTAATTATGTCCGGTGATATTATTCAGCTTTTGGAATACAAAAAGTGTAACAGTACTATTACCAAAGAAATCAGCCATTTTCACTTCTTGTCGGATCTTGCCTTTGCAGACGTAGAATGGGCTACAATTCTCACATCTGGCCCAGGACTGGTCGTACATTCTGAGATTTATTGGATATTGTTCAAAAGAGAGCCTTAAAGCTAATTGGCGATTTAACAATTTTATTGTCATATCGACTCACTCGAGCACCGCCGCAATGTTGGATGCCTTTCGCTCCTTTATCGCTACATGCATGTCGTACAATAAAATTCCGTGATACTTTTTTATCACTAATTGTGCGAATGTGGAACAGCCTATCTACCATATTCTGTATTCCTCCGGCTTACAATCTGCGAAGGTTCAAGAGTGATACACCTACATCAGCACCGCCGCCACTCTCATGTCCCCTAATCATTTCCCTATCACCCCATCTCTCCTGGGGTCATGGGGGGGTGAATTATTAAAAAATATTTAATTAATTAAGTTATTTAAAAATATATATATAATTCAAGTTCAAAAAACTATAAAAATATTTTTATTCCGAAACTTAAAAAAAAATTATTTAAATGAATATTATTGTATGCATGTATGTGTATAGATTTTTCTCAAAATTTTAGTTGGGGAGATCATCAGAAAATATGTTTAAATACTTTTTTTTTAAACTACAGGTAACTGCAAACCGAAAAAAAATTATGCTTAATTTAAGAAAATAGGTCACCCGTAGTGATCAAAATTTTAGCCACCCCTGCCCTATAAGATTTTATTTTTTTTTTTTTTTTTCAATAAAATTTCAAACCGAGGATTTATTTAAAAAAGAACCAGCAAAGTTAATCCAATTATTTTTATTGTACAATGGATAAATAAGTTCGTTTACATGCCGGTTTGAAGCTTTATACCCTAGATGAAATCATAGAGGTATACTAAGTTTGTCATTCCGTTTGTAACACCTAGAAATAATGATGGTAGAGCAAAAGGGATTGGACACCCATGCATAAAATTAAAAGTTATTTTGATTTTTGCATGTCCGTCCATCCTCACGATAACTCAAGAACGTGTTCGAAAATTGGTCGAATCGGCAACTCCTTAATAAGGTTGCCATACAAAAATTTCGTTTTTCACTATATATTTGGACACTGCTTAAGAGGCGTGAGGTGGATAGTTAAAAATTTCAAAAATTGACTAAATCGGGCAACCCCTTCTCGGTATTGCCATATAAAAATTTTGTTTTTTTACGTATACTGTAAAAACGATCAGTCCTAGATATTTTTATTATAAAGAAAAGTTCTACAGAATATGAAATCCTATAAAATGGTTTATAATCATTTTTCTCTCCGACGAACCGTTCTAAAAATATATGCGAAAAACCACTTCAAAAATTAAACGTGCACAGATAGATGACTATACGAAATAGCATGAGGACATAATTCTAGTATCATAAGAATTGGTCTTAGATCAATTCTAGCTTTTTTAATTGTAAATTTTTAAAAGTTGCAGTAAATTTTTTTGGCTATCGCGTGCCAACCAGAATTCCACCCTAGGATTCTATCGCTAATATTTTCATCTAGTCATTCCTTTCATTCAATGAACCATCTTAACATCACATGTACCCATCCCATCTATCTACCATATCCATTGTTCCCTTCCCTCGAATAATTTCATCGATCCATCCATATCTGTCTATTCCGTTTAATCCATCCCATCCAATCCACCTAGCAATCTTATCTGTTCATCCATCTATCAAACAATCTCACCCATCTAGTCAGTATCAAACCATTAATCCGTGTAGCCGGTAATCCTATAAGGGCCAGTTTACACTTATGCTGATCAATTAGCACTAGTGGCACCAGCATAAAAAAAGTATAATATAAACACTAAGTAAACAGGAAGGTGGAGAGAGAAAGAAAAAGAGAAAGCGACATAATATACTAGCTCACTATCACAGAATGTCAACTAAATCAAACAGCGCTAATTGATATGTATAAGTGTCAACTGGCCTCTATCAAAGAACATATAACATATATTATCTAAATCATATTCTGAAGAACTTTTCAGTACAATATAAACGTCTAGGACTGATGGTTTTCACAGTATATATAAGACACCAAAATTTTTATACGACAACACCAAGAAGGGGTTACCCGATTTAGTGCATTTTTGAAGTTTTAATTACTATTACTATGAAAACAGAGTGTACAAAATTTCAGCTCTCTACGTCGACGCGTTCTCAGGCAGTGCCCAAATATATAGTGAAAAAATAAATTTTTGTATGGCAACCCTACTAAGGAGTTGCCCGATTCGGCCAATTTTCGAACTTAAATTTACTTTTTATTTAAAAAAAAAGTCTATTTGTAAAAATGTCAGCCCTCTAAGTGAACGCGTTTTCGAGTTATCATTCGGACGGGTGGACGGACGGACGGACATGCAAAAATCAAAATAACTTTTAATTTTATGCATGGGTGTCCAATCTATTTTGCTCTACCATCATCATTTCTGTGTGTTACAAACGGAATGACAAGCTTAGTATACCCTTTAGATTTCATCTAGGGTATATAAACACCACATCCGCATCATAAAATTGGTTCCCGTTTAAAGTTGTAAAAACCCATTTAAATATAAGTTTCATCATTCACTGAAGTTTTCTCCTTTTTGTACGAAGTTTCAAAAAAAGTCTATTATCGAATTTGGAGCATTTTACTGCCGGCCGTGTTGTATGCACGCTGCTGACGCTGCTGTTGTAATTTCCAATACGCTTGTAGGCCATGGCTTTTTTACATTTTTTTTTATGTCAGCCGATTTGAATTTTTTTTTTTCTCTATAAATTTTGTGTTCATGAATTTGAAAGTTACTAAATCCCTAAAAAATGGATGAATTGGAGTATCACAAGTTCGTCATTTGTAAATTAACAAAATTAATCGAGTACAAGTGCAACTGCTTGGAGTTACTATTTTTGCGAAAATTTGGTGAGCTTTCTACCCAGTATGACAAAGACATAAAATGCATGAGAGATGCACTCAAGCAAAAATTTGAGAAAACTAATCGGCATATTGACGAGTCTGTATTCACAATTTTGAATAAGAACCATCGCTTCGAATGCGATTTAGAAAAAATATACAAGAAGCTTTTGACTCTTTTTGTACAGCCCATGCCACAACATATTTCTAGAGGGCTCTTTATTAAAGATGAAAACCCTAACAGAACAGTGGATATAAGTCGGTACAAACCTCCGGAATGCAAATGTGTCCAAGAAGTGCTCCCATGCGATTTTGCAGAGAAAAAAACTTCCAAATGTTGCTGCCTTTGCCCAAAAGATGTAGCCCGTGAGAGTAAGTGTATCAAACTTTTTTTCTTTTATCATCGTAAATATTTTTACAATCTAATAGCTCAGGAAAAGCAAAACTATACTTTAAAGTTTGTTACTCCGTCGGAGAGAAGAAGATTAGAACAAAACAAAAAGCCAATATCAATTGGAAAAAATCAGTCACCAATTGAAATTTCAACGGGCAAGGTTTTGTATTTTTTTCTAATTATTTATTTTATTTTATTAATAAATGTCTTTAGGCAATTTCAATAAATATGCCAGCAATTGAGCTTATCGGTTACCGTAATTTACTTCCAGCACCTATAAAACTAGTCAACACTGGACATTCATGTTGGTAATTCTTATTTAAATTGTTATAAGAAAACTAAATTTCTTCTTTTTCCGTTCAGTAATCTTAAATGCTCGTCAGCTATCAGCAAATGACTTGAAATTAGGTGAATTCCTACCGTATGTACTAGGAGGAAAACTGGAAGGGCAATACGAGTTTGAATACATGCAATTCCATTGGGGAGAATATAATTGCCGTGGAGCTGAACATATTTTGAATGATGTTCAATACGCAATGGAGATTCAAATTATTAACAGAAATAAGAAATACAAGGATTTAAAAACAGCACTGGGCCATGGTGATGGCTTAGCAGGATTGGCGTTCTTCTGTAGGGTAAGTTTAGCAATTTAAAAATAAAATATTACAGAGTGCCAGCGTGAAATAATACAGTCGCTGGGCAAGTGTATTAAAAAATTTATATATTTACCAATAAGATGCAAAAAAAATACTCTGGAGTATATTTGGGCGTGTCGAATGAAAGTAACTAATAACAGCAACCCGTATTGAGCATAACCCAGGCTTAAGACCTTTGATAACTACTTATTAGTGTTTTTTTTTTTTTATATTATTAAGCCAAGCTCAGGGGATACCCTATGATGCAAAGCATAGCTTGGCAGGAACGAGATAGGGAAAGCAGTTATTAAATGTGAGGAGAGCAGATGGTAGACTGTTCCACATTCGCACAGTTCAGGATAAAAAAGCATTACGGAATTTTACTGTACGACCAAAGGTAATTTAAAGGATAAAAGGATGTGCGCGGTTAGTAGCGCGAGTATTGCACGCAGGAATGATCAAGGGATCAGACTAGATATTTCATCGGAACATTGACTATGCATGTAGCGATAAAATAACGAAAGGAATACAACATTGCAGCGTTGCTCGAATGGGTCGATATGACAAGCTATTGCTAAATCCAAGCAAGTGTAAATGTTATACTTTTCACCGTTTACTAAATCCCCTTCATACTGAATATTTTATCGGTAACGTTTCCATTGTGCGGCCGAATGAAATTTTGGACCTTGGTGTCATTTTCGACGTGAAACTGGGAAGTGGTCTGCATATTAATTATATCTGCTGTAGGGCTTTAAGGATGCTTGGTTTTATAAAAGCTTTATACGTTGCCTTAGTTAGATCTTTAGTGGAGTATGCTTCAGTGGTATGATGTCCGTACACCAAACAACTAGTGACAGAATTGAGAAAATTCAAAAAAACTTTACTCGCTATGCTTTAATGAGATTGCATTAGTTGCACGATTTACCCAACTATAAATCTAGATGTATGCTATTGGGGTTACAACTCTTAGATACAAGGAGAAGAATTGCATCTATAACAGCGGTGGCCAAGACGTCGTCCGCGGTCGACCGGTCGATCGCGTAGAAGTTTTTGGTAGCCCGCGAGAATAAAATTAATTGAACAAAAATTACAATAAATTGCCATTTTCAGATAATTGCGCCGCCTTAGCTGGCGTGAGTGACGGCTAACCTAACCCGTCAACATGGCGCCATTTCTTCGCCTCACTTACCCTTCGCACTTTCTCTCTCTCTCTCTCTCTCTCTCTCTCTCTCCCTCTCTTTATCTCCCGTACTAATAAAAGACGGCTGTGTTCTCAGTCAGTATATTAAGCTAGTATTTAGCTCTGACGATGGTTTTATTGCGTGATAATAATAGCGACTAAAATGTCCTTGTCTTATTTGTAACTCAGGTGTAACACTACAAAAAATTAAAGTATTTTAAAACTACGTCACCGATTTTCCGACTGTAAGTAAAATCTAAAAAATAAAAGTAGGTGCGTGAATCAAAAAGTGGCTTATATGAACAGCAATCTTTTTTTACGAAGCTAGGCACAAAATCAAAAGCAGCAACATATGGTATAAATAAAAAGGAAATTCTTTTGTAAATCAACGGCATTTCACTGCCATTGAACCTTGTCATGCACCGATTTAGTCTGCATGGAAAGACAACTTTCATTGATATGAAAAGTTTAGTTAAAACATTCAAAGAAAAGATTCAGGTGCATCCATCCCGACTAAGAATAGGCGAATTGAAGAATTACGAAAAACTTGGAGCAAGAGTACCTACACATAAATTCCAAAATTTCGCCGAACAGTTGGAGAATTTACACGAGTACTTGGAAAGAAGTTTTTGGATCTCGGAAAGAAGTCATCAGTTTCATGGTGTTCCCTTTTAACGAAGGCATTAACATTGACAGATTATCTACTAACATCGGGCAATTAATAAATTATAATTGGTGGACACTAGTATTTTTTCAAATATGGAGCATTCAGAAGGACCTACAGATTTTTTGAAGAAAAGTTTTCGCGTTTTATGTAAAACATTTGCTGACGGTTGATCGCTTCAATATTTTGAATTATAATGTAGACCCTGAACTTTAAAAGTTTGGCCACCCCTGATCTATAATCTTTGTAAGAGATACTCTTTGCTACAAAATTTGTTCACCAGATTTGCTAATCTTATTTAATATTTATGTGCCTGGTTTTGCACTTAGAACAAGATGTTTGTTACATAAGGCACATCACCGAACCTCTTATGGTCAGCATGAACCCATTTCCTACTGCTCTCGTCGTTTTAATGAAATTTATGACAATGACGTGGATCTGCCTCTTGAACGCACCAAGTTTAAGGATTTAGTAATTTTTAAGTGCTTGTAGTTGTGCTTGTTTAATTTAATTTAGTGAGTTCTTGTAATCTAGTAATACTATGTATTACTTGCATTTTATATTTTCAATTTTTTCTAATACTAAATAAATAAATCGCTAATGAGCTTGAAAGCTCTTTTTTTTTTTTGACAATATCCAATGAAGCTAAAGCTGTACGACCAGCCCCGGCCCAGATATGGGAATTGCATTTCATTCTAGGTCTGTTATAGGACTTGTAGAGGAATGCTAGATTTGACGGGCTGAAATATTTCTTACATCTTTTCAGAAATCCGAGACATTTCGATGCTTCTTTGGCAACAGAGAAGATATGATCTGTCCAGCTTAAGTTACTGGAAATATTAATGCCAAGAATGCAACGTTCCGTAAGTAAAGTCGGCAAATCTCCAGATGAGCGTCCAACTCGGAAGCTATATATTGGCTGATGAGATGATTAGATTCTAGATACTTCATTAATTTGGAGTTAATAACCTTTGAAAGAATCGAAGTGATTTGCAATTGGTCGTTATGTTAAAAATTGTCCGGTTACATATTAACTTCTGCATTATTTATGAAGTGGCTTCTTCGGCTTGAGTGATAAGGTCGCTTACAAAACTATCGAAAGTCTTGCATGCTTATTTTGAAGCGCGAATAAAAAGAAAAATATAGTGGATTATCTTTATTTGCAAAAAAGATTTCCTATTCCCAATACACTACTATCTACCTAATTAATTAATTAAATGAAAGTAAACCAGAATCACTCTTCAGAGTAATTATTTTATCACGTCGATTAAGTTTTTTATTATATTTTAAAATTACTCTGTTCATAAAATGCTTTTGGTCGGTGTCCCATATTCTGATGAATCGACAGTTTTCATGAATAGTGAAGATACGAAATGTGCATCTTGTCATGAAACTTTATTGTTTCAGCGGGAATGCGGATTTCGTATCTTACCAGGATTTTGTCATGTTTTCTTTTTCTTTAGTTGTGTTGTACCTTGAGACGGTAACATAACACACGCGTATATCACATAATTTTCTTGTTGGTAAAATGAAACACATTTTATAATGGCAGTTACAAGGTACACAAGAATCTGGAATACACTATCTTCTTTTCAGTACAATAATAATTTCCTTTCCTCCCACCGCACCGTCTATATACGGTTCTAATAAATATTTATCTATTTTCTAATTAGATTTTGTGAAGAAACGAATTTGTCAACACCTGAATCAAATTCATCCCAAACTAAAGACGTTAGGTAGCTCTTAATACATTTTTTTATGTTTATGGCTGAGGGAAGTCCTGCGTAACATCTACTGTAATTGAGGATTAGTCTGCTGGCCCTTCTAGATACAGAGTCTATCATTTTCTCTAGTCTGTTCTGACTAAATGAAAATTTTTCAAACCGCTGATCTAAGAGAGTTGCTTTAGCATATACTTAAATATTTACTTTCCAGACCAAAAAGTCTGCTTGCCAAGTCTTCTTTTATAATATTACAAACCCTTTTTCATTATTTCTTTGGTTAGATTAGATTGTGCTCTATTTTTTTGGTACATATATGCACGCCCTCCCTTTCGAGGATTGCAATATCTTCTATACTGGAGGTTCGTATAATGTCAAATAAAATATTTCTAGATTGTGCTTACAAACCCCCCCCCCCCCCGGATATCTAACTTAAATCCATTTTGCAATTATGATTTTGCACAGATTAGTGGTGCCTACTCGATGAGTCTGATTTGCGAAGATTTACCATCTCGTGTTCTGTGGAAAAATATAAAATATTAAAAGTATGAATACGCCCCCAAAGTGAAAATCATATAGATCTGGATGAATTGAATGATTATTTTTTGTAATGTGGCGGATTATTTAAATAATATTCTTTTTGTTGTATTTTCTCAAACTGATTACTATGTTTTACTATGGTTTGGATAATCTTAATCTGTTAAACTTCCGTCTTTTGAAATGATATAAAGTTTACAACGAATGTAGATGGGGTATATCCATCTCTTTTGCTGAATCAGCTCGCAACCTTGGTATAATTTTTGATACTACATTAAACTGGAATAAACACACTGATACACAAGTTGGTAAAATGTATGGCGGCTTAAAGGGTCTGTGGCGTCATGCATGCTATACCCCCAAACAAGAACTCGGTTGGTAAAAGATCTGTTGTTTCCAATCATATCTTATGGCTGTGTAGTTCTCGGCAATTTAAGTGGCAAATGTCGTGATAAAATAAATGTAGCATACAACTCCTATGCTAGATATACTTACGGCACCATCTGACGTAATCATGTGTTTAAGTTTTCCAGAGCTATCTTAGGTTGTACGCTAAACAATTATCTTAAATTTAAAACATGTCTCATAATATTTCGCATAGTTAAGCGCATGTGCCCCAATTACCTATATAGTAATGTAAAATTCCTCGCTCAAAACTGTTGCTCATACCGAAACAAAGATCTCATTTCCGTAGTTGTTCATTTTTCGTCTATGGTGTTAAGCTCTGGAATAATCTGCCCATTGAAATAAGATCTACCCTGATAGCTTCAAAGATTATCATTTCAACATTTTTCTAACATGTAATTATTATTTTATTTTTATTTTATTAGTATTATTTGCCTTATGTTATTCAATTTAGTTTAATATTAATTTCTAATTTTCTTCAATTCTCATTTCTGTAAAAATTTTCTATCATTTCATAATTCTAATTCTTTGTATGGACTTTTTCTCATATCTCTAGCTACTAATAGTATTATTTTACCTCATCTCAGTTGCTTTTCTTTTTATTTTATTTTTTTCTTAATTTAGCAAATTTCTATGTTCTTTTTATTACTTATTACTATTATGCTTTACTTTATTGTTAATTTTGAATTTTATTTTCATTTTTTATTTATATTATTATTCTTTTTTTTTTTTACCTCTTCAAAATCGATGTCAATTTTCCTGCATTGTTCTCAATTAACTCAATAAATATGAAATATACTTGGTGGAATTAAATGCAAAATTTACTTGAGTTAAAGTACATATATAACAAAGGCTCTTTGACGTCGAACATGTCGTATGTCGACATTGAATTTGCTTCTGGATTGAAAGAAGCTTCTTCGTAGCAAATGGGCTTCTTTTGAAAAATTCAACAATAGACTTTACTTTTGCGCGTATTCCGTCAATGGATTAAATTTCTTCTTGTGCAATTAAATTAAGAATATGAGCAAAGTATGGAATGTGTTGCATTGTCAGTTACAATGGTACACACCTTATCTGTAATTTCCCATTCAGCAGTAACGCATTTAAATTCGCTATATATATACTCTAACTGGGTACCTTACGCTACTACATTCAATTAATTCTAATATATGCGATAATAATACACCATCAGTTAGCGAGACTATTCTGGCTAACAATACTTTTTACCTTTTAAAATGTCTAAGAAATTAGGCTCATTGAAATCGTCCTACGATTTGGTAAAGTATAACCAAGATTTAGCATATATGTAATTAATTTATTGATATTCTGGGTCATCAACCAAAAAAAAATGGATGATACTCCTTAGCTATCATTTTGGACCTGCAATTTGGCAAAGATTTTTACAAAATATTCCGTCCTTTCCACACCATTCAAATTTGTAGCAACCAATTTAATTGCTCCTTCATTTTACGATACGTTTCGTTCAATCTCTATAGCCAATGACATAGATGAACTTTAATCCTGTTTTTTTTTCTTATCTCCAAAGTAGACGTTTTAGCTTTTTTAGGAAATTCTTGAAGCCCAGAATCCTGTATGCCAGCATGTTTCGCTTTTAAATGCCGCAACAAAATTTCGTGTAGAATTGACCCTGAAATATAATTTGTCTTCACATTGGTTTTGATACATTTTTGGCGCTTATTGTAAAGAAGTTCCAATCGCGCTTGTTCTCCTTAGGGTTTCCATATCTAGTTAAACGCATTTGCTAATATTCATTAATGAAATTAAGAATATAAACTAATAGATTTAAATTAAAAAAGAAACACAGCCAAAGAATGAGGCAACCATTGATCGTAGATAAATAAATATGTGAAATTTGTACATATATTTCCATTTTTGTGGTAGTTGTATTGCAAGGCAGCCAGTTTCTTCCATTTATTAAATGACTGCTTTGGGGCCAACCAGACCATATTTCACCAATTAAACGGTTACAAAGGAACAATTCTCATTTCTTAACACGCAGTGATAAATCAGTTGCGAATGGCTGCAAAACTGAAGAGCTAAGTGGACCTTTAGCTTTGAGTATTGCGCTGACATGAACCGATGATTAGGTAATTTTACCGTATTATATGATTATCCTCAACTGATTCAAATGACTCAAAAGACCCGACGATCTTTTATAACAGTCACTTATCCCAAATGACTCGTATCACCTGACGCCCCCAAAATGACGGATTTTTCCTATCATCTAAAGCTAAATAAAAGGTCTCAAAAATATCAAGAAAATTAACAGCGTGGTAACTTAACTTTGCTACTCACATCCTTTTTTATCGACATTATGAAAATATCAAATTATTTTTGATATCTACTCCATTTACTACTAATAAACCTTCAAGTTGAAGATGACCCGGAACTCTAATAATTGTGTTAACTCCATTCAGTATGCTACTTTAAAACATCTGCTCTTCACCCTTAATTTCAGCACTTGTTTTTAATTTTTATATTTTATTAAACACACGCCTGTGCTATTTTGCAGATTTACGGTTTATTTTTGAATTTGAATAAATTGCACGTATATTTCTTACTCTCTATGCTCTTTGCTAGATATTTTCACTAAACTAGATTTTAGATAGTATACAGTGTTAAAAGAAACTGTAATATTAGGCTAAGAATATGTCTGTATGCAAATATAAGTTTTTTCGTATTGCACCTCATATCTTTTTCTACAGGCATGTTCGTGCTTCTTTGGGAAGTTTACAGAATTTCTCGGCGCTTTACTTTGTTTACCGTAGATATGATGTATGTATGTAGTAAAAATGTTACATATACGCTGGATTGGATGCCTAACCTGGTCCCCACCCTATAATAGAACGCGAAAACGAAAGGAATTTCTAATCTAGCTAGATGCATTTTGAAATAGAAATTTCTGTATAAAATATTGTCTCGAACGGTATAATTCGTTTCTCAATAATAGGCTACCCATGGACTGTTTTACCATTTTTTCCACCTGTTGGAGGCAGCGGTTTGGTTTTTAAGTGGAACTTCACAATCGGAAATAATAAATTCAATTAGTTTTTCCTTTCCTTTTGCGACTACCGCGTTGAAAATCGTCTTTTAAGGTAAAAAACAAAACTCTGGATATATGAAGGCTCCTTTCACCGCCTTTCATATATCTATGTGTAATGATCTCTAATGATCGTAACAAACAATATAATTTATGCAAAGTATGCTTGGTCCACATTATGGCACCAAAAACCAATGAATCTGTAAAATTTATAGCGTTCGTATCTGACACCATGTCCGTCATTGCACAAGCAAAATAAATTATAAATAAACAAAGGTCAACATAAATGAAATCACTTTACTTGAGGAACCCACTTAATGACTGTGACTCAATCTCAAACCAAACCAAGAGAAAAGATTCCCATGATCGTGTGCTTGAAGAAAGTAAAAGTGTCATGTGACGAACATGCATCATGTGCAATAAAATTGTCTAATAATAAGATTAGACAGCACTTTTGCAAACGAAAATTTTTGCATAAAATGAGGAATCAATGATGGAATAAAGCAGTTCTCTTCAGTTACGATTAAGACTGCTGGCTGACAGTTTTCTTTCGTACATTTATGCATCGAAACTTCTTTACTTTAGGCAACAATATACTGTCTTCAAAAAAGATCATTGAAGTGTAACTCTATTTTGCTGGTAATTTGGGAATAAGTGTTACGTGTTAAAAGTTGTCTTGTTAACATAAATCAGACGAGAGCTGGTTATCAAACACTAAACTGAGTACATCCGTAAGTTAACACCAGCTATCTAATCTGGTAGTGGAGTAAATCCCAGTCCGCTGCATGTGAACAATTCATTCTTTACGCACTAACACTGATTCCAGTTCAGTTCACTGCGAACTAAGTATGTATGCATATGAAATTTAGGGTTTTCAAACTAAACATGACTGGCAAAGTGATAAATTCAATACCCCTATTCTAATTTTTGAAATAATTTATTTATTTGCAGTTTTATAATTTGCGCAGTAGGTATTGAATAAAATAATAAAAATTACAGCACTAATAGGGCTCTATCCAACACAAAATTAGTGCTACTTTCGTATGCATTAGACCGACTAATTTTCCGATACACTGTACGGCTTTATAACATTGTTTTCTTTATTAACAGATATCAGAATACGATGAGCCAGCTATGGAAATTATTGTTATGAATTTAGAAAACCTAAAAAACCCTAAGGACATTGTCGAAATGGATATGACATTTTCACTTTCATTATTACTGAAAAATGCTCGCTTAGATCGATTTTATACTTATAAAGGTTTGTTACCGATTTTTAATTTCCAAATATGTATTATTAAATGTAATTGTAAAATTAAAAATAAATATAAGTAAATAAGTTTGTTTCCAGGTTCACTTACATTACCACCATATTCAGAAATTGTTACATGGGTCGTTTTCCCAGATCCGCTCTTAATCTCTTCATCCCAAGTGAGTGGTCATAAATGGGGGGAAAAAAAACATCATTTCGTTTTCATTTCTTTTGTTTTGTTTTAGGTTGACAAATTCCGGCAGCTGAGTATTGATTCAAGCTATGACTCAAATAATATTTACCGCGATGTACAAGATCTTGGAAATCGTCGAATATTTCTCCGAGAAGGAAACATAAGAAGTCTTCGCATAGATGATCTGGACAACGTTCACTACTCCAAATGGCATTGGTATGAACAGTAATGTACTTTCTATCCATTGGCGCGTGTCTGAATTATTTTTTTATCTTATTCTTGTACTGTCTATTAGTTTTAATTTGCCTAATAAATTTGTAGCATGTGTAAGATTAATTGAACGTTTGTTTGAAACAATTTCATTTATTCTTTTTTTTATCTATTTAATACAAGCGTTTAATTTGCCCGTGATGAAGCTATAATTGGTCTAAGATGATATCCTAAATGCGGCCACTCCTCTGCTTTGAAAATATGTAACTTTAGGTCGTTAAAATGCTGCCCCTTCTTTTAGAGCGATTCGTCGAACAGACAGAATGAATGTAACTAATTTCGTAGGTTTTTACATTTAACTATATAGCATGCATTGGTTAACGTCTACTAAGGAAATATTAAAAAGAACAAACTAACTCAGTATAAATCAAATAATTATTATGGTAAAAAGCTGAAGAACAAATAATTTAAAACTAACCTGAAAATTACCACTACCCGCTGAATTTCACATGAACAACACAAGACTAAGAAATAAAATAAGAAAAGAAGCAGAAAAAACAGACTTCCAACTGAGATCAAAAATTTACCCAGCCTACACATCTTCATAAGGAAAGTAAGGAATCACATATGTAATTACTCCGTATAAAGTAAAGTAGGTAATTTGTATAAATTTTATTAACTTTGTTATCTACCTAATGTTTGTGATGAAATTAGTGATATCGGAACTTAATCGGTTAAACTGAATACACTATTATAGCTATACAATTCGTGTTATCTGATCAAGTTAAGATTATGTATTTTTGTTATTATACTATAATGAACACTATATCCTGCACTTAGTCAACCTCTCAACCTCTTTCTAATGCCAGTTTCAATTGTCTGAAAGAGGGGATACAGAAAATAAAATGTAATGTAATATCCCAATATACATGTAATGTATCGAGCAAGTATATTAGATTTCGAAAAAGCCGCGGATTTTAAGTGGCCAGTTCATGTTCCTTAGTGTTTTTCAGCAGTTTTGCCTTTTATGATGGGGGCCAGATGCTGTAGCACAAAGAATTGATGAATTCGGAGGAATAGAGTTATTTAAGACATTTAACTCTCCACTAACAATTCTGCAACTCTAGGAATTCGGAATAAGAATTCTCTACTCCATTTGATAATATTTCCCGATATTTTTCTAGTGGAAAAGTACTTAGAAGAAGGACTAGAATAAAAGTGTAAGCAGGACACTCCAAGGAATCCATTGGCATATACTTCATCCTATTGATTTGTCGTACACCCTGTCTATAATTATCTTTAGCTCTTTGAGCACCATGGGCGCATATAAGCGCTCAGATAAATAAGCTCATTTTGGCCTATGGGCGCATATATGCGCTCAGAAGCTCATCATGACTTATATTGACACGTGTATACGCAGTTGAAGTTGAACGTTTGTTGATATAAGAAATGTATTTTGGTTTGTAATTTACAGCTCTAGTCTACTATTGCGGCATATCTTAGCTATATTGTGAAAAAGAATTTTGAGATCTATGCAATATTTACAGTATCGATTTTAGTGTGTCAAGATAATTTGAGATTACCCAAAAAGGGCTTAATTTGATCGTGTTCCACCACAGAAGAGATGCTATAAAGTATTTAAATATTGAGGCATGTTTTTAGAATGAAATCGCATTTACATTTTATCCCTTACTCACATATTTAATTAATTTGTAAATTCGATAATTAATTTCGGAGATAATTTAAAAAGTAACGAACCACGCATTTTTAAAGTGGAAAAGGGCCTTTTTTTTAGTGATAACATGGATTTTTGCGAAGAGCCATTACGTCCGGGAAATTTTCCACCGTAACAAAAAACATTCACAACAGTCAACAGACCACTAAGGCTTACGAAAGAAAGAACGGGCAATATATATGCAAAATAATAATAATAATTTATTAGCTTAACAAAAGCCACTTTTACAACAATAGTTTACATTTTCTCTCTTACGTAAGATATAATATTCTTTTTGAAATTTCTAAAATTTATTTCATACTTTAGTCTATCCGGCAGCTCATTAAACATACGTAATCCTCTAAACATTATGCTGTTCTGAGTTCCTGAACTCCGAAAAGATGGTAGTCTGAAGTCATTCGCAGATCTCAGTTCATACGGCTGACTATCACGCACGTAATTTATTTGTCCAGTTAAATACTCTGGTAGCATGTTGTGTCTTATTTTGAATATGAATACAAAAACGTTCGCAGCTATTCTTTGCCTTACACTTAGCCATTTCAGTGCCTCCAACATGAATGTAATAGCTGTATATCTGCTACATCTGAGAATAATTCGCATTGCTTTATTCTGTAAGGTCTGCAGTTTTTGCAATGAAGGAAGGGGTATAAATCCAAGTGCCAAAAAAACATTTCTTACCGGTAAAAACGTCCGCATGACGTTTATACCACCACTGGCTTACACCCTCCTCCCCTTTAATTCGGTATCCCACGCGCCTCATTTTGGACAAGCCCTATGAGGTGGTATTAACGCATCACCACTGAACTCTCCACCCAAAATTGTTTTTCACCTATCTTATCGTTCTCCAAAATATCATATATACAACCAAAAACCCGAATTGCTCTACCCCCCCCCCCCCCCTCCTCCTCCACGGAAAGTTATGTACCCGTGTAACCCCATCCATTTTTGATTATATTAGACTCTTACATTCCATAAGAAATCCACGAAAAATTGGTCTTCCATTCCATAGCGACATGTTACTTCTACTTTTGCTCCAGTCATACAAAGCGTATCTGCATTAGTCTATTCCGTACCGAAAGAGCTGACGAGAAATCTCAGTACCGAAAGAGCTGACGAGAAATCTCAGTACCGAAAGAGCTGACGAGAAATCTCAATGTTTAAAAAAAAATTTATATGTATACTCAAAATTTGTGCGGATTGATCACCCTCATCAAGACTGCTAGAGAGTTTTGAAAACGCCATATAAGCTAGAGATCTAGGTAATAGGTAGATAGGTTTCTATAAAAGTTGGATCACTTATGTAAATCGAAAGTATCGTAACTATCCAGCGTTTTAACTTAGAAACGAATGACGGAAAAAATAAAAATCACACAATAACCATTATCAATGACTGATTAAATTAAAAATCATTAATAATAGTTAGTCTTTGACTTTTTATATAAAATTCATAAATATCCATTATGCTTCAAAATAACGATCGAAAAGAAATCATGACAGGATTCAAAAAATTTAGGAAGAAGTGTCAACCGTTTTCATACATGTCATTGGTGGCCGCAAATATCATGTAGTTTGTCTTCTCAAGATTATAACTGTTATTCTCGGTTCGTTTTAATTCTCGGAGCTCAATATATTTTAGTTGCCTCATCCAGTACAAATTGGCGATACATTGTCCTCTTTTCACCTCAATAGAATGTGCTGCATTAATGCATGGAAATAAGATAAATTGTTATTTATTTCCTAAATTACCTGTGTAGATACTGGATAAAACCGCGAAACGCAATATCAATAGAAATAGTTTTACTTATGACTTCGAAACTAAAAAGTCATGTGCCGATTTTAAGTATCGAATATTCACTTCCGTAGCAGTTGAAAAATTTCACGCACTTTTTGTCTTACTTTCGGAAGTTTATTCACCATAAACTCATTTTGTGGGAAATCAAAATGAACTATAATGCAACCAAGATACGACAGAATTGTGGAGAAATACAAAAATATGACAAACTATCAGGATCAGCATGAACGTTTGAGATTTATATTCAAATAAAGCATTTAATTTCTGATGTAAACAATAAATATGTATACTGAAAAATTTAAGTACATACTTACAATTAGTTATAAAAAATCAAGCCACATCTGTAAAATATGTTAATGTACTCAATGCACTCATAAAATATCGAAAAAAAAACCTAAAAATAATCAGATAAATATTTCTTAAATGAGATATACACTACATAAGAGCCGTACTGACCAAGCCATTTAATTATTAAATGACTTGGTGAATACAGTCTTAAGAGAGCTGTGACCGACGATGATTCGAGTAAGTTAAATGATTTTTTAATAGAATTTTCAGTCTTGTTCTTCCTTAGCAGACATAAATATTTTTTGGCATGTAAATGTTACGCTTCCTGTAAAACACAAAAGATACATATAAAGCTACCTTTCACATCTATTCATTTTGTTGCATTATATAGTTAGTATCTTACCGATTATTCTCTGTAACCATTGAGGCTTTTTCTCCCATACAACACCCGCATAATAAAAAGGCACACCGATTACTGTAATAAGTACACCCATTCCCACTTCGAACGGAGCTTCATAGCAAGGTACGATAATGAGAAATGCGCAAACTATAACGAAAACGATAGGAATCCATAGTGGAACCTGCAAAATTAGAAATCACTAAGAACTGCATAGCTAAAAATATTTCGTCACCAGAATTTACCTTAATGGGTCGTTCCATATTTGGATATTTATACCTAAAGTAGAGTACTCCGCCTACAGAGAGCATTATAAAGAATGACTCAACAATGCTGCTGTAAGTGATAAGTACGTAAACATCACTAATAAGTAACATTATTATTGACAGAATGCACTGAAATTGTAAAAAATGAGCACTGCAAATTCGGCATAAATATATTTTCCTTACCAAAAATATCAATGAAGGTGTAGGAGTAAATTTTCTTACGTTAATATGTGAAAGAAGTGCTGGCATATGTCCATTTCTAGCCCCAACAAAGCACATTCGAGATGAAGTCATTATATGAACGCTTAATCCTCCAAATGCTGAAATCGCTACCATAACGGGAATTATTAGCGACCACATCCCAAGTACTTTGTCTCCGAATGTCTGAAAATGTAGAAATAAGATAATTTTGGAGTAGTTTCAAAAATGCATCACAGGATTGGTGCGAAATTTAATTTTATTCGACATTTCGGGATTTCTTCTCTCTCCTTAAATCTACCGTGGGACGTAAGCACAAGGAGATATTCTTGTTTCTTGACAGATGCTGTTAACGGAGATAAACAGTGAAATATCACTGCGATATCGTAGTTGCTCCATTTTATAGTGAGTGATCTGCACAAGCTATCTGCATTCCTGTATAGGAACTTTGTGGGAAGTGGAGCTGTTCATCGGTGTCTTTTCCTCCATTACAATCAATTCAACTGTAATATAATATAAGTTTGGCTTTCCGATAGCAAGGAGCATCCAAGGTACAAATACTACTATACCCTGCAAATTATGCGTTAAGATTCAGAGTTGATACTTCCAATGGATTGACATTATTACATATCCAAATTTACTTTTGGGCTATGTTGATGAACCTTTTAGTGTTTATAATTTTCCTGAGACGTAATGTCCTTATTCGCCCGCCGGGGAAAAGTTCTTACAAATTTTTTGCCGGACAAAATTTTGTGTAAGCCTTTGGTTTGGTTTTGAAATTGACCCTTTCTGAGTTTTATCTTTACGATTCGACTAAATTCCCTCTAGTTAATTCTTTTACACTTCCTAATATCGTGCCCAATTAGACTTTCAATGCAGAGTTCGCAGTTTAAGTCCTAAAGGCTTTATTGACTTTTACATGTGCTTTTTAAATTTATGTTTTAATTTTTTGTGCTTGGAAAGATGAAAGCAAGGAAGCTACTCCTATCGCACAATGAATTATTCGGTGAGTTTAAAATGACTATTATGACCGATGATTATTCTTCCGATAGTGAGCAAATCTGTTCACATATTCCTGGCAGCAGTTATTACTGGAAACATTGAAATGAGTTCAATAGAGGCGACAGAAAGAGAGAGAGAGCTTATGCTTTCACATTACTTAAACGGACCTAAAGAAAATATTCAAATGCTTATTGCGCGATTCATTATCTTATGACTTAATTAAAATAATAAAAAAAAGTTTAAATTACCACTGCTATAGCTTCAGATGCAATCATTTGCTGTGGAGTAAGTACAGCCAAATAGGCGACGTTAGCAAGAACATAAATTCCAGTAACAAGAGGCAAAGAAATATAAATTGCTCTCGGTAGATTTTTATAAGGATCCTTCAACTCTTCAGTCATAAAATTCAGATAATTCCAGCCCGCATATGAAAAAATCCCCGAATAAAATGCCACTGAAAGCTTCCCGGGATCAGTTTCTGTGCCCTCAAATGGATCTCGGAAATTTTCCACGTTCCCTAAAAGAAAACAAAATTCAATTACAACAATCAGTGTCAATTATAGTGCTGTACCCATGCTCATATAAACGACACCAATTATAATAATCATAACAAGCGCAGCAACTTTTGTAAACATAATAACATTTTGCATTTTTGTTGTCGCCTTCACATTGTAACAATTCAGAAAGGTCAGGAAACCTGTATGAACAAGAAAACAGATGTCAATCGTGGAAATTAAATTATCGTTAAGCAATTTATACATATTGTGACCGCAGCAATTAATTGAAGAGCAGCCGTCGGTATTTTGCATTCATCTGGAAAGAATGGTTGTAGTACATAGCTAGCGAACGTAAGGCCCATGATTGCGTTAGTTGTTGGCCTAGAATTGGCAATTAAGAAAGTCGCAATCAATTATCATGTGATGATGAAAAAAAATAAAAAAATAAAACTTACACAAATATCATCATAGCATCCCATAAGTATAGAAAGGCTGGAAGAGCTCCAAAGGCTTCGAATATGTAAGCATAATCTCCACCAGACTTTGGAATACATGTTCCCAGTTCCGCATAGCACAAAGCACCAATCATAGACAATAGTCCACATAAAACCCATATTAAAATCGATGTACCTACAGCTTCCACCTCTCTGATCACTCCCTTTGGTGATATGAAGATTCCAGATCCGAAAATAATTCCCAAAATTATAGCTACACCTTCCAGAAGCCCCAATTGCTTCTTCATTTTCACTCTTTCGTCATTATCCTCGCCTGCTGAGGGAAGTATTTTTGACGGAGGTGCCTCACTGCTTGGAGTAATTAACGCCATTTCACTAGGAGATGGTAAGTCTTGTGTTGTTGCCATTATTTATAACAAAATAAATTAGTACTATTAGGAAAAATGCTTTTAAATACGATTTCGAACAGCACCCGGTAGCAAAACAACTTACATGCACCATCAAAAATCTGAGACTGAGATCAACTTGAATTATATTCAAAAATGTTGGTTGATTCTTTATAGAATCTTAAATGCTGTACAATTCCATTTGTTAATTAATCCAATTGAGTCTCTGGGTGCTTTAATAGTTGAGCATTAGACTTTCGTAAGTCATGGTCAAATTGTATCCTTTCGTCAATTAAACTTCAATATAAAAAAAAACCTAAATTTTTTCGCGATTTTCTAACTGTAGCTATAATATTGATATCAATTTACACTTAAGTTTATTTATAAAGAAATATTAAAAGTTAAATAAGATGAAAACAAACAACGCGCATTTCTACCTTCTTCACATTTATTTAGGTTAACAATTTACCATGATGACATAACCGCAAATTATCTGCAAATCAGCAAAACTTCACTTCGCAAAATTATTAAGATGGGGGATGCAAAATGTGATATTTAGCTAGGGTCTACACGCTGCAGTATGCTTCACTTGTCGTCGTTGATCAGCATTCGGAAGGAGGAATAATTTTGAGCTGCACGAGTAGGATAATACTACTGCAAACAAATATAGTTTCAGCAATTTTGAAAATGTGAAATTTCTGTTCGGACGATTGTGCAACTCTTTCCCTACGATTTGAGGTGGTTATATAATAATTAAATTCTCATTACGGGCTGTGAATTTCTGATACAGTTAGAGCCGACGCACACGTAGCAATCAAGCAGCACGCGCAAGTGCTGAGCTTGTCCCATCACAATAATTTTGCTACTCTGCAAGCGTGGCAGCCATTTGGCCAGCACGAACTTAAGCACGGATTTCCAATTTGTCTTCCATCGTGATGGGACGTGCTATTTAATCCGCTCGCTTCGGCTTTTGGACTAGAGCATAGTTTCTTTCCTTGAGACTCTTTTTTCCTTTCTTTCCTTGAGACTCTTTTTTCCCTAGTGATGCCTTTCCATGCAGTCGCTCGGATACATTTTAGTTATCTCTTTCGCCATATGGCAGAGTTGGAGCTACCAACACAAAATATTGCTTACTGAACGTTTACTTATGCCATTTGAAAGAATAAGGTAAAGATAGTGTTTACCATGCGCCGTCTCTCTTGCCCATACGCAGGATTCAGTTTAGAATAACTTTTGAAAATTAAAGTCGGAATTAGTTTAATTTCTTAAAGGAGTGCTTATAAGCGACTAAAATATCACTTGGACAAAAGAAAATATTTTTTTTAAATTTAATTCGATTTACGGGTGTAAAATTTCATCTGATTGGTTGAGTTTTACTTATTTTTATGTAGTAAACGTTTTAAAGGGTGCTCTAACGGTGATATACAGAAACACAATATTTTCTGTGCCACATGAAATAGCAAATCGCTCAGTCCACTGTTATAAGTCAGGTCAGTGATGTTGACGAATAGTTGTACTTTTCGTCTTGTGGAAGAAGAAGAAAAAGAAGAACTTAGGAATGAATTACAATTACGACTGATCTGTCGACTGCGACTTGATTTTAAGCCGAAGTCGACGCTGAGGTGAAATTTGTAATTAAATTAAAGCTTCAACTGCTTGAACAAACCAGGTCCGACTCCTGTGATTGAACTGAAGTTGGTCGCAGCCAACACCAACTTTTCTCTTTGAGCAAAGTTTAGTTTCAGTCGCAGTCACAGTCGAAGTGGAAGTTGCAATTGTACCTTGCAACATGCATTTACCATTTGGGCAAAGTCGCAGTCGACAGATCAGTCGTAATTGTAATTCACGCTTAAACACGTATATTCTATTGAACTGTCAAAGTGATGCGATGCCTGCCGCGTTCATTGGGTTTTCACCTTAATGCCTCATTTTCATCGTTAAGGCCTGAAACACAATTGGAGCTTTTCAGCCAGCTTTCTGCTAAAGCTGACTGAAAAAGCCGAATTGAACACAACTAGTGTTTTTGACATTTGCAACTTTAACTTGTTTATGTTGAGAATGTTTATTAAGGAACGACAGTTAATGCTTCCGATTTTCCAAAATTACGATAAATGCATACTTTTTTGGGTAGTTTTGAGATGTATCCTTGAGAACTTAAAAAAAAACACTCGAAACTGTATTAATGAACAAGTTTGAAAACACTTCTTTAGAGCCTTCGCACAAGAGAAGTTTTTAGGGAGGAAGGAATATCCTCCACTTGTGCTAAGACGTGCCAGCGCAATAATGTTGCTCCGCCTAGTTTCTTATAAGATTACCGAAATTTAATTGTGTGCGTGTTCAATTAAGTCATAGTTTTTGATATAAACAATAACTGTATCATGAATTCATAACATGTAATGATTATTAAATTATTATATTATCACCTCAAATCTCCCGATCGAAACTTGGTAGCACGGTACCCGTCAATACTTCTCACCCGTACAAACTGCCTAAAAACTTCGGCGTGTGGGCTATGGCTTATGCGAGGTTATGTAAACTTTTAATACTAATTTTTTAGGTCAATACCACATCAGATACCGGATTAAAATACGACTAGTTTTTCGGAATATGGCTTATTTAGATCACTGCATATTAGTTCTACGTAAGTCGACTTACTTAAAACTAGTCCTAAACATAGCACGGTCAAAACAGGCTCAGGAATGGGGGATCAATCGTAATGATCCGTTCGATTTTTGATCCAAGACCGAAAGAAGTAGTTTGAATATGTAGCGTAGGCAAACCCACTGAGAATTGTTATACTCAACTCCATACTTTCTATTCTCTTGCAGGTCAGACATTCCTCTAAAACGTTCAAAATGTAGTGCGTCCGATATACATATATGTACATAAACATTTAATAAAACAAACGAAAGAAAAAAATAAATAAAACGAGTTTATATTATTTTATATATTACTTGATTAACCCTTATGTTACCATGAAAGTTTTAACCTTCTATCACCCGAGTAAAGTACCCGGTACCCTCATATAATTTGCACGTAAATTATTGGATGGGCAAGAAAATGTGATTTTCAAACTCATCGCTTATGACCCCTATTACACTATAATATCCATAATCCCCGACCGAAAGATATATCGTAGGGCTCCGGGAAATAACGCCCAAAAGCAATAAGTGAAATAAGAGCCAAAAGTTCCATATAAATTTCAACGTGTTAAATGTGAAATAATGTCCAAAATTTTTGGGTGTTATTTTACACTTTTGGGTTTTATTTCACTTATCGGTTTTGGGCGTTATTTCATTATGCTGTAAAGTCCAAAATTCGTAAATGAAATAAATCCCAAGAAACAAAATTGATCGCAATGAAATAATGCCCAGAAATAATTTCAGAAAATGAAGGAAATATTTCCCAACGATGTGTGTAAAGTAAGAAGCGAGCCTTGGAGCGTCGCTTTCTCGCGTTGGGGTGGCACGTTTTCGAATTGATATTTGATTTAAAGTAAGAATACGTCACGCGGCCCGGGCGGGGAGGGTGCAGGGCGCCCGCGTATTGATATTTGATTTATAGTAATCACGCGTCGCGTGGGGTGGGGCGTCGGCAAGGGGTGTCATCGCCGACTTCATCACAGCCCACATCTCACAGCAGCAGTACTACTAATTTACTTTACTGTATGTGGCACTTTCTCCATTTCATGGCTTGTAATATATAGAAAGTTGTGGTATAACTGATAAAATTCAAAGGACATATTCTTATTACATGTAATTAATTGGCTGTGAGAACTTATTTCTTTAAAAAATAACATAGTTAGCAACAAATACACCGCTGTAAAAACATCGCTACAAAATTAAGCAAAACTATGAATTCATTCATTTTGGCAGTACTAATCACATGACAGCACGTGAGCAACTTGAAATTTTTGGTCTACTGGAGCAATTTTCACTGGGAGCTCAGCTGACTGGTAATAGTTTTCTTAAATAATTATTCGATTTCTGCTTTAAAATCGTATTTACGAATTGGTTAAGTTTGTAGAAATCAGGTTGAAGTTCGTTGTTCAATAGTCCTAAGTGAAAATTGGAAAAAATGTCTCTACTTTCTGAAAAACAAGCTCACAGGGAGCATGTACTCGCAGTGTCGAGAAATTTCATTGCCCAGCCAAGATTAAGTAAGTAAAAATTTTTAATTTATTTGCTCGCGTAATTATGTAATTGAGGATAAATTGGAAGGCATCATATTCTAAAGAATCAGCAGATTTACCATACTTTATCTTTGATGAATCTTCAGCCATTTTGACAGATCGATATTGATTAAATGTCAATAGGAGAAGGAGCAACTCCTTGTTTAATAAAATTGATTTCCTAAATTTCTTAGCGATGTTGATAATGTTTTCTTTAGTAATAAAATATTTTACAATATTTTACAATTTACAAAAATTAACATGAATACGCCCAACATTTAAGAAATCTTGGTCATGTGACATTGCACTCGAGCTTTCTTTCCCAGATTTTGATGACAGCAATAAATTTTCTTTTAATTTTCATTGCAGCCTACAAAACGGTGTCTGGTGTAAATGGTCCACTGGTTATCCTTGATGAAGTGAAATTTCCAAAATTTGCAGAAATTGTTCAGTTGCGTTTAAATGATGGAACTTACAGATCAGGTCAAGTACTTGAAGTTAGCGGATCTAAAGCTGTCGTTCAGGTTTTCGAAGGTACGTCTGGAATCGATGCTAAAAATACTCTCTGTGAGTTTACCGGTGATATCTTGCGAACGCCTGTTTCCGAAGATATGTTAGGACGTGTATTCAACGGATCAGGAAAACCAATCGATAAGGGACCTCCAATTCTTGCTGAAGATTTTCTCGATATCCAAGGTCAACCAATTAATCCTTGGTCCCGAATTTATCCTGAAGAAATGATTCAAACTGGCATTTCGGCCATTGACGTAATGAATTCCATAGCCCGTGGCCAGAAAATACCAATTTTTTCAGCTGCTGGTCTACCGCATAATGAAATTGCCGCACAAATTTGTCGACAAGCTGGTCTTGTCAAGGTTCCTGGGAAATCTGTATTAGATGACCATGAAGACAACTTTGCTATAGTTTTTGCTGCTATGGGTGTCAATATGGAAACTGCACGATTCTTTAAGCAAGATTTCGAAGAAAACGGCTCTATGGAAAATGTCTGCCTGTTCTTAAATTTGGCAAATGATCCCACTATTGAACGTATCATTACACCGCGATTAGCATTGACTGCAGCTGAATTTTTGGCTTATCAATGTGAAAAGCATGTATTGGTTATTCTCACCGACATGTCATCTTATGCTGAAGCTTTGCGAGAAGTATCTGCAGCTCGTGAAGAAGTACCTGGACGTCGTGGTTTCCCTGGTTACATGTACACCGATTTGGCTACCATTTATGAACGAGCTGGTCGTGTTGAAGGACGCAATGGATCTATAACACAAATTCCAATCCTTACAATGCCTAACGATGATATAACTCATCCAATTCCAGATTTAACTGGGTATATTACCGAAGGACAGATTTACGTTGATCGTCAATTGCATAACAGGCAGATTTATCCACCAGTTAATGTGCTTCCATCTTTGTCACGTTTAATGAAGTCTGCTATTGGCGAAGGTATGACAAGAAAGGATCATTCTGATGTTTCTAATCAGCTGTATGCATGTTATGCCATCGGCAAGGATGTTCAAGCTATGAAAGCCGTCGTCGGTGAGGAAGCGTTAACTCCAGATGATCTTCTTTATCTAGAATTCTTGACTAAGTTCGAGAAGAACTTCATTTCTCAAGTAAATAATTCTCAAAATTGTTTTAAGATTCTTGCACTAACGATTTCTTTTCTATTCAGGGAAACTATGAGAACCGCACAGTATTCGAATCGCTTGACATTGGCTGGCAACTACTTCGTATTTTCCCCAAGGAAATGCTTAAAAGAATTCCAGCTTCTATTTTGGCCGAGTTTTACCCAAGAGATTCCCGCCACTAGAGTTCTTAGGTTATTATCGTTGTTGTGTTATTAATTGTTAGCATTTATCAGACATTTGATGTGTTTCAATTTCTAAATCGTATCTTTGCAGCATGAGTATCAGCATAGGACAATATTCGCGTCTAAATAAACAATAAGCTTAGAGTTAAGATAAAGTTTCGTTTTTCAACTTGGATAGCCTTAAAATCGACTTCAAGTGCTACTGTTATTGATAGTTAAAAAAAAAAAAAAAACCGGGCGTGTATTGTTCACTTTTCAAGGTTCCAAATTTATTCTTCTTTTATTTTAGTTCTGATGTCTTTCATTAGATCATAGTTAAAAAAATCATCTTCAAGCATTCCATTCGCTCAAAAATTGTAAAATTTTCATCATGAAATTGGTGAAAAATGTCGCGTTTTACATACATATGTACACGTGGTAAAGTTCAAGCCAATTGTTTTCGAACAGTGAAAATCTAATTATGAATTGGAAACAACAGTCAACTTGTAAATGTGTATTATAATCCTTGAGAATAAAATGACTTAAGTGTAAATAATAAATTTCCTATTGCATTGAATATTTTAAAATAATAGGGGCTATTCCGTGATTTTGCTAATTCGTTCGAAATCTAACAGAGATGATCACTGTAGGCAAAAGAAAAGATGGGTTTTAACCATGATACAAAGTATGGCCGATTCGAGGTGACAATATCATTTCCTGTGAATTTGTTTTGAGTTTTTCGTATTTTATTGACTGAAATACGTTTTGAATATATTAAAATATTTAACAAAACATTAATTTCTTCGTTTAAATCACTTCGGGAAAAGCAATTATGTGCTAGTGGGAAAGCAAAGAAATTTCCAAATATAAATTTTTTTCAGTTTGATAAGGACGATTGAAATTGAGTGAGACGAAAAAATTTGTAACAATAGTCGCCAAATGAGGCAAGCAACCCATGGACAGATAATTTAACCATACCTTGTTAATCTTTGTAACGGGTTTTAGCGAAATTAACATCGAGTTTTACATATTTACATAATCTCCGATGTTTTCGGCACGGAGGTAAATACTTCTTGGGATCATAGAGTAAAAAAAAAAACATTGAGAACAAAAATGTGCTGCTCTTAGTGCAGTAAGGACAATGTGAAAAGCGACACTTAAAATTTGTTTCTCCATTGTGTGGACCCAGATTGTTTTTTTCTTTTACAAGTGTAGATGCCGGCGATTTTGACAGGAAACTGGGATGGTAGTGTATTTACTGATCTATTTCAGCAAGGCGCTACTGAATGGCTTACTTGATTTGCTGGAAAGGCTTAACAGAGGACAGTTGTCAGAAAGACGAGTTCCCATTTTATTTTATTGTAGAATGAAGGGTTTTCTTTAGAGTAGAATCCCATATGATCTGATCAAAATTGTGTTCTAACGGAATCTAACGGATTATTTAACAATACCTTATCCATTGCCATCAGTTCTCATTCACTGCGACCTGAAAGATCTATTGTGAGTCCCCGTTCAAATTATTTCCTGTCTAGATTAAGACTGTTAATAAAGACTTGAACCATTTGGATATTGAGATTCCACCCGTAGTTCGGTGGAGGAATATCATGTTCGAGGTGGAGTAATCTTCGCCTGGTTAATGCTTCACAGTTGAGTTTTGCCATGAAATAAATTCATAACGAATTTAGTCAATATAAAATTGACTCAGCTTGCTGCCAAATCCGCAGCTCGAGAATTGAGTGGAAAAAAAAAATTGCAATCGAAAAATCTTAAAAGAAATTTCTATGCAAAAGCCTGTGTTTCGTTTTTGACACACAGCGAGTATAAGTACCATAGTTCGGATACCATTATATTCGGAGTACCATGCTAGGCGACATCGCATTATAGTTTCATTTGACAGCTTTTAAAACTTCGTAGGTTTTGATTTTCAAGAAAACGTCGGAAATATTTTTAGTGTCAACTTGGCGCATGTCATAAACTAGTGAATATCTCCGAAAAGGCCTACTTGAACAAAAAGTGATAAGCTAGAAAAATTTATCATTACTTGTAAGCGGCGCTGAAATCATTAAAAAGCTCCGTACACCATGGAAAAAACCAAGTATTTATGCTATCCACTGTTCGTTTTTTAACCGTAAGTACACCATACCATTGACCCTCACTGGAAGGATGGTTTGGTGTAACGCCATTGTTGTCGGCCTTCCAAAATCACGTCAAAAGGTCTTACAAAATTCACCTTGAGTGATATAAGATATTGTCATTTATTCGAGGCATATCTGTTTTAAGATACTGGAGATCAGTTTTTTTCACCTGTAAATGCAGGTGGAAGGTTTAATAAGACTTCCATAGCTGCTGTAGGACAGGTATTCATGGCACCAGGTATTCCAAAATAAGCTAGTCATTGGGTTTTTTGAAGAAGAGTCCTTGTTTTCTTTTGAATTTTGGCGACCATGGGTCTGACAATCGTGGTGCGGTGTACATCCAATAGATCATTCTTGGCTTCAGATCCCATATTCTGCCAATAAAGGGACGACACGTCTTTCCGTCACTCTGGACAGATGTGGATTCCAGGTAAGGTTTTTATCGAGAATGACCCCTAGAAATTTGATTTAATCAGATGTGATAACAAATTATTTTCTTAGACCACAGACTGGAATAGATAATTTTATCTTAACTACGAAAAAAATTGGAATTTGTGTGGTAAATCTACGAAAGGGTTACCTCATTTAGTTCGTTTTTATGATTCCACTTGATTTCAATGTAATTATTGCATGCAGAATTTCATATTGTACGTGAATGTTTAATCCATTTTATCTAGAGTATTATGATTATAATATGGGTAGGGGTAGGGGCTGCAGATTCGATTTCTAACTACAACGACCTAAAAGATCTTTTGTGATATGTTCCTGACGTGTTACGTCCAATCCACGTTCGCTTGTTTTTAGGAAGGTTATTAGGGTATAGGGGATAGGGTATAATAAAAAGGAATGCCGATCCTCTATTAGCAATTATTACCCCATAACTATAAACTATAAATACATTCCGTTTAAGTGGCTTGCAAAGTATCTTTGTGTGAAAATGAGTGAAAGGAAATATATGAGTTGGTGCACAAAACGAAAATTGAGACAAGAAAAATGTGAAAAAGCACGTGCGTTACCGAAGATCAGTAGTTTCTTTAAAAAAGCCCTAGAAGTACGTCTACTCATTGGCGTAACTAGGTAGGGGCCAGGGTGGGTCCGACCTCCCAGAATGTGGACTGGCCCCCCAGGAAATTATTAAAGTTCCCAAAACGCATTCGATAATTCGTACAATCTTTAGGTCTAATTAAATTGATTTCGTTCGGATCGGAGTCGGAAAGGTTTTAACGAGCTCTTTTTTTTTCAAGAAATTTTATTAATTTTTTTTTTAATTTTTAAAAACTATTCTAAGTTCGATCTGATTCCACTGAGAGAAATTATGCAGAACTATTTTGACAGTGTAAACGGAGCTTTTCCATCGAGTTAAAACTCAGGAGAGGTTTTCGAACATAGCACTCGTAAACATTGAAAATGAGATAATTAAAAAGAAACTAAAAGCGCAACAGGTGCTAAATAAGTTTACAAAAAAAAAAAAAAATCGTAACTAAAGCGTATACAGACTTTAACTACCTCTTTATTAGTGCTTAATGAAAACGTAAATAATTGATCTAAAATGTGTATCTAACTTCAGACCTGTAAAGTACTTAAGTACATTGGTACTTAAGTATTAGTACCAGCCTCAGGATATAGACTTAAATGTTGTTTAAGTACAAGTCTCGATACTGGTACTCAAAAAAATCTCAAGTACAATTCCCGATACTGGTATTTAACGCACTTACTACAAATACCGCCATACCGCGAAGTACTTCAGCTCTTGTAAATTATTTAAATACGTCTTCTAATAACAGTCAGTACCTTTACATGAATACTTGAGTACTTGACTTGAAATCCACTTAAAGCTCAGGTAGGGCAGTTGATTGAATTAATTCCAATTACTTGACTTTTCATGACATTTGATTACTTAAAGCATAATTCAAGTATACTTCAAGTATTCATGTAAACGTATTGTATGTCTCAAGAAATCTTACCGCCTTCAGTAAAATAGAAAGAAAATTAGCGCAATATATGAGTAACTGTAGGACAGAAATTGACATGATGAATCGATATCCTTCGTTGAGAAGGTCAGCAATCAAGTGCCACAATCCGCTCTCTTCCTCCGCACATGTGTAGCGTTGATTTTCATTTGAAAAGCAATCATTATCTGATGTCACATTTGTTTTGCTAAAGGTAAACTCAAATACTGTATGAAGAACTTCCAAAATTATGTAGAAATTAAAACAGCAAAAGCTTATACGATATTTTATGATATTTCGTAAATGACAACCTCATCCAGTTATTTAACTTGTTATAGGTTTTTCAACATTTCTGATTTGAGTTTTCGAAACCTTTTGAACCTTATAAGTACCAGTACCTAGACTTGTACTTGAGAATTTTTAAGTACCAGTACCGGAACGTGTACTTGTACTTAAAAGGTTTGAAGTATGTGACCTAGTACTGGTACTTGGAATAAATGCTGGGCATTAGACAGGGCGTCACTATCATATCAGTTTCGTGTATGGAACTTAAGGATTTTGATTTATTTTCCTTAATACGTGAGAGAAGCAAAGGAGGGATGTGGAAAACAAAAGTCTTTGTTATATTTCTTTTAAATCGTGCAAATTTTATTTTATTTGTCAAATAAACACTACATCTTATAATTAAAAAAAATTTAAATCGCCTTGGATGTTTGGAGTGGACTGTAGGGAATAAATGAGTGTCGCTTGGGTTCATTGTGATTAAAGAAAAAAATCCACTTTCACTCAATTCTCCAATTACATTATGTACTAATCTATTTTCACAATAATTTGAATGTCAGTAATAAATTTTTCCCGATCGTCGAATGTTGACTGACTAGTTATCCAAGAATTGACTGAATGCTGATGACTTATACTATAACTGATAAGCGATGTATCATGCTTTTCTCTCCCCGGGTGCTCAATAACATTCAACGAGAGTTATAAAAAACAATTGTCAGCAATTGAAAACTGTTCGTTGTTCTTCTGACCTTAAGATCGCAACCTTGACAAAGACTGCCGAAGGTGCACACGTACCTGCATTTGCAGTAGATTAAAAGTACTGATCTAGTTCTTCTGCTTTTTTGGGAGCGAAGTTAAGGTTTCACGTAGGAAGACTCATATTATAAAAATAGTAACGCGATGCCTGCCACTTGCAAAATGAGAATTATTTTATTTATTTATTTTTTATGAGACTTATTTTATTTTTTGTGTGCAGAGCTTGTGGGTTCTGTAACTTATAGACTCTCTGTACTCTGTACTTTCTGTAACTTTAGAAATTCTTTAGATAATTATTTATATAATAATTTTACAATTATTTAAAAAAATAATTTATATTAAATAAATTTTAAAATAATTTCATTGGCTCTAGGCATTATATCAACATCTTGTAAGTCCTCAGAGTAATGCATAAAAAATATCAGTCAAAACTGGGAATACTCGTGAACTGGTATACTTAGCAAGCAAAATGTTTGTTAAAACCTATGTACGAAAGTTGGGGGACCTGGTCCATCCCAGAAAAAAGTTCCAGTTACGCCAATGCGTCTACCTCAGTTAAAATTATTGGAGCTGATGAAAATGTTGCAATTAACGAATAGGAGTCTAATATAGCTGCCTTAGAAAACAATGTGATCAGGATTATTTAACACATTTTGTTACAGACAGGGCTTTATTTTCGGGACACTTATCGGACGATGTTGACGATGCTGCAGGTCCAAATAAATGAAAAAGACAGTAGAGCGTTCAGCACGATTACTATGTGGTTAAAACAAGAACTGGTCAAAAATTGATCGCTTTTGGCTTTGTTACTCCCAGGCATTGAATGGAGTTTATTATCAACCGTTTTGGCTTTTCTCTAATAATGAAAAAGCAGTAAGTTGGTGTGAGAGAACAATTAATGACTGGAGAGGCTTGAGTAAGAAAATTAAGATTCATGAAGGAAATATATGAGTTGGTGCACAAAACGAAAATTGAGACAAGAAAAATGTGAAAAAGCACGTGCGTTACCGAAGATCAGTAGTTTCTTTAAAAAAGCCCTAGAAGTACGTCTACTCATTGGCGTAACTAGGTAGGGGCCAGGGTGGGTCCGACCTCCCAGAATGTGGACTGGCCCCCCAGGAAATTATTAAAGTTCCCAAAACGCATTCGATAATTCGTACAATCTTTAGGTCTAATTAAATTGATTTCGTTCGGATCGGAGTCGGAAAGGTTTTAACGAGCTCTTTTTTTTTCAAGAAATTTTATTAATTTTTTGTTTTTAATTTTTAAAAACTATTCTAAGTTCGATCTGATTCCACTGAGAGAAATTATGCAGAACTATTTTGACAGTGTAAACGGAGCTTTTCCATCATGAAGTATCACTTTCACTTATTTGAAAAAAATAGAATCATGGATAGTCGAAGATGGATGTAGTAATGAAAAAATTTTATAAGAATCTGCGATGTGATAAGAACTCTATATCAATTTGGAATATGGCTTTACGAGGGCATCGAGAAAGTGAAATTGAACCAAAAAGTGGTAATTTCTTAAATATTATTGATTTGATATCACCGTATGACCCCATACTAAAAGCCCATTTGTCAAATACCAATATTCGAAAAGGGTACTTGAGCTCTGAGCTGATATCCAAAATGAAATAATTAAACATCTGGCCAAAAGCGTTTTAGGAAAAAAAAGTAAAAAAGCTAGAATTGGTCCAAGACTTTCGTATGGTCACCCATCTGTGCGTGCAAGTTTGATTTTTGAAGTGGCTTTTTGCATATATTTCTGGAACAGTTCGTCGAACAGAAAGAGTGATAATAACCAATTTTATAGGATTTCATATTCTGAAGATGTTTTTAGTATAATAAAAATGTTTAGGACTGATAGTTTTCACAGTATCCGTAAAAAACCTTAATTTTTATATGGCAACACCAAGAAGAGGTTGCCCGATTTAGACCAATTTTGAAATAATTTTTATGAAAACAAAATTTAATTTAAGCTCTCTACGTTGTAGCGTTCTCAGGCAGTGTACAAATATATAGTGGATAACGAAATTTTTGTATGGAAACTCCACGAAGGAGTTACCCAATTTGTTCCATTTTCGAACTTAATTTAACTTTTTATTGAAAAGGTTATATGCAAAATTTCAGCTCTCTAGATTCACGCGATCTCGAGCTATTGTGAGGACGGATGGACTTTTATTTTAATGCATAGGTGTCTAATCCATTTTGCTCTATTTCTAGGTGTTACAAACGGAATGACAAACTTAGCATACCCTATAGATTTCATTTAGGCCATTTAGGGTATGAAAAGGGCCCTAAAAATTTTCACGGGTGGCCCCTGAATTCTTAACTACGCCACTGTTAAGGAGCACTCCTATGGGAGCTCAATTGGAGTGCCCAATGCTTCTATACGACGAGCTTATAGTTTTTGGAGTGCTCCATTTTCCGTTGGGGCAGAACAAAGAAACCTTAATTCGTTATTGTTATAATTAAACTTCAATTTAAGTGTATACGCCAAAAATCATATAATCAAAATTTGTTGGGATGTTTGTTCATTTCATTCGTCTGCTTTCTCTTTTATAACTAAAACGGGCCAGGAAAGCTTTCTTCTCGTTAGCTTTCAAGTTTGCCCAGATTCCAATCCAATTCTTCCAGCTTCCGTTCCAAGAACATTTTGATTTCGATAATATTTTAGGAAAGACAGGGCTTTAGAAAGCTCACTTACGGTCATTTAATACTAATAGGATTGGGCTTTTTCGTGAAATTGAGCCAGCCATTAAGTAGGAATTTCGTGGTGCTATTTGACCTTTATGCAAGGGGGAGCAGTAGCTTATGTTGGGTATTGGTGGCTAAATCTAATGTAAATTGACGTTGGCCTTAAATTTCTTGTGAGAAGGTTCGTTTTAATATTGCGAGGGCAAAGTTAAGGTTCAAGTCATTCAAGATTAATTGTTTTTGTTTATAAATATATTTTGAGATATACTGCTAGGCTTTATAGACATAAATACGCATTGGAAAATTCTTTGATATTAGAAAAATTTAATCATTATTATTGTTGCGTTGGAATAAGAATTTTCTTTTCTTGAGACTATTAGAGAAGAAAGAATTTTTGTTTTCGAAGCTAGTGAACTGAAGATAATCTCTGATGAACGTAATATTCAGAATTTGTAAATTCATTTAAATTAAAAGATGAACCTTGCCGTTAAATTTTTTGTTATAGTGAAGCTATGGGGCGGGCAGTGGGAGGCTCTAAAATTAAATAACGTATAAATATGCATTGTATTTACAGCTTTAGCAAGAAAAGAAAACTTAGGAATGAAGGAGGAATAGCGGGAATGGGATGATTGAAGTGGATGAAAGATATTCCCACACATACACATTTGCATTTCAGCCAAACACCAGATGGAGGAAAATCAGTTGATGATACATTAGTTGTAGGTATTCAATTGGGTACCCTGTATTACTCTGAAGTATACTTTTAACATTTTACAGGAATAGATGAATGACATTCCAAGCTAAATATCGAATGATTTTCAAGTAAAATTAAGAATAGGAAAAATACTGATAATTGATTTACAGAAATAATCATGTTACGAATTTTCATCATTGTAAGAATGCGAATTTGTGATCTACTGCAGTCAGAATAACTTTAAAATTTTTCAATAGGTCGAATCCTCTGTAGTAGTAAATTTGTCGGGTTCAGGTTAATATAATCATACTATATTAAGTCCATGATAGTCTGCGAGGGTCTGCCTGCAAACACTTAGGAATTTATCGAGGAGAAACAAAGTTATCCTTATGTGAGTACCGGGACAAGTTGGCCATAAGGGCAATAGAATTGCTGACGGCCTTGTGAATAGAGGAGCAGAAGCTCCCATAGTCGGACCAGAGCCAGAGCTTATGATACTTAAAAATGTTACCTCAAAGCTACCCTACATAGCTGGGAGAACAAAGAAAAATCCCTTTATTGGAAAAGACTACACAGACTTCATCAGGCAAAAAAGTTTATCGACACCTCTGATGGTAAAACAACAGAACTATTATTCCTTGGGATGGGAGAACAGAACTTAAAATGATCACAGAACCCTTTTCAGGCCACTGCTCCGTGCGGTACCATATAAACAAGATGGGCTTGGCTGAGACTACATCTTGCCGTTTCTGTTAGGATGCTCATGAAATCTCAGAGCACCTGGTTTACAATTGCGAAGCATTGGACAGGCGGAGATTACCCCACCTCGAAAATGCTTTTCCTTCATTAAACTGCGAGCGGAATTTTAATCCCAGAATGGTTCTGGACTTTATTAACAGTTTAAACAACCTATAAAGGGAATAAATCTCAAAACAATAATTCTTTATCAGGTTGCAGTGAATGCAAGCCCAGCGCCTTCACTCTCCTCCGAAAATCTAATCTAATATAAGGTCTGTTTAATGCACTCGAAAAAAGCAGGGCAGTTCAACTTAGGTTAACTGTTAAATTAAAAGTAGAGCAGAAAAGTGCAGAAAAGAGCAGAAAGGAGCAGAAAGTTCATTAAACACACTTTTCTGTAATTTTCTGAGATCTGTTACCAATTGTTTAAATTAATGCAATGAAACTTTTTTTTCACATACAAAAATAAAATTATTATTTAAATTATTTTACTATAATAGTCCAGATATTTAATTTTTCCGCAAAAAAAAAAAAAAAAAACGCAATTATTTGCAATTATTTGAATTGTATCAGAACATAAACTTCGAAATACTTTCAAATTTTCCTGAATACTAAACTCATCTGCAACTATCTATCTAATCGAGATCAAAGGGTCCGAGTGAATGGGCATCTTTCTACCCCGATCAGGATTAGGTGTGGGGTATCACAAGGATCTTCTCTCGCTCCATCTATTTTCGCACTGTTTATAAATGACATTGCATTCAAAAATACGCAGATGATGTACAGTTATACCTGTCACGATCCGTTGGGCTACTACATAGAGGATGGTATTTACAGAGTAAATGAAGATCTGGAAGCCGTCTCATCTTGGGCACTTTGGAATGGCCTGGTTCTTAATCCAGTGAAATCTCAGTCTATTATTATTTACAAATGTAAACTCAACACTCGCGATTTCTTGCCTATTATTCTTAATAATATGATTGTCCAATACTCTGATGTCATTAAAAATTTAAAAATTTGGGGTTATCTATAAACAAAGCACTCACTTGGGATGAAGATGTAAATGCAGTGGTGGGTAAAATCTATGGTGGCTTACGTAGCTTGTGGCCATCTGCTTCATTTACGCCACAACAAGTTCGACTGAAGTTTGTTGAAACTTTGCTGATACCCTTAATTATGTAAGGGGTGGTAGTGTATGGCTGTATGAATGCAGTATGCTCGCACAAACTTAAGTGCTGATTACATAGCGCCCGTTCCATTCCGTCACGTAAAGCTGTCAAATTTGAACTTAACCAATGCTATGTAATTGCTCACATTGTAAGAAACGGATCGGAACGGGACGGAGAAGTTGAGCAAATTTCAATTTCGACGGAAGACATAACCTCCAAAATTTGGAATTTGTTTGCTTACAATTGTAGACTGTGGCGCTACTTGATTGAATTTAAATTAAATAACTTAACTTATGATTTAAAAGTGAGTATATACATATATAAAATGGACAAAATGGGTAATATATCTAGTATGATATTGCATTTGAAATTTTTGTGCGCCGAATTGAGACATTTGTTAAATGTGACTTTTGTTTTCTTCATCCTTTGGTATATGTTGCTACAAAATACCCAGAAATATTCATTTCCATTTTTAGTGGTTTTACCCACTGCCTTCTCTTTCTGACACTCCAAAATATTTTATGTTCAATGTAGGAATTGAAATAAGGCAAATAAATTCTCCATTTAGCTGATACCATTTCACAAACTTCTTTAAAAACAAGTAAAAAAGCTAGAATTGGTCTAAGACCAATTCTTAGGATACCCTAGATGAATGCCCGTTGTTTATTAAGCGACCGATTCTTTTATCAGCCGCTGTGGATGTTGATTTGTCAGGGTACAATACCGTGACACTGATGAAAGTGATGCTTAGGTACAATACCTATGCATCCAGCTAAAATGATGTATGGAGAAGAAAATAAAAACGCACTTTTCAATTTGACTTATTTTTCACTTATGACCCCATCGGGGTTCAGTTTATTGTTTATATAGATTATACAGCCATCGCACAGGTATGATGACCATATTCCCACACTCAAAATCGAGTTGGGAACAAAACAGGAAATTATATAATATTTTTATGTTTTTAATTCACATTTTTATTTACGAGCACAAATTTTCACCTGCGTAAGCATTTGTTGTTTTTAATGCAGAAATTTTCACACCGCGAGTCGGGCGGCTCCGGTAACAAAAGCTTTTGCAGGTAAAAATTGTGTGCTCGTAATTAGATCTATGGAAAAACAATGTTTCAGCAGAATTTTATTATTTTGTGTGAATTACTTATGTTTGACTATCGTAAATATTTTAAATTATGAATATTGTATGATTTCTTTAAATGTGTCTCCGGCTATCGATGATGAGTCTAAACACCCGTATTAAATTTCGTATGGTCACCGATCTATTCAAGTATTGATTTTGAAGTTGTTTTTCGCATATATTTCTAGAACGGTTTGTCGCACAGACAAAATGATTATAACCAATTTTATAGGATTTCGTATTCTGCAGAAGTTTTTAGTACCATAAAAATGTCTTGGACTGATCGTTTTCAAAGTATACGTAAAAAACCGAAATTTTTATATGGCAACACCAAGAAAGAGTTGCCCGATTTAGTCCATTTTTGACATTTTATTTCCTAATATAGTAAAAACATCATGTGCGAAATTTCAGCTCTCTACGTCGACGCGTTCTCAGGCAGTGACCAAATATATAGCGGAAAACGAAATTTTTATATGGCAACCCCACGAAGGAGTTGCCCGATTTGGCTCATTTTCGAACTTAATTTTACTTTTTTTTTTTAAAGTCTGTGTACAAAATTTCAGCTCTCTACGTGTTCGCGTTCTCAAGTTATCGTGCGCACAGACGGACGGACGGACGGAAGGACGGACGGACGGACGGACGGACGGACGGACAGACGGACGGACGGACGGACATGCAAAAATCGAAATAACTTTTAATATTATGAATGGGTGTCCAATCCATTTTGCTCTACCATCATTATTTCGAGGTGTTACAAACGGAATGACAAACTTAGTATACCCCTATGATTTCATCTAGGGTATAATAACAGTCAAATAACTGACGGCCCGGGGCGTTGTGATCACTTCATAGTTGAGTCAAAACGGGCCGAAACGGAATCTAACGGAACGGACGCTATGTAATCAGCACTTTAATGTTGCGTTTAACTCATGTGTTCGCTACGTTTTCAACCTTCATAGATGCGATCATGTATCCGTCTTTACCAAACATATCTTGGGCTGCAGTCTGAATTAATATCTTAAATACCGTACAGCACTATTTCTTTTCTGCTTAATGTACAACAAGCAGCCTCGGTATCTTTTTGAAAAACTTTATTTTGGCACATCGTCCCAGGTCAAGATTGTTATGGTATTATGTTGAGTGACTGGCTTGGACGTAAAGTCCAGACTGTCAGCATGAGCTGACAGATCACTCGACGGACAGCGTTGACTGCAGGGCGGCACGCTAGCTCGCCTCGGCTATTGGCGGAGAGTGTGGGAAGGTTCCACGAAAAAACCTGCCGCTGCCGTCAGCCATAATCAAAAAAATTCGTGTCTATCCAACAAAAGCCGGCACACATTCAGTCCTGAAGGGACCTTTTACGTCACTTACCTACATCCATGTTGAAGGCGCAGATGGTATACCTTCTTTGCCTGCCCCAACCAACCATCTGATTATGAGGGCAAGATTTTTCAGAGTCCCTTGTTGACTTGTAAAGAGAGAATAAACGAGCGAACCTAAACGACCTTCATACGAGAGGGCTCCAGGATAGTGAAGGAAGAATTAAAACTTTCAAAGATTCATGGTCACGTTATAATAGCAAATGTTTTCCTTCTTACAAAAATTACCACTTATTCCACGATTGTATTCCTAGCAGTACTTATGGTAGTTAATGGTTTTAAAAAGAAATGTATAGAATTTATAAAATGTTACAGTTGTTGAAAGTATATTATAAATACTAATCAAGATTATTCTATTTTATTCTATCTCCTTGTTTACTGACATTAAGATTTTGTTTTTTATGTAACTTCCTTTAAATGTTTTTCTTATTTTTTGTAAATAAATTTCCTTTACCCTGTACTTTACTGAACTTAGAAGAATTTGTTTTAAAATGCGAAAATTTTGGGCGAAATTCACGGTAATTTCATAAATGCAAACTTACGATTTTTACAAAGCTTACAAAGAAAACTTACGAAGAAATGTTTCATGAACAAGAGTTTAAGAAAAGTTGAAGCTAAAAGAGACGCACAAGAATTTCATTTATCATTGTTCTTTAGTTTTCCTAGGATGCATAGGCATGAAGCCTAAACTAACGTTAGTTTAGTTCCTTTCTTTAGATATATATATAGTTTTCTCTCCTTTTTTTTTCTTACCATATCATTTCTAATAATAGCGGATAAAATGTATTATTTAACGAAATGCTCCTATGCAAAATCATATTCAAGAAATTTTTTAAAAATTAGAAAAATCTGCCACAATACCAACTTTATATAACTAAAACCTTACATGTAAAAAGGAATATTATATATAAATTTAGAAACTAGTTTTCTTTAGAAATCTGATTTCATTGCACTAAGTTCCAATTAACAATTGGCGAAATGTTTTCAATATACTTAGTGTACGAAATTTCATCATGTTTTCAATGGTATTTTAATTCGTAATATTTTACTGTAGAGAGTACAGTTAATTTAAAAACGCGTGCAATAAATATTGCTTACTATCTTTGGTGCGCCCAGGCAAATAATAATAATTATTGATTCTATAAAAAGAAAGAACTCTTCGCATTAGAATTATATCCTCAATATTGAGACTTCTGGTGAGCCCCCTTTTTCTTTTTTTTTCTAATGAAATTTCCGCAAATTACTACCATTAAATTCTAATTAATACTATTATCAAGAGTAAGACTTTAATACCGTTGCTTGAGATGAATAAATCTTTTGTTTTACCCAAGAAAATCATTTTGACACAAACAATTTGTTGATCGTGTAGCTTTGCAACTCAAATTGAAAAAAAGCTTCTCCTATTTCTGTTGTTCTTTTAGCATACGATCAAAACTCTGATTCTAATTATAATCCTAAAAAATTTGATATCAGTCCTGCCTTTAATAAATAGCAAGCAACGGTGCACTGAAGTGGTACATAAACCGATAGATATAACACGGAACATACTAAATTTGACATTTAGAAATAATTCTTCATTGCATAGTTAACTAGCTAGGTTCCACTGGCATAACTAACCTAAACATAAATTGCTACACTTAATTTAAAACCGAACAATAAAATTATTGTTGCATTATTATTTTTGACTCTTTTGCTTCGGAAATATATAACCAAGATGATAGTTAATATAATCTTGTCGTCCTTACTATTTGTATATGATGAATATATATATATGTATGTAGAGATCGGCATAATATGACACTACCTTATGAACTATCATCACCTATATCTCAGGATATTTCAATCTTTTTCTGCTGGCGATGATACCTCCAATTTTTGTGTCCTAGTTGCAATTACATCTGGATCAGAAATTTCTTTAATCCTGCTCTTGTCCCTCATTACTAGTTTTCACCATGTGATCAATGGATTTTTTTACCTTGAACTGAATGTTCATGAGCTGCTTTTGTTGCAGGGTCTAATTCTTCTTTGATGCTTTCGGAAATTTAGTTTCGTCCTATTCAGTGTACTCACTGTAGAAATATTTCAGATTTTCCAATCCGGCTAGTTGCAGTAATTTGTCTGGTGACCAAGAGCTTGTACCCGGTTCGTAATTTTCTTTTTTTTTTGTCTGCTGAAAGTGCGCGAGGTATGAAACTAATTAGGTTGATAGAAAATATATCAGTATAGGAACTGAAAAATATCCTAAATCTACCTACAGATTTTATTTCCACGCGGATGTTTGAGAATTCTTTTACTTAAGCTCACCGCCACTGTCGTTGCTCAGATGATTTGACGTTAAGAGAAGATTGCCTTCTTCTTCTTTTCTAGTTTGGGAATGACGTTGGACGTTGTCGATCCCTGGGGTGCGTTCAATTATCATTTATCCGCAGGACGGCGTATATACTGCAGTATCTCAATGTAGCATATTGCTATATGCAATACGCTACGACCATAACAAGATCGCTAATCGTACCCAGACATATCTACTGTCTTGGAATCAAATGTATAAACAATCTGGCCGACTTCAGGGGTGAAATTTTCGAGCACTATAAAAATATATAAATTACCTGTCCTCTGTTATCTGCATCTAATTCTAAGAAATTCAAGCGATTTCTGTTTCCTTGTATTATATATATTTTACAACTATTCTCTGAGGTATCAACTGTTAGAATCTTATAAGTAATAGTACATTTTTTTTCTAATTACATACATTATCTGTTTCTTGTACATGTGAAAGAGATATCAGATATGATATTTTTTTTTCAGTTTTGAAACAAATTTAAAAGCAGGATAGTTATAAAATAGATCTGAAGGACACCAAAAATAATTTGTAGTTAGAAGACATGCAATTTTCTACAATCCTGTGACCCGTAAATTCTATTATGGAAAATAAGAGTATAGGTTAGCTCAGGTTAAGACTGCGGAAGACTGAACCACAAGGACCCTGCGGACACAGCGATTAGAGTTGTTCTATTATGTCCTCCTTTAGAGTGGTTAGGCTAAATCTAGTCTTTATATGGGCTTTTATAGATAAGAGCATGAAAGAGAAGATGAATACAGATATCGGGTATATTCGATATTAGCATTTATTGAAAAGACGCGGTTTACAAAAATTTTGTCATTTTAACTTTTCGATAGCTAGAAGCTCTAGTAATAGCGAAATTATATGCGAACATATATGCATGCACATATGTACCTACATTGTAAGTACATAATGTCTTGCTGTTCTCACGTATTAGGTTAATGAAAATCATTTGATGGACTAATGTCAAAATGGCTGAATAATATTGCAAATAAACATACAAGAGATGATTCTACCTCGAATATACCAAGTTCATATTACACACCTATAAGTATAGCTAACAAGCGCTCCTGGGTTGTGATTACTATAGAGTCGTCTTTAATATCATTCTCATTCAGGGAGATGAGCCACCATCATCATAAGAAAGCCAAGGTGTAAGACAATAAGAGCGTAATGAAAATTCGTTGGAGAATATTTGCAAGACATTAGGATAAAGATTTTCCTTAATTAAACCCTCCTTTGGTACTGGCGCGCTTAATTATCTTTCGTAAGATATTGAGAGTGTTGGGTGTGGAATGAGATTTTTAGATAAGATTACTTTAAAGCTGTCGTTTTGTATTGACGCATTTTTTCAACCGGAATACAGAAATGGATGTTCTGAGATTAACATTAACTTAACGCAGCTAATGAGGCTTTGATAACTACAAAGAATTCCGTTCATTACCCTAAAGGTTAATGAGGGATGATGGTTATCATTTCGTGAACATTTTAGAAAAAAGGATGCCAACTACAGAATTCACAATGTGATGTATTTTTGCAAAATTCATTATGTAGTGAATGAAATGGTTTAATTTGTTGTCGTAGAGAAATTTTTGGTGTATTAGAATGAATTCTTAACCGCCTTCTTAGGTTGTTAAATGAATATATTCATGTAAAGTACAAAATTCTTTAAAATTGCTGCTATTGAAGATGTCGAAATTGTAACCACGCGTGTATCCAAGGATCATAAAATATAGTAGTACCTACATAATATAAATGATAATATTACACGCCACAAAGTGACACACGCGACATCTGTCGGAAATGGAAACAACTTTAGGTTAGTGACATCTTAGTAAACTTTGCGTTCAGAGAATAGAATTTACGGGAAGGTTCTCGGATAATTTGTAGAGTATAAATACGGCGCTACTCACATCCAGGAGGCGAGTCTTATTTCAGACAGTGAAGTGAACGAAGTTAATTATTTGGATTGCGATAATTAGAGTGAGTTAAACCATTTTAAAATAAAAATTTCGGTTTTTTTAGCTTTTTTTTTATTACTTTGGCCTTTGTTTTATTGATTTTTTTTTTTTCAAAAACTCTAAACTGTGTTGACTTTCCTCTTTAATTTCACTGAGAAAAGTCGTCGGGTATATGTTACAAGACTGATCGGATAAAATTTCTAATCAAAAATATTGTAAAGATAAAAATAATCTTATAAATATAAAAATATCACATAATTTTACTCAACAACAACTTATTATTATTATCCTTTCAATCTTGTCAAATTTGAGAAGACAATTTAATAGGATCTTGTAAACTATATAACAAACTAATTAAAAACTGCATGTTAATAAATTATTTACCGTACAAGATCTTATCTTACAGTAACATCAACAAGAGTTACCATAAATATCAGAAGAAAATCTTGTTGATTGACAAATTCGAAAAACATCCATTTAATTTAAAAAGATGTCTTGTAGTTGTTCTACAAATAACAAGAATCTTGTCAAAATTTCGAAAGTTTTTAATCTGATGTCATTTTCGCAAGCAATCTACGAAATATTATAAATAAATTGATATGATTCCAGTATAGCTTCCTTGTTATTGTAACAAGAATTTTATTATTTTACTATTAATTCTACCAGATCGTGTTGTGCTACTAATATGTAGTGGAATCAAACTATTTCATCATTCTTGAGAAAATCGGCGTACAACGAATACGTTTGTGAAGTATAGTAATCTTTGAAATAATTTGGTGAAGTATTTTGTATACATAGTTTCACTGAACTGTTCTACGTGAAAAATAAAAATATACGCAATTTTTCTTCTTTTGAAAGATAACAGGTAAGTAAATTAAAGTTAGATCTCTTAAAATTGTGTTAATTCATAATAATGTTTGATCTTTATTATTCTTATACAGAAAAGTGCGTATTAAGGATACCAGTGAGTTTGTTGTGTTAAATTAGTATTTGATTGTGAAACAAAAGAATTTTAGAAATTTCTCTAGGACGCTCTACAGATTAAACAGTATCTACATTATTAAATTAAACCAAAGATAGAAAAAAAAAATGTAATAAAATATGTAATTCAAAATAATTCAATCCTTAAATCCATTTTTATAGAAACGTGAAACAAATTATTCATCAGGTCAGATAAAAATATTTTAAGAAATTGAGAAAGCATTGTCGTAATGAAGAGCATTATTTACAAAAAATTCTTTACAAACTTTCCGTTTTTAATTAAAATTAAACATTTAAGATATCTTCACGGTTTAGGCATTTACAGCTCTTATTCATGTTGTGATGAAAACTGTTTCCAACAATTCCAAAATATCAATAGCTTTGTGGAAAACATGTTAAAAGAAAACATTTGGAAAAAGTTTCTTCTATTGGCGAAAGTGTCATATGTAGATTGTGAACCTGTACAAAAGTCTTCTTTTTCTATCCCGTTTGGATATTTGAATGAAACAAGTACGTTGCCAGTCCCATCTCAACCTTCTTCTAGTAGTCACAGAAGTTTTTATTCAGATTCTAATAACAAAGCAGAAGAAATCGACTCTCTTAAATCTATGCATAAGAAATCAGTAGAATTATGTATACATTTTCACAGATATAATAATTTGACATTCAAAAATGTTTCAAGCATCAAAAAAATTATTATAACAAACATAATTGAGTCAATTATAATGTCACTATAAATGTTTATAACTGATAAAATAACAGACACAAGTCTTTGCTCTGAGATTAATAGATTGTTTTTGACTTTTAAGCAGCCCTTCGAACTTTGCAAAACTAATTATCTGTTAAATAACTGGATGCTGAAGGAGGGTTCTGTCAGCTTTTTAGCGATAGGTACACACAAAATATATGACCAAATCAATGAATTTCATTCATTTCATTATTCATTTCATTATTGTAATTGGGGACGTTTTGGACCCCAAAGAAATATTATTATATTTTGATGAAAAGAAATTCAAACTCTTCAGTATTGTAAAAGCTATTGACATTTGTTTTAAGGCCTTTCAATTATTTAATTTAAGTTACCCAGATCCATGTATAGCGTATGGCTTTTCATACAAAATTTCTTTTATAATATATTTTACAAAAACGGATATAACATTTACTTCCGTAAAATTACTGGAAAATATTTTAAAAAAGAAATAAAAGATTATGTAATTGTTCAAAGAAAATTTTTTACTTAATATTTTTTCAGATGGAATTATAGATACAAAATCCATTTTGGGATATACATATGTACATAATATACATATACAGGGTGTTTGGTGCATTTGGTACATTAAATTCATAGGGTGATAGTTCTCGGTAAGAGGAACAGGAATTTTTATGAGAGGCTGGGGAAATTGCGTCCTCTCGGAGGTAGAGAGGGCTTTGTGATATATAACAAAAAAAAAAACTACAGGGCGTTAGGAGAAAAAATAATCAAAATTTGAATTCCCCTAACTTTTTTTTTTTTATTATTAAGCCAAGCTCAGGGGATACCCTATGATGTAAAGCACAGCATGGCAGGAAGGAGATAGAGTAAAGATTTTAGGGGATATCAGGAGAGACTGGCGGAGGTGCCGATATATGTCGCCCTTAAACTTCCGCAGAGTGTATGCCGGAGGAAAAAGAGAAGATGGTAAATTGTTCCATATTCGCACTATTCGTGATAAAAGAGCATCACGGAATTTTACTGTACGGCCGAAAGTAATTTGAAGGGTTAAAGGATGTGCGCGGTTCGCAGCGCGAGTATTGCGTGCGGGGATCACTCTACAAGGGATTAGACTAGATATTTCATCAGAGTATTGACCATGAATGTAGCGAAAAAGGAGCGAAGGGCATCCAACATTGCGGCGGTGCTCGAATGAGTCGATATGACAAGTTATTTCCATATCGCCAATGAGCTTGAAGGCTGTCTTTTGGACAATATTCAATGAAGTTAAGGCTGTGCGACCGGCCCTAACCCATACATGGGAATTGTATTCCATTTTAGGTCTAATGTAGGACTTGTAGAGGAGCGCTAGATTTGACAGGCTGAAATTTTTCTTACACCTTTTCAGAAATCCAAGACATTTCTGGTTTCTTTGGCAACAGAGAAGATGTGATCTGTCCAATTTAACTTACTGGAAATATTAATGTCAAGATTGCTTATTAACGGTGAATCAGAAATTAATGCTCCATAAAAATAAATGGGAGTGGTTATGGTGTTGTTTTAATAAGATGAGATAGCTTTGGGTCTTAGATACATTGAATTCAACGCGATTCGATTTGCCCCAAGCGATGATATTGGCAAGATCGTTATTCGATGATCTAATCATGCAATCTCGTTTAACACATGCGGTATTCCCCCTGGAGTCCGCAAGAGTGTCAAAGGAATAAGCGAAATCAAGGGTAGGTACTGTCATCAGCGAAGCTATGAATGGGATTGAAAGCAAGGGAAAACAGATCATTAATGAAAATTAAAAAGAGAATTGGAGAGATAACAGAGCCTTAAGGCACATCGGCATTTGTGGGATGAGGTTCAGATGTAACGCCATCTAATACAACATGTATTTGGCGACTAGATAGGAAACTTTCAATCTATAATAGAAGAGGAGGGGAGAGACCAAGTGCTTTGACCTTAGCTAAAAGGGATGGATACCAGACTCTATCAAAGGCCTTTGAAATATCTACGGCAACAATTTTGGACTCACCAAAATTGTGAAGATTATGGTTCCAACGTTCCGTAAGAAAAGTCAGCAAGTATCCAGATGAGGGTCCAGTTCGGAAGCCATATTGGCGATCGTTGATGAGATGATTAGTTTCTAGATATTTCATTAATTTGGAGTTAATAACAGATTCAAAAACCTTTGAAAGAATCAAAGTGATTGCAATTGGTCGATAATGCAAAGAGGACGATGAAACTTCGCAGTATATCATTTGTGAGTGTCCCGCGTTTGCAGGTTTAAGGTTACAAATCACAAGCATTTATCTCTCCTGATAAGGTTTTCAAACTAATTCCAAAGGCAATAAGCTCGTAAAAAGAATAGATTTAACCTAACCACTCTAGGGGAGGGGGCAGTATAGATCAACTCTGGTCGCGGTATCCGCAGGTTCCTAATGACCAAGTCACCTTTATTCTTAATCTAACGTCTTAACCTAACCTAACATAAATAATTGAATTTATTTTTACATTTTTAATAAAAATTGACTTCTTGACAAATTGTTTTTTTTTTACATTTTATTCACGACTTTTAAGTTCATTGTGTAACTAATGCACACGCTAAACTTATGATTTTAATCCGGGGTTGCGATAGATATTAAGGTATTAAATTTCCGTATAGCAAAATTTACATCAGAGTTTAATTGTGAGGATAAGTTAAGCATACAATATTTGTTTATTTCGATAAGAGGCAAAGCAAAATACCTTTCTATCTTGGATGTGCACTGTGCACAAAGAGTAACAGTCTACGAAAAGTTTCATGCACATAAACCATTAAAAATTTCGGTATACGTGCCCGGAAAACGGGGCTTATTTCGTATGCCTCGTAAGCAGGATTATTAACAGTTAGGGTAGATTCTTTACATCAGTCTTCCAGCTGGTAATCTCTTCTAAAAAGCAATTTCTGGAACTACTTCCTGTTATACCCTCTTAAACTATTGATTACTATTTGGAAACAAATGGAGTCTATATGGGAATGGACGTTCAAGCTGTGAACGCATTTTACACAAAGTATTCCAAAGAATGTACAAAGTTCATATCTAAAATGGCACACCATGTTGTATTAGTCCAAGATTAAACTTGTCTTATCTAGATGCTCTTAATGTATTCAATTTTGTAGTAGACTATGTACATATATTTATGTACATAGTCTGCAGGTATGTTTCCATGGACATGTACTTACGGGGATAAAACTTGCACAAAAGTTGGTGCTATCGTAACAAAGTTCGATTTGACAGTTTTGTTTAATTGAAAAATAATCTTTGTATCCCACTTAGGGCTCCTCTTAACTTTTAGATTTACAGGAGCTCTAAAAGCTTCCACTACAAGCATGCTAGAAGAACGAAAAGATACATGTTTCACAGGAACTTCTTCTGTTTTATGGAGTGACTTACATGACTAAGTTAAGTATGTGCATAAGAGCTTCTAACTCTATAGTGAAAGCCTTTAGTAGAATGCCTTGTGTGTCGTATATCGATTGATCTGATTTTCAGGATATTTTATTGTTTTTTCGACATCCGCCCTTGATACAATGATGATACAACGCTGTCTGACCTCATTCAAAGAATGACAATGATAATGAGTTTTCCATAATGTATAGAAAGTTTTTCTTTTAACAAGGCCAAAAGACTGGCATAACACTAAATAAAACAGTGATGCGATATATGTAGGTATAGGTGCATCATATGTATAGATATTACATATATTAGACTATATACTATTTACATAAATACATTTTCTCACAAAGTTTGAAAATCGTCTGAACAAGAAATAATAATGAATATTTTAAGAACTTATCTGTGGAGAAAGATATACTAAAGCTGGTGCTTGCCCTATAAAATCGCTTCTTTTCTTTCTGCTCTGAAATCCCTTAAAAACCTTGAAACTAAAGCTAACAATAAAGTGGAAATATTCACAGCATTAGTTGCAAAGAAAAGCAATTTTTATACAGAAGATGAAACACAGGCATTTCCTTGCTTCCTTACCAGTCTTGTGTTTTATAAGAACTTAAAAAAATTACTTTACGCTACCACTTGGGAAAGTCTAGCCCTTGTCCTAGTTCCAATCGACAATTTGCTCTTTCAAGATCTGAGGACCATGTTGTGGCGGTTATTCCGAATAAATTTGCAAATCTGCAATGTTTCGTTGTAGAAGAAAATAAATTTTTTTTTATACGGATTTAGCTTATTGGTGGTTAGTGCTTTCGTCGGTAGCATCATGGTAGGTACATAGTTGAAAAGAGGTAAAATAAAAAAAAAATTCTTCCTTAGCTAGGTCAGGGTTAGATGTGGGAATTTCATTGAAAACATAAAGTATAATGAATACTAAAAATTAAAATCGATTTTCTTTAAACTGTAATACGCAAGCTTGTGACTTTTATCAATTTATTCATTCAAGGGAATTGTACAATATGATTAGGTTAAAAATTATTTAGGAAATTTATCATTAATTGAAAGTTTTCGATGCACACTGTTTGTTAAATTTCCATTTCTTCATTTTGATTTGCAGCTTCTCTTTCATAAAAAAATTTATAGTGATTAGTGTAATACTTAGGTATATAATATTTTACAGTAATGTTAGCACTTCTAATGTTTTATTTTAAGTGTAGATTGTTTTAAATTCATCATCGGGCATATGAACGTTGACAGACAGTGCATAATAATCTTGACTATCAGTACGTTTATATGAATATTTGAAGTATACTTGAAGTATGCTTGAAGTAATCAAAGTATCATGAAAACGCTCATTCAATGCGTAAATTTTAACTTAAGTACTTGGAAAATTAAATTCAAGAAAAATTCAAGTCAAGTAATTGGAGTTAATTCAATCAACCGCACTACCTGAGGCTTCAAGTGGATTTCAAGTCAAGTATACTTAAGTATTCATGTAAACGTACTGAATGTTATCTCATAATCTGATTGATAAAGGCCCCTTTAGTTGATAATGTTTTTACCTTAACGTTTCCTAAAAGTAAAGATAAGAGCACTAACATATAAACATGGACCGCTGATACTACTGAAATTGCTTACATTATCCTTCGATCACTTTTCTATAGTTTTTTTTTTTTTGTTTTAACTACTTTCTTCCGCTTAGCTACAAATAATAATTTTTATAAAGGGTTTTCCAATAAGAGGTGTTATTTTAATTAGCCCGTTATTTCGGTAGATGTCACTTTTGGAGCTGTCATTTTTTGACATTTGACAAGTAGATAAAAATGGAACGATACACGATTCAACAACGCGAAAAAATTCACTATAAAAATGGTGAAAATGTGGCAGAGACGGTTGGTAAAACTCGAACATTTTTGGGTCGTCGTGAAGCACCTTGTCGGACCGCAATACAGAAATTGGTAGAAAAATTCGAGCGCTGTCGGGACAAGTTAGTGATGTGAAGAATAAAACCCGTGCACGTCACTCAAGAACAGCCGAGAATATTGCTGCTGTAGCCGAAAGTGTTGAAGAAAACCCAGGTTTGTCCATTCCTCGTCGTTCTTTGGAATTAGGTATTCCACAAACGTCTTTACACCGTATTTTGCATAAAGTTTGGATCTTAAGGCTTATAAAGTTCAGTTAACACAAGAACTCAAGCCGGCCGATCATCAACAACGTCGAGTCTTTGCTGATTGGGTCCTTGAAATGCATGAAAATGATCCGGAATACCATCGAAAACTCATTTTGAGTGATGAGGCCCATTTCCACCTCGATGGCTTCGTCAACAAGCAAAATTGTCGCACCTGGGGCTCGGAAAACCCAAGAGTTATTGTTGAAAAGCCTCTCTATCTTCAACGTGTGACTGTTTGGTGCGGCTTATGGTCATTGGATCATTGGACCTTACTTTTTCGAAAATGAGGCTGGAGCAACAGTTACGGTGAATGGATTGCGCTATCGACAGATGATTAATGATTTTTTATGGCCGCAATTGGATGGTATTGATCTGGAGAACGTTTACTTTCAACAAGACGGCGCTACGTGCCATACAAGCAACGAAACCATTGATCTTTTACGGGAAAGGATTCCGGACCGTGTTATCTCCCGAAGAGGTGATTCAAGACCTCAAAGATGGAATTCATGAGGCTATCGAGGACATAGGGCAGCCACTTTGCGATTTGGTTATGGAAAATTTCATGAAAAGGATATGGTCCTGTAGGCGTGGTCGTGGTGGTCATTTGGCTGGTGTTATTTTCCATTATAAACGGCATACCTTCCTCTTTATAATGAAATAAAGATCTGATCATTTATCTCAAAAAATGGCATTTTTCTTTGAATATCAAAATAACACCTCTTATTGGAAAACCCTTTACAAAATGCGCTACAGCCTAGTTTCAGTCTAGCGGATTCTCCAAATGAATAAGTAATAAATAAAGTCCGGAGGGTAATAAGGTTCACATTTAAAAATTCCTACTAAAATGAATCGCATCAACCGCATGCTTTATGTACATATGCATTCAGTAGACACCACTGACTTATAACAATGGACTGAGCGTATTTTAATTTTCCTATAGAGAAGAATGGCACAAGTTTTATAGTTTTCTCTTTCGCGCTATGGCAGAGTTAGAGCTACAAGCACAAAATATCGCTTACTGAAGGTTTTTTTATACGATTTGATGTTTTTATGTTGGCTGCAGATGCAATCACAGCACTAAGAATAAAGTAAAAATAGTGTTTACCATGTCATTTCTCCGTATCTCTGGCCCATACGCAGGATACAGGTAAAAATAACTTTTTGAGAATTAAAGTTGGAATGAATTAAATTTCTTATAAGGGTGCTTATAAGCGATTAAAATATCACTTGAACACAAGAAAGATATTTTTTTTTAATTCAATTCGATTTTCGGGTATAAAATTTCATCTGATTGGTTGAGTTCAAGGTAAATAGAATACCAGGTATTCTCATTAGGAACCCCGTTCCACCATTAGGTGACGAAATATCGTGAAGTGTATAGGAAAGTACGGTACAGAGAACACAATACTCTCTCTCCTCCCTCTGGCTTTCTTATAAAAATGTATATACATTAGGGTATCACGAAATTACGTCACAGCACATCAGCTGCAATGTGTCAACATTTTAATGAGAATACCTTCTATTCTATATACCTTCGGTTGAGTTTTACATGTTTTTGCCAATGATAGACACAAACGCCGTAGAGGGGGCGTCTGGCAGGGTTGCCACTTCGTGAATATGAAAAAATGGTAGATTTTTTATTGAAAAGTTATAGTTTGTTAGCTTAGGTGGTAGATTTAGTAAGAAAGAACTTTTTTTTTACAGTACATAGTATAATAATAACAAAATATTAAGAAATAATATTGGATGTTAATTTAAATGTTTATTTAATACTAATAAAAAGTAATCAACTCAGTCGTTCAAAATTAACAAGTAAGTAACAATAAATTTTACGGAAAAAAAATGTGCATATTTTATTTGGCAATGTGGTTTGGAGTCGGGAATAATTGATTTTATGATAAATTTTTTTTTTAACATAATTCTCACCCACGAATTTAAAATTATGAACGTATTTTATAAATTCTGGATGAGGTTCATCACTGCTATGGGGAAAAACAGCTAAAATACACAGCAAAATGAGGGTCCTACATTGTGAATTTAATTCCGCATTGCATACTTTGTTATACGGAAAGAAGAAGAATGGTAGACAAATCACCGCTTTGAATCTTTTTATGTCATTTATGTTCACGACATTTTTAGCACAATAAATTTGTAATCAATAAAAAAAAATGAGAAATAAATTTGTATGTACTTTAATAGTCATAAATCTATCACAGAAAGTGGTAGATTGTAAAATGTTGCCTCAGAAAGTGGTAAATCCGCGCTGCCGTCTTTCCAGTAACGAACGGTACATCACCGCGAGAAGTACGGCTGCTGGGAATTATAATTTTCGCATAGACAAATTCGTAAGTTCCGTTGTTTAATTGCTATTTCCACATGATTTCGGTGTTTATTTTCGCCCAGCATTGTGATTATTTGATTAATGAGTAATTTTGTTAGTTCTTGTCATAGAGTATACCGTGGGTCTTATTACCATACCTAACCTATAACCTATATTTTATTTTATGATTGTGACAATATTTTTGTTCCAAAGAATGAAGACTATTTGGATTTATCCTGTTGTAGTTTAAGAAATTTATAACTAAAGTTGTTGGGTGGCCTTATTATACCCCTGGGGGTTAAAAAGGCTAATTTTTATTGGAAATTATTAAAAATAACTGAATTTTGTAGATTCTTTTAGTTTTAGCAAATTTTCCGCTGATTAGATTTTGAGAAAGTTGATTTTTGCTTTGGGCCTTATTATACTCTGATAGTTTAATAAGGCCCATGGAAAAGGTTTTATAAAACTGAATTATTTTTTGAAATATATACTCACTTCTGTTATAGTTTTTATATTTTTTAAGTTGTGCAAATAAATAAACTTCACAGAAAACTTGTTCTTGTAGTTCTATATCACCAAATATGTGTTTTATTGCATTTTAAAATTAGGTGGGCCTTATTTGTCGCAGGTACCTCAGAATAGAATTAGGTGGCAATACAATATTTGATATATTTTCTTTGTCCCAAATAACTACATACTTTTAGAGATAGGGTAACAAAAATTGTTTAATTTTATTTCCTTAAAAATCGAGTTTAAGGAACACTTGATGTTATACAAGATAAGATTCCAATGGAAGCAATAATTTCGAATGTATTTGGAATTTGTTGAAATTGAAATATAAATTTTAAATTGAAAAGGAAATTTTAAATTAAGATAATTGTCACACCCTTGTTAATAAAAAATTGAGCCAAATTACACATTCTACCTTCAGTTAATGTGTGAGTAGTGTAAGAAATAATGTAAATAATGAATACATGTAAGTAATTTTCTTGGCATAGCTGCAGTTACCATTGAAACATTAACTGATATAATAACAAGAAAAAATAAAACAAAATCAAAGGAAACTAAAACTACTGGGGCGCCAGTGGTTACTTCGAAGAGGACAAGATATGTGTTGAGTTGGAATACTGAAAGTTTTCGAAATTTTACAAGAATGATAAATACTTTTTGTAAGCTATAATCGGACCAAAAATTCAAAAGGAACATTTTAAAACAATGGTTTACTTCAGCGTCACTCTCTTAAAAAGTGAGGAAATGAATAGAACTGAGTATAATTACGACTTCAGTGCCAAAACGTCCTGCAGTCGAAGTGAAACTTGGATCTATTTTCTATTTCTACAGTGTCCAGTCGCAGTCAAAATACTGCTAATTGAAACATACTTTAGTGACAACTGCATGACATTAAATGGAATGTCAGTTTCTTATTTTAAGGCGGCAAGAAGTAACATGCTAGTTTACTATTCTTAGGGACAACCTACATCCTTCAGCACGAAGCGGGAGGATTTTGCTTTCCTTGTATATAGACGTATCAGCACAATAATTTTTCTTCAAAATAATTTTTTTCGAAACGTAAAAAAAAAAACAAATCGCCACTTCCGCTACTGTCTTCGACGTATCAACGATATTTTTTTACTTATGTTATATTATCACTTTAAGGAGAAACAAATTTTTAGAAAATTATCCATCCAATTACTTTAATGGAATAAAAATCTACAAGAAAGTTCTATTTGTACAAATTTGAAGCTTGTCAGTTATGTACAAGCAAAGAACATCTAAGAGAAAGACTACGCATTTCGTATATTCAAAAGTTTTATATCATAAAGATATCGTATAGCTCATGCAATGCCTGTGATAAAGTTGGACGAGAAAATTTATGTTCGGGTTTTATTAGTACTGATCGCATAGTTCTCTCATGCGGGCATTACCTATCTTTTAACATCCAGCGGAATTAGGTGCAAGAGCCACGTATATGAAACCAGAATGCAGATGGGTGGTGTGGTGGTTTGGTTATGCGTTCATTTATAGATCCATTTCATAGAAAAACTAATCTATACATAGGCTGGACATGGAGAACAAAAACCAGCAATGCCTCGCTCCAATATAAAATCAACGATGACCTGATGTAAGGACGGCCTCAATTTTCTCTTAGAAATTCATTGGAAACTTTTTCTTAGAAAGTTACTGGAAATGTTTTCCTTAGAATTTTTAAGCATTATTGGAAAGCGGGTGTTTATGCCACTAACAATTGTTATTTTTATGATTGTGACGCGTAGATGATCAATAAGCATGCATTTCTTCTTACAAATTTACAAAAAAATGTTTCAGCAGAATTTTTATTCTCAATTGGTGGCTGATTGAGGTTATATCAGATACAATAATTTTATTTGTGTCGTTGTCGGCCCTCCAATAATGCATAAAAATTCTAAAAAGCGAAATTTTGAACAGAGAGTTATATGTGCAGCTGCAGAGGCGTCGTTGTTTATGTCTGAGAAGAGGTGATACGGGTTCTGCAAACAAATCCCAGGAAGCATTATTCTGGTACAACAATGAGCATGCGACATGTTTATGTTATATTATTTTTGATTCTCTCCTTTTTCACGTTCCTCCACTCACCACGGTGGCAAGTGACGGGTCGTGAAAGCACCCGAATCAGTGCCAGCACTCCGCATCATCCCCATCCAATGCATTGCATGTTCCCTTTGATTCTTTTATCTCTTCTCTATGAAGCTGGTTTCATCAAAAATACTTTGTTTGAGAGAATTTTCATTTACATAATTACATTGAATTGCATTGCAGTGCAGTATAAAAGAGGAAGAATAGTAAGATGGGACAGGGAATTGGTGGCCGAGTCAGGCAGCAAAGTGAAACGAAACTATGTGCAGAGAGAACAGAAAAATATTCTCTCAGTCTCAAAACTTTGCTTCTTCCCATCTGTTACCTTCCGACCCCATCAACAAATAAGCGTACAACTTGTGCATTTTTTTGAGGCCAAATGAAGCTTTTTGTTAAGATATATGTATGTTCTTTGGTACAACTATAACAACTTTTAATGAAAGAAACAATTATTTTTTTACATATTTCTCCTTGTAGAATGAAAATAAAAATACTCGTTTTCTAGCGTAGAAATTTTATGAAACTAAAAATAACAGCTCTAATCACAATTTGTAAGTTCGTGAAATAGACCAAAGGACTTTATCATAATAAAAGATGAGACCAAAATGCTTTAGTGCTCATAATTCTTCCTCTATTTAGTAAATGAACCAACAAAATGCGTCCCTTTTGCTTACACAACATATCGCAACATTAACCTAATTAACACTGACTGCAAATTGCCTAAAATCACTCTCCAAAATGGGCTAAAATATAATTCATACCGATTCAAACTTGCGATATTGTCTAGTGTGCAAATCAGCGACGGCAACGGAACGGGATTGCAGCGACGCGGCACCGGTTCTACTGTCCTGTGTGTAAACAGTGTAAAGGCCTAGGCACAATTGCGACGGCGACGGCAAACGACAGCCTAATGCAGTAATAGGAACAATTTTCTCCAGGAACGTTTTATGGAACGTGTATACATAGGAATCTGCAGTTGCCGTCACCCGTCGGCCACTCTCGCTGTCGAAATTCAATTAATTCAATTACGGGCTTAAGCTTTACTCGTAAATCAAAAGGCACCGATACCAATGCTAGGGGGAGAAAATTGCTTGAGCTTTTAACACTTTTCGGACTTGTAGAATGGTAGAAGCATGGACGATAGGGAGGGACATTTTATCTCTATCAGCAGCTCTGGTGCATCTGTTACAGATTTAGTGGCTGTACCTTTCGAATTACTTGGTATGATCGAATACTTCCAAGTAGAAAGTCTTAAATTTTTAGATCACATGCCGATTTGCGTTCATTTACAAACCCGGTAGCGTTTAGCCCCAGCTCCGCACGAAACTTTAGTCCCGCTAGCTAAACTGAATCGGAGCCTATAGAAAGTTGACATGTACCACAATAAACTGCAGTGCCAAATTTGGATCGGCCCGTGGATTGCGAAGAAATATTAAGTGTACTGCAGAGAGCTAAAGATAACAAGGCCTCCGGTTATGATGGTTTGCCTCATGAGTTTCTTAAAAATCCAACTCCAAACTTTATGGAAGTGCTAACTATTACCTTTAACAATATCTATGAACAAGGGCTGGTGCCTGAATCCTTTTTAAGATCAATTATCTTCCCAATTTACAAAATGGGCTACCCTATCATGGCTTCCAACTATAGGGGCTTATCGTTTATCAACACGGTCGCAAAAATTGTTTATAAGTGTGCTAACAAACAGATTACAGCAATGGGTGGAAGAGAATAATATTCTGTTAGAATACCAAGCAGGGTTCAGGAAAGAATACTCCACAACAGATAATATATTCAATCTTATAAACCTAATTAATTTAGCCTGAAATGCAGGAAAAAAGAAGACTTACGCTTGTTTCGCAGACTTTAAGGCAGTGTTTGATACTATGTATAAACAGAAACATGATTTTCTATAAATTGCTCGAAAGTCTCTCTCATGATAGAAAAGCTTCTGAATGGAACGGCAAGGCACTATCATATTGGTTCACCATAGAAACAGGTCTTAGGCAGGGGTGCCCTGTGAGCCCTTTACTGTTCTCCTTATATCCAATCCATTGCAGGCAAAATTGTTAGTTAGTCATCTCTACAAAATTATATAATTTTGGGTTGTTTTTCACCTGACTAATGTTGGCACGGAAAGAGAAAACTAATTATTAGTGGGTGTGGGGTTAATGTATTTTAATGTACGACAATCAGTCTATTTAATTATATACATGTAAGTGTACAGGTGTGGGTAGTGTGAAATCATATAACATCATATACAAAGGCGAATTCAAACTATCAATATCCTTGGAGAAATCCACCCAACCCATCGTAAGGTGTTAATAACCACAAATTGGTATAATTAAAAGTCTTTACGACAACACCTTAATAAAAAATTCAAAACAGAAATGCTCAAATCACTGTAATTAGAACTGTACTGCACTGCGGCATTGATTAAGACATAGTCATCTCGAAGGTAAGATCCAATGAGCCACTAGTTAGTTGACTTTATACTCAGAGGCACGAAACGACTATGGAAACTGTTAACAGTATCAAACCCACTTGGTTTCTTTCAAAGATTTTAACTTTCTTTGGACTGTGGTCATATGATTCTAAGTGGAGTTTTAAGTGGCAGCTATTGTATTTATTTTACGGACTATTTATTCATATTTGCTTTTCATTATTGTTTACAGTTTCGATGTATATTAATTTGGCTTCGATCAAAAATATAAAGGATCTTACAGAGGCACTTTTCCTTAGCTTATCTGAAGGAGCTACAATGGTGAAAATCTGGAACACTTTGATTCGTGGAAAGCTAGTTGTATCCGTCGCAGATTCTATGTCACATGAAAAATTAAATCTAAAAAATGAAGAGGAAATTCAAATGTTCACCAAATACTACCGCCAATTTAACAAAATCAGAACTATTTACTTAACGATGTGCTTAATAGCCATTTATTCTGCATTTACAATGCCATTATTTTTGAGTGAAAAAACCTTGCCATTTCCTGGTTGGTTTCCTTTCGATTGGCAACATTCATTACGTTGGTACTGGGCCCTTTATGGTTACGAAGTTATAGCCATGTTAATAACTTGCCTTAGTACTATATCCTTGGATTTATTTATATCGTATCTTATGTTTCAATTAGGAATGTGCTATAAGTTGCTTGGTATACGATTTAAAAACCTTGGTAAACACGGAGAAGACAGCCATATCGAAACGGAGTTTATTGAAAATGTGAGATTTCATCAGGAAATTTTAAGGTGAAATTATTCAATCAGATATTGTGTACTAAAATTGTTAAAATATTTTTTTGGTCTTATTTTATAGATTAACAAAAAAAGTTCAAGAAATTCTATCCATTCCAGTGTTTATACAATTCAACTTAAGCAGCATTGTGATTTGTTTTAGTGTCTTTCAATTGAAAAATGTAAAAATACTAAATTTATCTGATTAGAAAAAATATTATCGTTATCCATTGGATATTTTCAGATTATTCTTGCGGATGTTATTCCTATATTTTGGCTTGTATTTGTGTTCTTGTATTTAATGGCCATGGTTCAACAAATTTTTGTATACTGTTACTATGGGAGCTTTCTGTCAGAACAAAGTAGTCTTCTAATAGATTGCCTTTATCACTCGAACTGGGTAGATCAATCTTTAAAATATAAAAAGCTTGTTTTTATATACATGGAACGTATTAAGCAACAAAATGAAATTAAGGTCTGCGGATTGTTCATTATCGGCCTGGATATCTTCGTAATGGTTATTATTATTTTTATAATAAAAAAACATTGTAAATAATTTTGAACATATTATTTTTCAGATCATAAACAGCTCATACAAGTTATTTGCTGTATTGCTAAATATGGATGAATAGAATGCAATTTGCAGTTTTCAATTGTGTAATACTTATTATTTTTATTGTCTTGTGTAATGCATGCACATTTATGTATACTCTACAACACAGATTTTGAATACATTTGAAAAGTTGGTTGCATATGTTTCTTTCTATCCTCTCAGTCAACATCATACCCTAATGATATCATGGGCTCGATAACCAGATTAGGTTCGAGAAAGGTAAGAAGCTCGCTCGACAACAAGGGATAAAAATTAATAGTAAGATGCATTAAAAAGCACAAAATATTATTTTTTTTAGCTCTTACAGACTGTCTGGAATATTTGCGTGGTGAAATAATAAATAAAATAATAAATATTTGTTAATTTTTAAATTTTAAGCAAAATCTAAGACACCGAAAATATCTAGATATCGAATCGGACTATAAATGAAGAAATTTTTCGAATTTCAAAAGTTTTGACTAAAAATTGGTAATCTGCGTTCCCGAAATCCTTCAGATATCTATTTTGAGTTCAATCGGTCAATCTTGAATAATTGTGTATACATAGAAGTGTTAAAGTGTATTGTCATGAAGGTCAGGTACTTGTGCCAATTTCCAAGTTGATCGAATATGCCGAATTAGCTGCAAATTGAGTTACACGATTTTCTTATATACACACAAGTGAGGTTAAATAATAGCGTGTGAAAAAATTATGCATGGCTCGTATTAAGATATTTTGGTTTTAGTAGTTGTAAAAATCCACAAAAATATGAGAAGTAAGAGAAAATATATGGTAAATCGGAAGCAAGATATGTCAGAGATTGAAACATCTTCCGCCATATTGCTTCAATATACTTCTTTGTTCAGTGCCTATACTTATTCAAGGGAGGTCCAACTCACGAAATATTTCCGGGCCCCCAAGTTTCCCAAATAATTCCGGGCACCTTCTTTCAATAGTGTTTTTTATGTTATTCATTTCAATCATTAAGGGCTCACCCCGTGTGACTGATTAAAAAAATCTTTTTTTTTTTTTTTTATAGTACAGAATATGTGGATGAAGTGATTTTCGCCGATATTCGGAGCCGTTCAAAAGTTACAGCGTTGAATTTGGAAAGCGAAATTCCGCTGCCAAACTTCTAAAATCATGCGAATGCACCAAATTACTAGAGCGACGAATGAAATTGTTTTGGCATTCTGTTTTGATTTTTTTAGGTGGTAATTTTAAAATAATGAGTTTTGAGGAAAAATTTATTGAGGAATTACGAAATCATAGAATAATTTATGCTTTGCAAGACAGGTAAGACAAGTGGACAAAAAGGACGTGGTTTCGATTGATATTGCGAGGCGCTTAAATATAAATGGTAAAGTTGTGACATTTTTGACATTTAGTTTGATTTTAATTTAGTTAATTTATGTATTTTATTTTTGGTCCATTGCAATTCTTTCAAAATAATATAAAATATTCTCGATAAGAATCTGTTTCAAAACGCTCAAAACTAGTAACAAATGAAATTTCAGTATCTTCTTCTTTCACAATTGCAGATCACCGCCTGTCGTTGCAATTGTGTTCCCAATTTTTCGACTGCCTGTTCGACAGCGGATTTTCCGCTGTCGTCTGTCACTCTGTCGTCGCAATTGTGTTTAAGCCTTTTTTTTTTTTATCAAAACTACGTTTTTCTAACTGGTCTCCACTCTCCATTGGTTTGAAATTTTAACGGTAGATTCGGCAAATGTATGGTCATTGAGTGAACTAAAATAATGCACAAATTCCGAGCCGTTTTTTTTTTCGTAACAAAATAATCGAAAAAAATCACGAAATTTGAAAATTAATTTTCAAAAACATGTCAACTATTCAATTTTCAATATTTTCGAATGATTCTAGTTCATTTGATATCCACAGCTTCATAGATTGAAACACCGTTTGGTTTTTTGATTTTAGATAAGCCAATCAGCAGGAATCATGGAGACCGTCCACAAATTTGTTTTTCGACATGGGTACTTTTGCAGTGGTACTGTGGTCTGAAAATATTCTGGCTTACTGCTGAAATATCAATAAATATATAGTAAAAAGTTCTTCTATATTTTTATTGTTCGTCAAAATACAATCCCAAAAACGCTAGCTAACCAAAATAAAGATTATAATACTAATAAAATAATTATAACATAATATGGTAGGATAATTATGTGTTCCTAAGCTTTTTGTGATGCAATTAAATTATTTACTTATCCTTTATTATCTAATTATTTTTCTAATATATTTCTTCTATTTTATATTTATGTTTAGGCTTTTTATTTTTTTCAAAAATTACAATACTAACATTAAAAAACGCAAAAATTTTTCCAATGGTTTTCTATTTAGTTAAACATATCTAACTATCAATGTGAAAAATATCCGGGGTTGAAGGAACAATGATAGGAATGTATTTTGCGGAATGTAACTCTGTCAATACATAAAGAAATAAATAAATAAATAAATAAATAAAATCATTGAAAACTGTTGGAAACAAGTATAGCTTACAAATCAGCTTCCTAGATTACCATATTCTTCTAAATGCGCTTATAAAAATGGATCAAACTCACTTAAGCATTCTAAAGAAGAATTCTTCCGCAGTATTCTTTTTGATGCTGAAAACATTTTTCCATTTGCGTATCAACCCGTTGCTCTTCAGAATTCCACTAACTAATACACTAATAGATAAAATCAGAAAATTGTTCATGTGGGTTTACACATTTACATTTTTCCAGTCATTATAGCCATCATCAGTGAGATGAATTCTTTTAATAGATGACAACTTAGACACGTAATAATAAATACTGCTAGATTTAGGACTATACATTAACCATTGATGAAGTACTTTTTCACCGTTAACTTTAACTTGTCCACACATCATTTAATATTTCGAAAAAATAATTGTTTAGCTATAAATTCACCTTGGATATACATATTTTAATCAAAGACTTAGTTTTGCCTACAGAGTGCAGATGTAGAAATTGCATGATATCAATACAGAAGAACAAGGTAAACAGACTAAAAAATTTAAATGGATTAATTAATAGGTATAAGTTATTGCAGTTTCGAAAATAATAAAATAAAAAGTATAATTCTATTTTTTTTTTCAATTTCCCATTGAAAAAGCTAGCTATTAAAATCTTAAAAGCTTCGTTGAAATTTGGTACTTTCCGGACCCTCTGTTCAGTCATCGCATCATTTAACAAAACAAAAAAAAAAGTCTCCAATACTAACTTGTTTTAATACTAGATCAGGTTCAATAATAACTATGCAGATTCCATTGTAGTCAGTGATTTCATTTCCAAAATGTTGTTGTCTAGTAAAAATTGCTAATCCTATAATTATTGTTGCTACAAATCACTTCGTATTGTCAATATACTACAAACATTGTAATAAGCTCTTGCTATCAGCTTTGTACCGCTATGCTTGTATCATGATAAAAGTGCCGGCTTCACTTGCACTCTAGATCTCGTGGAATAAAGAATTGTCTGGTGAATTTGTAATAAATTGCATTTTGGTGATCTGATTTGTGCGTTAATTTATTTTGTTAGTTTAATTAACCTTCCATAAGAAGCAAAAACTCTTGTTATTTTCATTGGCGACCGTGACAGGACTTAATTTGTGTTAAGTAATAAAAAACTCTGGTGATATAGTGACTTTTAAATAAAAAAGACCTCTTAGACAGTCAAACTAATTGATTGCAACCAAGCTAACTAAGGTGTTTGCAGGTAACGAGTACATTGTGATTAAGTTTGAGACAAATTAATCTGCATATTTCATCGTTGGATGGTGCACACAATTTGGAAAAATAATTGAAAGTTGTAATGTATTATCGATTCATATAATATCAGGATCAATGGTAAGAGTATAGTCTTTACGTTTTAAAACAAAGGGTTCTTGCAAACAATAAAATTTATTGGTATGAAAAGTGATAATTAAGAAAATTCAGTGGCAATTATCCAATTTTAGACGAATTTTCTTATTAATAAACTGTACATACATAGCGTTCATATGCAATTCAAGTACCGTTGACTCTGAACTCAGTACATTCCTACAGTCATATACAGGCTTGCATTGAAATGAAACTGGAATTTACCGTATGGTCTTCATTGTTCAATATTTTTGGAAATAATTACTTGAACAAACACTTCACCAGAATATTAGCCAAAATTCAATAAAGAACAATTATATAAGAGACAGATTAGTGGATTAAATAATTTAAGCTATTTTTAAAATTTCTTTTGAACGCATATTATTACATATACATATTTTCTTAAATTATAATTTAATATTATTTATCAAGACTATCATATTACTTTGAACTAATTAAAAAAATTAAAATAAATAACCAAAAGTGTCGTGCAAGAGTGCAAGTCATAAACGAGAACGCTTCACTTAAATTTTGTTGTTGAACTATACGCCTTGTTGCATCATTTTTTTTGAGATTTAATTACTTTGTTGTAGAATATCAGAGTATTCGCATTCTCGTTAATCTAGTGAACTTTTTTTTATGAGTCCAATTATATTGGTTGTTGAATTGAGACCATTTCTTTCATCCATTGTTGTTCGAAATATCGTAAAATGAGTGATGATGAGCAAGTAAAGAAGCAATTAGAGGACTTAAAATCCCAGCGAGCAAACACAAAAGGGTATATCACACGGATCAAAACATTGATAAATAGCGAAGCAGATACACTGAGCGCTACGGAATTAGAATGTAGACTAGGTATCCTTGAATCGTATTGGAAATTTATTCTTGCTCATCAATCTTCAATTGAAAGACTATCGCCAGATGATGTCAGCAATAGTATTGCACGGGGTGAATTAGAAGATTTATATTGTGAAATTAAATCCAAAATTTTGTCGTTATTACCTTCTCGGAACCGCGCAAGCATTACTGATGGTAATATTACTATTTTACCAGCCAGTTCAACAAGTTCCAAGTTACCACCTCTGAAATTACCACAATTTTCTGGTAAATATTCCGATTATCCCAATTTTATCGCAACATTCAACAAATTAGTTCACCCTCCTAATTATTGAACACTAGACTCGGACCTACCGGGCCTATTGGTAAAAACGGTCCTGGTAGTGTTGCTGTTGTTTGTATTAGTATTTGGATTTAATACCTGTAAATGATTTTCTAATGTTTTTTGTTCTATATAAAAAAATTGATCCGATGTACGTCACGGGTATACATAGTAACATATACATACTTTGTCTTTTGCATTAGTAGCTTTTTTGTGTAGTGAAAAGGAACTTTTCAATGATATCGAAACTTTATTGAACATTGGTTATCTTACACAATTTTTCGTAGTTTCTTTTCTGTTTTTTTTTTGCATATGTTTCAGTTAATTTTCTATATGCTCTGAAGTGATTTCTTATACATCGAAAAATATTGCAAATTTGAAAAAAAAGTATGAAATATTCCATATTAACGCAGCATCTTTAGAACTAAAAAGATTTACGATCTCTAAAAGTGTTAAAGAGATGATGTTTGAAATTTATTACTTTTTGAATTTCTTCACACAATTGAATAACAAAAATTTAGAAAAATTGTTTGAAAATTAAAGCGGTCTTGTACTGGAGCTCTTGTTTGTTTTTCAGATAAAGGAATTCAATCAAAATTGCTTCTTACTGGAGTTGCTACTTCAGTTTTACGGATGATATTTGGTAAAAAGATTTGAAGTTCTTAAATGGCTATAAAGATTTTATGGAAATACAAAAAGAAATTATATGTCACTGAGGGTGTGTATTTTTTTTCGTTCTGTAGATCGTTCAGAACACTTTGGAAAAAGATACAAATCTAGTATGCTCTGAGTGTTCTGGTAGTTTTTTTTTATTTTTATATTTGTAATACTTGTGAATTGATAATACAAGAAGAATAGTATGCAAGTAAGTCATGTTACAAGAAGTCGGTGTCCAGAGCATTCGAAGTGCTCTGAGCGGAATAAAGATACACACCCTTGTTTTCCTACATCGCTGGCCGTTTGGACATCGAAAATCGAAAACCCTGAACCGAAAGACTCACGTATATGCAACAGCGAATATTTCCAACTACATTTAACTAAAAGGTCGAAGAATTCGTATGTTTTTATTATTCGCAAGAAATTGTTAATTTTTTACTTTGTTTTTCGAGAAAAGCACTTTTCAATGTTTTCGTTGAATTTTCGTTCGAAAAACCTTGAAATTTACTTTTCTCGAGAGCAAATAAATAAAAAATTAATTTATGAAAGGGAATAAAAAGAAGTCACAATTCATACGTAATCAAGTATAGAAAAATCTTTGAAAAGAAATTTATTTTGCAAAAGACGTCGTTTCGTATAGGCAGAAACCGTATACTCAGCAGTACGGCTTCGTACCTGCCAACAGCGTTGAGGATTTGGCAGCAAACTCGGTAAATTTTCATATTGACTAAATTCGCTATGAATTTATAGAAATTTCTTTATCAAAGATTTTTCGTTTGTAAAGATTTTTGTTTCCTTTCAATTCTCGCGTTGCGGATTTGGCAGCAAACTCGGTAAATTTTCATATTGACTAAATTCGCTATGAATTTATTTCATAGCAAAACTCCTAAGTATAGAAAGCCTTGGAGTTATTATATATTACATATATCTTGTAAAAGGTGTACGATGGTGTCACGTAGCTATGACTTTCTGTAAGTCTTTTTCAATAGAGCTCCAGAGGAAGCTTGTAAAATCCCTATAGTAATCACTCATTTCACTAATTGCAGTACTCCTGTACTTAATGCTAAAAGTACCAGAGTATGTAAAACAGATTAAACGCTCTTTGGATTTATCTATCAATTTGGATTTATATATCAATTCAGGCGATTTTGTTATATTAACGAATTTCCATTTCTGTTTTAGATATGGACTCAAAGTACTCATTCCATGCCTTTATCACCTTTAATGCCAAGATATCGCTATATTTTAAAGCATCGTTTTTATTTCCTGTGTATTGCTATAAGTAGTGATATTCGGGTGTACCTTGCAATATATCTCGGTGGACGTAGGATTCTCCAAGTATTTTTTGTTCAAGTTTTTTGTTTCTTTATTTTTGCGTTGGCTTTTATTTTTATTTATTGAATTTATCATTTCATGATATCTGATACAATTGATACAAAGTAAGTAATTCCAAATAAATTAATTATTGTCAAAATCAGATGGACCTAATATTAAAGGTAGCAATATACACATAGGAAAATAACAACAAAATAATAAAACTCTAAATGAATCAAGTTAAAATAACTGAGCTCAGAGCTATCCAAAGCCTGCTTTATTATTCACCTTTCGCAGTCTAATTAGATAACTGTCATTCGCATGTTAAACTAAAATGCTTCAAATAAATAAATTGAATTGTTGATTTATCAAAGGGTTTTTGTTTTAACAAAACTTTCTGTTTTGTGAATTCAGAATAAGTTTTTGTCAGATTATTAGAACTGAATTGCCTGTATGCCTGTATGCGAAAATGCTGTAGACATTTTTTACATTGTTTTTAAATGCAAAGTAATTTCATAACTATGTTTCTGGTATGTAAGGCATTATTGTTGATAAATAAATTGTAAATTTTTTTGCTTTATATTTCAGAAGAGACAGCTGATCACGACAAATTTTCCTCCAGTCTGCTTTATAAATATGATGGACCCCATCATCTTCGCAACATTTTCTGAGAAAAATCAACTGATTGCCACTCTAGAATCAATCTATATATTGGAGTTAGAATATGATTGAGCTTGGGATATAAATATTGATGGTTAATTCGATTTTCGGTTTAATCGACAGCTATGAAAAATGGGTAAATGGAGTATGTAAAGGAGTTAGAACATTTTGCAATATGCTAGCAATTTTCTCGATTGGTTATAAAGATTTTATGGAAATACAAAAAGAAATTATATGTCAGTGAGGGTGTGTATCTTTTTTTCGCTCTGTAGATCGTTCAGAACACTTTGGAAAAAAGATACAAATCTAGTATGCTCTGAGTGTTCTGGTAGTTTTTTTTTATTTTTATATTGGTAATACTTGTGAATTGATAATACAAGAACAGTATGTAAGTAAGTCATGTTACAAGAAGTCGGTGTCCAGAGCATTCGAAGTGCTCTGAGCGGAATAAAGATACACACCCTTGTTTTCCTACAGAATCATCGCTGGCCGTTTGGACATCGAAAAACGAAAACTCTGAACCGTATATGCAACAGCGAATATTTCCAATTAAATTTAACTAAAAGCTCGAAAAATTCGTATGTTTTTATTATTCGCAAGAAATTGTTAATTTTTTACTTTGTTTTTCGAGAAAAGCACTTTTCAATGTTCTCGTTGAATTTTCGTTCAGAAAAACCTTGAAATTGACTTTTCTCGAGGCAAATAAATCTAAAAATTAACAATTTCTTGCGAATAATGAAAAAGTAAGAATTTTTCGAATTTTTAGTTAAGTTTAATTGCAAATATTCGCTGTTGCATATACGTGTGTCTTTCGGTTCAGCGTTTTCGTTTTCGTATTTCGACGTGCAAACGGCCTAGAGTAAACGGCAGTGGTTACAAAACTTTAGAAAGAATTAAGAGTTATGCCGACATGTTGAGTTGTCGATAGATAGTGTTTACAAGAGAAGTTTTGAAAACTCTTAAATACATGAGAATTGGAATTTTAAGCTTGTGTTCGGATTATTATTTTATAATGGCATCGAGCCACATAACCGGTAAGTTTAACAAAATATTTCAATTAGGGTACTCTTTAGTTAATATTTAAGTGTAGTTAGTACGCACTAAAGGTTTTTTTCTGGAATTTATTAGCTTAATATTCAGAAAGTTAAATTATACGCATTGTTGCATATTTTTTATAGCAAAGTGAATAGTTTGTAAAAAAAAATTAATTTAATGCACCATCCTTAAACAATAAAAACAATTTAATAATGTTTACGTTATTTTTAATAGCAAACAACTCACTAAAGGAAATAAGGAGCTCATTATAGGACTGCATGAAAGTAAAAAGTCGCTGACTTAGATAATGGACATAACCGCTATCAAATGGAATAAACATTATAGTCCGAATCACGAAAACTGAGATATCGAGTTCACCAGAGGGAAATTTTTTAAGTTTGTAAAAGTTTAATAAAAGAGCTTTCGAAGGGCATTGCCAGTAAAAACAATGAAATTTTGATACTCTCGAATTACTTTTGTATTTTCTTGTAATTTTAATAAATATTTATGACATCATAATAACAGGTGGCGGAAAAGTACTGGCCCTATAGTAATTATTTATATATTTTTTAAATGACATCTGCTGTCATTCTGATATTGAAAATTGTGTAGTAAACAAATGTAAAATTATTAAAAATAAACATGGACCGTTATACTCCCCAAGAACGTGGAATAATGGTGTCAATGTTTTTACGGAATAATTCATCAGCGATAAAAACACAACGTGAATTTCGTCGACGATTTCCCCGCCGTCCGACACCGGTTGGTCTCACAATGCGACGCTTTGCCACACGCCTCGAAGCAACTGGCGCAACATTGGATAGATCTAAGTCTGGTAGACCAAGAACAGGCCGTTTAGCCTAAAATATCGATTCTGTGCGCGAAGATGTGGAAGAGTGTCCAAAAACATCAACGAGGTGACGTGGCACGCAATTGGTGGGCATTTCCAGGCGGTCTCTGCAGCGTATTTTGATCAAAGACTTGAAGATGTTTCCGTATAAAGCTCAGATGACTCATCAGCTGCTACCTACTGACCACCGAGCTCGTCTAGAGTACAGCCAGCGCGTCATAAACCTCAATATGGAAGAGGATGATTTGTTTTTCAAAATTGATTATGAGTGACGAAGCGCATTTCCATCTCTCGGGGCATATCAATAAGCAGAATACTTGCGTCTGGGGCATTGAAAATCCGCGCATTATTCAAGAAATACCTTTAAACCCACTAAAAGTTAATTTATGGTGTGGCGCCTGTGCTGAAAGAGTGATCGGACCCTATTTTTCCGAAGACGCTGAAGGCAATGCGATAACGTCACTGGCGAGCGGTACAGAATCATGTTATGTGAGTTCTTGATACCCAGTTTAGATGAATTGGGGCTGGATCACATCTGGTTCCAACAAGACGGCGCCACGGCACACACAGCGCGTGACACTATCTTACTGTCTTATCTCTCGTTTTAGCGAATTGCCTTGGCCTGCAAGATCACCCGATCTGAACTGTCCAGACTACTTCCTTTCGGGTTATTTGAAATCACTGGTGTATGTGAACAAGCCACAGACTCTCGCAGCCCTAAAAGAAAACATTCATCAAGAAATAAGGGACATATCGCAGGAAGTGTTACGGCAAGTAATGGAAAATGTCATAAATAGGGCTGAAATGTGCATCTACTCTGGAGGTCACCATTTAAGAGACATCATCTTCAAATCCTAATGCGACGAAATTTCATGGCACAAATATACATTTATAAAAACTAATTCTAGTTTTCTAATTTAGAAAACAAGCTGAACCAAATAGGGTCATTACTTTTGCGCCATCCAGTATTCTATTTTTTTTTAATTCTTGCAAAAAAATTATTTATTTTGACAGCTTTGGCCTGTGTCTCAAATATAGTGCGTAATGAATAACAGATAAAATATCCTAAATTGCGTGTGTCTAAACTGAAATGATTTCGTTATATTGAAAAGATTTTATTTTAAAAGTGAACATTTTTATATTTATTTTTTATTATTTTTTATATTTATTAATATTTATTAAACATTTTTATTTTTTGTGGAGTTGTTTAAAGACCTAGAGAAATATTTTAAAGGGAAATCTTTACGATGTTCTCAAAAGCAAATTTTTATAATCAATAAGCTTCCTCAATAAAATCCCAAGAGGTTTTGGCATAGAATAGAAGATAAAGTTTAATCAGAGATTTTATTGTAATCAAAGATCAGACCAAGGAATATTTCTAGTGTATTTCCTGCTGTACAGTAAGAATATGGGCATATATTTGATTAGAATAAGTAAATTGAGTAGTAAATAAACTCTCAAACTTAAGTAACACAACAAAATCATGTTTGCGAGGATGAAATTTATCTCACCTTGTAGAAAATCAATAAAATAACTTAAATGAAATGCACAAATTACAAAATTTTGTTCAGTAGTAGTAGGACCTGCGTCCACAGGACTATCGCTAGTTACTATGAGCGTGAAACTACTACCACAAACCACAAACAAGTAATAACTTGACCGGAGGAATGCCGTTTCTTTTTGCCATCAGACCAATAACAAAGCTGCATTCATAATTCTAGAGAACAGTTTCGACCTAAATATATCCAACCGACAGCTAAATTTACGCAAGGTGTATTGGTCCGGGGTTGTTTTTCATCGGTATGAATCGGTAAGTTTCATATCGGGTTCCAGCTGGAGTAAAGTTGAATGAAACCAAGTAACAATAAATTCTGCAGGAATTTTTACATTGATTTCTGGCGAACTTAGAAAGCCACAGGCATTTTTCCACTTAGCAACAGGATATTGCACTGGCCTGTTCAAAGCCTTGATCTCGAAAATCTATGGGATTACATTGATCGGATAGGAATTACGGATGGCTGTACAAGATGCTTGGAATGGTATTTCTTGAAAAATAATTAAATTTTTAATTGACTAAATGCCAAAAAATTAAAAGTAGTTATTAAAAATAAAAGAGGCAATACTAGACAATTACTGAGAGAAAAATTAAATTGTTTTCTTTAAAAATGGCTTTGTGCAATTGTTAGTAGCCATCAATAAAACTATTCATAAATTTACTCATTTGTTCCTTACACTTGCTTGAAATGGAAAACAATTTAAACAAACGCAAACGTTCACATTTCTAGATAAGTAGTGTAAATAACAAAATAATACTAACAAACACATCTATGTTAAATATCACATTACATCTTAATATGTTGCATCATTATCCAAAAATTTTAATTTGATATTCTAATTTAAATATTCAATGTTTCCCTTGTTTATGGGTTGGAATAAACTTAAAGAAGTTTAAAAAAAAAAAAAAAACAAAACAAGCAGAAAACACCAACGACTAGACTGTACGAAATCCTTGCAATAAACTTGTATCGCAAATGCTAAATGCTCATCGAGAAAAAGTCAATCGATTATGATCGCTTAAGAATTTCGATGTCAACTGAAAAATATCATTTCAGTAAAATTATTATTATGAACAAATCAAGACAAGCAATTTATCAATTGATAGTAATTGTCCTTTTGAGGACATTGTGATTTTTTCACTCAAAGGATATGAACGTTATTTATCATTTGAAGATAAATAAAAATTTGAACATTTTCGGTGCTTGATTTGAGTTTAATCAGAAAACTCTTTTGCCGTGTTGCCATGATTTAGTTTCGATTTTCACAATGCACAATGTTTGAAAAGGCGTTCAGCTATAGAACTGAAACAAACTTTTTACACGCGTTCTCGTAATAATTGTAGATCTACGATCGAGAATGGGGGGAACCGATCAGATCTTTCATAAAGTTCGTTTATAAAAAATTTCCAGATTTTGTGATCTTTCACGCATACTGGGGAAAACATCAATCCCAGACGTTTTAATGTGTGTATAGAAGAGTTCATTTGGAAAGCTCAAATCTATGAAATTACTTATAAGCATTTTTACTTTCCAAGGAGCCGTTCTGGAAGGAAATCTGAAAACTACTTTAACGACCTTTGTACACTTAAATTGTATTTGTATTTGTGGGCATTCATCTAATGTAGAATCGAAATATATGTTTTTGGTCAATTATAGTTTCTTTCCTAAATTTAAATGCTTTTGTTAAGTAAAATCCATATACATATTGTTATACTATAGCATAAACTTAAATATTTGCAAAATTATGTTAGCGATAAAATGTGTTGAAGAAGTGTTGTTTCGTAATAGTCCCAATATGATATATAAATTGTTTGTTTTGAAACTGTGCCTCACTTATCTCCGAAGTCAGGACTATATATCAATATAGTCCTGATATTAGGGTAGACTGGGTACAGTTGTAAGGGGAGGAGGGGGGTCGTTTGTAACATCGCGAATAACTCGAAAACTGCTGTCCAGGAGGAATTTTTGTTTTCGTACAACTAAAAGAAAGTAAGTATTTGATCTCATACTATTTTTTGTTTTCTTCCCTTAATGTACGTAATAATATCGAGAAACAGTGATTGGGGATGGTTGTACCAATTCTTGTATCTTGTAAGAACTGAACTCATAAGCCGTGGTATTATGTGTGCCATAATTGTGATACCGGCTAATCGTAGTCATCATACTTTATTTTGTTTAGCTTGAAAAAGTTATTTATGGTTTTCTTTGTGTTTTATTACAATTAAAGGCGTTATTTTTAGTAATCCAAGTCCTGATGATGTTGTCAGTTGTTACATTTTACCATTTAACTTTTATGCCTCTCTTGTGTAGCCCAATTGTAGTTTTAAGGAACATAAGTATTGCCAGTTTTTATCTAAAAAAGTATGATTTATGGAAAAGTAATCAGTTTCGATTTAGCTGTCATTTCAGGGTTTTTACAAGCTGTTGAAGTCGAATCAGTGTACTGTATTATTATTATTCCGCGACATTATATTATATATATATATATATATATTGTACATTATACAGTACATAGTCTGTGATGACCTGTGTAATTTGGCATAATTATTAGGTCTGTTCCTTTATTATATAATCGCAGAAAATTTATGGAACTTTTTTAAGCTCTCATTTTTACTAAAAGTTTTCCTTATTGTATGAATTCCACTCCTTAAAGGAAATTAAAAATTTTTATAGTAATTCTGAACTACATTACGTTTTGATTAGTTCTAAATTTATTATGACGAGCGTACATAAGATATTATAATCTTTTTTAAATACCTTATCTCCTGAGGATACATTTAAAAGTTTAAATAAATGCAATTTCATAATATAAACAATTTAATAAAATTATACTATACTAAATAACCTACCCTAAATGCCATTAATATAAAAAAGATAATATAGAAAACAAAAGCAAAAGAAGATCGTAATTACAAAAAATAAAATAAATACAAATATAAAGATAGAATTCAGTACCAGATATAAAGAAAAAAACAAATGAATCGAAAGTGTCGCCAGAAATACAGTACAAAAGCTCAACTAGGACCAACGGAAAAGTGATTTTCAAGTAGGTATTTAATTTTCTAAAAGCATCAAGAGAGTCTGCTTTGTAAATACCTATTTACCCGCAAAATGAGTTCCACAAGCGTATTTCATGCCATATGTAAATCCAAATATTTCTCAATTTATTTTTTTCAGTAATTTGGTTTAAATAACTTTCTTAATCGTATCCCGGCTACATAAATAAGAAAAATTCAGCAATTATAATTGCTTAAAGCAAAGGAACAGTCAACAGATCTCTAGTGGGAATGATTAGCAGTTGTTAATAGAGTAAAAATTAATTATGGTAGTGATATACATATATTTCAGGCAGTAAGCATAGTTATATTGCAAAGTCATTCAGTGATAAAAATAGCTTATTCCCTATATTTTCTATGACTGATTTTATTGATTTATGATAATTAAATCCAAAATAAAAGCAGCTTTCAGAATTTAGTAAGTCTTACTCAGCTTATTACTGAGAGCGCTGCCTTAATCCATTTAAATTTCATCTTCTTTTAACCTTTTCTTACTTAATTAATAACTTAATGGTCCGATAAAAGATCTTAAGGCTTTCCAATTAAGTGATTTTTCCATAAAAATCTTTTCTGATAAGGGGCTCAGTCATCCTTTTGAACCCATCATTTTAGCAATTTATGAAAAGGACTAGGTATTCCCTCTTACTGTTGGGAGTCTATTTCTTCTTTTTTATATATATATAAAAAAAATACATATACATTTATAGTTATATATGTATGTATATGTATATTTCAAGGAAGACGTAAAGAGCGTAGGATATATCAATGTATAAATAAAATATGAAGGAAATATTTAAGTCAATATGCTCTCAATCACATGCCGACCGGCAAACCTTTTCCCCATGAGAAACTTTTATAGGTTGATATAATTCACGATGTCTTTCGTGGAGCCTATTGAAAAGCAAAGAATCATAGATCATCTCGCTGTTAAGTAATTCTAGGAATTGTCAGAATAAAGTGCTCCCTATATATATTTAGGATAAAGTTAATAAATAATGCGCCTATCATAATTTTCAAGATATTTCTCTAAGAAATCGTGAAATAAATTTGATTTGAAAATGAAATTTTCACTTTTCCGTGTACTAACATACACACCCACACATAAGTTATCCAAGTTGGCGTAAGAAATGAAAACATAATGCGCTGAAATTTAAAAATTGTTCCAGCTGTAGATCCATCTTAAAAGTATTAAATGAAATTTATACTTACAAAAGGAGGCAAATCTACAGTCCTACCTCCCATATAGCCATTGATTTAAATTTTCCCGCAAATTACATTTGAAACTAATGGTGTGGAAAATTGGGGCTCACTGAAGTTTCTACCTAAACAAGCACACAAAAGGTAAATATGGCCCTTGATAGCGCTTAAGGTGAAATCATTTAAATAAGATATCTTCTGGGTTTTGATATGTTTAGCATAATATGAAGAGCAGGAATCATGGACTAAACATCCTTTCATGCGTGAATATTTTAGGATTTTTGCCTTTTTTAACATTCAATTACTTTGGATACAATAATATCAATAAGTGTTAGGTATAGAGAAAGTAAAAGTGACGAGACTTGTTTACTTAAGAACTGATATTATTCTTGGTATAGTTTTCTTGAATTTTTGTGATTTTATTGAAGATAAGTGAATATTATGTACAAGCTATATAGAGGCAGCGTTCTTAATGTTCGAGCCTAATGACAAGGCTAGAATTTTCGGTTCTAATTTCCAATTTCGTATAGTTAAATTAGCCATTTTGAAAACATATTTACCGAGCCAATTCTCTCAAATGTAGGTCACAGTTATGTTGTTTATCACAATCATAAATCCAACATGATTTCGTGTCATTTGTTTTATTTAAAATATCAGAAAGAGCTTGAGCTTCGTACCTAGTTGGGTTTTGTTGACTGGTCCAAAAGCAAGAAAGCAGCTGCTGTGATAAATGGTTGTGTAAATGTTTATTGTGTCAGAAAATTCATTTAACTCTGTAACTAGAATATATGGTCGGTGGAAGATATCACTTTCAGATTTTTTTTAATAAATAGGTATCCAAGACATTTTATGTCTTCAATTTTTAGGTTCGTCATATATTTCAGTTTTTAAGCTTTCGGAAAGAACCACACATATTTTGAGTGTAGGGTAAAATCATTATTTTGCGGGCAGTTAAGATGTTTCATAAAATCAACGAGCAATTATTAGTAACCACGCAGATTATCCTGAGCTAATCATGTAGTAGTAGGAAATATTTAATATAGTATATAATGATTGATCTTCAGAAGTAAAAAAAGGAAATATCACATAAAAATTAGTATTATAACCATTCATTAATAAACTTAATACATTCTATGGTGTTATCAGTCTACGTTAGTCTAGATACGTTGGCAGTTTTTCAAAGCAGTTACACACAGGGGCATCTAGCATTGGAATTAGGGGAAGAGAAGCTCATCTTATTGATTAAATTTAGCAAAAAGAAAAGAAAAAGAAAAGAAAGCTAGTGAGGAACTAGGAAGTTTTCCCGGTGTGTAATTTGTCATTTTTTAACATAGTTTTTTATTTTTTAATAAAATAGTAGCTTAGGGTGCAAACTGCAGGTGTCATTCAAACCAAAATTTCCTCAGTTTTACACAGTGGCATGTAAAATATGGACTGCTCGATATGCTATTTCATGCGGGTACAATTTTGTGTGTTAAAAATAGTTCTTACGTTGAAAAAACAATTGGCGAGAAGTTGAAAAGTGATTTTAATAAAACGTTTGGAATTTCTGTTGAGTGTCTATGAATATATTGCCTTTGGTAAAACACTTTTTATCACTAATTAACAACAATAAATTAATTTAAAAACATTTATTTCGACGAATCCATTTATTTATTTGTTGTTCAAAGCTCTCTCTCAGTTAGTACTTGGTGCTTAGACCGAAAAAGAAAGCTATGTTTATAGAAGTCAACCCACTTTCTGCAGTGTATTTCTATGGACGTAGTCAGTCCGTATTATAGATGTCAGTGGTTTTACATAAGAACGCTGCAAATATTTTAGAATGTTAGGAGTTAGGACTAAGCTAGGGCTCTGATGTGGTAGTGTGGAAATCTGTTTCGTGGCTTGGGAAGTGTTTCTCGAGGGTTTTGGATCACCCAAAGTTGGGGTCACAAACTCACATTCTGAGAAAAATCTATACACATCACATGCATGCAATAATATTCATTGAAATAAATTTTTATTTGTTTACGTTTTGGAATAAAAATATTTCGTATAATTTTTTAAAGTTGAATAATATAAATAAAAAAAAATATATAAAATAAAAAATATATTATATCAAATAACTCAATTAATTAAATATTTTTTACTTTAATTTTTAAGGGTGGGGGGCGGGGGGAGGGGAGGTCATGCTCGCCCAGGATCCCCCTTCTTGGAGCCGCCACTGGCTACACATGTACACAGCTAATAAATATTGTTAGGTTGTAATGGCAAGAGGACATAAAAAAGGGTATGAAATATAGTTAAGTTGGTATCTCTTACATATTATTTTCCTTTGACTCGCATAAAAGATTGTTTTTTTCTGCCTATTCGAAACTGTTATACGTATATATTGTCAATGATTCCACCTAGGACAGTTACCACAGCCTGTATTTTTAAGGCCATCCTCTCAAAAATTTATTATCAATTCTTCCTTTTTTTTTTCTACATTTAGTCACTACAATTTTTACATTTTGGCTTTGGGCATCCTCCACCTTCCCTTTTGCAATTTTCTCAATTTCTTTTTTTTTCGTTGCAGGATTTTTCACACTTTATATTTTTCTCTTCAGAGTTTCTTCTTATCTTTTGGAATTTCTACCATTTCCCTTTACTTTAATTCTTCTTTCCCTTCTAAAGGGTTTTCCAATAAGAGGTGTTATTTTGATATTCAAAGAAAAATGCCATCTTTTTAGATAACTGATCGGACCTTTATTTCATTACAAAGAGGAAGGTATGCCGTTAATAATAGAAAATAACATCAGCCAAATGACCACCACGACCACGCCTACAGGACCATATCCTTTTCATGAAATTTTCCATAACCAAATCGCAAAGTGGCTGCCCTATGTCCTCGATAGACTCACGAATTCCATCTTTGAGGTCTTGAATCGACGCTAGGCTATTGGCGTAGACCTTCTCTTTCACGTGGCCCAAAAGGAAGAAGTCGCAAGATGTTAAGTCACAAGATCTCGGTGGCCAATTGTGATCACCTCTTCGAGAGATAACACGGTCCGGAAACTTTTCCCGTAAAAGATCAATGGTTTCGTTACTTGTATGGCACGTAGCGCCGTCTTGTTGAAAGTAAACGTTGTCCAGATCAATACCATCCAATTCCGGCCATAAAAAATCACTAATCATCTGTCGATAGCGCAATCCATTCACCGTAACTATTGCTCCAGCCTCATTTTCGAAAAAGTAAGGTCCGATGACCCCGCGGGACCATAAACCGCACCAAACAGTCACACGTTGAGGATAGAGAAGCTTTTCAACAATAACTCTTGGCTTTTCCGAGCCCCAGATGCGACAATTTTGTTTGTTGACGAAGCCATCGAGGTGGAAATGGGACTCATCACTCAAGATGAGTTTTCGATGGAATTCCGGATCATTTTCATGCATTCCAAGGACCCAATCAGCAAAGACTCGACGTTGTTGATGATCGGACGGCTTGAGTTCTTGTGTTAACTGAACTTTATAAGCCTTAAGACCCAAATCTTTATGCAAAATACGGTGTAATGACGTTTGTGGAATGCCTAATCCCAAAGAACGACGAGGAATGGACAAACCTGGGTTTTCTTCAACACGTGCACGGGTTTTATTCTTCACATCACTCTCTTGTCCCGACAGCTCGAATTTTTCTACCAATTTCTGTATTGCGGTCCGACGAGGTGCTTCACGACGACCCAAAAATGTTCGAGTTTTACGAACCGTCTCTGCCACATTTTCACTATTTATATAGTGAATTTTAATAATTTCAATGCGTTGTTGAATCGTGTATCGTTCCATTTTTAATAAATGGCGTAGTTTGTACTTTTCAAATGTTAAAAAATGACAGCTCCAAAAGTGACATCTACCGAAATAGCGGGCTAATTAAAATAACACCTCTTATTGGAAAACGCTTTACTATTATTCGATATTCTCTACTGATGATATGACACTTGGAGAATTTTACTTTAAACTTCCTGTGTTTTTGAATGAAGACGTTAAATTTTAGTGATCATTAAGTCTAAGGATGATTGTTCTTCTTATGGAAGAATCAGTGTCGCCAGAAGATGGGCAGTAAACTTTTCTACATCTGCTCTTGTTTCTTAGAGTGATATTTCCCTACTATTTTCTCTAGTTCAAAAATGCAAGGTCATGGTGCTGTAAAATTTGCCTTTTACTCGCAATAATAGTAGAAATTTATTTTTTATTGTTATCATCTTAAGAGTGCAATTTCAAGTTACAGAAAGTGATTTTTTCAAAACAAAAAGCACTCGGAAACGGAATTATCCCAAATTTATAGAAACATTCAATTACAACAAAGCACTCTTCTCTCAAATGTTTGTAATACTGCCGTTAAGAAAATTCCTACCAAATTGCAGAAAGGAAAAATTAAAATGTATGTAATACTTGATATAAAAATTTAAAAGCACTGAATTGTTTAATTATAATTCGGAAAAAAAATGCAATAGCGATTTTCAATCTAAAATAAAATATGTAGGTTGGATAATAGGGATATACCACTAGAAATAACTAGTCTGGTTCACCCTGTGCCCCTTGACCTAAATGGATAACCTTTTGAAATCAGCCTAGATCTATTCTGTTTCCCTTAAAATCTCAGGATATATATGTTCTTTACTTTGCAGCTCCCACAGATTTGAGAAGAGGTAGCCACCTAATAGCCTACCACTTTTATATATCAAAGCGAGGCACTCGCAATGTACGTGTTGGATGGATTCGATTTCTTCCGAATCCTTACGGCTCCTGCAGAAATCGTTCACAGCTACTAATGCTACCATTAAGGAGCTCTCTTATCCTCATCCTTTTATTTACAGGCCATAATTACTTGGCCATACGGGAGGTCTCCCTATTGATTCGCCGGATGATTGCATTTTAATAGGCGCCCCTGATGATATCCTTTTTTAAAGCTCCCTTTCTACCCAAATACAAGCCATCTCGTTGTTTGTATATGCCTATGGTCAGGTACCCAGCATAAGGAGACAAAACCAAATATGTAATAATAAAATAAACAAAACAGAAATGTTAAAATTAAAAATAACGATAAATATGAAATATGAAAAAGTCAATTATTATTAAAATCTTCTTCTTCGAAGAATGATGATTGATTTTTAGTTTGATATATATTACTCTTTTGGCTTTGTGTTGTGTGGATAGTGGAGAGCATTACTTTATAATATTTCCCTACAGATGGTAGAAATTTACCGAAATTTTCCCCACGTTTATTTCACAGCTTAATTTCTCTCCTGTAAGGAGAACGGAAAGCAAACCTGTCGCCAGTACGTGAACAACGGAGAGCTTGTGGCAGTGCGTGAACAACAGAATCTACCCTGGTTGCCCAATCATCATAAGCGCACTGATGAACTCATGATGATTGGTTGGATGAAAGTAATGCTGATTTTTGTTCTAGCACCGGGACTAAACTCATTTATATACTTCGCAATTCAATGATTGCTCAACACCATTTATCTCCCTTTTACTAGTACATTAGATGAACTAGACCCACAGATCAGTTTCCATACTATTTTATTGGTGATGAGCTGATACATGAGTTGGGGAAGAAACTCTTCGAGGTGCTCAGTAAAAAAAATTACTTGTCATACAACCAAATAATGTATATTCACATTGTCGTACTTGACAAAAACGTTCTGTTAGTTAAGATTACGAGCCCCCGCCCACACCGGGACTAAATTTTTTGTAAACTAATGAGCGTTGGCTATTAAGGTACAAGTTAGTACGGGTATAACGGAAAGCCCTCTCGTCACACCTCTTAGCTAGATTTGAGCAGTACATTTACACTAATTTGGAAACATTTTATATTCATAAGCAACCCTGGTAGCCCTATCATCATGAACGCACTGATGAACTCATGATGATTGGTTGGATGAATGTAATGCTGATTTTTGTTCTAGCACCGGGACTAAACTCATTTATATACTTTGCATTCATATAATGAGCAATTTAATGATTCCCTTTGTGAATAAATCAAATACCTCATCGCTGAGTGTAATCATGATTCTCATTGGTGAGTAAACCCGCTGAGCGTAATCATGATTATCAGGGGTGAGTTAATAAAATACCTCAACGCTGAGCGTAATCACGATTATCAGTTTTCAAATTCAGAAAATAAAATCCAGAAAAATAAGGTCATATAATATACGTACGTATTATTTAATAGAAAAAAAACAACAACAAAATTCAAATTCATATCAACATAAAAAACAAAAACAAAAATTCAAATGCGAATTGATGAAAAAAACAAAAAAGCAAAATTGAAATTCATATTTGAAAAAAAAAAAACAAAAGTCCAACTCCATATTTGGAGAAAAAAAATATATCTTCTTGATTATAGCAGCTCGTTGAACCTATCTGCGGTACTCGTTGCTTTTTTTCTGTAAAAATTAATCATTTAGTCTTAGAAGTACGTATGTAGAACTGGACAGATAAAAAAGTAATACCTTGCTGTACATATTACTCCATTATAGCGATTGTGTGCCAATAAAATATCCTTGCGTAGTTCAGCCTCATACTCCTTTCTGGATAAATTCTTGCGATAAGTTTCTAAAATTCCCTTTTTAAAGTGTAAGACTGATTATCCCTTAAGCGTGATTATCCCTACACAAAAGCACAACATATTTTTATTGCAGTGAGGTTAATATATATGCCTGTTACACATATCATCAACAAATTTCTTAATTTCTTTATTTTTTTCCATAAAAATATTAAAAATTACTTACCAATAATTAAAAAGCATTCTAACTTAACTAACACTTCACTTAAAATTGTACTTTACCTTCCTCGCTTCCCTTTTCAGAAAGGAATGAAGAAAGATAAGATTCAGTCCGCACTTTGCAGACGCATAACTAAATCCAAAGGAAATAAATTTGTAGCGCAACATCATTTATCTCTCTTTCACTCGTACATTATACCTACAGATGAGAATCCATACCAATTTAGTCATGAGCTGATAGATGAGTTGGCGAAGAAACTCATCGAGGTGGTGCTCAGTAAAAACGTTCAGTTGTCGTACGACCGCATAAGGTACCCTCACATTGTCATACTTGACATAAAAGTTGTGTTAGTGAATATAAGAGCCCCCGCCCGCACCATCACTAAAATTTTGTAAACTGATGAGCGTTGGCTACCAGGGAAGTAAATTGAATTCAACCAGTTTTTGTGTTTGGATCCCTTACTACACTGAAACTATCCACAGGAAAAATTCGACATTGTGCTAATGACCGTAACTATTGACGCCCGCGCAAACCCATCCGACCGAGAAAAAGACATCATAACTTAAATGCATTTTCAATGATTGGATTTCCTGGAAAACATAGCAATTAATACACAGATGTAAAAAATTTTCTTTTTTTTTTAACAAACCTTTGGAAACCAGAGGGTCTATTACTTCTTGTAGAGTGATGGATAAAGTGATGCCATTATCGGCACCTGTTTAGCATATATAGACGATCCAAGATTGTGGTCGATTCAGGATAGTGTCGCAGATAAGGTTTATTTTCAGTTCGTGCATGGCCAGTGAATTTTCTCAAGTACAGTTCAGTATTTTGGGTATTATGTAGTGTAAAGTTCTCATTGCCTGCAATTCAAATAGATTACAGGGAATCTTTGGATATTGAGATTGACAATACAATATTATTCTAATGTGTTCCAGATTGCGATTCATTCCCCAGAACAGAATCAAGGCTGTCTTTACTCCGAGGAATTAGACGACAGTTTTTATTTATTTACCCTCTAGGATTAGAAGAATCTTCAAACTGTTCATTTGAAACTATCTGAATATTTTTAGAAGCATACTCCGCACGACTTTGATTATTAGTAAATTTGAATTCGTGATCGCATGCTCTTCCAATGATTTTTATAAAAAGAGTTGTCTACATATATCACTTTTAAGGGGTTATCCTATGTTTATATTTGCGGAATCTATAAGGCTCTCTTTTAAAGAAATGCTTTCGAATATATTGAAAAATTCTCTTGGATTCTCGATAATAAGTTTTCGACTAACGGTCTACAACAGTTTTAGAATTGTCCTGGCAGGCTGATTAGCGCGGTTGGTTCATTATGGCTTTGAAGAGTCTCCCTTATGGTTGGTGCACAATGAAGCTTGGCGCGTCCAGATGAGGCTTCATCAAGAGTTGAGTGAAGCGAGGTGAAGATATATTTTGAGGTATATTGCTTGCAACAAGGCGTCCAGTTTCGTGGTCATCAGACTCTGAAGAAGAAATCTTGTGTTTAATAAGGAGACTAATTATATGACACATTTAAAATAAGTTCAATAAATAAGAAGCGATTAGTATTTGGGAAATTTAATCATCTTCCGGTATAAGAGAATGCGTAAATAAACTTTCGATTATATCCAAGAAAGAATCTATAAGAATATGCCAGTTATCAAAATTAGCGCGATGCATCTCGCGACAAAATTAAAAATTAAATTTTCGAGCGAGATATCTTGAGGTGTCTCGCCACAGTGCGCGCGCTGTAACTTTAACACATTTACTTTAATCGACACCATCTGAGTTAAAAGGGAACAATCCATGATTAAGGAACCCATTTATAATACTGGTTTGTAAAGCAAGCATCTACCAAACTGAAACGAGAAACTGGAAAAATGCAGCTCTTGTTCCGATTTTATTTATGTTTTCGTCTTTTCACTGCCATTTCGAGACCGCTTTATTGCACGTAGATTTCAACGGTTTGAAAACACTTACATCTGGTGGCTACATCACGTGAGTGGTAGTTTGCGTTACGGCATATAGAATAATTCCATTGTTGGAACAGCTCAAGTGTAATTTGTGGCTATCTACAAAGAGAGAAGAGGAAAGGTGTCGAAATGCTCTACTCCTTAACTCAAACAAGGACACCTGGTGTTCACCCCAAGAACTATGCGTCTGGAATATTACTTGTCACCTATTTTCACGGCCTTACGGCAAAACTAAAATTGAAGGGACAATATTTTTACTAGTCGAGAAGATGAGAAAGACAGCAAGCGTTCCATTTTCTTTACCCGAGTTAATACAGTATACCTTTTTGTAATCTTTGGGAACGATTACCTTGCCCAACGTCGAGCAAAGATTGAAGCTCCTTTTTTCATCATTTAAAATCCTTCTGTGAACTTACTGATCTTGTATCTTGAAAGTTGTTTTCTCTTAGATAATTATTCAGACCTCTAAACAATTTTCTGATACCTTTTTCAGTTGCTACAGCCCTGCCTCTGATTAGACCTTCTCAAGTGCGTGAAACTATTTTAGGGTGTCGCTTAAAGAAAAATGTGATCCAATTCCTTCCAGGACGATCGTCATTAAAATATATTACTCTGCCATCGATTTCATTATATTTTCAATTGTATATATACTAATATCCTCTGGTTTGACAGCGAATCTATACTTTAAGTATCTCCAAAAAGAACTACTATTTTTTTTATATTATCTAGAACAGCCTATATAAGTGTGGAAATAGCAGAATTTTGAGAACTCTTATTTGTAACAATTCTAAATTAAATTATAAATATGAAAGATAAAAAACAACCGCCTCGTCCGGTTTTTGAAGCCGAAACCTTTCTGGACGACTGTTCTTACCTCTGAGCTAACGAAACAGATGCTTTTCTTCTTGTATTTATTAATTTTAACTAACCTACTAAGCTACAGTTGCTTTCAGCTGGCATTAACCATTGTGTGTTCGAAACCCTTATGGGATAAGATAAAAATAAATAAAACTATATAAGAGGATAAAAAATACGTTGTTTGGGTGGTAAGCCCGGATGAAATCAAAGTACTTCATCGATTACTTTCAACCGTGTTCAAACTTATGCTCCTAAATTTCTTTTAAAATATTCCAAGTCGAGCCCATCCATCCGAAAAAAATCTCTTCAAATTTCTTTCTCTAGAATTATTTTTGGAACAAACTAAATGGACGTGAAGTGCTGTAAGCTATTATAACCACGAGTGGTGTCTAAATTATGAGAAAATAATTCACAAGATTAAAATCAGCTCAAACCAAACGGTTCGTTGCTTTTATGAATTAAAACTAATTTCATCTCTTAAGTGGCCCTTTTGTTCACTTTCGGTGGCATCTCCGGCAAGAAATGTACACAACACTCTTTCCATAAGTGGTAAAATTGCTAGAAGGATAAAATACTTAAAAGCTGAGAAGTTAAAATATTATTCCCGAGGGTAAAGATAAAATATCAAAGGGAGCTTTCTTTCAAAGTCCGTTGTCTCTTCATTCAGTCAGTGGAGGGGAGCTGAGTTTCGGAGCGAGCACCAGGCGCTATACCAAATAGATTACAACACGATAACTCCGTCTTGTATAATTTTCTATCGGCAATAAATCTGCTGGGTTTTATCTCAATTTTGATACCCCGGATCCATCCTTTATATTATCCCTGGCTTAAATTTCAAATACGTCTAATTTGTTGATTTCAACTTAATGGGGATTTACGAGGATTATATTCGAATTCAGGATTTTACATCAACAATCAAAATTTGTTTATGTTTGCCTTATTAACGGAGTGTGTACAAATTGTTTGCAAATTTCCAGGAAGCGTCCCTTTATTTGTGGTTAATCAAAGCAACTTAAGAATCTGAGGTTGTTTTATGTGCTTACTCCTGAGGAAAGTGGTTATTATACAATGAAAACAAACAATAGTACACGAAATAAATGAGCAGCAATATTCAATTAGAAAGCAACATACATTAACTATGTATGTTTTTGTGTTTAATGTTTGCTTACAATTATGCCTAAATTTAATGTTTGGACAGAGGGTCGAGACAAACCTGAAGTGGATACTATATATGAAGCATCGTACAATTGCAGAGATTGACAATATAGGCAACTTTTGATAGTTTAATTTATTCTAATAAAAAATCAACTGGCAGTGTTACCACTATGGTTAATTACAGATTGTTCAGCGCATTGCCATCAGTCTTCAATTAAGATTCAAAATATAAAAAATAACATTCCCAATTATAGAATTAGCTGACAAACTTTTCTTAACATCGAACTCTGTTTTCCTCGGTCGCTTAACATGGAGTATCCGCGGGAGTATGAATGAAACAAAAATATGTGTCAATTTGGATGTTTATATCTTCGAAACTAATAATCGTAGTATAATAATTAATACATAGATACGTCATTAGATATTAAAATGAGTCCCATTTTAAAACAAAACAAAGTTTCGATTTCTAATCATTTAACCCTTGGGTATAGTTAGTCAGCAAGATTTTATTTTGTTACGGCCTGTGCTTTAATCGCCAGAACCCTAAGAGATGCGTTATTCAGCTTTTTTGCCATAATAATTTTAATGTATAGGGTAGACCGGTGTTTGACTATAGGGGTATGTAGACTCATTGTGATAAACTAAGCATCGACATCGAGGCTGTCTAAATTTACGCACGTCGTTCGCGTAGTTATAAACAAAAAAAAAACAAATTACAAGCACGTGAGTAAAAACTTTGTTTCACATTAAATTGTCTTATAGTTCACACGCTCATGATTTTGAGTTGTCTAGTGATTTTTATTGAAAGTGTATGCATTGGTTAATGGTGTTCCCAACTTGATTTTCCTGTGATTGGAATAACTTTCTGTCGTGTGAGTAACAAAAAGAGAATGGCGGGTTGGGGCTTATTGACACACAGCGTAGAGGTATTAGACGACTCATGAGTCAACTGCTTATCTTTTAAGTTACGGTCGACTACTGATTACATGCTTTTCTTATACTCAGCATAATGAGTACCTATAAACCAAAAACGGAAAGATCGAATATATCTAAAAGTGTGGTGGAAACTGCCTACAAAGAGGTTATTACAAAGCTTATAATAAGGAACTCCGCTGAAGAATTCCGTGGCTGGAGCGAAACGTCCGGAAAGGACCATAAGTGCTTGCACAGCACCTCCAAACAACCCATCTCCAGATTCCCCAATTACTAATAAACTTAAGCATATTGTACGCCGCTATATATGCTCAAATTTTATACATTGCAGTTACCGGAAAGTATTGTCCAATAAAACTACACTTTTATAAAACTCACCTTTTCACCATATAAATACATGAAATGAGATCATCCATATAATCAAAATTTTATCATTCATTATTTGAGCCTCAAATGGGGTAATTAATCCAATTTAATTCCTTATGCACGAATGGTTGTGGTGCACCATATATAGACCGCTATTATCATATATCCTTTCTTCTGAAACATAGTATGCGTTTTAGACTTCTGTACCATTTATCACCCATAGATTATTTTAAAAATTGTAAATTTTCTTTATTTTGTAATAAATGATAAGTTTTTTAAAACTCTGTGTTTTTGCATGCTTATTACTTTATTAAATTAATATAGTCAAATAACCACGTCTACTGAGTCAGGCATGGGGTATATGGACTTACGGGAAAGCTTTTTTGAAAATGGAAAATGTACTTGAAAACCTTAGAGGGAATAAAATTAAAGGAACTATTAAGAAATTAATTGAAGTAATCAAAACGAAAACGTATTTATTATGCCTAAAAACTTTACAGTAACATTCTTATAAAATTAATTATGAAAAAAGGGTCTACTAGCGCCGGTCTACCCTACTTACAAAAATTATTCACATCATACATTCCATGGTTGGAGAATCCCTTGATGGCCATAAGGTAGCTGCCGACTTTAGTTATTTTGTGGGGCTTTTTAACGACCTCCGCTAATATTAAAAAAAAATGTTGGCACAGCGGAATGTAACAGCGATATTCCAAAATCAACACCAGAAGAATGTAAAGAGCACAGAGAACAAAAATTCCTCAACCAATTCTCAATTTACCTGCTTCGCTATAATCTAAAAGCTGCTCCATATTAGCCATCCTCCTTCCTTTATTCATATCAGGGCATCCATTAAAGTCCGTTTTCTAGGCCTCAACCTAGTTACTAATTACCTCTTTCTAGTATCACACTGAAGCAATGCACTTATCTGGAGATATATGTAGGTACTTCCGTGCTAATCGATTTTCTCAAACACTAAAAATACTCGGAAAAACCACATACCAGGAAAATCTTGAGGCAGGATACTCACTCCGGAGAAACCTGAAATCACATTAAAATGTCGTCAAAACTTGTAGAGAAAAAGTTGCTTATAACCTCACCAAAATGAAATTTAATTTTTTTAATAAATAAAATTGTTGAATCATGTACTTTATAAAGCAGATTTTTATAACATTACAATGAATTGTAAAAACAAGTTCAACAAAGGGTTACTCACCACAGACTGACTCTGTAAACTTTAGACCTAAATGTAAAATACGAATCTCGAAAACCTACCAAATATACAAGATATACAAGATTTGTTTTTGATTTTAATCTAAAACTGTATTTCACTTTTTACATTTACCTTCCCAACAAATTGGATGATTCGATTCCACTAAAGCAACCCGAACCAAATATATTAGGCTACAACAGAAGTTTCGACCAGAAGAGCTTCTAGCGAGACAATTAAAACTCACATCGACAGTACATCTGATAACAATCAGGTAATCTGATTACTCAGCATTCAAAGCCCACTTAAGAGGTCTACCAAGTAAACTTTTAAGACTAAGCTAGATAAGTACTGTGCGCAGTGAATTAAATGGTGAAATAATACACATTGGAAATGGCAGAGGACATAGGACTAGAACTCCGGATTTATACGACTCACGAATGCCTGCGAAATTTACCATTATTCGCTTGAATTAGTCTGAACTTATCCAAAACAATAGCAAAAAGCTGGTGAAACACGCCAACATTAGCACCTTAAATTATCTATCAGCGCGTTGAAGTTGTTAAGTACGATAGACTAAAGACTTAAATGCAATGATTGCGACATTACAATGTCGACGGCATTAGTTTGATAGTTCGTGTGTTACGAAGTAAAATAAATATAAAAATGAGTTCAAGGAGATATTGATGGAATTATTAAAGGAGAATAAAGTTTTATATTATAAAATAAAAACACTAAAACAATGTTTTGAAAGACAGCAGAAGATTTGGAAGGAGGTTACTGGAAAATTGCAAGTTGGTGGTGAATTTTTCATTTTGCTGTAACGTTCATTAACGAAGTTCTTTGTACACTGTTAAAAAAAGTATGACTATTCCCTAAATTTAAGACACGTTTTCCCCTAAAAATAAATGTAATTTTCTCTCATAGATAGGGAAAATCAGTTCAATTTCCCCAAAGCACTGAACATTCAATGAATTTAGGTCTTTGACACCAGAAAACCTACATATGTAGTAGGTGAAATTCCTGAAATGCTAAGCTTTCTCGGATATAAGGAAGAGAACATTCAATAAATTAGGCATTATTCTACATTTTTTATGGAATATGTACTAAAAAATATATTTTCGTTAATATAATTTACACACTGTTTTAGAAAACAAGTTATATTTTGTTTGAGCGGGCCTAGCCTACCAGAACTACCGTACTACTTAGTAGTATGGCATATAAGAAATGAGCTTTTCAGCTCATTCTTATGTTTTTTAAAGATGTGGTAGTCATACTATCACCTATTTCCTACATTTTAGAGAATACAAAAACAAAGCAAAAATTTAAAATTACCTATATTTTAGGGAATATTCCCCACATTTTAAAGAAAAAACCTACCTGCATTTTAGGGATAAATGCCTAATCTACGTTTTATACGTTGGAGCTTTCCCTAATCTTATCGAAAAATATCTAAGCTTTGTGGCACAAATAGTTGCTACTCACTTTAGGGAAACATTTTTTACTGTGTATAGGCCACTAGTTTTAGAACAAAAATTTCACAGTAGATGAAGAAGCTTACGTGACCAGTATTTTAGAAAAATGTGACCAAAAGAATGTTCCTTCTGGCAGCGTTGCAAGAACTTCAAAAAACCTTGGAAATATTTCGAATTGCTATCATTTTAGATAAAAGCATCGCATCCCGAACGTCAGCACTTTTACTTAGTATAATACATTTTTTATTTTTGCAGAACGGGTGGGCTTTGATTACAGCTAATTAATAGATGTAATTAGTAATTCTTGATTGGTACTGTGGTATTTCCGAAAACGACCTTATTTTTGGATTCAAGAATGCGCCCAAGTACGATTTGTGAATCTTCACACAACATTTCCTTTTGCACTACAACAACGAACAATTTAGCGATCTCGTAATACATCAATTATTTTTATCAGTGACAACACTACCTGGATATGGTTTAAATAATTATGATCTTAGAGGAAATATCGCATTACCAACTAAGTTAAAAGGAAATATAATATTGGAATTTAGTAATTGAGCCTCAGTTGGTATTTGAAGCATTCCGCTCTTCAGGAACTTTTGCATCACATACAGCCATAAATACTATGCTGTGACGACCTTTGTAACTGTAATAGTGAGATCCTCCTCCGCCGATTTTTCATTCCTCGGTTATTTTATACCATTCTTTCGGACTGAAGCCCAACGTAAATATGCTACAATTTATCCCAAAGAGCCTCACAAGTTTCTAATAAAATACGATCAAAGTAGACACGTCGATCGAAACTTTAGCGCGTAAATTCTGCTTGACCCTCTGTGAGCAAGATATCTAAATACTTATTTCACAGAAAAGTTAATAATTTAATTTTATATTATAAATTTATTTGTTGATTCCATCTACCGATTGATTTGACAATCTTACAGACTAAAAAGGAAAATAATCCTAATATATAAGTATATTACATAAATTACAAAATAGTTAAAATAAAAGAAGAAACTGAAACTTTAGAATACCATATTAGGATCAATTTTTAATGGCACTCATTAAACTAAATGAATTCCAAATAATTATAGTAAATATTTAATAACAATAATACCAAACAGCTTAATAATGTAGGATATTTCAAAGAATCAGGCAAAGTGTTAATGCTACTATCAAAATACAAGCAAATAAGTTAATAATAATAATAATTACTAATACCTACTAAATGCTAGCTAATTAGACAATTTTGGATTTTAACCTAATGCAATATATAAATTAGAAAAATTTATAAGTATGGGCAAAAATGCCGAAACAGTAACAAATTTAGGATATTTTTAAGGATCTAGCAAATATTATATTTAGTTACTTAAATAATTAATTGATAAGATAATCATAAAATAAATTTAAGAGAAATAAGGCATAAAGCTACTTACAAATTTCTTTCTATCATTAAAGTCAATCATGCCACTACAAAGATTGAAATGATTGAATTTTCGAATACATAGACTAATTAGACTATTAAGGCAGGAATTTTTTGTACGGAATGTGAATGTACTTGAGCATAGAAGGAGAAACAATTCTGTAATCTTTGAACAGATCTTTTATGAACATATCATTACTTGTCTTCTGTTTAGTACATAGATAACTTTCAATTAATTGACTCTAATCGACTCTATTACTATGAATATTATAATAAGAATTCCATAGAACAAAACAATACTCAACGATTGGTCTGACCAAGGGAATGTATAGGCTTTAGAGAGTATAGGCTCCGAAAATTCTACAGCGCGACGCCTGACGAAATCAAGACGAGAAATCAGCTTAATAAATAGCAGGCGAATGCCAACCCTATCGAAAGTTTTGCTGAAATCAGTGTAGAGACTGGCCAGAATTTTCCATAACCTTCAGAGATAAATTAGCAAAGGATACGAGATTAGTTTCGCTAGATCTACCTTTATGAGCAGCACCTTAATATGAAAGTAAATTTTGTTAGTTGCATTACTTTCAAATCGCTTAGGAATAGCAGAAAGATTACAGATTTGACGATAGTTTATGACATCATATTTAGAACGAAATATATGAATAGGACGCAATAATGAAAGCTTTCGTTGGTCAAGAAAAACATCCGAAGAGAGAGGGAAAGATTGAAGGTTTTAGATAGGATTAAGCCTCCCGACAGCCAAATAAAGACAAAGGCAGCCGGAATACTGTCAGGACTCGAATAAGGCGATGTACCGATCTTGTTTAGGGCATGAATACATCAACAGATGATTTTAAATCAACATATGATCACTACAAGCATTAGTAGTATTATCTAGTGTGCTATTGTTATAATAGAAACATGAAGGAATTCCATGAGAGCTCCTTCTTCCGTTAAGAGATTCTCAAAATCTTTTAGCATTATGCTTAATACCAGATTCTATGGAATTCACAATTTTGAATATCTTATTTAAAAATTTTAACTCATTATGAAGTTTTTTAAAAACGTACTACAATTTATATCACCAGTCACCCTATATCTCTTATGGATCATATTACGAGGATTTTTTAAGTCAGCCTATCTGTGATTCCTCCATGAATGGCCAGAGCTACCTCTCCTCAATGCTAAGGGCACATGAGCAATATAATAATATTGGAGAATAGAAGAATTTTAAGAACTTTTATTTTTAACGTTTCTAAATCAAATCATAAATACAAGAGGAAACAACAACCTTCTCGTCCGGGGTTTGAAACCGGGACCTTCCGCGTGCCGGGCTACTGCTCTTACCACTGAGCTAATGAGACAGATGATTTTCCCTCTTGCATTTCTTAATTTGTAATTAGCCTACTAAGCCACGTTTTGCTTTCAGCTGGCATTAACTAGTAACGATGAAAGCAGCTGGCATTAACTAGTACGATGAAAGCGCACAAATAAATTTTAAATTCTATTTTACTTTATTTTCATCTGACGGGAATCGAACCCACACTGTTAGAATCGGTCATAGATGGAGAATAGAAGAATTTTAAGAACTTTTATTTTTAATGATTCTAAATCAAATCATCCGGTTATTTTTCCTCTTGTATTTATGATTTGATTTAGAATCGTTAAAAATAAAAGTTCGTAAAATTCTTCTTTTCTCCATCTTGGACCGATTCTAGAAGTGTGGGTTCGATTCCCGTCAGGGAAAAATAAACTAATAATATTATCTAAAATTGCAACAAATTTAAAGTTAATATTAAACTTGCGGACACCTTGACAAGAATTCATCTATTCTATCGTTAGTCAAAATGCGCTCGAATTTTGCCTTTGGGATTAGATTGGAAACCTGTAACTTTGGAGAGATAAGTGTTTCTTCATAGTGCACTATGACATAAAGATGCAGTTTGAGTGATTGTCATCTAACACTAATTAGTTTGCGGGAGGGGGTAAGAAATTCCCTTGCTTGCCTCACACGAGGTGCACTACGCCAGAGGAGATCCATTCACTTCAACCGGATTTCCATATACATAGCTAGATCTGATGCATATTATTGTATTGAAGAAAGCCCTATGGATACGAATACAACAATATGTTGAATTAGCTACTGGTGTACGGGTAATGTTTCTACTGATTGAGTATACTACCCGTAAATTAGATTTTTCATTTGGTGCATTACTGGCTTCAAAATGGAATCCGATGTAGGAGCAGGTGTTTTTTCTGAACAACTCAACCAAGCTTAATATTATTGTTCACCAGACTACATTAACCCTTTAAAGTTCTACTAGTCCTGAAGAAATGTCTAATGCAAAGGCAGAGTGCTATCAAATATGTCGAAAACCAACTTGTCATTCAGGTGCTTCGCTGGATCATTTTATCCTCTAAATTATTGTATAGGTAATTGATAAAAGCTTGCTATTAGGTTTCAGAAGTGATACAACATTATCAAAAGCGAACTAAGATGGAAAAACTTAAGTGCTTGCATCACATCCAAAACGATATGATCTAAATAAGTATAAATAAAGTAAAACAAAGGAGCTGCTTACCAGTACCTGAAGGCTAATTTCGTGGTGATCAGTAGAGTCAACTAGTTGGTGGGGTTATACGTGAAGTTTGACATTGAATTCTATGTAACTTGATAATCTTAAAGAAATCACCATGAAAAAGGTAAATTAGTTAACCCATTTCTATCTATCTTTGCTATCTTTGTCTTCATCGCTGATCCTAATCTATAACTAACACAATCGATGTGTTCTACAGAACGTGGCACCAAAATAGCTTTTAGGGTCTTTAGTGGGTAGGTGTGTTTGCCGTTGACTTACCACTTAAACAAACCAACCAAGTAGACCTTATATAGTTCATTAAGATACCACCTCCTCGGAATCCAACCTGAAATATTTGTTACATTAAGCGAAGACTAGAATCAGCCACAAGAGCTGATTAATTTTAATGGCTCTGCAATAAGTAGTTATGTGGACATGATGGTACGATTTATGTACATTAAGGTAGACTATAAATACTCTAACTTCGATTTCAACAGTTTATCAGTAAAAATATAAATATTTGGTTCTATATTATATCCACGCAAGTAATTTCGCATTGCAATGCAGTTCTTTGTATGTTGATAAGACTCTTTTACTAGTTCTAAACATTAAAATCACGGATTTGAGGCTAGACCTTAGAATAAAAGTATTTGATGTAGTGTACGATATGGAGTTTCAGGCCCGTGCGCAGGATTTTTCAAATGGAGGGGTTTTGAAATAATAAACTTCAAACAATATTCTTGCCTTTGGTACTACTTAATAAAAGATTTGAACGAAGAATACATTCAATACATAACTATATGTACTAATTCTGTTTTTCATTATTTCAATAAATTAAGGGGAGCCAACCGTTTACACGCCCGAATATGAAGTATTTTTTTTTTGAATTTTTCTAAAAGTGATAAAATAAATGTATCATTTTAAACTTTTAACATTACTTTGCTACAGCTCTGAGGTGTAGAAAAACAAGTTTTTTTTTTTTTTTTTAAATGGAGACGTTGTAGGGTAGTTCCTCCAGTTTGCGTTACATCCAAAACTGCTGCCTCTGTAATTTTTTTTTATTGATCATAAACGAACAACAAGAAAATTATTTTTCGATTACTGACATGTTTAGGGGAAGGATAAACGTATAAAATAAAAAAAAATGTATAAAATAAAAAATTACGTCCTCTGTTTATCAAATGTTCAGATTTTCGACCAGTTTTTCGATCATTTTTACCCCAACAAATTTCTTTATTTACGCGATATCTATAAAACTTTAGGTACATCCTTCCGATAATATTATAGACAGAAACCTCTGCAAGTTTCATTCAAATCGATCAATAACTTTTTGTTCTACAGTAGCATCAGTTTTTGAAAATGCACTTTCGACATGATCGCGTTTAAAGTTTCAATACGAAAAAAACTTAATTTAGTGACTTATCGATCAATCAGCGATTCCAGGTGCATACAATAAACCTTCAGCTTCCTCGAAGCATTGATTATTTTCCATCTACTGCTGTGGGACAATAGAATTATACAAAGCTAATTGTGATAGAAAGGTTGCTCTACCCCAAGCGCTCTGGCTACCTGATTCGCTAGTATGAATAACAGCGGTAACTCCGTAAACATTTAATATTTTAATTTTTTCTCTTTCCAGTATACTTTCAATATATCATACTTTCAAAATATGAGAAAAAAAAATTCGAAGTTCTGAAAATTATAAAGGGTTTGCTCCCCTTAATACACCAAGGTTCAGAAACAAATCATTAGGAACTGCATCGACTTCTATGCTTATGTGGCGATGTAAGTTTAGAGTAGCTAATTGGTTGAAACGATCTCTCCCATTGTGGATCTGAAATAGGTTTGAGACGACGCGAAGTAGAAAATGAATGCTCATTGGGTGACTAAGGTGGTAGAATTTTCAAAATTTGTTGACATTTGGAAATGCATTTTTGCTGCAGATATCAAGATCCTCAAGAGAATTGTTAATTACTTTCTCTGTAATTCGGCACCGCCTGATCTTGACTTCGTTGATCCATAATTCAGATGAATTGTCGTGTAAAAGCACAGTTTCGAAGAATTGTTCACATGCTGCCTCATTTAAAGTTTAAAGATCAGGGTAACCTATGAAGATCTATGGCGGTTTATATCTCTCGCTGTAATTATTTAGCTTTAATTATTTTTTAAACGCTCGCTCCTCCGATTCTTCTGGCACTACTTCATAATATACATTATTTTGTTACAATTCTTTCGTTATCACTGTGTTACGTATTCGAAATAGTTTTCAAAGTAGGTTTTCATATTGTTTTTGAAAATATTTTTGATATGTCAGTCTAGATTTTTTACGGGTAGTAAGGCGAGTAAAACTGGAATCCCATTGTTAATTTTAAAAAAGGCTGCCTTATTTGAAATGTGCTAATATTTTATTAAAATACAAAAAAGTTTTATAAAAATAAAAAAAAATTCTATTCAAATAAAAATTAAATTACTAAAAATTTTGTGCAACCAAGATACGGTTTACAAAGTCATGTCTGTGGAAGACCATCTTGGCACCGTTTAGATTGAAACACGATAATAATCTTCAGTTGTATTAGTAATTAGATTGGACCGTTTGGTTTGACGAGATTGAGGCGTGGGAAATAGTTTTCATATTCTGAAAATCGTCCTAAAACTCCATGTCGCTTTCAATACTATATATTCAAGCTCGTCCTATGCACCATAGAGTCTACTGAATGAAGAAGCAGAATTGATACTTGAAAACTCACGATTTTGATGGATGGATTTTGAAAGCAATTGAAAGGCAGCAGTTGACGTGGTTGCATCTTTCCATGTCCAAATAATTTCCAGAGCATCGACATAAGTTGCCCCCAACTCATACCGTTCCACCCTCTTTATTGCACAAAACATTTTTAGCTTTTACAATTGGTGCTCTGTTCTGGGCACGTCTTTACCAAGAAATACCGGATCGAATTGCGTCATCATTTATGAATGTATTTCAATTTTGACAAACAGAAAAAAGATAGATGTTTAAAGTTTTTACTGCATATTTATTGACATTACAACAGTAAGTCAGAATATTTTCAGATCAAAATTTTTATCACAATGTGTGTTGCACCACTCCAAAGGAGCTCGGAATTTTTGCATTATTTTAGTTCACTCGATGACTATACGTGTGCCGAAACTACCGTTAAAATTTCAAAACAATCGAACAAGCCGTTTTTGAGATATCGTGTAGACTAATTAGAAAAACGTATTTAAAAGTTGATTCGTAGTTGCTGTTACGGTCTTCGGCGTCAAGCCAAGACTAAACTAACCATTATATTTGAAAGTAAGTTTGGGAAAATCTCTCTCTATACATATATATATGAGTGTACATGTGTATTGATATGTCTCAGGTAAGAAACCGAAGTGTTACAAAAGGCCGGATGACGCGCTCCGCCGAACGCTCGATTAAACACTCCGAACACCTTGTCTTCTAACTCCTGTAACTTTCCAACAACTTCGAATACTGGAACATCACTTTAAGCATATTCTACACATGGCTAGGAATCAATTTATGAAAAAAAAAAAAAAAAAAAAATAAAACTGTTTAACATATCAAAAGGGGTGATCCCTTTAAGTAAATTAAGGTACATTTACAAAGAAATAATTAGAAATAAAGAGCTGTTGCGTCATTACTTCAGAAGTACTGTGTGGCCGTGAATCTAGGTGATATATAATGCACACAAATTCATTGGTATTGAAATCGTATTGCTCTGATGTTAACACGAAAAAGTGGTTTTCCCTCAATCCAGGGAGGGGGGGGGAAGCCCACAAACCCCTCTCGTGTTCACGGGCCTATTGAGTCTCACGCATCATTGCTATGGAAATATTTTCTTGCTAAAGTAAAAGCTTTCTGCCAAAGATCAGTATATCCTACTGTTTTGATCCCATCTCTGTGCAGTGAGTCAAGATTTGTTTTGACTACTTATGACAGAACTGAAGATGAGACCACTTTCTCTACAAACTTTTACTGATCTTGCTGTTAACCATTCTACATTTACTGGTCTTATGGTCTTACCGCACAGAATGTATCTAAATTCATATGTACATGGGATTCCCATATTCTTCAGCTCATTGTAAATAACTTCTGCTTTAACATTGTTGAATCCTCCCTGAATACTGCACACCAAATGAAAGATATGCCCTTTGCCCTTGTGTATGAATACTGTATTCTAGAAGTCTTCTAAACTTCTCACATAGCACTCCAAAATTCATTTAAACGTCTTTAGATAAACGACGGATGCATGGTTGATAAGTTTGATCTCGTTACTTTCTTACTTCTTCCTTTCTTGGGAATAAAGGTCACTTGGACCTGATTCCAAGCTGAGGGATGTAAAATAGATATATGTAAACAGCTCTTCAAAATTTCGCGTATTTTCAGAAGTGTGATAGACATGATCCCATCCATTCCTGATGAAGTCCATTTGACTTCTGTGACAATGTCCTCAACAGATAGCAAACTCAGCATATTGAGATAATGAATAGAATTGTTGTTGTGAGTATCTACAATGCGAATTTCGTTCCTACTTAGATGGTAGCGCTTAATTATACGTGGGACCTGATCTTCTATAAACTTTGGAGAACTCGGTTTTAGAGATCATTAATGTGTTTGGGGATTTTGAGTGGAAGATCTTAAGATAAATAATATATAGGCTGCGAATTTCAAGAGCTGGCAAGAAGCTAATCATGTTCTGCAAGAGATTTTAGATGACTTTAGCAGTTTTTTATGATGTAAAGTTGCAGGATCTCCAGAATGATCAAGTTGAAGAGAACTGTTCGTTCAAGGAAAACTCGAGAACAAAATGCATGGATGATGTAGGCAGAAACTTTTTAGGTAGAGGTTAGTTCCAGGCCACCGATGGTGATGAAAATTATGCTTAACAACATACATATATGCTATTGGATTGAAGAAATGTTCGCTATAATATGCTTTTGCTTTAACGTTTATACCTACATCAAACTTAATGACTTTTATTGCTCAATAATAAAAATTTTCAGACTTTACCTTGATATTTTAATTTCTATCTAAAATAATAAGGTCCCTATCAAGCTGTGTAAAAAAGTTTTTGTAAATACCCAACATCTTGCACGTTATAAACGTCGTACCAAAAACATTTTGAACTTTTTTTTAACAAGAAGAGTTTTACTTGTAAATAACTCACTGCGTCCTTGGACATTTTAAGGGGTAAATTATGTAAATTAACATTGGGCGGGGACTAATTGGAAAAGTTTTCGAAAATAAAATATCCGTCATAACTGTAGCAGCAATGGAGGACATGCAATATAGCCAAACATAAATCTGAACCGTAAGACTCTATCACAATACCGCCTTGACTTAAATGAGTTCTATTTATGTTGCAGAAAAGTTTTTCTTTTAAATTGAAGTCTGATAATGCTGCAATTACATGATAGTCCCAGAACTTTTGTATAAAGTTGGAATGGTTTACTATTTCGCATTCTCTACGGCTACCATATTTAACTTACATTTCATTCTTTCTAGGGAAACAATAAATTTAAATGCTAAGAAAGTAATACTTTTGCAGGTGGGATTTAATTTGTCTCCTTTTTTTCTCATCTTACAATTTATCAAGTGAAAACGATCCAAATAAACGATGTCCTAAAAAAGTCGTTATAGCTTAGGCTGGTTTAAGGAAAGACCGTAAATTAGAATTCGAGTACATAAAGAATTGGAAAGGGTTTGGCTATAGAAAGTTATAAATTCGCCCCATAAAATCTCATCAACCCTCGTGACCTGAATACAAGGGTGACTATTACCATAAAGCGAGAACCCATTGAACATTTCCCTTAGAGTCTCATTTGCACTTCAATTCATTTGAATTAGACGACTGCAAAGCGAAAAAAGCTGTGCTGCGGACGAAAATTGGGTTTCTGAAGAATACCATCCGTTCATTTTTAAGTCTTTGTAATTCCTTTTCAGCTTTTGCTTTAAAAATGAATTGAATTTTAAAGAATTGACCTTTCTGTTCCATAGTCAGAGTTACATAGATGGTCTTTTCAGAATATTTGGCTCGAGTCAAAATTCGAATTTGGTTTAATGAATTCGATCGGAGTTTTAAAAAGCGGAGAGGAATACGAACACGATTTAATTAAGAAAGTGAATAGCGCGAAAACGTCCTGAAAATGGATGTTGCTAAATGTGTGCTTTGCTATTAAATAAAATGGGTAAATAGCAGTGGGATGGGATGGGAATGTTATATAAAATAAAATTAGTTTTAATAGCTATACGTGTAATGTTTGTTTAGATGAAATTAACTATTACATCACTGTGAGTTATACAGGCAATCAGGAGCCCTTCATAACTACGATTCTTGAGAATATGGCCCTCAACCATCACCATTATACATAAGTAGATTAATAAATATTGTTAAAAATAGACTAAAAGACCTCAATGCCTTGTCGGTGCCTGTCATTGCAAATCATATTGATGTCTGATTCTTTATTTCGTAACGAAGGCTGAATAAATTTGCAAGCAATTTGTTCACCCTTTTCATTTTCCACAATTTTTATGATATTGATTTGGAGTCCTCGGCAAAATGTTAGAAACTCTTCAGTTCTTAGATTTTTGAAAAAGATGTTACAGTTTTGATTTTAAAACCAATAAACTCAAAAAATTGTATTATTTTTCTCCCACCCCTAACAAATTTTTCATGTACACCAATTTTTATTATTTTTTATAGATAGGGTTTTCAAACATATTTGTAAATGCTACTGGAGTTGGTTTCCCAAATTTATTAATATTTTTCATGCTATAATTAATTATAAGAATAACCTGAGTATGAGGATTGAGGTGATTGTATTCAGTAGCCAAAAAAATGTAGAAAAATCCCGAAAGTAGTTTATTTTATAAAAATAAATTTGTAAACCTCTATCTTGATAAAAAGTGAATTATAAAATTGTTTTTTATTTATTTAAATTCTCAAAAGATATCCAAGATGGCAGCAGGCTTCAATACAAAATTTTAAACATAGTTTTCTTATGTACCTACCTCTAAAAATGAGTATTGATCCCACATGACCAATTCATGATACAATAGATAAATGCCCGTGTGTAATTTCGCATGGTCACCTCCCTGTGCACGTTTGATTGTTGAAGGGGTTTTTCGCATATATTTCTAGAACAGTTCATCGCACAGTAAAAATGGTTATGACCAATTTCATAGGATTTCATATTCTGAAGAACATTTTAGTACAATAAAAACGTGAAGACTGATCGTTTTCATAGTATACGTAAAAGTCCTAGATTTGTATATGGCAACACCACTTAGCACATTTCCAAATATATAGTGAAAAACTAAATTTTCGTATGGCAATCCTATGAAGGACTTATCCGATTTGTCCCATTTTCGAACTTAATTGTTCTTTTTTAAAGCCCGTGTGCAAAATTTCCCTTCTCTAAGTGAACGAAGGCGTTCTCGAGTTATAGCATGGACGGATAGACGGACGGACAGACGGACATGCAAAAATCAAAATAAATTTTAATGTTATGTGTAGGTGTCCAAGCCATTTTGTTCTACCATCATTATTTCTATGCGTTACAAACGGTATGACAAACTTATAGTAGGGTAGATTTCATCTAGGGTACAACAAAGAAGAAAAGATGTTTGCGATGTCAATACATCATTGATTATGTATATGTATTGCTGATAGGTCAAGATCACTGACTCATAGCAATGGACTGAGCATATTGTCATTTTTCTATACGAAGTAATGGCACAAGTTTTACAGTTTTCTCTTTCGCGCTATGGCAGAGTTGGAGCTACCAACCCAAAATATCGCTTACTGAACGTTTTTTTTATGCCATTTGATGTTTTCATGTTGGCTGCAGATGCAATCAGCGCAAGAAGAATAAGGCAAAGATAATGTTTTCCATGCTCCATCTCTCGCCCATACGCAGGATTCAGGTAAAAATTACTTTTTGAAAATTAAAGTCGGAATGAGTTTAATTTCTTATAAGCGATTAAAATATCACTTGGACACAAGAAAATATATTTCTTGAATTTAATTCGATTTTCGGATGTAAAATTTCATCACTAAATGCAAAGCTTTGTACTAAAGCTCACACTACTACTACATAGTTAAATCTTCGAAGCTCTGAATCGAGAGCTTTATTTAATGCTAATCAGTCTTAACCCGGGGGTTACACAACATCGTACAGCTTGAATGCAAGCCTTCCTTCCAACGCGATTTTAAACTTTACAGTAGAAGACAGTTCGGTTGATGTGTTATTTTATTGCATGCAAGTTCATTTAAAAAATGGTATTGACACATAAAGTCTTGCGTATATTGGAAAATTATAACAATAAAGGAAGTAGCAGAATGATAAAAACCCAAGAAAATATGAAGAGGAAGGTGTTGATAAATGATGTAATGCAAATGATCCCAGAAAATCTCATTTTCCCGGTATAAATTTATTAATTTCGCTCAAGCATTTCTTTTCCGCCATCTTGAAATTTGTATATTGTCAAATTACTATCACCTCAGCTGCCATGATTTTTCATCATGCAATTTCGCTGAAAGCTGAGCTGCCTGCCTGGCAGTAGGGATTACAAGTTGCATGCAAGCTGTACTATCTAGTGTAAACCCTGGGTGAGATTAAATTTAGTAAGTTAAAAAAAAATATTCAATATTTTTGAATCAAATTCAAATCATTTAATTTGCGAGATCATTCATGTAAAAGTTCAGCAAAAAAAAAAAAAATATTAAAACAGGTGTAGCTGCAGGGTAGCTAGATTAGTTTATGATAGGCTACGAATAATTAGCAACATCGACAGCATTTTTAATGTATAGTTCAAGATATAAAATATATTGGGAGGTAGAATCAGCACAGTATTGTTTTGGAAGTATAGGTGGTAAATTTTTGTCGGGCGGGCCGTCGAGTTGGCTACGATTATACATTCTTAATAATTCTTACACTTGTTAATTCATTAGGAACACTTGCAGTTGCATGGATTTTATAATTTAATATAAGCATTTAAAATGAATGCTAATTATTTTTGAAGGGCAGAAAATTTTTGCTGACCACCCAAAAATCTTCGCGAACCACGAGTGGTCTGGCTTATGTGGTGGCATATGTCCCTAGAACTTTCTACTTATAACTCTAACACTTTATTACGAATAATACTCGCATGTCATATTACAATATTTTACATATGTACATGAATAAAGTTCCATTATAAACACATAGTAGTTACAGTTAGGGCAAATGAAAATACCCAAAACCTCGAGATCTGATTTTCGCAAAATATTTTTAAATAGAACCGATTATTTGTACGAGGCATGTCTTCTTTGAAATAAAGAAACAGCTGATTTTGTTAGTTAACTAGGGTCGCTTGGTTATTACCATCAACTGCAAATGATAATTGAAATATTTAAGCAAGAAGAAATGCGATAACCAACTTCAAAGATAAGTTAGTCTCAATTCTAACATAATATCGCAATGTGTTTGATAACTTTACACAGACTAACTAACTGTGACAACGATATTAGTTAAAATATTTGAATTTATCTTTGTATGGAGAAATATTCAACCTATTTCTCGTGTTTGAATTCAACGTATTTATTTTTCTGTGTGACGATTGGTTCGTATAAGAATTGCTGCTCAGTTATGTGCAAAATTAATACTGACTTAGTAGTGTATAATATAAGATTCGAGGATCCAGCCACACTGTAAAAAATAATTGGACTATTCCCTAAATTTAAGACATAGTTTTCTTTAAAAATAAATGTAATTTTCTTTGACATAAAGGGAAAATCAGACTAATTTCCGCAAATCAATGGAACATTCCATGAATTTAGGTATTTGGCACCAAAAAACCTATAAAGTACGTAAAATTCCCGAAATGTGAAGCTCCCGTGGATTAAGGAAGATAACATTCAACGAATTAGGTATTATGCTACATTTTTTATGGAAATATATTTTCGGTTATATAATTCACACATTGTTTTTGAAAACAAGTCATACTTATATTGTTTTTCAATATTGTGTTTTAGCGTGCCCAGCGCACCAACATAAATTCCGTACTATTTAGTGTTATGTGCCATAAGAAATGAGCTATTCAGCCAGAGCTGGGCAAGTACCAAAGAAAAAGTACTTAAGTACAAGTACAAGTACCGAAGGTCTGAGTACTTCAGCGTAAGTACAAGTACCGCATGTTTGAAAAGTACTTGTAACTAAGTACTAAGTCTATAAAAAGTACTGAGTACTTTTTGAAGTACTTGTTAAAGTACTTTTTTAGAATCTTTGTACGTTGGCAGTAATATAATGAAGTTTATAGAGTTCAGTTAATAGATATTAATAAATCAATACCTTTTGACAACTATAGTAAGTATAGTAACCAATGGCTATTATTTATAGTTTTTCATAGTTTTCGGGGCTGCAGGTAGAGTAAAACTTTCACTACTCCTTGCTACTCTCACAGAAACTATTAGAGACCCGCGCAAGCACCCATTATCGCCTCCAGTAATGCATAACAAATTCTAAGGAAAAAATTTCCAGTAAATTTCTTACATTAGGTCGAGGCATCGTTGATTTTATATTGGAGCGAGGCATTGCTTGCTTACCCCTGGTTATGTCCACTGACGTATATAATATGGACTGCTTACGCTTTTATCTCACGTTGGCCCAATTGCTTGTGTCAAAAAGAATTCTTACGTCGGTGCCAACATTGAAAAAATCATTCGCGGGAAGTTGAAAAAGTGAGCACGCAGCTCGGGAAGTGATTTTAATAAAACACTTAGAAATTCTTCTGTATATCTAATGAATACATTGTCTTTGATAAAACAGTTTTTGTCAGTAATAACACTAAATGATTAATTTAAAAACTTTAATTTCGACGAATCCCCTAATTTATTTGTTGTTTTCAGTTCTCTCTCAGTTGGTACTTGGTGCTTAGCCCGAAAGAGCCAGCAATATAGAAGTAAGCCCACTTTTTGCAATCCATATTATACATGTCAGTTGTTATGTCATCAAGTCGAGGAATCGTCGATTTTATTTTCGAGCGAGACGTTACTGGTTTTAGTTCTATTGGCCCAGTCTTGTGTGTATGTTATTAGTTTGTCTAAGGTTCTGCCTTAATGCGTGAGTGCGGCACATTTTTTGACAGTTTTTTGCGTGCTTTAAAACTCACCAAAAAAGGAGTTGCGCTAGAGATTGTGTTTGCTTTTCTATGTAGAGTTAGATATTTGTAGACTCAGAAATACCTAAGTAAAAATCTTGGTACTTAAGTACAAAACTAAGTCTTAAGTACAAGTAAATAGAAGCAAGTACTTATGTTCAAGTACTAAGTAGGGGCATTTCAAAAGTACTGAGTAATAAGTCTTAAGTAACGGAAATGTACTTTAAGTATTACTTAAATCTTTTTTTACTGGGCAATACAGCTCTGTATTCAGCTCATTCTTATGTTTTTTAAAGGGGGTGGAGTTCTATCCCCTATGGTGGAGAGTGGTGCTATCACCTTATTTCCTAAAGTTTTGGGACTATTCGCTCTATTTGAGGGAATAGTCCCTACATTTTAGGGAAAAAAAAACAAACAAAAAATTTTAAAATTCCCTACATTTCAGGGAATATTCCCTGAATTTTAGAGGAGAAAAACGAAAATTCCTTACATTCGGGGGAGAAAAACCTACCTACATTTTAGGGATAAAAACCTTATCTACGTTTTCCAAGGTGGAGCTTTCCCTTATCTTATCGACAAATACCTAACTTTTGTGGGACAAATTGTTGCTACTCACTTTAGGGAATTTTTTTTACTGTGCAGTCAAAGGCTTTCACAAAGCCGAATCTGTCGAATCTATATTTGTTTTTCGCACCTTTCAGTAAGATAGAGCAGAGTAGTAACACTACTGTGTTTAGCTCTAAGGCCAGACTGTTGATTAGATATCCGATTAGCACTATCAATAAATGCCGTTCTTTTACTGTATAACAAGTATTCCAATACTTTTGCAGCACAGGAAGAATATTTATGGCAAAGATCACCTAATAACAAGATAGGACACGGGCGAAATTTCCGACTGTTTTACGCGAGAAAAAGAAAGACCGAAAAAAAAAAAATTACAAAAACATAAAACTCTCTTTAAAACTTTTATGAATAAAGACAAAAAATGTGAAGGCGCAGAGTAAATGCAACGAAACAGAATGGCAAATGATTCATTTTCGTAAATAAATGAGAAGGGATGGAGTTTTCAGATTTTACTCTCATAAAATATTCCCGCGCTTTTGTGAAAACAGGTTTTTCTGAAATATTGAGAGAGTTGGTTTCAAAGTTGTTGTTGTAATCCATGTAGTGGTTCCAAAGTTGTTCCTGTAATCCTATGATATTTGTAAGCACGTGCTTCTGTTTACTTTCGTTTTGCTCTGAAGATATTAAGTGGGATTTTCTAAGGCTGGATTCTCTGATATTTTGGTGAAAAATGAGAATTTGATTTGACAGAAATTTGACATCTCCTGTTAGCATTTTGGCCAAAGCGGAAATTTAACTTTTTCTTAAAAAGGTGAGGTAGTGTGCATTATTATAAATTGTTTGATAGGACTTTGAAGGATTCAATAAGATTTTGTCGTTCGAGTAATACTACGTTCTCTCGAATTTTGTTTTTACCTCGTTGTCTCAGTTGCACTAGAATCGTGCATTGCCAAATCCTTTTCCCCCATTCATGCAAAAGACGAAAGTATATGATATTACCTGTTTCGGTCTAAAAAAAACACGAAAATTTTGACTTTTTTCTTTCTCGGATCTAGGTACTTTTGCAACCTGGCAATGAGTCGGAAATGAGAATGTGGTTGTGGTAATTGTTATATTAAATATATGCAAAATAGGCATAATTAAGTGTGGGAAAATAAGCCTAAGGAAGCGAATGTCAATGTGAAAAGTCATATTATGGAACACAAATCGATCATTACTGCTATCATGAATGGCTCAGGAAAATCTGATCCAACGGAAGTAATACTTTGTACGTTATTTATAAAGTAGACATCCAATTCATTCGGATTGAAAGTATACATGAGTTATCAGTCCTTGGAATAACTGTAGCCTCCTTCATATTCCCCGAAATCATCTCAGTTGATATGGTTGGTTCGAGCCTGGCACTAAAAAAGGATACTTTCGCATTACGAAGTGCTGAAGTAGTTTTGTAGCACAGTCATTTATGGTTTGCTTTTAACTCAGGACCTCTGGACTTTTTCCAGCAAATTGTAGGCAAAATTTTGCTTCGTTGATTAATATTGAACCAAGGAGACCGATAGCAAGTTACTAAGGGATACACTCAGGCACAAATTCATTATATAAATTACCTATAACGTCACGGAAGTATTCAGCCTGGAAGACAACATCAACAGTGTTGAAGATTTACTTCGTTTTTGTCTGTTGGGATTTATACACATGACAATTCGCTGGGGAAGATATGATAAAGCGAGGAAGTGAAAGAGCACCGTACTCAACAATTAAATCTATTTTATTGCTAGAAGTAAAAGGATGAACATTAAATAAAAAAAAAAGGAAAATAAAATTCTTTTCTCTGTACGCACATTTTCTTTGCATCCTACCGTGATTAGTAACCGTTGCCCTAAGGAATGTGTATTTATGAGGTCTGGGTACGTGTCCTTGAATGATTTTTTATTTTTTTATTATACTTTGTTAAGATTATAGATTTTATCTAAAAGGGGGAAAAATGGAAATATTTTGGAGAGTGCAATTAATAAAAATTGTTCGTTTATTTGCACAAAATTCTGTATTTTAACCTAGCTTATGGTCTATTCCTCGGAAGTGCAAGTTTGTGAGGGTTCGGATACTTTTGTTTTGGACTATGTTCTCTGGGGAAAGTCTAAGAATTTGATCATGTGTTTTGTGTCAGCATAAAGTGAGAAGAGTCTTGTGTGCAGCAGCTTGATATTTGTATGCAGTTACTCTGCTATCACCTCGTTACCTGTGTTACTCGGGCATATTCGCCAATAATTTTCTTCACAAGGTTCAGTTGGAAATCAAGGTCATCTTTCTCGGCGATTGTCCTGCAAGGAGAAATATCACTGGAACCTTGGGTACCATTTGAAAATTGTTTTTCAGGCAGAGCAGTGTTCATCACAAACACTTCCTTGTGTACCCCTTTCATTTGATTGTGGAAATATGTATTATCAGTTGCTATTGCAATTAAGTTCAATTGAAGTTGTTGTAGAAAATTACATGCTACAACTTTCTCGTATTTACTGTTGGTTATTGCAGCGCCAGTGATTTTTCTCTACCTTTGTTTGGATAAAAAAAATAAATTTGGTACTTTGTGCGCTGTTTCTTTTTTTTTTCACCATATTTGCAAGAGAAGAAAATTGTAGACGAGATCTTTGGTTGAGCTCAATATGATCTGCACAAATTGAGGTGGCTTAATTGTATAATTTATCTCTCTTCTTCAGGTCCGTTGCTGAAAGAAGTTCTTATTCTGAATTTTAAAATATTTTTTTTTGAGGTAATGTAGATTCTAACGGCATGGACTAGACGATGAATCCGAAAGTCGTCGATTGTACATTCAGAATTATTTGCCTGAGAGCGATTTACACAGAGGCATTATATGTATATTAGAAGAGCATGAAGTCGACCAGATGTCCTTACATTAAACAGGTCTTTCACTTTTAATCCCACGTTGGATACAGCTACCAATTATATCTTAAATAATTCCAATAATCATAAAACATAAACGATTCTATGTTGTTGTCAATAAGTTTAGTAGCCCGTACATAAGACAATTTTTCTTCTTGTAAAAACAAGTAAATTTTTTCATTCATTACGGTATGAGGTATAACACTGGAATAAAAAAAAATTGAAACTCAAGTATCTCCCTTCATTCATCTTTTTTTCCATTTAAAAAGAGGGAAGGCAAATACCAATTATTTCAGGATATAGCTCAAGTATTCGACCCTCTTGGGTCATTTAATCTTATTCAGTATTCTAGATTTGTAAAGAGGAGTTTATTTCTTTGGACAGTTCGATTAAATTTGCGTGTAAGTCCTTAAATTTGTGTATTGAATGGAAAGAAAGCGACCGTTTTTTTTTTGTTTGCAATTTTTTTGCGATTGCAGTAGGTATTCAATATGGGATTCCTTTTACTTATATTGGGTATATGATTAAAATGTTCGTTTTGAGAACTTTTATAATATTTTCATTTGTTTAATGACTTCGGTGTTTTTAAACGTTTTTAAATAAATAAATTGGCTTAACTATAGAGATAATTTGGTCAGTTGTAGGTTTACTAGTGCTACTTATAGAACTAGAAGCAAATTACCTGTTAAAATGAATGAGCAGCATATTTATATCGAACCTTGGAAAGATAATCGAACTAAGATCATAATTATTGAAGGAAATGAGGTAGAAACTAACAAACCAGCCGTGTACTCTAATGGAGTCCTGAAAGGTAGCATGCTCTAATTTAGATCATTACCTTCGAGTCAATCACTACTGTAGTAGGATGCTTAACGGGATGATTTCTTGATGATAAAAGACACAGTAGTTTTTTTATTCCAGCAGTTCAGGTAGGCTCAAAATGTGTGATAACAAGAACCTAAATCGTGTTTATAATGTATATTGTTACGCGCCACAAAATGATACAAGCGACATCTGTTGGAAATGGAAATAACTTTATGTTTGTGACATCTTAGTAAACTTTGGGTTCGGAAAACTGAATATTCAGGAAGGTTCTAGGATAATTTGTAGAGTATAAATACGGCGGTACTCACTTCCAGGAAGCGAGTCTTATTTCAGACAGTGAAGTGAACGAAGTAAACTATTAGGAATGCGATAATTAGACGTACAGTACTAGCGATAATTAAAGAGTTGATTTGATAATTGTTTGTGAATTGTGAGAGTAAACAGTAAAGTTAAATAAATAAAGAACATTTTAAATAGTTGTTGAAATATTGTGTTTTAAATAACAAACTAACGAACACAGTCGTAATAATATAGATTGCCTCGAAGGAGGTGACCACGATCATTTGGAAAGGTCAAAAGACTCTGAGAACTAACTACTAAGGCTGATAGAATTCTTTGAAGAACCGTATGCAGACAAGAAGCTATATATTACTTTTGTACCGCCCTATCTGATATATGAATTTAAAGTGCCACGCAAAATCTTTTACTAAAATGAAAATCTTAAATGGAAAAATGAGAGAAGACAATATCAAGACGACCTACCTAAGTCCATGTACTCAATACTTAGAACTTAATACAACTCACTAAGATTTTATGCTAGAATACTTATAGAAAGCGTAAATGAAGCGTTCATTATAAAGATATTTCTATCAAAGGTACTTATTTAATCAGAACTCCTGCTACACAAAATTTGCAGCATAGGTTTACATTTTCATTTTAAGTAAGATAAAGTATTTCTTACCAGCAATCTAGAATACCCCTTCAGAGCATGTATAAAATCTGAGCTACAGTCTCGAATTATAGCAATCAGTCAGAGATGTTATTCATTCCGAAAGCTTCTAGAATAAGCCATGGATAATTGACCCATCAGGCCGATCGCTTTCCTGCTCAAGACTCTAGGACGTAGTTATGAATGAAAATTAAGAAATTCTATTCACAGAAGTAAATTTTCAAATTTTTCTAATATTTGCATGTTCATAAAAATATACGTCGGGTGACAATATGCGAAGTAATTAACTCTATAAATATGGGCTTCCTAATTCAACAATACCAAAAGAAAGATAAGAGTTTTTATATGGGCAGTGTTTCTCCAATTTGCATTACTCTGTAAGTCTCTATGATACGAAATCCTCTTCCGGTAACATCTTCCAGTCCATCTCTGCCATCTGAATACTGAAAGACAAAGATAGAAAGGCAATCATAACATCTAGAACTGTACCTAGTGTAGTAGCCATCTGTGATATCGATCCATACCTCTCTTTGCATTTCCTACCATTATGGGATTCTATACCTCTGGCTTTGATGCATGTGCAATAGTGAATCTCAAAACAGTGTTCAACATCCAGGTAACCGCAGCTGGCATAAGATTCTACGATATTCCAAATTTGTTAGATAAGACCACGGTTATTGTTCCTGCATCTGTATAGGTATCTAAATATTTCAAATATTTAGCTTAAAACCTTGGTAGCCCAATCATCATGAGCGCACTAATGAGCTCATGATGATTGGTTGGATGAATGTATTGCTGATTTTTGTTCTAGAACCGGGACTAAGCTCATTTATATACTTCAAAATTAAATGATTGCTCAACTTAACATGAAAGCCCCAAGCCGCACCGGTACTAAAATTTTGTAAACTGATGAGCGTTGGCTACCAGGGAAGTCATCTTATTTATTGAGAGCTGTGCATATAGGTACACGATTATACATTCGCTCGAACTCGTCTGCAGCTTGATCCCTATACTTATAGACATAATGCAATCGTGGCATTGTCCAACTTGCTCTCGTTCAATCTGTCATCCCATATATACACATGGCAAGTGGTTTTAAGATGGTAATTCTTGTAAGAGATGCGATTGGAGATTCGATTCTGTGGATGGTCCTAAATTAGAGAACAATATTGGAGCTGGTGTCTTTTATGAGCATCTGTTGAAATAACTTGAAAGTTATATAGAGATCTTCAAGTCCAAGTTTATTGTTGTTTTAAAAGGTTGAAATTGTCTTCAGAATCTGGCAAGCTGTCTTCTCAGGAAACCAGGCTCCGGTAAAGGCGATAATAAATAATATGCAAAGTGAAAAAGGAATGCAAAGATACCACGAATATCTTCTGTAGTTAGTAAGTTTGGGAGACTTAGCTCAGCATTAAAAGGCAACTCAAATATACTTACGATTCCAAATTATATCATTGGCTGACTGCCAACACAGTCTAATGTGGTTCGATGCCTTTGCTGTCAACAAAACCAAAACGAAATGAGCGAAGTCACGTCTAATTCAAAGAACAAGGTTTGTGAGGTTAGAGCTCTTTTGTCATTATCACTTCTACGTCACTGTTACCTATTATTGATGATACGACCAAATTAGGGTAAACAATAGATCTAACTGGAAAAGATTCTTTCGTATGGTATCACTATCAATTACTTATGGAAAAATGGAAAAATATTGTTTTCTTTATTTTCGAACAGCTCAGTGACATAGCTTATTGATGAGTTGCACTGATTAGTGGCCAGGAAAATAATATCAACGCCTGCGCTGAAATCGCTTGTAGAACCGTTAAGAATCCTGATAAAGGTAGATGTAGTCCAACTAGTTCAATTCAATTCAATTCATTTTACAATACAATTTACTATACTGTTAAATCAAAAGAACAAAATGATTTGAAATTAAAAGTTATTTTATTATCAGTATATTTTATGTTAAGATAACGCCTGGTTTTGATGCTGACTATTCTTCACTAGTCGCCTGAAAGAGAAAGAAAGGTATTTGTGAGTACAACGACTCAGTGGAGATTCTAACTACCGAGGTTACATTCACATTCACACATAATTTTCATAACCGGACGAACACGGACTAAAATGTGATTGGGGTTCAAACTCTCGCCAATCTCTCCAGCTTTTTCTTGGAGACTCGCAATTGGTGGGTGGACTTACCAACCGCTGCCAATTATTGTGGTTTGGGTCGGACGGACACTGACCCCAGTTGTTTCCCCACTTAATCATGCATACACATTTACAACAACACATAATCCTACTATAACTATACATATATTTCTATTACTTCTACGAGCTACATCCCACCTTTTGAGAATCTCTCGATATGGAGCGAACAAATGAAAGTTACACACTAATTAATTGGTCGCGCACTACTCACTAATGTCCGCCTGGCACTGAATTGAACACTGAGCCCAAGAATTGATTCCTACCCAAGGAATATAGAATATTGCTCCGAACCTCAGGCAACATATCCTGCTTCTCTGTCGCCAGTTTTATGATAGGGTAATTAAGCTGTTCCCAGAAAAACGTCTGGCTACGGGTTTTTCTTCAATGTACCGCTCTGTTGCCAATTGCTTAATTACCCGCAGATGTTACTTTTACTATGTACGAAACTGTACCTTACCTTTCACTCTATCAATACAACTGTATATAAGATCTACGTCTTAATTAGTATCATATATAAGCTAATCGAGCTATTCGGAAATTAGAATTAAAATTAATTTTAGAAAGTATCTAATATTAGATAAGAAAAATTGTTAAAAAGAAAATTAAAGCTATTTGAAATTATAATAATAGTAACAAACAAGAGAAATAAGAGAATCTTGCACAATCTAACCCAACATCCCATAGCACTCAAAGGATACAATCAAACAAGTATCTTTTGAAATCGTTGACAGAAGCCGTACACTGAGCATTACGAGAGCGTTAATTCCATTGACGAGCAACTTGGATCCGTCATAAATCAATGTCGCGCTACACATAAGCTATTCCTCTCCTAGAATGCAAAAATTCTATTTTTTCATAAGGATACATGGGCTTCCTAGTCTGTATTAAATTCCATAGGAAGATTAATGTTTTCCATTTTAAATAAGATTCAATCGAACATTTCAGTAACGAGAACCTAACACCAGTAATGTGGGCAGATCTGCGCAAGTTAAAAATGAATCGCAAACAATTATTAAAAGCAACTTGTACCATAAGTATACACAGGGAGTCAAGCTTTGGGTAAATTAGACTGCCGTAAGTAAAATCAGGCAACACAAGTGTCTTTACCAATCTCAAACGTGAGTTTGTAGGTAAGATATCAGCAAATAGCCAAAGTTAACATGATCACAATACTTCAAGCGACTGTTGAACTACACTTCCAGATTAGATATCGAGTCAACAGAAGGTGACAAAACGTTATTGAGCATAACTGAGGGTATATCATCAAAATCAGGAGGTGAGCTGCACAAAACTAAAAACTCTGATTAATTACGATTGAGAGAAAGCGTATTATCAATTGACTATGTGTGAATTGCAGCAAGATCATCATTGATTCTGCAAATCCAATCCTCAATCAACCCAGGAGGTCTCTTCACGTACAATTAAAAATTCATCAGCATATAGATGTAACTGTATAGTTATATTATGTGCAATATCACCGATATCATTAATGTACAGATTAAAAGGGAGCGGTCTTAATACCGATTCTTGCAGGACCCCCAGAAACAAAGGTAAGAAGGAGGAAAGAAAAGCATTAACATTTACCTGTTGAAAACGATTTATGAGGAAACTGTTTATTGAATTGGCTGCAGAAGAAGAAAAGCAAAAGTTAACGTACAATTTTCGGAGTAATGTAGAGTACACAACACTAACAAAACTTTGAGAAAAGTCCAATAAGATAAGCAAACCAAAATCGCCAGTATGAAGAGCCAAAAGCAGATCAGTAGATACCTTTAGTAAGCCAGCCTCCCAACTGGGCATACGAAAACCAGATTGATACCTAGTGAGCAGATTATTTTGATATAAGAACTTCTGAATTTGAAAACAAATAACTTTTTCCAAGACCTTGTTCAGAAAGCTAAGAACGCTAATAGGTCTGTAGTCAGACAAACTGACAGGGGATATGACCTTAGCAACTTTCCAAGTGTCAGGGAAACAGGAGTATGACAGAGAATTATTTATAATGTGCAACATAGGGATATGTACGGATACAAAAGCTTTACAAAGAGGGAATTAACTTCATCAAAACTAATCGCACAGGACTTGACAAAAAAACAAAACAAAAAATAGTTTTGTAAAGCCAATCAAGCAAGAAATAATTATCTAGTTGCGGTAATTGTAAATGCAGGACGATGGATTTTCTTCGGAAAAATGACAGTTTTTGCCTATGTATAACGTAAGAGATATGTAGACCACCGGGACAGAAGATCTTAAAAAAATCATTTCACTGTTTCAATTTACACATATCGCTTTTCACGGGGTATGCAGTGTTATCGATAACTGCAGGTGCAAATTTTCTGCTTAACCTCATAATTCATTTTCCAATTAAACAATTTGTCACACAAATCTACCAATTTCCTACAGAGAATGCTTTTCATAAATATATGTACATAAAAAAAACTGTAATAATTAGGGGCACCTGCTAAGTAATTTATCAAACAAAGATTACTCACCGATATCCTGTAGTGAATTAATTTATTTCCAACATAACTTCTAGTAAGTCCCATATAGAAAATGATTTATAGAAGGAAATATCCCGAAATAGCTCCTCTAGCTATTACGTCCTTTTCAAGGTTTATATGTAAGCTTTCGATATTCCTTATTAAAGTTTTCGTAGCCATAAAAAAGGTCTGAAATCCTCAAATCACGTCCCTTCCAATTACTTCAGCTGAGTCTTTAGGGAATGTGGTGAAATTTTTATTATAAAAGTGAAGGACATTTTCGCTCAAATGGCCCAATAATAATGAAGGACATGCCCTGTATCAACAATTTCTTCGTATCCTGAAAGTCGAAAACCAAATTGAGCATTTCACCGCAGTTTCGCCAGGTAATCTGCACCCTTAAGTTTCGCCATATAACTAACTGTCGTGCGAACTTTGACTTAGAATTTGCGTGACCGACTGTGCTTTATCCTGCTATGATTACTTTTCGCTGTGGATGGAGAGCATTGAACCAGAAAACTTTCTATTTGGACTGAGATAAGACTTTTCTATGCAATCGTGTAAATTGGAATTTTGGTAAGGTAGAGGTTTTAGCACACCTGCAAACTGCCATGTTGGGTGTCGTTTTACTCGAACATGATACGAATGGGAAAAAGATAAATTGAGGAAAACTCGCTCGCAACTGCGGATGTAGAGGTAGGAAATAATAGTTGAAACGGAAGAGGAGTCAATATATTTAGTCCGAGGAGAAGGTATCTGCATATTTTGTAAATAATAAAAGTTTGTTTATTATATGTATGTACAAATATGTGCATATGTATGTACCTTCTTTGCATATACAGGTATTAATTAGATTTTTATAGTCATGACGAAATGGTTGTGATAGTTTTGAAAAATATTTATTAATTAAATTTGATGGAATATTGTTCATTGATTAGAATATGAAAAGTATTTAAAAATGTTTAAAGGGCTTAGGAAAAATTTCGTATTTGAACAAATATAAAGTTTTTTCTTGCTATAGACTTTATTATAAATTGGGCGGAGCTAAGAAAATAAAACTTTTTAGGTAAATAAATTTAGTATTATTATTAAGACACAAATTCCCGCTCTCATCCATCACTGTCTGCTAGTCATCTAGCTAGTCACTACCTGTGGGTTATTTTGTGATATTACCCTTAAGTGTCCTAAGGTGCATATGCATATGTACAAAATTGTGGTCTTCAGCAGAACTTTAGTATTCTTGGGGTCTATCCTTGACCCTCTGGAAAATTTGGTAGATGATTTAGCTTTTAACGGCCAATAGCTTTATAGTCGTAGAGGATATGCTCAGCAGTTCTGTTTTATCCTCCATACCGAAGCGAAAAGTCTACTTATCGACCTTACCAATTTTGCTTTAAGATGTTATATTTCTAAGTGGCTAAGTGGTTCATTGTGAGCCTCAGTTCTTTCTTGTTGAGCGTAAGGAATATCTTCGTCCTCTGTTCCGAGTACGTTATGAATTCTTTTCGCTTGTCTCACTCAACCTTGGGATGTTTTCATAATGTTCTAATTTAATTTTGTCCTCACCAAGCCTGACTTGTGCCGAAAGGTGAGGTAGATCTTTGGTTGGCAAATACAAGGTTCATGACCGATAAACAGATTTAGATTTAGAAGTAAACGAATGGAACACTTTAAGTGCGGCCTGGCTTTTTAATATTATGTATACAATATTTTTCTCAATGTAAGTTCTTATGAATAATTTCGCGAGTATAGAGTTCTATGATGTGGATATCTGCCTTAATCGATCTGTGTACCATTTAAAAGGTCCTTTTTCAAAGGGTAGGTTACCAAAACGGCTGTGTTGACGATCCTCTAAGGTCACCTTAAATGATGCGTCGACATAAATCCTGAGATGGAATTTACCATCGGATCCTCTGGGAATACTTTGAGGACTCTCAGATGGCCGACCAGATTGCCTGCATTGAGGAGATTTTCCTGTGAAGTCGTGAATGGAACGATCATTGCTTTGACAGGATTGGCACGTGGTCCTATCATCTGGCACAAGCTGTGGACTATGTTATCCCTGACTGTCATAGCCGCAGCTGAAGCTCTTTTGTAGGAGATGGACGGGTGTATTTGCGAAGCGCACAAGCCATAAAAAAACACTTCTCCTAGCGCACAAGCAGGAGTTTGCGAAGCGCACACCTATTGTTAAGGGATTACGCATTGTTTTGGAAACGCGAGGCTATCTGATCTATGAATTTTGCCTGATCTATGTAAGTGAAGTTAAGTTTTTAAACCACTAATATCAATAGGAAGAGTACGCTCTGCGCCAAGCGCAAAGACACACACACACAGGCAGGCGCACACACACACACACACACACACACACACACACACACACAGAGGCAGGCTGGCAGGGGCACACGCACGTATTTTTTAAGATGGGTTTTGTGAAAAAGTAACATATTTTCTTTCAGAAACGGTTGTGATGCCCTAAGGGGGGTGGCTGCCATATTTTGTTTTGCCTAGGTGAGTACTAACACCTCCTACCCTATGAACTACCATGGCGGAAAAATTCTGTATAATATTTAATTAGTCTTAAAAAAATGTAAGGAACTTTGTTGTAAACATTTTTGACATTGATTAAGCTGATAAGGAAACAACATATTTCAACATCCTCTTTACCACAAGTTTTGTAGAGAAAATTGAATTCGCAACCACATATTTCTCGCAAAATTAATTTAAACTACATATTCTTTTATCATCCATTATAACTCTGCGAAATTTGGTACAAAAGTCCCCGCATAATTTTCCAGTTTATTTGTTTACTTCATATTTAAAAATTTCAAGTATATATTTCGAACGAACATATTCTGTTCATTACATGCCATGTTTTCGAGGAATTAAAATAACAAACTCAAAGCTTGAATGATTACTTTCTGCACTTCTTCATATGAATAGCATGAAGTGGAGGTAAATACAATGCAAAAGATAAGTGGGGTGATTATGTAAATTCTCCCCAGGACAAAACTTAGAATTAAAGCACTTAACTTGGCGTAATTGCCAAGTATTATGTCAATATAAAAATAATAAAAACTTGGTACTTCTAAATTTTTTGCCGAGCAAAAGAGTGAGCTGAAACATTTTAGCCATTCCTTGCTATTGAAAAATTATTAATGAACGCCCAGTGCAAATTATACGTGTCAATATTGGTAAAAATTCATTGGAATTTGTAAAAAGCTAACTTCGGATATAAGCAATATCCGCTTTGTATTTGAGTATAAAACAATCGTAATTCAATAACTATACCTACTAGTTATGTAACGTCATTAAAGGACATTAGTTTAACCTTAAAAACTTCTACATTCCGACAGGACTGTGAGTAAAATGAGTTTTCTCTGATATATTACAAGGTTAGTCCCTGCTACAGTTGTAAATTATGGGCTCATTCATATCGAAAACATGGAAATTGGGGGCGACACATCCGTAGCAAGTAGTATTAATGGCAACAGAACGAAGCTGACTTCTTCTGGGATATCAAGGATTTATGGTGAACATCACTGATACACGAAGAGCAATGATATATGCCGAAATTGCTTTGTAATAGGGTGCTCCGATGTTCCTGTTGTATTCATTCCTGAATATGACACAAATATGTCGAGGGTGGTTATGAATGAATAACTGCAGAAAAAAGGACATCTAAAGATATGCGAGTTGACGTGTTACCATTTTTTTTCTTGTTTTGTATAATAACATCAAAATATTTTCAATATTACGAATACACGGTTCCCTTGCCATTGTTTTTTGTTTATTTATGAATATTTTTATATTCGCAACACCTCTCTATAGAACCTAGGAAAGCAATTTAATTTAATCTATCTAAAAAATTTAACTTCTGCCTGAGGTAAAATAGATATTAAAAAATGAATTCCAGATATCTTCAAAAGTTCCTCGAAGGTTAACACAATAATCAATAAATCTTCCGTAAATATAAAAATAAAAACAAATTCCATGGAATTCTGTGATTTTCACTGCAGTAGACAGGTATTCATCGATTGCTATAGGTAATTTTTGAGGTCCATAAATTAGGTGCAATCTACCTTAATTTTCTCCGAAAACAGTTCTTTGGTTAAAGCTGCGGAGCTGAATGTAATAAAGCCTGACAAGTTGGGTAAACATCTTGAGCAAATTTGCCCACGAAATTTTGTGTAAATAACTTCAGTAAAAGATTTATTTATCCTGAACAAGGGAGCAATAAAGCACTCAAACGATCCTCTATTGGACTCTTATACCTGAAGATTGTTGGCAGGGTGGTGATTTTTTCCTTCTTACTACTGTAGGGGAACATTAAACTTTGCCGGAAGTGAGCAGATTAAATGTGGATAGTATATCACTTTTGGCTTAATAAATTAAAATATATTATACCTTACATTTATAGCACAGGAAGGAGAATTGAAAATAACTTACCTGTGGATCTAACAAATTATAATATGAAGAAGTTTTTTTGAAAGGTAATTTTGATTTTATGGATTTATTACCAGCAACTTTTTAATTAGTTTACGTTTTATTATATTGGAAATGTTATGATCTAAGGCTAATTTGCTGCTACTGGCTACGTTCTGGAAGAAATCTTCGTTATAATCTTTAAATTTTGTTTTGATTATAAATTTAAATTCGCTTTATAAATAAATTTTTTTTGAGTAATTCCAGTCGGTATTTTCTATTGGAATAATTTTTAGGAATACATTAATTTGCCTTGTACATTGGTCACTACCACTTATTGGTCAGAGTTACAGTTACCCGACTGTTGGGTCTCTTCCCGAGATTTTCTCTGAAGGCTATGTTTGACCTCAGTACATTTACTATTGCTATATAGTTTGCCTCAACCAGGTGTTCATTCATTAGGCGATTGAATATCTTGTGAGACGGATAAAGCAACATAAATACCCTTACCGAGCGAGTATTTTCGAGGTATTTTATGTCAACAATTGCTGGATAATTGCAAATACTCTTGATCACAGTGTCATTTGATGGTAGCTAATGCTAGCAGCTAATGAGGATTCGCAAGTGTTATGAGTGAAAACAGGCAAAAGCCCGTCCTGCATCCAAGCGTACGATAGTATTAAGACTTTTGTCTTCCCGTGGCTGTGTGCGAACGCATGTGCATGAAAAGTGATTAGAAAAGGTAACAATTCCTAGAAAGGATGAAATGTGAGTAAAGATGAAATGTACGTCTGAGTTAGGTATAGATTTCATTGCTAGCAATTAGGAGGTAGAAAGTGTGAATGCGTTTTATTATACCTTGTCCTTCCTAAAAGATCCTGGTAAAAGGTATGGTGTGAGATCCTCATAGCACTAGAATTGTAACATCAATTCGCAGTAGGGCATTGCATAATCTTCCAATAAGATCCTGATTGAGGTGCAAAATATATCGACGGATTTAGTGTTTCAATTCAAAATTTTCTATGATGCAAAGAAAACTGTGATCGAAGGTTTTTCATTTTTTACTTTTTTTTATTGTTTTTCCGAGAAGTTAAAATTGTGGTCCTTTCGGCTTCATGTCGGCAAAAAATGTTGGTTCTTCTTCTTCTTTTTCACTTTCCTGAGAATGCAGAGGCATATTTTTGCTTAATTTAACACATTATCATATTATTATTAACAACTAGATGGCGTTTCGCAACGTAAGAAGTGCCGATGATCAGGGTATACCCAGTTATTTTTGAGGATATTTATATTTAGATATCTAGTCTATACCCATTAGTTTTCTGGATATATTGGAAGTATTTGATGACACACATAGTGTATAAACGGGATATTCTTAATATCTAGATACGTATCCATACCCCATGTCCGTCATAAGCATTAGATGTTATGACTACGACAGCTTAAAATTTCAGTTTTACCTGGATGACAAATTGGTAATAAAATAGCAAAACGAATTCTGCTTTTCCTCCAGACGAAAAGAGGACGATAATCAAGACTGAATTTTTCTTCTTAGTTTCTCCTGTAGAATGCTTTGATGATAAACCGATTTACGTTTATTTCTAATGAAGAAGATAATTAATAAGATTAATTAATTTTACCTTTCCATTCTAATGAAATTTGTAATGGTTACATTTTCATTACAGGACGTTCACCAAATACATTTACAAAGACAACACAAAACTGTGATGCAAGCGACACACTAAATGGACATTAAAATGTGTCATTTTTCGAAGAATGACAAGGACCTTCTGAAGATGTCTCCGATTTCGAACAATCGAAACGCGTTAAACACCTGCGATATAGTTATGTGTTCACATATAGGAAATAGTTCACTGATTTTACAAAAATTAAAAACTTGCAAGAAGTAATTGTGAACAACAATGATTAACATAAGAAAGTGACAGGAAAGTTAACCCAAAAGGTTATTACTCTACGGAATGAAGTACGGCAGTTATAGCGTCCGGTAGCGTGTATGAAGGTAGAAATAAGATGCGCTACCGGACGCTATATTTATCATGAAAATGATGCGAATCAAATGAAAGGTGACATTTGGAGATCTCGAAATTCTGCAAGGAAGTGCTATCCTTATCTTGCCTTTTATCTGGAAAATCGTTAGAATTGAAAAAGAAATTGCAAAATTTTCCGTCGACCGAATGGGGGTAGAGAGGTAGTCGGGCATTTGTTAGAAACCGTAGAGGGGGGTTTACTATCATCTGAGATGCAAGCCACCTTCATAGCGTATATAACAAGAAAGTCATAAAAAGCACACAAAATCACAAAACCGTCCTACCGCCCACACCGTGCATTTTCCGGTTCTCCTCCCATACAATTTATTTCTCGAAATTGAGTGAGGAAACCGGGGTATAAAGGAAATGCGGTACGTATGGGACACCCTGTGTATTGAACCTATAATCAATACGGATATAAATATATAAAAGAAATGACTATCAGAACTAGCTTAACACAAGCTCGCTGCATGGACACGTTTAATAAATAAACGGTCAACAATACACGCATTTCATCACTTAATCGGTGTTAGTATTAGTATGTTACACTAAACATAGACCAAACATCGGATGAAATTACATGCAATGCAAAAAAACATCAAACAAAATAGATTGAATATTATATAGACGTTTTTTTAAAACAAGTTTAGACACGTCAAGACCAAAATGCTCAGCCATATTATTAACAGTAATACACATGCGATTAACAGTTTCATACATGCTAAAGTTAGACCTTGAGGAGCTAACATGCAACAGATGTAGCCTTCTCAAATTGTGCTTACTATCACGGAAAGAGATTTTTGAGGAAAACAAGCACTATTGGACGATTTTTGAAAAAAAAAAACACTTCTGAGTGGGATGCTAGGGAGACACAACATGACTTCAAAAAGGCTGGAGGAATCCCATCGGGACCCATTGTGAAGTCATTTGGAAGCCCATTAATATGATCAAGTATATCCCCATTGTAATTCTAGGTATAGTGAATGAAACGTTATGAGACTCGTTCATATGGCTAAAGTTGCTATTACGAAATTGGAAATTTGACGAAGAAAATCCATTTTCAAAAAATGAAGCAAACATATTGCAAATTTCAGACGAAACATCACTAGCAGAATCCTTGTACCTTTACTGGGGTAGTTGGCGGTCGATTTCTTCATATTAATAAACTTAAAAAAGTTACTTTGAATACACTCATCATAGAGTGAAGAGAAAGGTTCTTTGAACTCATAATAGGATGTGAGGAAGTTGTTGTGACTTATAATGTCCTTGTCCCTCATATAACTTTTCCATAATTTATTATTTCTATTTTTAAGACGTTTCAGTTCTTTATTGAACCATGGCGGAGATATTTTAGAGATCCGCTGACGCTCACGGGGAACTTGAGAAGAGAATAAATAGAAAAGAGTTATGTAAAACTTAGAAACATCTTCATCGACACTATTGCAAGACAGCAATGTATTGCAATCAATAGAGGTAAGTCTACTGGAAAGTTCCGAAAAGTAAGCTTTTCTAAAATTGAAAAATATTGTGTTTCGTCACAATTTGCAAGATTTTCGGTTTCATGGCAATATTTAATTAGTAGGTGGGGGGGGGGTGATATTTGTCAAGAGTAGACATTATAACTGGGCTAGATTCAACTAATAAGTTACCCGCATCAGTAGAAAATACCAGGTTGAGACTAAGAGTTGAAAAAGCATCCAGGAAGGCTGATTTCCTTGTTGTCAAGTTATTAAGAGGAAGATAGTCGTCCTCATCTTCATTTAGTACCCATTGCATATTGAATATAGAAACAAGTCGCGACAGCAAATTTAAAGACGTGTGCGGTTTTTGTCCGATTTCTCCTTACATGTTAATAGTAAAGGGAAAGTGACTTCAGTTTATTAGAACAACCTTGTTTATTTTAGCTGTATTTCTATTTTGAGAAGAAATACCATCAGTCGCGATATTTTTGGACTTCAAATACTTCAATATGTCCTCAGACATCGTTTCTGGATAGAGATAAGTAACGAAAATATTCGAAGGTTTAGGTATCGTTCTAAAAGAGGCACCAATACCATTTCCTAAAGAGGACTGAGATGAAGTACCCTTCGCTAATGTGGAAGGCTCCCTCCATTCAGTCGCAGTTACACGTTTCCGGGATCGGTTATTACGGATTGGCTTAGAACACTCCACAGGAATAGGAGCATTTCTATCTTGGAATATTTGTTCCAGATAACTGGTTGTCTATTGGGTTATCCCACACGAGTATTCTTGATGCAGTGTACAAACCGGTTTTTTTAGGGAAAAGACGCAAAGAGATATCTCTTTGCGTCTTTTCAGCTCTTCCTTAAAAACCCGGTTTACTCATGTGGGATGACCCATCGAGCAAAAACAGTCAATAAATCGAACACCAAATTTGACGGTTAGTGTCGTATTGCAGCGCAAAGAAGAAAATCTTCTCTAATTATGAGAATATCAAGTCATAGCTACAGCTCCGAGATGCTCATAAGAAAGCTACTCACATGATTGGGTGTGAATAATTCAAGATAGCGGTCATTTATAGACCTCCATTTTAGGAAATACTCCGTAATTTTATCGAAAAATATCTAAGCTTTGTGGCAATAATTTGTGGAAATTTTTTACTGTGTAGGCAAAAGTGAGAGCTTGAGGCGTCTTACAAATACTGAAGACATACTTTAAAAATAATTATTATATTTTAACAAAAACTTAAACAGCTACTTAACTTTTAACAATGAAAGAGTGCACAGCGCGCAGCTTCACCTTATCCAGGCAGCCAGCCCACCTATGACGAATATATGGCTTTCAGTATGGATGTGTTATAGGTAGTACTTCAAAAATTTCTTATAACCCGGGTGGGAAAAAGACGAATGCAAGATCGCTTCTTTGGAAGCTTGCAGCGCTTCCCCACCGTATCCTTGTTCTTGGAGCGCTTGTAGGGTAGCCGTAGCAGTCTTGGACGGAATCAGGATAAGGGCTTTATTATTCATTTCAATTTTATTCTGAATGCGCTACATTTCATTTTAAATTATATTAAATCTCAATTAGCCGAACACTTCAACTGACTACTAGAGAATAAAAATTCTGCTGTGCTTTCAGATGCATATGAGTAATCTTTTCACAACAAAAAATAGAATAAGCCTAAACTCAGAGAAACAAATTGATATAGTTTGGCCCATATACACCTACGTCTATTTTATATTTTATTTTCCATTCATAAAGCATTTAAATGAGTTTTTCAAAGGTTAGGTAACCAGAGAACTATCGGGAACGATCCCCTAAAACCACTTTGAACTAATGCATTTCGAGTTTGTAACGCTTCAACCAACGGCTGCTATACATATTCTGCTCACCAGTTATGACAGAATGCAGTTCTCTTAAAGTTTTCTTAAAATCACAGGAACGAATTGGCTTTAAAGCGATAAATCTCATAACATCTTCTCAAAGATTGTCATAACGAAGTTTTATTTGAAATATTTCCGAGTGAATTTCATTAAAAGTATTTATCCAAGATAAACTATCCCGTTATTAATTTCTTACAGTTGTTGTTGTTGTTTTTATAAAAGTTTCCCCTTATTTCGCCCATTTTCAAGCTATTACGACATGAGGAGGAAAATAAACTGCAACTTGCTTAACTGGAGAATGTCACCGATCTAGAAGTTGTGAAACAAGAGGAAGCCGGGAAAACTTTTCATGCAACTTCCCGGAGCTGGATAGATAGATAGATAGGTTGGTAGTGTTAAATATTGAATCCTATTAAACTTGCCGGTCAGAATTTCTATTCAATTTAACTTTGCTGTGCTATGCTGAAAGGAAGGAAGGAGAAAAAAAAAGGTTGTGTTTAATGTAAACTGAAAAATGCTGATGACGATGACTGTATAAATCGTAAGAGTTGAAAATTTCCTTAATTAAAAGAACTTAATTAATTTAAAAGTTTCGTATAATAGAGATGTTTTCTTTAGAAGATAAAGTTTATCGAAGAAATTGTTGATTGTGCGCTATTGGTAAAAAAACGTCTCTATTAAAACCGCAATGGAAGTTTCGGTTTACCGAAGGAAGTCTATTTAATTACAAAAATTTAAACTATTTAACTAGATAAATTTTCTCTCTAATCCATCTATGTGGAGATTCTAATTCACATGTTAATGAAGTATATTTGTTCATCATAGTAAAAATCAGTAAGTAAAAGGTCCTAGTTGAAAGTCTGTATACTGAAAGTTAAATGATATCTGATCTCATCTGATTTATCCCATTTACCTGTGTGCCGTCCACTTTCGATTCTTAGAGTTAGGAAAAAGCAGCAAGAAACACTTTTTTATAGAAATCACTGGAACATAAATACTTACTTTGAAATGTTCTTGGTATGCTCTGAAGTAGCCAAAGAATTAAATAACATACCTTAGCGGATGTTCTTCGTCTAATGACACTTATTAACTTTGATATGGAGAATGGGAAATTCCTACTTGCCTAGAGTTTTGCAATTGAAATACCAGAAAAGAAAGTTGAATATTTTCTATAATTGGACTTTACAGAAAAATAAAAGGAGAGTTCAAAGGCATATCATTTTAAAGTTTTACTATAGTTAGAAAGTTATTTAGTAAATAAGGTATGAATTTGAGATAATTTAATTTGAATAAAAAACTATTAGTTGCTATAGTTAGTACATGAATAGAAAATAATTTTTCTTTCACATAATGGAGGGGTGTAAGGACATATTTTGACAGAAAAGCTGTAGAAACGCATACTCTCCAGAGATAACATAACGTTCAGCTAGATTGTCTGATGGAGGAAACCAAGTATCGTCAAAACTACGATCTACCCAGTTTCCCGCACCAAATAGTATCATTATTGAATTGATTGCTGGTGAAGTCAATCTCACTGATAGCTCAATATATACCATTGCAGTAGTATATTTCCCTGCTGGTTCTAGGAATTTGAATAAGAAGTGACACTATAAAGATCATATTTATATTTTAAGGTTAAGATCCTACTATTAAGATTAATCAGATCACGATAACTTTTTAATCGGCTGTGACCTAAGCTCCCGACATTAGAATTGAAGCTGCTTGAAGGAAAATAACTGGGGCAATATCTTAATAATAATAATAATAATTCGATAGCGTTATTACACATATTCCGTAAACTACGTATATCTCTACAGACCAAAATGAAAACTTCTTTAGACTCATTCATAACTCTTGGTGAGCAGAAATTTATCATCTGATCATATTCCAGTAGCAATTAAGATCTTTATAGCATCATCTAACATTTTATCGATTTGAATAATGCTAATTGGGAAAAATACAGAAACTATATTCGTAAGGATTCAAATATCAGTAACGTGTCGCTAGATAGAGTTCAATACGAATGCAATGCTGAACAACTATACAAAAGCTCCAGTTGATGCCTCGAGGAAGTACCTTACCTTTATTGTAAATATCTGGTTTAAAATGGAATAATTTCCGGATACGTGGAAACCGCATAACATAAATGCTATTTTCAAATCGGGTAAACACGATAGCGATCCAACCAGTTAGTCTCTTCTTAATTTGTCTTGATAAAATCCAGGAAAAGTTTGTCAGATATTAAATTACTCAATTTGTTGATGAAATACGTGTCTACTGCAGAATATATGAATAACTAGTAATATAAAGGCTAGTCTTAACTAAAGGAACGTCACTGGTATGATACTTCTGGACATTCAATATGCATTTGGTTCGGTTTGATATAACCAAAGAACATCTAACAGAAAGAATACGCATCTCGTATATTGAAAAGTTTTATACGGCAGGTCGTTCTATCACGACCCGCTCTCACAAATTCTATGGAAACTCTCTGCTTGTTAACGATCCGCCACTCACCACCGGTGGTGTTATTACGACCCGCTTTCACAAATTTTACGAAAACTCTGCTTTGCTTCTCTAAGAAACCTGTTTCATCAAGAATACCTTGTTTGAGAGAATTATTATTCATTGCATTGCAGCAGAACAGTGGGAGAATAGTAAGATGAGCGGATGTGATAGGAATAGGTGGACGACAAGCAGTCTAGTCGCAATCACTGTCAGTTGCATTAATTCATGTTCATTTTTATGAATGTAGGTAGCCAAAATATGCTGTGCAAAAGTTCTTATGAAACATTTTCGAGTACCTAAATTAATAGGAAAACCGGATCGCCACTTCAGCTAGGCAGCATAGCGAAACATAAAACTGTACATGGCTGCTGGCTTTGACATGTGTATATCTGTGGGGTGGTGGAGAACAGAGAAAACAGAGCAATATTCTCTCATTCTCAAATTTTTGCTTCTTCCCGTCTGTTACCTCCCGACCGCATCCGCAAATAACCATATAACTTGTGCATTTTTAGAGGCCAGATGAAGCTTCTTGTTAAGTTATATGTTCTTTGATATAACGCATTTATACACAAGATTACCTCCTGCCATGTTATTGTCATCATCATCAATAATTTCCTCAGAAACCTGATCTTCTAAGTATACAGGGTGTTCCACTATCCACTTTATACCCTGTAACTTTCTTGATATACACACTATCGAGATGAAATTCATCTCAAATGATAACAAACCGTCTAGGCTTTCCAATGAATGCCTAATAGCAATTCAATTTCTATATCTGGACCGGGGTTGGTCGCACAGCCTTGGCTTTATTGAATATTGCCAAAAAAGGGCCTTCAAGTTCATTAGGGATTTGACAATAACTCGACTCACTCGAGAACCGCCGTAATTTTGCCATTCTTGTCACTTTTTGTCGGAATTTATAGGACGTCAAAGTCAAAAAATTTCCAGTTTTTTCAAATTTTAACGATTTACCCGCTAAAGTGCATGTTAACTGTACTGTAATTTTACAAAATTTAGAGACCCCGGAATATTACCTTTTATTTGACTATATCCAAATGCAACCGTTTGTGAGATAAAATGTTTTAATGATGCATAATTTCATTAAATTTCATAATTTTGTTAATTCTGCGTGGAATTGCATAAAATTTGGCGTAATTTATATGGCCAGTAGTAAAATTAATGAAATTATATATGATAAAAATAAGTTTATTTCAAAAACGGATGCATTTAGGTACGTACATGTGCATAGTCATAGTCAAATTAAAGGTAGCATTTCGGGGTTTTAACACTTGTGAAAGAAACTGTGTAGTTATCATGCATTTTGGCGGGAAAATCATTAAAATTTGAAAAAATAAGAAAATATTTTCCAATTTTTCGAATTTTACGTCCTAAAATTTTCGACGAAAAGTGACAGGAAGGCTGATTTGGCATTCATTAGAAAGCGTTTTCTATCATCTGAAATAAACTCCGCCTTGGTAGTATGTATATCAAGAAAGTTACAGGGTGTAAAGTGAAAAAGTATTAAAAACCTTAAGCACCCCCTACCGCCGAAACGATGCATCTTACCCCTTCCTTCACAATATAATTTTTTGGTTGTCTCCACCTCACCGCTATCAAACTCTTGTGTTATGCGGACCAATTATGAAACACCTTGTATATTGGACCTTCCTCGTCACAGTCTGTCTCCTTAGACGCTGGTTTATTTCAAAGTTCATCTCTTAGCCCTATCTTATACAACAATTACCAAGGCTAAAAAATTGTAATGCATTAATAATATTTGCAGGTGATACGACAATCTTTTCCTTCTAACGAAAATTGCATCTAAATCATTACTAGCCTGCCATCAAATTGCATGTACGACTTCTTTCACAAAGTTCAATTTTAATAGTTCGCAATAGTGAAGTACTCAAAGTAGGTTTGAAGTTGTGTTGTGTAAATATTTTTTGTTTTCTGGAAGTTTTGTGTACTCTATTGAAAATATATGATCCTGTTAACTTTCATAACTACATGGCGCCGCCCATAAATATTCTAAATTCAGTTCTTCTCTAATGAAGTTTTGTCTAATTTTGGTTATTTAAAAATTTTCATGGCTAAGGTATTTTAAAGTCATAGGATTGCGATAATTTTATACTAATTTTCGTTCTTTTACTTTGGTTTTGTTGTGCCAAAGATTTTTTTTTCATTTTTCGATTTCTCTCAACATAAATTTAACGCCTAAGCAGGGTTCGAAGCAACAAACTTAATTGAAGACTACTAGAACAATTTCAGTTCCTTTTGGGAAATGAATTAGTAGTGACTATCTCCGTGCTTTTAACGCAGTTTAGTCATAAATTTAGTGCAAAAAATATAATAATATAAGTGTCACAAATAAGACAATAAATTGACTGCAATGACTGAACATTGTCGGGTAATATCATTGAATAAATAACTAATAAGAAGGCATATCGGGTGAAAACCTAAGCCACTCGGCGAAAGGTGTTAGTGTGCTGTGTTTGTATTCGTTTCGTCATGGCAGTAGTGAAACCGTGAAATTTTGAACGGGGACATTTTTTATAATCCAAATTGCTATGTAAAATAAACAAATTTTTGGCGCCCCCTTATCATCAGATAATATTCCTTTGGCGTTGCCTATGATAATTTAAGTGAACTTTCAAATAAGTGACCAGCCCTCTTGTCGTTTCTCCCCCCGCTCCCTGGATTTGACTGTCATTGAATTGCCTACTCACGTACACTGTATTCGCACGAAACCCCGCTTCCTTATTAGTTAATTATTCAATGGGTAATATGTGTTTCGATGCCATCTTGAAAATTTGTTAGTCCTGTCAAATCCAAATCCTGTTGCTTCAGAAAAACATAAATTTGATAATTTTATTCATCGTAATCCGAAAGTGCGCATTTCTATTGTTACATGCAATAGAAAAAGAGACATCAATTGGAAGTGGATACTTCGCGTAAAATGACTAATTAAGTAGGGCTATAAACAACTTTCGGAAAACCGTATTACAAAAGGACAAGCGACATCTATAAAGTACGGGCACAAACAAAATAAGTCCGAAGAACCGATGTTTCAAGAATGGAATGCTCGGGAAGGTTCTGGATGATAAATTTGTAGAGTACAAATAAGGCATTTGTGCCCGTATGGGCGGAGTCTTGTCTCAGACAGTGAAGTGAACGTGGTATTTGGATTGCGATACAGTACTAGCGACAAGTAAAGTAGAGTTGATTGATAATTTATAAAAGTAAACGGTATAATAGAATAAAAACAATTTGTGAGTTATATGCGATATTTGTATTTTAAATAACGAACTAAGTCGACGCTCTTAACAATATTATAGTGTTTTATTTCAAGTCTGCCAGTGCTATTCGGACTGTGTGAAAACAAAGTTTAATATTGGATTCAGGAATCTTGTACAACGCTTGTTTTACTGAGTGTGAAAGTGAAGGAAGAAAAGTTATAAAAGGTAAGTTTTTATTGCATTTAAGCCTGATGTTTTTACTCATCTACGTTCTATAAAAATTATATTTCATCAATTGCATAAAATATTGCTCATAATTATAGTAAGATAGAGTTAGTTTACTTTGTAATAACAGCGCCGTTCTAAGACAACATTTGGTCTGACATATAATTATTTTGTTTGTTTAGAGAACGTACTGCTTATTTGAATTTGAACATATTTCCTTCATTTTTTAGTTAGAATATCAGTTTCAGTTGTGGTATCTCAGTATATTGTTATGACTCGTCACTGTCACCATGTTATATACAGGTGCAAAGATTCAGTATATTTAGGTGTGTAACGGGATCTACTATTATTATAGAGCAGCCCAAAAGCATTTACTCTTTAATAACAAGTAAAAAAGCTAGAATTGGTCTAAGACCAACTCTTATGATACCCTAGATGAATGCCCTTATGAAATTTCGTATTGTCACCCTTCCCTGCAAGTTTGATTTTTGAAGTGGTTTTTCGCAATTATTTCTAGAACGGTTTGTCGAACAGAAAAAATGATTATAAACAATTTTATAGGATTTCATATTCTGAAGAAGTTCTTTGTACATTAAAAATGTCTTAGACAGATCGTTTTCACAATATACGTAAAAAACCTAAATTTTTATATGGAAACACCAAGAAGGAGTTGTTCAATTTAGTCCATTTTTGAATTCTTATTTGCTAGTACAATCATCATGTACTAAATTTCAGCTCTGTATGTCGACGCGTTCTCAGGCCGTGTCCAAATATATGGTGGAAAATGAGATTTTTGTATGGCAACCCCATGAAGGAGTTGCCTGATTTGTGTCATTTTCGAACTTAATTTTATTTTATTTTTAAAAGTCCATGTACAAAATTTCAGCTCTCTGAGTATACGCGTTCTCGAGTTATCGTGCGTACAGACGGTCAGACGGACGGACGGACATCCAAAAATCAAAGTAACTTTTAATATTATGCGTGGGTGTCTAATCTATTTTGTTTTACCATCATTATTTCGAGGTATTACAAACGGAATGACATATTTAGTATACCCTATAGATTTCATCTAGGGTATAACAAGGGGTTCGGAGAAGAGCAGTTAGGAGGCATTAACTCTTTAATATAGGAGGTGCTATTAAAACTTTAACTTCAAGTATTAGAAGAGGAGCAGAACCGAAACAGATCTCCTAAAATCATAACATCGACAGCTATGGTAGTTGAATTATGCTAAATCGATAATTACTTCATAATTTATCTTATTATGCGTAATTGGCTATATGTATGTACGTTAAAAGTTCATCACATTTATTAATCTCAATGAAAGGTAAAATATGCCTGACTTTGCATTCTTGGCCCATCAGGAATGTTTGACCCATATTGGTGTTTTGTTAACATATGCTGTATGCCACTGAGCGCACTTGCATGGGTCGAAATTGAAGCATCGTATATTTTTACTATTTTTGTGTGTGCGCCATTTCCGGGTTTTGCAAATATTACACAGTTGCATTACTGGGGAATTACATAAAGTCTTCGCTTATGCAGAGGTAAGTGAATTTGTCTACGATTTCTTGATCTACATCGGGAAAAGTACCGAAATGGATAAGAAGACTGAACTTGTAATCAGTGTTGACTTAGTTAAGAAGCTTGTGAGTTATCTGACCAGCAATCAGAACTATCACTTCGCGTTCAATTACTGAGAAAGAGTGAGGTATCTTTGCATTGGCATTGTTCGGCGACAAAGCAGTACCTTTTGTGTCATCATGTGTACAAAGGTTTAGAACCACTGGGCATAGTTAGGCGTTGGACCCAGGAAAGCCGAACTTTTATATTGTTCAAGAATAAAGCAGATTTATAGGAGGGGTAGGATCTCCAAGATATGTTAGTGGCTAAACCTTCGATCTAAGAGGTACTATCCACGAATAATTTTTCACCTCGTTGATATGTCCGTCACCAATGCGTGTTTGCTATATAAACGTCCCTGGGGTGAAAAATTTAAGCTGTTGATAGTGTTTTGTCCTGAAATTGCTGAAGCTCTAATATCAGGTAGAGTAACCCGAAGAAGCTACGCTCCCTTGGCTGATTCTACAAAAAAAAAGCCTACGCAATTTTAGTATCGCCCTGTCGATGACATATAGTTTAGCGGATAGGACGTTTTCCTGAATTTCAGAGAAATCAGCATACATGAAAAGTTTGTATAAAAGGATTCATCAATGTTGAATGTCGTCGATGTCAGGTCCCACTATGTTTTGCTGCGATCTGTAATAACTTTTTTGACTACCAAGCCAAAAAAAAAAAAAAATATATACATATATAGTTAAGTCCCTTTGTTTTTAATTCATTTCCTGTTGAAGCTATAAGAAATTTAAATAGAAAGATTTTGTAGATTTCAATATTCTCTACAACTTTTGTCTCACAATTTTTATACACTAGACGAAATCTATAGGGTATACCTACTTAGTTTGCCTTTCAGATTGTAACGCACAGAAATAATGTTGGTAGAGGAAAATGGGTTAGAGACCCACGCAAATTATTGAAAGTTATTTTGATTTCTGCATGTATATGGGATCAATCGGACAACTCCTTCCTAGGGTTGCCATACAAACATTTCGTTTTCCCCTATATATTTGGGCACTGCCTGAGAACGCGTTTATGTGGAGAACTGAAATTTTGTACATGAAGTTTTTATAGTAATTGTAAATAAAATTTCATATATGTGCTAAATCAGGTAACCCCCTCTTGGTGTTGCCATAATAAAATTAAATTTTTTTACGTATACTATGAAAACGGTCACTCCTAGACGTCTTTATTGCACTGAAAAGCTGTTCAGAATATGAAATGCCATGCAATAAGATATAACCGATTTTACTGTCCGACAAATCGTTTTAGAAATAGACAGAATTTGTTCGGACCGTCTATAACCACCAATAAACCACACGAATTCTGAAGAAATATGGTCGATTTCAATTCCAAGAAATAAATCAGTTCTTTCCTCCATTGAAAGCTTTATACAGGCCTGAGACAAAAATCCGCGCCGATGTACCTAGATCTACGCTCATAAAATTTTTTAGCTAACAAGCCCAAGCTAGCAAATGAATCCAACTTCCACGAAGCCGGGACTGCCCAGACACAGCTCACAACTTATTCGAATCTTCTTCAGCAGCCACCAATAATGCACACGAATCTGAAGAAATATTGTCGATTTAAGTTCTAAGAAAGAAATGAATTTTTGCCTATATTGAAAAACATTTTTGGTTCGTGCCCATAATATAAATATTTAGCCGAGATCAGTGAGCTATTGAGGTTTGCTAATACATCATTTTCTTAGTACTACTGTCGATATCTGTATATTTCTTGTCTGCGATAGAACCTTTAAAAAAAATTGGGTCGTAAAATTAGCTTTTATTGACAATAATGGAAAGCCGTTGTGTCTTATTTGTAAAGTTGCAAGTGCACACTACACGACATTACGAAGTAAAGGCTGAACTACAATAGAAGTAAATAACTTTACGAAATTAAACGAGACTGAGGTTTACTTACGAAAAATTGATATTTTTAGCCTAAATATACATCACATTCCGTAAGAGTTATTATCTTGATATTTAATGTTTTCAATTTTAAAAAGTGGTAAAAGTGAAAAGATTAACAAATGGAAGTTGCTTTAATTGAAGATTTGTGCTTTTTATTAATTCGCAGTTCCATTTTTATTCCATTTTAATTTTTACATTGCACTTTTAATCACTTAGTAATAATTTAATAGTTTGGATCATCACGTTCTTACGAAATGAGCGATTCTCAGCGCACTATACTTACGGAAAATACGAAATTTAAACTTAACGAAAGTTCCCCTCACACGAGTTAAAGTTAATTTGTGTACGCCTGTTAAATTAAAGGGCGCGTTCGCTTTACGTAAGTAAATGTACTTACGTATACGTCTTTTGTAGTTCAGCCTTAAGTCATTCCCAATTTTAAACACAATATCCATTCAATTCAAAGCTGCGAACAAAGAAACTCTTAGGTCATTGCAACCAGGGCTTCATAAGGAACAATGACTCTTGCCTTCTTTTAGTCGCGAAGATGACAGAGCCAACTAAACTAATTTTTTGATAGCTTGGTATATTGCTTGTCCATAACTGCCTAAATTGATCGCTCAAGTTCCTAACTATGTGACTTCATACAAGTGAACGTTGTATTGGTAAAATAAGTTAAAATGTTGAAAATATGTTCTTGATGTGTGATTTGAAAAATTGTACAGCATTCAGTTTTTAGCTTTCGACGAGATTCCACAATTCACCGTTTTTGCCCGCTATGTATCTACAGACGTAAATGTGAAGGAAGAAATGTTAGACGTAGTATCTCTTATCGATGCAACTCGCGGTGTCGATCTCAGAAATATACACTTGATGAAGTAAGATACAGTTGAACTACCTCGTGATAAATTCGTAAGAGTTGCGACTGATGGAGTGTCTACAATGGTGGGAATGGTCTCCTAAAAATCCACATTTTTTACCTCTTCACTGCATACCGCGAGCAACTCATAACTAAGTTTACTTAAAATGCAAAAATGTGTGGAGGAGTGTTTTGCAGATTGTCAATTTAATTAGAACAAATGTCAAGACTCTTCGTCAGTTTAAGATCTTTTTAGAAGAGGTACGGTCAAATTATGAAACTTTCAATGTTTGCCTTTTGAATTTTGTGGAACTCCACAATTCTATCATAATATTTGCAAAAGAAAAAGCGAAAACCTATAATTACGAATTAGAACTTCACTTCATGTTCCTTACAGACATTATGGAACATTTCAACGGATTTTTCAAAAACTGGTTTTAGTTTTGAAGCTGAACTTGGGTGGTTATGTATGATTTTAAGTCGAAACTAATTAATCACTATCGACGAAAAAAGGAAGAAAAGTTAAACAAAGATAAGGAAAATTTGAAGAATTGTAAGCGGATTTTAAGGTTTGAAGATTTGACAGGTTTTAAATCTACATTTGCATATTTTACGAACTCATTTATTTGTAATATTAGCTCTGTTCTTTTGTGTATCTTGTTTTAGAACTCCCAAATACTGGAGAGAACAAACTGTTCTGTCGATTGAAGCGAACTATTTGTATTGTTCGCTTCATTTATAAATCTTCTATGAAAATGTATGAGGGGTTCTTTTGTGTATCTTTTTTTCTGCCCTGTTCTGCGGACACAAAAGAACACAGCTATTATTTTAGATGAATTTTCAATTTCTGGAAATTTTTTGAAAAAGCGGTTGAGGAAATGGAGTTATTAGAGTTGCAAATGTATGACGTTTTCTAAACGCATTACTGATTTATTGTTTTTTGGTTCCCGATAGCCGTTTGGGCGTCGGGCTTTGGCTTCACTTGCCCAGGTTAGGGTGCAAATTTATGCGCCACCAAGGAACTTGACTGATGAAGAATACTATAATGGATATACAAGCATAGCAAAACAATTATCCTTAAGATTAAACATCAATATACATGAATTTATAATTTTATGAGTATATACACTCTAAACTTATCTATCTTGTCCGTGCTTCCTTTTTTTTTATTTCCTTTATTTCTTTTCCGTTTTCCGCTAGCGTGATTTTGACTTGGCCTGGGCTTTTTGTTTTTATTTTTTTATTAATTAGCGTCTTTATTACCTAGCGCCTTTTCGTCTTGACTTGACTTTTGTTTTCGTCTTTCCTTTATTGAATTGGATATATTTTTTTTTGTCCTCCATATACGGCCCTATATATAATTTACAAATATTTTAGTTTATTCCTAGACACGTGCTTAACCTACAACTTACCCATAGGGGTCTTTTCACTATAATTTATATTTTTTTTGTCTCCTTTTTTTTTTGTTCCTTTAGCTAAGTGCCTCAATTATTTGATTTAATAATCTATTTCGATTAAAACTTTTTATTTTTTGCTACTATTTTAAAGTTTACAATTTTACAAAATTATCCGCACTCTTCTCACTTTGAAAGGCCAGCTTCGAGAGCCTCGGCCGATCCGCTCAATTTTCTTGGTGGGCCTTTTTGCCTGAAGTTGGTTCTGACACCGGACTTAAAGTATGCCACATTGGCACGCTTACAGTGTACGACTCAACGACATGTCGATAATGTAGGAATGGTTGATTGATAAATCATTATTTTAATTAGTCAACAGTCGACATGGTCATATTTAACATGTTACAAATGTAGCAGAAATCTAATTCTTTAATTGAATTTTGAAAAGTCATGCCAGAATCATAATATTCACACTTAAAGAAAGCTACGTACTGTATAATTTCAATTTTTGAACTTAATTACTATGGTGCGGATTTTCATAATATGTGGAAAACCGGCAGGCGGTTCTTATTGCCCACCCCTGATCTAGGGTATCATAAGAATTGGTTTTACTCCAATTATAATAAATATTTTTCGAAAGGAGTTTAATTATTCTTTCTCTCATTTTGTTCAGTTTTCGTTACCATTACGTTGACAATTTTATTACCAATATTGCAGAGTACGAAAAGTCTAAATTTATTTCAGGTTACCGTTGTATTAACAAATCGCTTTGGAAAGCGAATGATTCAGAAATCAAAGGATCATGACCAGTTTTATATACAACAACGAGATGAATTTTTGGACATCTCATTCATTGAAAGTCATCAAAGTAAAATTTGAAAAAGCTTAATGACTGGAGTTTATTGTGTTTTTCTGAACTTAAACTCAACTAAAAATGAGTAATTTTGTGATGTGCATAATATTTGTTTCTAGTTGTGCTTTGTATTTGGTGCTAAAAAAACATATATGTGGATGTGACTTAATTTCAAAATATCATATTTACAATTTATTCGTACTGCGTCTGACTGTTTAGATTTATTTTATAAGTTTAAAAATCTAATTTCCATCAGTTAGGACATATTCCAATTAAGAGGTCGATATACACTGTTCTGAACTGATTCAGTTCTATTTGCATACAAAACAAAAACAACACATGAGTTTCATTTCCATGTTACATTTCTCAATTTTCCTTTTTCATTTAATTAAAAAATAGCACAATTTTCATTAATGAGTAAGATAAGGAGATTCATTGGGAAAGAATAAAATTCCAATTATGTTGGAAAAAATTAATATTAAGAATTTTTAATATTCTCATGCAAACTAGCATTTTTTGATATTAGCATAGTGATAGAACCAGGAGAACTGGATCGTTCTGTTTACAAATTAGGTTGAACCAGTTCACATCAGTGAATAAAAATCGCAACTAATATAGCTAAAAGCTATAGAAATTGCTTCTGTATGCGGGGTGGGTCGTATTAATCACCTTGATTTTCCAAATCATTTGGGAAAAGTTTGCAATAAATTGCACCTGCCTCCCGAATATTATCTAATGGGAATGCTTGCAAGCATTTTCGTCATATTCTTCATTACTCTAAGGATTTCTATGGGAAATTCTCTTAATTGAACCCAGAAACGTGCTTGGCTGTAATAACTTCCTGCCCACATTTTCACATCATGATTCAAAGCACGTATCCAAACTGGCGTTTTTATTAACCATGGGTTGTCACTTGCGTTTGTGTTTGCTATGTTAACATCAAATTAAGGCTAGCGAATGCTGAAGCAACTGTAATTATCTTTTGATATTAAATACAAAATGACATTCGTTATACTATCGGAATCAGTAATTTATTATAATAAATAATTTCAAAGGCGAAGTGTTAAAGTTGTAAGTATCATTTTGAAATTATTGCATATAAGTAGGTATGTACATATGTCCAATCAGGCTCCTGACCAGGATTTTTTAAAGGAATGGAAGGGGTAGATATAAAACTACAAACAAGATTCTTGTATATTTGTAGATAGTTTAATACTTTAATAAATATCATGATATCACAGATCACGTCTTCTCTGTTGCCAAAGAAGTATCGAAATGTCTTGGATTTCTAAAAAGGTGTAAGAAATATTTCAGCCCGTCACATCTAGTGCTCCTCTACAAGTCCTACATTAAATCTAGAATGAAATACAATTCCCATATATGGGCTGGGACTGGTCGCACAGCCTTAGCTTCGTTGGATGTGGTCCAAATGAGAGCATTCAAGTTCATTGCCGATGTGGCAATAACTTGTCATATCGACTAACTCGGGCACCGCCGCAATGTTGGATGCCTTTCGTTCCTTTATCGATACATGCATGGTCAATATTCTGATGAAATATCTAGTATAATCCCTTGTAGAATGATTCCTGTACGCATTACTCGCGCTGCTAACTGCGCACATCCTTTTGCCCTTCAAATTACTTTCGGCCGTACAGTAAAATTCCGGGATGCTTTTTTATCCCGAACAGTGCGCATGTGGAACAGTTTACCATCTTCTGTTTTACAGAAAGAAAAAAAATCATTAGGAATTGTATGCTTACGTCTTCATATATGTTTAGAGTAGCTAATCCGTTGGAATGATCTTCTCCTATTGTGGACCTTCAATAGGTTTTGAGACGACTCAAAGTGGACAATAATTGCTTAATCGGGAGCTGTGGAAACAGGAAACAATGGTATAATTTGCAAAAGTTTGAATACATTTGGAAATGAATCCTTGCTGCATATGTCAAGAGCCTCGAGAAATTGTTAATTATTTTAACTGCAGTCCAACGCCGCCAGATTTTGACTTCATTGATCCATACTTCAGATGAATTGTTGTGTAAAAGTGTACGTTGTTCACACGCTACCTCATCTAAAGTTTTCATTTAGTCCAGAAAACGACACGACAAGTTTGACAAACCGTTACGGGGTTTAAATAAACGGTCCTCTAGATGAATAATGAAGATCTGTGGCGGCTTATATCTCTCGTTGTAATTCATTTTTATACGCTCGTTCTTCCGATTCTTCTGGTACTATTCCATAAAAAAAAATTATTTCGTTTAAATTTTTTCATTAAAACTGTGTTACTTATGCGGAATAGTCTTCAGAGTAGGTTTTCATTTTGTTTTTGAAAATATTTTTGATATGTCAGCCTAGATTTTGTATTGTGAGCAAAAGGTGGAAAATAGGAATCTAACTGTTAACTAAATAACAACAATTAATATTCTATTAAAATATAAAAAATTTCTAAACAAAAAAATAGAGATACAGTTTATAAAGTGGTGTCTTTGGAAAACCATCTTGGCACCTTTTAGTTCGACACACGATAATAATCTTCAATTGCATAATATTTGTCATTGCATTGTACCATTTGGTTTGATGAGATGCAAGCCTAGGCTTGGCAAATAGTTTGCATTTGAAAAATCGTCCTAAAACTATCTGTCGATTTCTTTCCTCTATACTCACGTTTGTCCTTTGCATTATCTGCCACTGCTGTATCTTGTGGTGAGTCCTGATTTCTTATTTCCAATGCTCAACTCAATGATAAAACCGAAGAGTGCACAAGAGGAAGGACGAAAATCGATACTTGAAAATTCTCGGTTTTGATGGCTGAATGCAAGTGAAAAGTTGATGTGCCTGTATCTTTCCATATCGAAATCATGTCCAGAGTATCAACAACCACGGGCTATTAATCGTCGTCGTAAGTTGACACATATACTCATCCCGTTCCACCCTGCTTATCGCACAAAACCTTTTAAGCTTTTTCCTACTTCTTCACAAAATTCGATCCGGTAGTTCTTAGTAAGGGCACGTTCACGACAGAACGTTCGTAAGAACTACCGGATCGAATTGCGTTATCAGTTACAAATTAAACTTCCACCCCCTTCAATTCGAGTTATTAGCTGATTGAAAACAGAAGATTGATATGATCTTTTACGGTACCTACACTGAAAGAAAAACTTATGTAAAAACATTTAAAAACCAAGTTTGAATTTTACAAAATCTAAGGCAATTCTTGGTCTTCCAAGTTCTAGGGTACAACACCAAAACTTGCTAAGGTAAAGTATAGGCATCAAGAACTTGGACAATTTAACAAAACTTTTTATACATGCATACGTTATTACTTTGGTAAATTCAACTTAGCCTTTTGGATGATTTGTAACAGCGATGTGTGATTTACATAAGCATACAGTATAAGATGTACTTAATGTATTGTATAAAACATCTTAGTTTACGGCAGCTTACTTAATACTTTTTGTGCAATTTTAAAAAGTGACTTGATAAAACCGTCCAAGTGCTTTGTTCAAATGTCGAAGTCCTTAGTCAAAATATTGAGAAAGGTTGCCAAATAATCTTGTTCAAACTACATTAGTGTAAGTTGATTTAACCAATTGAGATTATTTGACATACAAAAGTACTTGGGACAATCATATAAAATTATTTTGTGAAACGTGTGGTATTTGCCTAAATGATTTGTGTAAATTATTAATATTTTTATGCATTTTTATATATGATAAAGGATATAAATCGTCAAATCTAAATAAACTCGCTTTGTGAACAATCAAAGAAATGTCAAAGTTTTACCAGCATTTTAATGCTCCGCACAATAAAATTAGTGAAGACTTACAAAATGCCATCCTACCCAGTACTTTAGTCATCAGAAGTGAATAACAAAATAAAAAATGTAAAACTCTTAGAACGAATGAATAAAAAAATAACAAATTTTGAAATTAAGGAAACCACTTTTTTCGCTTGACTTAACAAAATTTAAGGAATGTTAAGCTTAATCATATGCCTAATATCCGCTATGAATGTGTCGACTACTGGAAATTGTGTTCCAGCGTTTCTTCAATTTCGAACAAAAATTTTTGGAAAAAAATCCAAACTGCTATGCATTCAGCAGGATATTTTAAGTTTAAAACGAAAAATATTTTAAAGCAGTACTCAATTGCTTCTAGGTATGACAAAAACTGGAATTTTTCTCCATCGAGACTGACGTACAAATGCTCATATTTGGATGAATCCGTCCCGTTTATCTTTCAATAACTTGTTTATTTCATTACCTATAGGTACCATTAATGGAAAAATTAGTAATTGTAGTGAATAAGTGAAATGAGTAAAACTATGTAAGGTATAATGTTTTTTTATCAACTCAGGAATCAATATAGGATGAATACGGACAAATGAAAATTCTACTAAGTAAGTATACTATACCTACAGGGTGTTTCAACCTAGGCGGTCCATAGAGCAGGAGGTCATAGTACTCACTTTGACAAACAAAAAATTGTATGGTAGGGGAGGGTCCATATTATCAACTGTTTCGTAGTTACAGGATGATTAAGAAAAAAAGATCTGGTTTTTCATAAAATACCCTGTATAATAAAAAGTACAGGGTGTGTGGTTACTTTCTAAAGTTGGTTGTATGTAGAGCTTCATGGTCCTTCCAACGACTGCTCAACGAGCCACATACTCTTTTTTATAAATTAAGAGGAGTCAGTACTCAGCAAAAATTTCAATTTAGATACCAGCGAGCCTGTAGGCAATAAAACTTACTAAACGTAGGTTTGTGTCCTGAAAGTATGAAAATTCATATAAAATTAGCGTAGACTTAGACCATAAGTCACATTAGAGACATCTAGCGTGAATGCAGAAACCAAACATGCGACAATTTAAGACGAAAATGAAAATTTTTAGTTCAAAGAAATTGAAATTTTTTAACGAGAATGAACTCCCCTAAATTTTATTTTGCACATAATTGTTAAATATGCTATTTTGCTCTGTATTTCAATAACCCTCCACGGAATATTGCAATTTCTAGTCGGTGAAATATCGAGAGAAAAAACAAGTACTATTAGAGTTAAATAATTAAAAAAAGCGCAACTAAAAATGAAAAAACTCGACGTTATTTTCTAGATTTAGGCTTTATCTTTCTAAAATAGTCACAATCTAAATAAATGAGAATACGTACTAACAGGAATTTGATTTGAAAAAAATCAATTTTTACCATTTTTTACAATTTTCCGAACAAATATCTCCATTGCAATAAATCGTTTTTTACTTTTCTCGACGTTATTTACTAGACTTCTTCATTACCTTTAATTTAAGATATAAATCATTATTCTGCTACAAATAGTTTGCCAGAAATTCGCATTGAAAAATGTATGAAAGTTGCAAATCTTGGTACTGACTCCTCTTAAACTCTTTTTTGTTTCAAAACGGTGGTAAAGATAACTTTTTTTATAAAAACTGTAATCTGTAGACTCTCCAGTTTAATTTGACTTATCACATCTATGTGTTATCTGTAGCCGTTAAAGAGTTATTAACTCTTAGTCTTACAACCTTAACCTTTCAGATGGTTTTTATTATGGCTCACAATGAAGAGGGCGAGTTCAGTTCGCATAAATAATGACCACTGACTTATAACAATGGACTGAGCGATTTGCTATTTTATGTGGCACAAAAAATATTGTGTTTTTGTGTATATTAGAGTTTGAGCACCCTTTAAAATGTTCACTACATAAAATCATGATGAATCAGATGAAATTTTGCAGGCGTAAATCGAATTAAATTAAAAAATATATTTTCTTGTGCCCAAGTGATATTTTAATCGCTTATAAGAACTCTTATAAGAAATTAAACTCATGCCGACTTTAATTTTCAAACGGTTATTTTTACCTGAATCCTTCGTATGGGCAAGAGAGATGGAGCATGGAAAACATTATCTTTACCTTATTCTTCCTGCGGTGATTGCATCTACAGCCAACATAAAAACATCAAATGCATAAGAAAACGGTCAGTTAGCGATGCTTTATGTTGGTAGCTCCAACTCTGCCATAGCGGGAAAGAGAAAACTATAAAACTTGTACCATGCTTTCCTATAGGAAAATGATATTGTTATAAGTCAGTGATAATGACACAAAATACACTTTCACTGCTACAGTATTAAAAAATAAATTAATTTGAAATTATTGGATATACTTGGCCACATATTCAAGAATTCTTTAGTATAGCCAAAATAATAGGAGGGCAACACTGGTCCAGTTACATCTTGGTTGTCCCATTAGGTTAGTGAAAAATATTATTGAATGATTAAACTCTGACTTAAGGAATACTGCGAGTTGAGCGACTAATAATAGTCCTGCGAACTCAGAATCGATTACAGGGTATTGGTTGTTAGAGTCAGCCCCGGAAACCATATTCTAGCACTCGGTGACTCTGTTCTTTGGAATCTGCTACCATAATTTGTGAGTTTTCCAAGCTTTGGCCATCTTATTTATGTACACTTGACTTTGAAATAAATAGTTATAAGAATTATTGTTTTTCGATTTCACTGCAGACCGCCAATTTAGATTTATAAGTCAAAACCAATGAGTTTATTTTTTGTTAAAAATTTTACAAGTTTCATATAGGTATTCTCCATATAGCAAATATGTATATACCATATACATTCATACTTACATGTGCCCTTTTATAAATACCTCCTTAATAAATCATGAAACCTTATTTATCCTATAATAATCTTAGTGAAGAAACTTCTGCCCTTCTGCTCTTGCAGGCAGTATTAGTTGCTGAGTAATGCATTAAGAGAATTACTTTCGACAATAGATTTATTCTGATAAACACGTTTTCCGATAATAAATGCGATCAATATTTCAAAAAGTAGGATGCTTCCTTACTTTTAAGAATTGAGTTGAACCAGAGCAAGCGGTGCAACAACACTTCATTTATGTTGTACATGTAGCAACAAAGGTATTTTCCGCTCTTCCGAAAGGTATCCTCGTACGTATCCTCAGATTCAGACAACAAATTTATAGTTTTCTGCTTTTATTGCATTTTTTTTTTAAAAATTTTCTGCAGTGAGTATTGTTTCAGATGTTTATGAAAGTAGATACGTTTATCTACATGGTACATCTATAGCACGTACATAAAATTTCAACTATCATAACTATTTAGTAAATAAATTTGTTATACTATTGATGGGAAATAAAGTTGTGCTTGCCGGCTTTAAGACAGCCATTAATGGTTGTTCTGCAAATAATGAAACGGGATAGTAGTTATAATAGCCATTGTACATTTAATTATTTCATACTAATTGATCATCTTACAAGAAACTTACAACTGTGGCTATTAATTCTTCTCTTCAGGAAAAATTTTTCAATTGCTAATTTACATAAGAAATACCATTGTGTTTAGAAGTATATAGTGAATGCAGAGGCAATGAGTTCACAACTCAATAGATGGCTCTAGATGTTGAGGTGAATTGTGATGATATAAACTTACTCTTTGGTTCCTGTTCATGCTGCAGTGCAGCTACACTTGCGTATCTCATCCCTGTTTATTACATATTTTTCTCGTACTATAGGCGCTGTTTCGTGTTTGTGTGGTGGCTTCACCCATCACTTACTTTGCATAGTATAAGCAAAGAATAAATAACTAAAAGAAGGGACACAGAAGAGTGTTCCGATTGTTTTCTATTTAAATATACATGGCGAGAAAAGGAAGGAAACAAGATAAAAAAATTCAAACCCTCTTTGAACATTTTACGAATAAGACAAAAAATGTGAAAGCGAAGATTACATGCAACGAAACGGAATGGCAAATGATTTATTTTCGTAAATAAGATAGAATGGGCGGAGTTTTCCGATTTTACGCTCATAAAATGTTCCCGCGCTTTTGTGAAAACAGGTTTTTTTGAAATATTAAGACAATTGTCCCAATGTTTTTCGCATGAATTCTACTGTTTGTTGGTGTAATCCCATGATATTTGAACAGCACGTGCTTCTGTTTTGCTCTGAAGAGATTAAGTGGGAGAAATTCAAGCTGGATTCTCTGATATTTTCGAAAAAAATGAGAATTTAATTTGAGAGGAACTTTACATCTCCTTTCAGCATCTTGGCCAAAGCGAAATTTATCTTTTTCTTAAAAATGGGAGGTAGTGTGACCCGAAGTACATTATTAAGAATAGTTTGATTGGATTTTGAGGGATTCAATTAGATTTTGTCGCTCGGGTAATCCTACGTTCTCTCGATTTTTGTTTTTAGCTCGTTATCTCAGTTACACTACAATAGCAAAGTTAACCTAATAATAAGTTAAGAAGCTGGTGAGATTTCCGAGTGTTTTACATTTAAAATGAACACGGCAAGAAAAGGAAAGAAGAAAGAAAAAAAATCGAAAAAAAATCAAACTCTCTTTAAAAATTTTATGAACAAAGATAAAAAATGTGAAAGCGCAATTTGCATGTACCGAAACAGAATGGCAAATGTTTCATTTTCGTAAATAAATGAGAAGGGGCGGAATTTTCACGTTTTACTCTCATAAAATGCTCCCGCGCTTTTGTGAAAACCGGTTTTCATGAAATATTGATAATGTTAGGACACATGTTGTTGTTGTCTAAAAGGACACATGTTGTTGCTGTAATCCTATGATAATTGAACAGCACGTCTTTCTGTTTACATTCGTTTCGTTTTGCTATGAAGAGAATAAGTGGGAGAAATCATGCTGGATTCTCTGATATTTTCGGGAAAAATGAGAATTTCATTTGAGAGGAATTTTTCATCTCCTTTCAGCATCTGGGCCGAAGCGAAATTTATCTTTTTCTTAAAAATGGGAGGTAGTGTGACCTGATGTACATTACTGTGCATAGGTTGAAAGGATTTTGAGGGATTTAATAAGATTTTGTCGTTCGGGTAATCCTACGTTCTCTCTATTTTTGTTTTTAACTCGTTGTCTCAGTTGCACTACAATAGTGCATAGACAAGTTCTTTTCCCCCATTCATGCAAAAGACGAAAGTATATGAAATTACTTGTTTCATTCTAAAATACATGAAAAAATTTCCTATTTTGTTCGCCTCTGTCTCTACTTATCCTTATTTATACTTTAGTATAAGATTGGTAGGCAAGACGGGCAGGCAACAATGATTAATTTAGCTATGCATTGATGTGGCGGATTTTTGGGTTCACTGACTTTTTCATAATTATGTACTAAGAAAAACAGAGGAGTGAATGTATGTTTTCTTAGAAGGGAATCTCAAACATCTTTTTGCAGGACGTTTTTTTGTGGATTTTAATTTGAAATAATATTTGATCATTTTACCAGTGAGATGAAAAGTCTGGAAATCTGGAGAAGTTTTCTATAGTAACACCAACTAAGTAATTGCCAGATTTCGCACTTCATCGAACTTAGATAGTTGTAGTTAATTATTACGAAAATCCTGGCTATCTAGAATAGAATAGAACAGCATAGAAACACTACAAAAGAGTTGTCCGATTTTACTTATCTACATATTATATGATATCATATAGAGTATAAGAATCCCTGAAGTCAAGGTAACCCTGAAAGAATTATCAGTACGGCATATGAAAAGGTATCCTTAAACGTTTATAAAAATTTTGACCAAAATTGATGATGTGGATATTGAATTGAACAATATTGTATCTAGTGCAATGCATATCGTGGTATGGTGCATCCTAAGACCACAATGGATCTAATTCTCAAGTCTCGAAAATTACTTATGGCAGCCTATTTTCTTCTGAAAAATCGTAAAATCCTTGGCAGTGCCAAAATTTTCCATTCGTGTGGTGTGTGGTACGCTAGCGAACGCTTTCTTGTAGCTGCAACTAGTTTTAATTACGCTGGTAGTATTTGCGCTACCAGATAGCTAAGACAGCATTTTAGAAATGTCTACCATCACTACAGGCCAGGTTTGGCACAGGGTCTATCAGTTTTTTTTGTCTTTTTTTGAGGCAGGGAGGCAGGAGAACCCATCCCGATCAAGGAGGCCATAGCGGCTCACTGTGCTATCCTGCTATAAGCCCATTCATCAAAACCTTCTTGTCCTCTTAATGTGTCATAACTCATAAACGGTGAAAGGTACAAAATGAAAGCAATATGCGTTTTAAAGAATACAATCTTAGCTTCTAACAGGAGTAAGACAGAAAAAAATATTATAAGGTTGTTATTTTAGTTTTTTTTTGCTTCAAACACAAAAAAATGAGGTACAAAAGCTGAAACTTGATGTGTGGCAGACCGTTTCTTCTAAACTACATACTGTAGAAGAAGCACTGACACATTGAATCAAAAGGGCAGAAGGTTCTCTATAAATTAGCACCCCGACCATCTTTCTACTGTTTGTCGTTTAGGATATATAACTGTTTTAGTACAAACCTACGTTTCACGTACCCTTGGTCCTTTAACCCCGATTATCTCGAAAAGCGTTGAGAATGCACCCCCCCCCCCCATTCAATTTTTTTCATTTCTCGACGTGACATATCGCCTCCCTTATTATTATCCACCACTTGTGAAACACCCTGTATAAACTCAATTACACTTATAAAACTTCTAGAAATATTATATAAACTAAAGGAACTACCATATATGTATATACCCTTTAGTCATAATATGTTACCTTTGGGAATCTTATATATCTTAAAGTAATGAGAAATTGTCTGTGCCATGGTCTTCTTACAATAATTTTTGTTGTACGCTCCTCGGTAGTGTAGTGAATAATTTTAGTTACAAAAAAAAAAAATGTCATAGAAAATCGTGCAAATTAAACGGGCAGGTCAAGAAGACCTACTTTGTGTATTGTCCCAACAGCTCGGAAAAATGCATATTGAAATGGCCAAATACGAAAAAATGGACGTTACCAAAAGTTTCCAATTTTTATAACAGTTACCTTCGTTACTAAAATGCCATAAATAAATGAAAATAGTTTTATAATGGCTCCATTCGATACTAAAAGTCATTTGTATTTATAACAGTCACCGTAGTTACTACGAGGCCACCAAAAAATGTTACGATATTTTATAGTGGGTATATGTATTACCGAAAGTTCCCAATTTTTATTAAAGTCACCTAAATTACTGAACGTTGTCGCGTTATAAAAGGTTAACCACGGATACCGCAATAAACACTTATTACCAATCAGTTATATAACGTGGTGATGAACACAATTATAAAACTTTCTTATATAAATTCTATTAATGGTCACTCTAAGTTATATAGACCGGTAATTGAAACATTTCCATCACCAACTTATAAAACCTTTAGTAACTTACTTCCACGAGAACCATTAGTAATCTTAAAAAACTCTAATATAACTACGTCACCAATTGGTATTATTATAAAACTCTTATATAACCACTCAAGTTCTTATATAACCGAGTAACCTTCAGTCACCAAAAATTGGAAAAATTGTTACTTGGGAGAGCCAGCCCTAGCTAAAAGGTCAGCCCTTTCATTCCCCATGATCCCCATGTGACCATGAACTCACAGAGGGACACCTTGTTGTGGATACACAACTTATCCACAGACGACCTGTAATCCCTCAGTAACTTAGATGTTATCCAAGGGCCACTCAGAGCCATCAAGGCTGCCTGGCTATCCGAAAGGATAGTAATGTGTCTCCCCTTGATTTGCATATCAAGGGCTAACTTCGTTGCCCTTGACATGGCGAAGACTTCAGCCTGGAAGGCAGTGGTGTGTCTTCCATGTGAGTAGTCCATCCCAATATCAGGCTCAGGAAAATAAACATTGCCCCAGCTCCCTCATTAGCGAGAGAGCCGTGAGTGAAGATTTTTAGAGCGGACCTGGGAAGGCTCGATGAGTCACTTCCCTTAGTCTACGATTCCCTTACTGGAAAGCTCACAGAGAAGCGACGCCAAAAACGAAGCTCAGGTAACATCGCATCACGTGGCCACTTTTTCCAGTTTTTCAGTTAGTTTAATGCCAAAAGAATAGAAGGATTGAATGGATAATATTCCATTAGTAGCATAAAGGACTAACCTATTACTGTTAGTCGGTCTCCTAGTGAATAAAACGCGATAAACAATTTCATAAGTTTAAAGAATTTTCTGATTACATCAATATTCGAATTGTCGCGTTAATCGATTACAGAAGCAGACACATGAAATTGCTTATTTTGACAACGTACATATGTAAATTAAGTGCATGTCTCATTAGGGTACAATAAAATACCTACTGTTCATTGGGGAATTTCATAACGGTAAAACCTGCATTAATTGCAAGATTTTATGTGATGTCAGCAGTATAGATAAAATTGATTACAGAAACTTTTATTAATTTTCTTTGTAATTTTATTTCGATTTTAAAATCAATTAAACTGAAGCCATCCAAGGGAAGGATCAGAAAAAACGCAATTTTGTTTTTGTTTAAATTTTATATTGCTGGCTTAGTCGAATTCTTACGGCAGCAATACTCGGCTAAAATATGCACATCCAACGCAAAGTTAAAACGGTTTAACATTTTTTCAAGTATGATGCCAAACTTCGGATTGAATTTAATAGATTCCTGAGGGTAGGAAGGAAAATCTTTGGTACAGATACTTGCAATAACTTGTCAGAATCAAAGAATTTATATTCATGGAAAAAGTAACAAAATCAAAATGTCCCCCTTGAACTTTGATTTGCTTTTTGAAACTCTGGAGAAAATGATTGTAAACATAGCTTCAATGGAAATCGCAATGCAAAGTTTTCAGAAGGAACTTGATGAAAAAAAAACATTGCTTAGAGCTGACCAGTAATTAGTAAACCTTGAGGAGGATACGTATCAGCTCCATCATGATTTCGATTTCAATTTTAAATTTGCAAGAAGTTTGAACACACAAACACAACGTTGCCTTGGGATGAGAAATGTAGAAATTGGTTTTTTTTCTTCGTTTCAGATGAGAAATGAGGAAACCCTGGAGGGAAATATAAAAGGAAATGGATTCTCACAAATAACTGAAAGAAAATCAGAAATTTTCATTTTTCATTTGTAATAGTTTCCAACCTTGATGAATAGAATGCAAATAAATAAAAAACAAGGAAAAATAATATCGATGATCACAGATACCGTGGTTATCACTTATCTTCGTAGGGTTTTTCCTATCTCCACCATATTGATAGTATTAATTAGCAAGAATAATTATTATTCGAATGTCTTCGGCCATAGTGAACGCAAAAACTTTTGGAGCGAATTCTTAATCAGCCTTAGTGAATATATAAACTGATATCTGATGAAAATGCTTAGGAAATTAGGATTGGTTTTACGGTATACTTTATCATCGAATTGGACGATGAGTTCTTCAAAGAGAACGGAGTTACAGAAATAATCTGCAGGAATTATTTTTAGAATCTATTCTCCGAAAATAGTATATAGTCCAGTCAAATTAGATCACTTTTCGACAAATAAAAATATTAATCGGTAAAGATCTAAATTTTGGTATACATGCTTATTACGGCTGCCCATGGAACATACTAAAAGTCTCCGGCAAAAATTTGTTGCGCTCGAGCCGTCATCTTGGAAAAAAGGTACACATTTCGAGTTTTTTGCCTATATCACCGCAATTATAACTGATATAAAAAAATAGTTCACATAAAATATATAGTTTATTAAATTGACTATAAAAAGCTTAGCAGCATTTGTTTTTGTATCTCCAATAATTTAGCTGTAATCCGACGTTAAATAGCAAAATTTTGTTAAATTTTTGCCATCGCTTTGCCTCTTTTGTTTCTATACACTGTAAAATTAGTAAAATATAATTTTTGAAATTTATTCCCAGAAAATACAAAGAGAGCGAGAGAGCGAGAGAGAGAGAGAGATAGAGAGAGAGAGGAAGGGAGAAGCATTATATGGTGGGTCTAAAGCAGACACTGACTTATAAAAATGGACTGAGCGTATTGGCATTTCCTATAGGAAAGAATGGCACAAGTTTTATAGCTTTCTCTTTCGCCCTATGGCAGAGTTGGAGCTACCAACACAAAATATTTGCTTACTGAACGTTTTCTTATACCATTTGATGTTTTTATGTTGGCTACAGATGCAATCACCAGCATTCAGGTAAGAATAACTTTTGAAAATTAAAGTCGGAATGAGTTTAATTCCTTAAAAGCGAGTAAAATATCACTTGGGAACAAGAAAATATATTTTTTAATTTAATTCGATTCATCTCATTGGTTGAGTTTTACATGTTTTTTATGTAGTAGTTGTGCTCTAGCGGTGATATACAGAAACACAATATTTGTGCCACATGAAATAGTAAAAAGCTCAGTCCATTGTTATAAGTCAGAGATAGCAGGTCAGAATGCGTTTAGGGCTAATTTCGTAGATGAGAGTGTCCAACTCATCAGCGGCAGATCTTCGCTCTAACCGGTAACGAAGCGTTGTGCGACACACATCTTCTCTACATGTCTTAATCATTTTATCGAAAACATGGCAAGTGATGTAGATTGTCTTATTTGTGTGGAAATCATTTGTACTGGATATAAAGGACTTAACACTTTAAAAAAGGCCAGTGATAGGAGAGGAGACAATAACAAAAAAAAAAAAAAAACAAAAAACAAAAAAAAAACAAGTAAGAAAGCTAGAATAGACCTAAGACAAATTCTTATGATACCCTAGATGAATGCCCGTATTAAGTTTCGTATGGTCACTGATCTATGAAAGTTTGATTTTTGAAGTGATTTTTTGCATGTCTCTAGAACGGTTCGTCGAACAGAAAAAATGATTATAACCAATTTTATAGGATTTCGTTTATAGTATATTAAAAATGTGTAGGACTGATCGTTTTCATCATATATGTAAAAAACCAAAATTTTTATATGGAAACACTTAGAAAGGGTTGCCCGATTTAGTCCATTGTTGAAATTTTATATTTTATTACTATGGAAACACCATGTCACAAATTTCAGCTCTCTATGTCGATGCGTTCCTAGGCAGTGTACAAATATATGGTGGAAACCGAAATTTTTGTATGGCAACCGCATAAAGGAGTTGCCCGATTTGTCTCATTTTCGAATATAATTTTACTTTTATTTTTTAAAGTCTGTGTACAAAATTTCAGCTTTCTAAGTGAACGCGTTCTGGACGTATCGTGCGCACAGACGCACAGACGGACATGCAAAAATCAAAATAACTTTTAATATTATGCGTGGGTGTCTAATCAATTTTGCTCTACCATCATTATTTCGAGGTGTTGCAAATGGAATGACAAACTTAGTATACCCTGTAGATTTCATCTAGGCTATAAAAATGGAGGGATTGCGTACAGTGGCTGTGCATATTTCGTGCAGAAAAAAATATACTTGTGAAAACAGGATTATTGCTGCAAACCGAAAAAATCGAAGGCCAGGATATCATCTATCCCAAGTTTTCAATTTAAAAGTGCGTACTTTTACTGTACAAAAACATTCGATTCACAGTTTTATGAGAAAAAATACAAAACATGTCAATAAACGTACGAAAGTGGACAGTGTTCGCCGTTTATTTATAAAAGAAAGTGTACTCCAAGCCGGTAGAAAAATAAATGATAAATGGGGTCGAGAAGTAACTCAGCGGTTAGAAAATGCTTCAGACTTGGTCGTCGTTCTTTAAGAGTCCACCAACAAGCAAAAAAAGCAGTCGAAGATGTAAAATCAGCAATGGAGTTAATATATGATTTTATTGAAAGTAGTTATGAGTGCCAATTTTCACTGCCTAAGTTTTTGGACTTACTCGAAGGCTATAGATCTCCGACGAACGTGCAATAAAAAAAAACTTAAACAGGAATACGGGGAGGATATTTAGATTACGAGGAATCAGAAAAAATTGCTATTGTTTGTTTCCGAAATACTGGTTGTAAAATTCTGTCAGATCAATGGTACAAACAGAGAAAAGTCAACGAAAAGGATAAACGGCTTCGAATAATAAAATCAGTGGCAGCTACAATTCGGCAGTACATAAGAACACAGGTGTGCCATAAACTTGTATCGTATCCTCCGAGCGATGATTTTTTAAAAGACGTTGCAAACTGAATTCCAGAATCTCTTGATATCCTCCTGAAAAATGTTATAACAATTGGTGGGAAATGTGAGAATCAACCACTGGAACGCAGATTCTCTACTATAGGTCATTCTATCATATTGGCGACCAGACCACGGAAAGCCGGACTAAAATGCGCAGCGAATTGTGAAAATTGCCAAGGTGATTATCACATAAGTGTACTTTCCACTGTTTTGCTAGCCACCCGATAAATACGAAACGTGTGAGGGCAAATTTCATTATCTATATGAAGATTTGCGGACTGATCCTGATAGATTCTTCAATATATGTAATATGAGAATGGGTATAGAAACTTTTGATTATATTAAGGAAAGATTTTAATATATGTATATAAAAAAAAAAACTATAAAAATTTCCATTCTAAGGATATAAAACTAATCATTTTCTGCAGCCCTTTCTGTAGTTTTGCTTATGTATGTTTTGCTCGTACCCTAATACATTCAAAGAGCGATTTTGCTTTGCAAAAGTATACGGAATCGTACTATTCTCATACATTCAAAGAATTTGATGTCACGGCCTGGAACATAAAGACGGCAGTGACATGCAACGATTTTAACTGGCAAGAACCCTGGTAGACATACTATATCATGATGAGCTCATCAATAAGCTCCTCAGGAGCATTTAGATGAATGTACTGATGAAATTTATTCGCGTTTGAATCAAAATCTGGAAAAAAATCAATTATTTACTTATTCACAATATTTATATATACAATATTAGATGAGCACTTCGATAAGTGCATGACGAGTGTCACGATGATATTATTAATGAGCATATCAATGAGTGCTACGATAAGTTTAATAATAAGCATGTCAATGAGTGTCATGATAAGTTCATAAATGAGAATCTGATTTTACGATTGATTTCATATATTTTTCCGAATTCGACGCTGAGGCGTAAGGATTTGGGCATAACGTCTTGTTCAGCATATGGACAACAGTCTTTCCGCGGAAAAATAAATAAAAAAATTAATTTAAAATAAATATTTTAAAAATTTATATAAATAAATATCAAAAATCAATTCATATTTTCCTAGTAGAAATGTCATCTGATACGGTGATGGCAAGAATAAATATTTATTTATTGCTGGTTTAGTATGTAGGGAGCAGTTTCATGATATCTAATGAGCCCTTGAATGAGATTTAATGAATTCTCATCAGGAGGCTCATTGGGACTTAATTTTCTATATATTTCTGCATGAATGGCATACACCTTGATGCTTTTCAGTCAAATGAGTATTGCGGTTTACAGAATAACTGCCGCTTGCGGGAAAAGGGACATTCCTAGTAGAAATGGCTCTCAGTTTTACCTTGTATCTTGCCCCTCAAGGGCCAGTTATTATTTAAATTAATATAAGTTTTACTGAAAAGCATAAAGGTGTTTGAAATTCATGAAGAAACAGATAGAAAATTAAGTCCCGATGAGCCTTCTGATGAACATTCATTAAATCTCATCGAAGGGCTCATTGAATATGATAAAGCTGCTCCCTATATACTAAACCATCAATATATAAATATTTATTGTTGTCATCATCGTTTCAGATGACATTTCTACTAGGAAAATTTTAATTGATGTTTGTGATTTAATTATTTAAATTTGTAAACTATCTATTATAAAAAATATCTTTTGATTTGTTTTTCCCTTACACCTCAGCGTCTCAGAAACTGATTTGCAGCTGGATTTTGAATTCGGAAAAATTTATAATATCAATCGTAAAATCAGATTCTCATTCATGAACTCATTGACGTGCTCATTAATAAGCTCATCGTGACTCTCATTGCTACGCTCATTAATAAGTTCATCGTGACACTCATTGCTATGCTCATTGATAAGCTCATCGTTACACTCATTTATATGCTCATTAATAAGCTCATCGTGACGCTCATTATGTACTCAGCGAACTGTTCATCTAATATTGTAAAATGCACAAAAAAGAAGTAAAGTATACATTTCTAAATACGTGAAAGAGATGCAATATATTGTAAATAAATGATTTTTTCCCGGTTTTTATTCAAATGAGAATGAATTTCATCAGGATGTTCATCTGATTACTCATGACGAGCTTATTGATGAGCTCACCATGATTTGTCTAACAGGAAAGATAAAACTGTGAGCAATTTCTACTAGGGAATAGACGAACTATCACATATCTACGAAATACTAGCACAATTTTCAATGAGTTTAATGATTTCTCATTTTTATTCATAATCTTTATAGATCATGAAGCTGCAAAAACCATTTGCACGACAGTTTCAAGAGCTGAGGCGACTTTCTTCTCTATTCGATGTCGGATTGCAGCTGAAGTATTGGAGATAGAAAAAAATTTTGATAAGTTTTTTTATAGACAATTTAATAAACTATATGTTTTATCTAAACTATTTTTTTCGTATCGGTTATAGTTGCCAAGATATAGGCAGAAAACTGAAAAATGTACCTTTTTTCCAAAATGGCGGCACAAGCGGAACAGATTTTGACGGGGACTTTTCGTTCAATGGTTATCCGTAATAAGCAAAATTTAAATCTTTACTGATTAATGCTTATTCTTCTAATTCGACTGGACTAATAGTAATGAAAAGTAGTAGTGGTAGTAACTACTATTCATTTTATTTTTATTTTTTATTTCATGATGAGTAAAGTTTTAGAAAAAGACAAAATTTAGCAATTTTTTTTTTGCATATTGGTATCAAACATCTTCGATGTAATAACATCGTATTAAACAAGTCGACAATAATTCTAGGATTGAACACAGGGAAACTAAATTATTCATCTGCTGAAACATATATGACATTACCTCTTGTATTAATTTCTTCAGTAGGTAATGGCGATCTAGAACCATTTAATTTCTATGGAAATATGTAAATTTATTATATTGATTGTATTTATTGCAATGACATACCTACAAATGAATTATGTTTTCATCAATTTAAATTTTCGCTTCTGGGAATCTCAAATTGAACAGGTACAGATTACCATGTTGCTGGGTCTTATAGGTGTGTTGCTTCATTTATATGTTTGTTAGTTCTGGCTCTTGACAATTCAAAAAGTCCCGACATGCTGTACTTATCGTATCTACTGTTTTTCAACATTATTTGGATTTTTAATTTTCTTTATCATATGGTCCTTGAAAGTAGAAAACTGTCTTCCCTATTAAACGTTTTCCTTCTTTTTATTTCGATTGCCTCTTTAATTATTCTAGGAGGGTGAAACTCATCTGTACAGAGAACTTTCAGTTTATAAAAACGAACATAATGTTGCTCGTTGCCCATAAAATGGACACAAATTGCCAATTATTCATAGGCAATGTTCTTTATTGCTTTGATGTGTTCATTTATTTTAGTGGTTATGTTTCGTTTTATCTGGTCATTGTAGGATGGACCACAACTGCAGGGGACTTGATATATCCTGCACTTCTGAAACGGAATTTTATATTTTGTCGATTGCATTAACCGTCCTATAGATATATCTTGGAAGTTTTTAGGATTCTTTTGATCTTATGCATTTTAAGTTTCTTCCTTTTTGTGTTTTTTGTTATTAGTCTCTGTGTCTTACTGAAACAATTTGATTTTAAAAATTTATCTAAATACCATAGTTCGTTGTTGAAATTATATCTGCGTCACAGATCCTATAGGCTTGCTACTGTAATATGTCTGATTGAAATAGCTTCAAATACCTTGTGACGCAAGACCCATGCAAGGACGGGCATATTACACTTTTATTGAATTATGCACGGTAAGATTAATTTAGACATACCTAATTATTTATTAGTGAATAGCTGACATTTTTAATGTATAAATAGAATATAGAACTCAATTATAAATTCATTATAGTTATAACAGTCATAGAGTCATTTTAGTTAATTAAGTCATAGTATAACTTCGTGTTGGGCTATTCACTGGGAGTTCTGGTATTTAGTTGCTCCCCTTCTATTTACCTGGAGTAAGTGCTCTAATAAACGCTCCATCATGTTCTGTTCTTCACCCAGCAATAAGAGTTAATGCCTTTGGGTTGCCCTTGTAAATATTGTTTTGGCTACTGTAACTTAAATTTTATCTTATCACACTGGCGACCGTAAAATACGTAAAGATATTATAATCGTGAAGGATCATTTATTACACTACGACAGATTGTAAATTTGCTGGATGATGATATGAACTGGCTTGTAGATATTTATCTGTGTGTGTTCTTTTCCTGAAATATATATAGGTATACATGGATGTTTCGAATTCATGGGCTCGAGGAAAATATTGAAAATATTTCCTTAATAATGCAGAATGTGATATCGAAGTATCTCAACCACACTTAAGGTTTTACATACGATGATTCAGTTGCTATTTACTAAAAATATTTCATAAAAATGTTGACTATATTTGAGAAACACTGGAGCTCACATCGCTAACCCATCATATATCATATAACCCGATGTTAGTATAAGTTCTAATATATATCTCACTTATAAAGTTAATTTTCTAAGAAATCTGTCTCTAATTTACACTCTCATGTATTGCAACGTTTGTAAATAATGACTCAACATCAAAACAAATCATGACTTCATTCGCTCTCCACTTTCAGTGTTTTAGTTTCGTTACAAATTTAAAATTATAGACCAAGTTGAAGTCACATGTGTTGGGGCAAAGTTAATGAAACGGAGTTCGCTGAACATGTATTATGGTGCATTGAGTCGACAATGAATAGGTCACCAAAGACGATATGCAAATAAATGTATAACTTAGTGTGGTAAGGCCGAAAATATGTAACGGTTTATACTCCTACAGTGTCTGTTCGAATATTTTTCCAAGTAAAAGCCTGAGTAACGTCAAATTGCAAGATTGAGAGTGACACTCACAAAGTACATAAAATACTGTGCACCAATTTGGAATAGGAATAACAGGTTTTTCCACTTTTTTCCTTCTTTTACCCAGACATCAACAGACATGAGAAATGTCTTAATATACAATGTTGTTGTAACACTCTGAACATATTTTATTAAAAATGTTTATTTCAATTAAGCGGGGGGAAAGCTTTAATGATCGAATGTAGTTTGAGCTGCTTTCTTGGGTGAAAAAGTGGTTTTTTCTATTTCTCATGACTGCTCGAAATTAGTGAGTCGTATAAAATGAATTCCTATGTGAAAAATTTTCAAAACAGAGCATGGCCATTGAAAAAAGAACTGCAAAAATAAATGTGAAATGTTGTAGGTGGGGTGTATGTGACCCAATTACATGAAAATGGGTTTTCCGTCGGAAAAATGGCTCGAGAAAGTTTTATAAATTGGAAGAAAAGTACACATGGAGACCTTTAATTTGACATGCAACATGCTGTATTCTAACCAAGCCTCACCCCACCACCGGGGGCTTCTGCTCCCATCCCAAAAGTATGTAAAGAATTTTTTTCTACGAATTGTAGCTGGTGATGAGCGGAGGGAAACAATAAAATTCGTTTTCCGATAGGACATAATCGTGCCGAGTTTCAGCCGATCTAAGGTACGAAATATCTAATACCTCAGTTCCAATAAAAAAGAGGGAAATACTTAAAAAGTGAGTATGGGGATCGCTATTTAACCCTCCGAGTATAGGAGTGTTGGTACTCAAACTTCTTCTCTGAACCTAAGTAATTCAATTTTGTACTAGATTCCATAAATTGTACTAGATCAAAATTTGACCTTTAAGCCTTCCCCCGCTTAATTGAAATAATCATTGTTAATAAAATATGTTCAGAGCATGACAATACTCCGTTTAAGATATCTCTTATGTCTATTGACGTCGGGCCTAAAATGGGCATTCCCCTACCTTTGAATAGCAATCGCAATGACAAAGCTCTCTGGTTAAAATCCACAGCTAGACTGATAAATGTTATAGCCGGTAACAAAAATTAAAGGCAATTTACATAAATAACAAAAATGTCCAATACAAAAAAATGCAACAGAAAGCAATTAATGCAGAGAACTAGATTTTAAGAGCAAATCAGGAAATGATAACAGATATATGTAGATAAAATAAATAAGAATGCAATGCTCACATAGTTACATGCAATTATGCTTTTCAAGTATTTAACTTATTTTATGAACTTAATCTGATGGTTGAGTGATGTTAGAATTTAATTTTTAACTGAGAAATTTACATTATGACTTCTAACAATATATTATGTATCCCAAATGTATTTTTTATTTTCTTTCATTAAATACTTAGCAAAATGTTTGTTCCAGTACGGTCTTGAAAGTAAAAGAACTTGAAATATATAACTATAAATCGGTGACGGGCCACCAAAACTGGCAATTTCGAAGTTTATACTAAACAGTTTTTCTCTAGTTAAATCAGCAAAAAAATTGAACTGAAGAGAAAAGTGACGTCAACTTAGTTTTTCTGAAGTTTCGAGTATATGCTATCGTCTTTCGAGTAAAAGCTTAGAAAGATTTGCAATGTTTTTACTTTCATGCTAATACGGAACATATAGCTAGTGTCTTTGTGATTTATGTAGAATTTCCCATTATTTTTATTATCGTCTGACACCCCTATAATGGCGTCAATGAGTTGCAATTTAATGAAATAAGAATAATAAACAGGAAACTTATGACAGACATATGTCTACATATACTGCTACTGTATATTTCTTCCAATGAAGCAAAAGACTGCAAATGAGATCGCTTATACGTTTTTATACCGTATATGAAATCATAGGTTGTACTAAGTTTCTCCTTCCGTTTATAACGCACAGAAATAATGCTGGTAGAGGAAAATGGGTTGGACACCCACGTATAATATGAAAAGTTATTTTGACTTTTCATGTTCGCCTGTCAGTCCGTCCGCACGATAACTCGAAAACGCGTGTACTTAAGTTCGAAAAGGGGACAAATCGAGTAACTACTTCGTAGTGTTGCCATACAAAAATTTAGTGTTTCATATATTTAGGCACTGCCTGAGAATTCGTCGATGTAGGGATCTGAAAGTTGGCACATGGTGTTTTCATAGCAATGGTAAAAAATGTTTCTAAAATGAACTGGTGTTGCCTTACAAAACTTTGGGATTTCACTATATATTTGGACATTGTCTGAGAACGGGTCGATGACGTAGAGAGCTGAAATTTTGTACACAGGATTTTCATAAAAATAGTAAATAAAAATTCAAAAATTAACTAAATCGGGCAAAAGATAAAACCTCAGCATCCAATCAAATCTTATCTATGTATTAGAATACGAATAAAAAAACTTTTGTACATAGAATCATACGAATGCAATAAATAAAAGTCTTAACACTTTTAGAAAAGAAATGGATGAATATTTATTGTATTATATTTCTAATAGATTTGAAAATTCCACAAAAAGAAATAAATTTTTAGCGCTTACGGATGAAAAGAAAATAGTAGGAGCAACTAGTGTACTGCCCGTAGTCAGAGCGTACATGCAATAAATGATTAAGTGACTGAAATGAATACACTGGTATAAAGGTAGTGGTTTTATTCGTTTATTTACTGCACTAAATGTTTCAAGTTCAATAAATACGATAACTTGAGAACTACAAGATATATAGATATATTTTATAATATAAGAAGCTGAAACAAATGTTTAATAAATGATTAAGATATAAATTTGATTTATAAAAATCTTGTAATTGACTTGCACTCTGCACTGATCAATATATGGCAACTGATTAACTTGACTTTGAGTTGATTGAGGTTGGGAGGGATTAGGATATATTTTATTCCAGTCGATACCCAGAGTAAAATATTTGTGTTAATAATTGTTTTATTACAGTCGATAGCCGCAATAAAACTCTTTATTACAGTCACTACCCGCAATAAAGTGATTTGTTAGTAAATTTCTTATTACAGTCGAGACCCGCAATAAGAATCTTTATTACAGTCGATAGCCGCAATAAAGTGTTTTGTTGGTACTTGTCTTACTACAGTCGATACCCACAGTAAGATTCTTTATTACAGTCGCTACCCGCAATAAAGTGGTTTTATTAGTAATTGTCTTATTACAGTCGATACCCGCAATAAGACTCTTTATTACAGTCGAGACCCGCAATAAAGTGTTTTGTGTTATTAATTTATTCTTATTGCAGTCGATACCCACAATAAGAATCTTTAGTTTAATTGCTATCCAAAATAAATCCTTAATCCAGCCGGTACCCAGACTAAATTCTTTATTCTAGCAGTCAATTAAATAAAGCAGTTATATGTTAATAAAATGTAAAACACTGGGAGAAAACACTAGGAAAATAACACTAGGAAAAATAAGTCGCCAAGTTAATCACTTCACTGCCGAATTATAAAAGAGATCGAATCAAGTCACACTGCTGTTTATATAGCCATGGATTGCGCACGGCACAAAATAACGGCATTCAAAGGCGCATGACAGCAATAATTGGCATAGCAGCTGCACTTTGAAATGCAACCATATATATAAAAAAAACAAAAAAATTGTTTGTGAATTACTTCTATCCAATCTGGAATTTATTGCCTGTCATTGAAATCCATTTCTAGTCCATTTGGTTTTGGATCTAGTTTTGCATGGTAAGTTTCACGGTATTGTAGCAAATACCGCAAAGGGGCATGGATGCTCCTTTTTTAGCCAGTAAGTCTACATTTTCATTTCCATCAATTCCCGAGTATCCTGGCATCCATTGAAGGGCTAGGTGGTCCATGTGACAAGGTTCGTTAATACTTGGATGCATTCCCACATTAACTTCGTTTTGATCTCAGGTGATGAGAAAACTTTTAAAGCCGCTTGACTATCTGTATAGATATAAATATTTTCATATTTTTTCAATATTTTTAGAACCGTAGGTGTACCAGATTAAGGCTTGATATTTCTTGCCTATCTGGTATTATTATCTTGAAGGGAAGACGGAGTTTGTGCCCAACAACCATTCTGTCTGGCATCATATCAAGTATTGGGTTTGCTTCAATTCTTTTGGTTATAGTGCTTAGATTTTCAGAGTCCAATTCAACCTCTAAAGCCACCTGTCCGAGCTCTTTACACAATGAATCCAGCCTCTTTTGCAACAATGTCGCTGAGTGCTAGTATATTCAATAGAGCTTACAGAGCGCTAGTAGATGTTGTGCATATGGCACCAGTTATACTTAAACTGGCTATCATTTGGAGCTTGTGTAGTTTCCTGCTGGTAGTCTTTTGAGTAATTTCCCCATGCTACTACAACATAGGTGACCATGGGTCTGACTATTGATTTTTATGGCCAAATCATGATATTTGGCTTATGTCCCTATATTAAGCCGGCTACTTTCCTGCAGTTGCACAGCATCAGTGTACCTTTCTGGACTGTCTTATCAATATATTTATTCCAATTCAGCTTACTATCAAGAGTTATACCGAGATATTTACCTTCTTTGGGCATTGAGACCTCTTTTCCAAACAGGATAGGACTAGTAATGTTCATCATTTTCCTTCTTTTGGTAAAGGGTATAATTGTTGGTTTGTTGGGTTTAACTGATAGCCTGTGTGCAGCAAACAGTCTTTAAGCTTGAAGCTTTCTAGAAAACAAGCGCTCATATTTACCTTTGATAATGATTACAAGGTCATCTGCATAACCTTGAGTCTCAATACCTTGGTTGCTTAATTGAACTAAAATGTCGTCAACTACCACGTACCACAGCAAAGGAAATATTACTTCTCCTTGTGGACAACCTCTGATGTCTCACCAGATAGCTAAATCCTTGTTAGTAGTAGTTAATCTTGGGTAAGTTTAGTCAATTTAGATTTAGTGAATCTATGAAATTAGTCAGTTTGTCTCCATGACCATTCGTAATATTTACCTCCTCAAATTACCAGAAATCATCTAAATAAAGGAGAAAACTATCTTGTTAATTGAATTGTTTGATTAGATAACATTAGGACTTATAAGACTGGTCGTTCACAGAAATCACGAAATTCTAATACATATCTTAACAGAAAGTTTCAAAATAATATGAAAACATTCTCGCTATTTTCAGAAACAAAACATCCAAATGATGAATTAATTAGTTAGATTAGTCAAATATATAATACGGGAAGAATATGAAGCTGCTACGACTTTAATATTTTCAATGAAATTATTTTTCAAATTGTTCCCAAAGTTTAAGCACATTTTCACATCCTCCTTATTCATTTTTATAACAAACAGCCGGGAGATCAAGTCATAAAACATACAAAATTTTTCCTAAACCTTATTATGATAGGCAGCTGAATTGAGTATCCGAGATGTTGTAGAAAACTTTTGGAATAAATGGTGGCTGTAAATAAATAATGTAACTTAACAGGTATAAACGGGTCGAACTTTTGAAATTTTAAAAACATTCCAAGCGAATAGATAAAAGAAAAATTAGTTGTCGGGCTCAAAATTCGAAGTGCAAAACTTTATATCCTCAAGGGAATTGCAAGGAAGAGTTTGACTTTGAAGAAGGTTATATATAGGATTTTGGGCAAAATATCTCATGTTTGGATCCGTATTAATATTAAAATGGAAAAATAAAATTCACGTTATAGTTTTACCTGCCTACATACATATGAAATGCGCCTTCCTTAAGAAATTTTTAATGTTTAGTGTAAAACAAATTGTAAAGATATTTTAGGTAGACAAATTACGGATAAAAAATACCATCAGATTCATAAAAATATAATTTTTTCATACGGGATTTATCGATAAGCCCTTCACGTATAATTCATAGAAATTTCCTATTGCTGCTCAAATGGGAGGATTTCCAGGATAAATGAAAATCTCAAAGGTTGAACGGGCAAATATAAAATCGATGATGATTAACCCTCTTCTAGTGATTCAATTTAATTTACGTATAAATCCTGAAACTTTCATATGTATATGTAGCACCACTTTATAATTTAAACCACCTAAATATAATATGAAACGGGTAATACTGCTAAAAGGACTAGTTTATTATATGATGGGAATGTCAAGAGATGCTTTTCCTTGGACCGTGTGGAATTTAGAGTAACCTGATTACAAAAGTGGATGAATCCACATTATCCATGTTAACGAGATGGGATTTATATAAGTCGCTGATATTTTAAAGAGAGTCATCAGGCAATACCAATTTGAATAGTTTGCAAACTTAAAGTGGGGACAGAAAATTCATTACGGAGAGTAGGTGTACTTTTGCTTTTCGTAATTAAACTTTCTGAAAATTAATGTTCTTGTTGAATTACATTTTGGAGGAGATAAAATTAAATGTAAACTCTACTTCATGTACATATATGTAGTATAGCCATGTTAAAACCACACACATTCTATAAAATTATACTGTGCCTCTACCTCCAGGATATATAAAGAAAGGTAAAACTGAAAATATATATGTATGTGTATGTTTGTGCTAGAATTGATATTCAATGTAGATATATACGTATGTTTGTCATCTTTTTTGTTTTATTCTCAATTTGGTCTCGAAAATTTACGGGAATCTTGCACATTAAAACAAGAGCAATGACTCATTAGAAGCATAACTAAGCTAGATAAATAAAATGATTTATAAAGATCAGTATAAATCATTTCGTGTCGTCAACTTAACAGGACCTAATTAAAAAAATATGGCCAAAATATAAATGAGCAATAGCACATTGTGGGCGAAGCACTAAAGAGCATCGGCCGGCATAACATCGGATCTTTTTTACTTTTTATTGTTACTTCTATGGCTACTTGGCGAAAATTTTATTGGTTTAGTGCTGTCGTTTGGAAAAGTTCAAGAGTAATATCAATTGCTTCCAAAGCGGAGTCCCTTGGGGAAAAAAAAAACGGAGTACACAACTTAGGAAATTAAAACCGATGATATTAAACTGAAATTTTATAATTTTTGTTAATGTAAATAATTTTGAAATTACAGTTTTATTAAAACTTATTCATTTTTAGGGTTTCGTACCCAAAGGGTAACAACGGGAACCCTATAACTAAAACTTCGCTGTCCGTCCGTCCGTCACCAGGTTGTATCTCATGAACTGTAATAGGCAGACAGTTGAAATTTTCAAAAAAATATAAAATAAAATTCAAAATTACAGGGGGTCCCCATACAAGAAACGTGATTATTTCGGCGTTTTTTTCCTCTCATTCATTATTATTATCAAAGTAGGCAATTTTCTTTTTGCAAATGACAGCTTTATAATTATTTTTCCAAATGACAGCATTATTTCTTCACATGACGCCTACTCTCATTTGAAAAAATAAATAAAAAGTACATAGTGCTAAATTTTGCACGATGGTACGGAAAACGGAACCCTTCGTGCGCAAGTCCGATTCGCACTTGGCCGGTTATTTATAAAGGGTTTTCCAATAAGAGGTGTTATTTTAATTAGCCCACTATTTCGGTAGATGTCACTTTGGGAGCTGTCATTTTTTGACATTTGACAAGTAGAAACTACGCCATTAATAAAAATGGAACGATACACGATTCAACAACGCATTGAAATTATTAAAATTCACTATAAAAATGGTGAAAATGTGGCAGAGACGTGAAGCACCTTGTCGGACCGCAATACAGAAATTGGTAGAAAAATTCGAGCTGTCGGGACAAGTTAGTGATGTGAAGAATAAAACCCGTGCACGTCGCTCAAGAACAGCCGAGAATATTGCTGCTGTAGCCGAAAGTGTTGAAGAAAACCAAGGTTTGTCCATTCCTCGTCGTTCTTTGGAATTAGGCATTCCACAAACGTCATTACACCGTATTTTGCATAAAGATTTGGGTCTTAAGGCTTATAGAGTTCAGTTAACACAAGAACTCAAGCGGGCCGATCATCAACAACGTCGAGTCTTTGCTGATTGGGTTCTTGAAATGCATGAAAATGATCCGGAATTCCATCGAAAACTCATCTTGAGTGATGAGGCCCATTTCCACCTCGATGGCTTCGTCAACAAGCAAAATTGTCGCATCTGGGGCTCGGAAAACCCAAGAGTTATTATTGAAAAGCCTCTCTATCCTCAACGTGTGACTGTTTGGTACGGTTTATGGTCCCGCGGGGTCATTGCACCTTACTTTTTCGAAAATGAGGCTGGAGCAACAGTTACGGTGAATGGATTGCGCTATCAACAGATGATTAATGATTTTTTATGGCCGGAATTGGATGGTATTGATCTGGACAACGTTTACTTTCAACAAGACGGCGCTACGTGCCATACAAGCAACGAAACCATTGATCTTTTACGGGAAAAGCTTCCGGACCGTGTTATCTCTCGAAGAGGTGATCACAATTGGCCACCGAGATCTTGTGACTTAACACCTTGCGACTTCTTCCTTTGGCGCCACGTGAAAGAGAAGGTCTACGCCAACAGCCCAGCGTCGATTTAAGACCTCAAAGATGGAATTCGTGAGGCTATCGAGGACATAGGGCAGCCACTTTGCGATTTGGTTATGGAAAATTTCATGAAAATGATATGGTCCTGTAGGCGTGGTCGTGGTGGTCATTTGGCTGATGTTATTTTCCATTATTGCGCATACCTTCCTCTTTATAATGAAATAAGGATCCGATCATTTATCTCAAAAAATTGCATTTTTCTTTGAATATCAAAATAACACCTCTTATTGGAAAACCCTTTATTATAGTCAATAGCGTAGCCCTGAGTGTGTGTAAAACTTAGTTGCTGCTTTTTTTTTCAGAAAATAAACAAACACTCACATATACTTGAAAATAACCAAATATTAATACTTATAAAAAACACAATTCTGAAAAATATTTTACTGGTGAAACACGTACCTTTCTTGCCTTTTTTCGTTGAACATATTTAATCAACCATAGCTAAAAAATATTTTAATTTTTCGTGTTCTTCTTCTTTATTCATATCTTCAAAAATCTAGTAAAAGTTATTATTATCATTGATCTCCATTTTTAACCGACTTCAAAAAGAGGAGGTTATCCGATTTTTTGTAATCGATGTTACCTCATATTTCCAGTACCTATTTCTAAACCAATTCAATTTTAAAATTTGGTCAAGATCTGATGAAGACCTTCGGACATGGAGAAGAGAACTCCGCAACGGAAACAGCATATAAACCGCGATTAATGTAGTTGAAACGTTGTAGATATAATATTTTTAACAAATAGTACAACGAAGGTCTGGGAATACATTAACCCTTTTCACTCTAATGTTCTCATTTGGGACATTCTACTTTTCTGCAAGTACATAAATGACAAACTTTGTTCAATAAAAAACAATTTTTGCATGCTGCCTCCTACTTATTTTCAATTATTAGGGACAGCCCGTTATCAATATTTATTTCGCAAAAAAAAAGCAGCCCTTGTGGCACGTTTTTAAACCTTAGTTTATGGACTCCTAGAGGTCACACACACTTGGTTCTTCCCTTTGAACCTTACAGAAATAATGCCAGTAGAGCCAAATGTGTTAGACACCCACTCATAATATTAAAAATATCGATCCGGCGGTCTGTCTATCTGTATGTCTGCCCTGATGGAAATTGCGTTCGTTTTTTTTTTTTCACGCGACCTATTTAAAAAAATCGGGTAATTCTTTCGCAGAGTTGCCTTACAAAAATTTTGTTTATAACTATATATTTGGATACTGCCCGAGAGCTCTTCAATGGAGAAAGCTGAAATTTTGTACACGGTATTTTCATAAAAATAGTAAATACAACTTTCACAAGTAAACAAGCTAGAATTGGTCTAAGACAGTTCGTCGGACAGAAGAAAGAATTATAACCAATTTTAGTACTAGTATATGTAAAAAAACCTAAACTTTTATATGGCAACACCAGGGTTAAGGGGTTGCGCGATTTAGTCTACTTTTGAAGTTTTATTTGTTATAACTATAAAAACACCAGGTATCAAATTTCAGCTCTCTTGTCGACGCGTTCTTAGGCAGTGTCCAAATATATACTTGAAAACGAAATTTTTGTATGGCAACCCCACGAAGGACTTGCTTGCATTTTTTTTAAAGTCCGCTTTCATAAAGTCAGCTTTCTAAGTGAACGCGTTCTCGAGTTATCGTGCGCACACGAGTTACGTCAGCTAAAATTCGCGACGACGAAAACAACGGAAATAACAAAATTCCAGAGTTTCAGCCGTCTGCAAAAACATGTGACGAGAAATCACATATCACCTATCGCTTATGAGAATCCAGAAAATAAAATTTTCTCATAGGACAGTTTCCCATAAAGCGATAGTTGAAATGAAAAATCAGCAATGCTTTTGGTAAATGAATTTAAGCCAGGCTGAGAAATTATAATTAAGTTAAGAGTCAGTTCTCGATTATTGTTAAACGTCTCAAGCCATACATACGAATGTAAAATCGTAATCTTAAGTTTTTGGTTTTTTTTTTTTATTTGATTAACGTAAAATAAAGATTAACGTAATTAGTTCTAAAACTGGTGTTATTTCTTATTTTGTGCTTTTCCTTTACATTTTTATTTTTTACGATAATCTACAGGAACTCATAACTGGCGTAGTCGGTAGGATATCTTTCTGAAGAAGGATATCCAGTTATTCGAATTAACGAAAAATTTAATATTTAAATATTAAATAAATAAAACTGCAAACAGCAAACGGAAATTTTAATCGCATTAAGTGAATAATAAGTTTTTCATGAAACAAACGAAAATCTTAAGATTTCCATTGAAGTGTAAAGTGCAAATAAAATAAAATAATAAATTGGATTTTTTTTATCACTGACATATAAAAATGAGTATGCAAAAGCAATCAGCATCAATTCTAATGTCACCCCAATTGACGCAAGAAATGCAATCAGCACAACAGGTAGAAAAGGCTCAGGCAACACAACCAGTACAACAGGAACAATTAACACAATCAGCACAACAACCATAAGCTCGATTTGAAATTTCCATAAACGACGCCTTAAAGGATGCACATAGGATTCATGAATTCAAGGCAGATGGAAATTACGCCCTCACCTCTTTTCTATACAAGAAGTCGATGTAATTTATTTTACAGCTTCTGGAAAATTGCCCCCAGGCACAGCAGTATGCATATCAACGGATTATCATAAATAAGATCCAGGGACCACCTTTAGATGTATGTAATTCGTACTCTGGGAACCAATGCAACTTGGAAGGCAATAAAGGCAACGCTAATTAATAATTTCGGCATTCAAGAAACGTATCATCAATTGTACCAGAAAGCACTCTCAATAAGGAATTTTCAAGTAGAGAATTATTTTATAGCATTAAAAAATATATTAGCTAAATTAAATGAAAAATACGAGTATGATGCAGATAAACCTATACAATCTAGTCCAAAATCAAATGAATTTATAATTTTGCGAAATTTCATAAATAATATCGACCCAAATCTAGCTTCAATAATTTTAAATAGAAATATAATTAATTTAAGGCACGCTTTTAACTTATTAGAAAGTTTAGGATTGATTAGAGATAGAGCTAAAGCAATCAACAATACTAATAATCGTAAATTTGAAGCTCATAATAGAAATCAATACAATCCAGGACGTTCAAATAATAATTTTAACAATTATAGCAATTTTAACAATCACAGTAATTTTAATAAAAATAACTACGGAATAATTTTAAACAAAATTCAGGGCAATACCGACAAAGACAAACGAATTCTGGACAAACCAGACGTAACTGTTACAATAACCCCAATTACAGTTTCCCCAGACAGAATGTGCAGAATGTATCAGAACAGATGGATGTAGATTACATCCAACAGGAAGAGATAAATTTTCATTTAATGCCTCACAAGCATATACTAATCAAGAGTAGAGGTAACAATCGGTAGAGACAGAATTAAATGTCTGGTCGATACAGGATCATCTAGTTCTCTATTAGATGAAGAAAATTAACACAGTATAGAAGAGATTTCTTAGAGAAACCAATAAAATTCAATATTCTTAATACTAATACCCTCGTCAATAAAGAAATTAAAACCGATTTGCTGATAGAATTCAAAGAAGATGCTTATATGATTTGGAAACTTACAAAATTCCACAACAAGTGTTTCGACGCAATAATAGGACAAAATTTATTAAAACCGCTAGGTGCTACTATTGATATGAAAAAAGAAACTCTAACCAACAATAGTAATGAAATAAAATTTCTGTCTAAGTGTCCATATAAAGACGGAGAAATTCATCAGCTCGAATACTCTGAGATTGACGATAACATCAAAGATGTTCTTCTAAGAAACCTTAAATCCGAAGAGAGAATATTATTAGAAAATCTGTTAAAAATATGTGACAATTTGTTTTTCAAAGAAGGTGGTCTGCTAACCAGCACCTTTGATACCCAACATGAGATAATTACAACCACTGACAAACCTATATATTCAAAATTATATAGATACCGTCAAATCCATGAACAAGAGATTGTGTCACAAATGAATGACATGCTTAAACAGGGGATCATTCGAGAGAGTTGCTCTCCATATATAATAGCCCATTATGGATTGTTCCAAAGAAAATGGACAATTCCGGCAAGAAGAAATGGAGAATTGTCATAGACTATCGAAAACTCAATGAAGTTACGATTGATTACAAATTCCCTATACCAAATATAGAAAACATTTTAGACAAATTAGGTCTAGCTCAATATTTTACTACAATCGATCTTACAAAGGGTTTCCATCAAATGCTAGTGAAAGAGGAGGATCGGAAAAAGATCGCTTTCTTCACGCCTCAAGGACAGTATGAGTATGTAAGGATGCCCTTCGGACTTAAAAATGCTCCGGCGGCGACGTTCCAACGTCTTGTGAATTCGATGTTAAAGGAGTTCATTAATAAAATTTGCGTAGTGTATCTAGACGATATACTAATCTTCTCTACTACACTTGAAGAGCACATAAATAATATCAATTGAGAAAACATAACTTGAAGATACAACTCGACAAGTGTAAATTCTTTTTCAAAGAAACAGAATACCTTGGTCATGTACTAACAGCCAATGGAGTCAAACCGAATCCAAAGAAAATTGAGGATATTGCTAAATTAAAGCTACCACAAACGCAAAAGAAAATTAAGTCATTCCTCGCAATTACCGGTTATTACCGAAAATTTATTAGAGATTATGCGAAAGTTGCCCAACCGATGACAAAATATTTAAAGAAGAATGTTAAAGTTAATGTCAATGATCCTAATTACATTAACTCCTTTACAAAATTAAAACGATTAATAACAGAAACTAAGATACTTAAGTATCGGGATTTTAATAAAAAATTCAAACTCCTAGCTGATACTAGTACATACGCCATCGGTGATGTTTTGCAACAAGACAATCATCCAGTCTGCTATTCGAGCAGGACATTTAACGATCATGAGCAAAATTATTTCAGACAGAAAAAGAGCTTTGGTGATAGTGCGGTCTACAAATTACTTCCGTCCTTACTTTTATGGAGTAAAATACGATCTATTAACTGATCATCAACCTTTAAAATGGGTGTATACCAAAACAAGAGGTACAGACGTTAATCAGAGACTCTATAGATGGCTACTAAAACTTGGCGAGTATAATATAAATACGGATTATATCAAAATGAAAGAGAAAAAAGGTAGCCGACTTTCTAAGTAGGATAAATCGGGAAACAAACGAAATAAATGTAATTGATACAGAAAATAATAAGGAAAATTCCGAAGAATCTTCCAACGTTTCATAACAGAATAACGTAGATGAAGAAAGTGTTGACACTATCCATTCACAACAAGAAAATTTAAATAATCATATACCAATATTAAGCTCGGTAGTTAACCATTTCAAAACCCAAATTTTATATTGACAGAAAAAAAGGAGAAAGAATTTGAAACAATACATAAAAATAGAATAATATACATAGATTCTCATGACATAGTAAATAATATGTCTGATATTCTAAGGAGATATATCAAGCCAGGAAAAACGGCCATATATATTGAATTACGTGATACTGAATATAATAAACTGCAACAAAAGATCATTGAACTTTTTGACGGTATCAAAAATATTAAATTCATTAGATGTTCTTACCGTGCCAAAGGCATGAAAACCGAAGAGGAGACATATAGGGAAATTCGAAAATACCATAAATATGAAACGGGACCTACAGGTACAAACGTGATTAAAGAAAAGTATTTATTTCCCTAATCTCAAAATTCTATACAAAAATATATCAATCACTATGACATACACTGGTGTGCAAAAAAAAAAAAACCCAGCACTCGAATTTTAAAGCATATATTTGATTTACTGGATATTTACATTTCAAGGTTCATCGCGAGTGTTCTTATTATGGAAATAACGTTTTGCGACAACTTCACAGTAATTATTTTTTCTTTTATTGTTAATATTGTACAAAAACAAAAATATGTAATTAAGCTACATTTATTCAAAGAGCACATTTCTTGAGGTAATTCTCCTAATTTACTTCGGAACTAATAATTAAGGTAAATTTTTTTATTGAATTCAATTTAAATTTATTATTTAATAACCTATTGGCCCATCACGGGCCTTGATCACCTCTATACAGCGGTCTTTCATACTTCCTGCAAGATTTTTTATAACATCTTCAGAAACTCCATTCCAGACGTCTGAAATTGTACTCTCCAATTCCCTTTGTGTTTTTGGACGTGGTCTCTTAACACGTTGTTTTATAATAGAGAACAAATTCTAGATTGGATTGAGATTGGGACTATTTGGGAGCCACCACAAAGTCTCAATACAGTTTTCCAGTAGGTAGTTCGTAACCTATAATACAGAATACAAACGAAAAAATTAGGTTCACGTAATTATAATCAATTGAATAATAAAGAAGACATTCTTACCATTCAGTTTTAGTAAAATTTTACCTGTCTAGATTTGTGGCAAGGCGCATTGTCATGCTGGAATAGGAGCCCCTCATTTTATGCAAACAGCTCTAAGGTGGAGGGCTTCAAGTGATTCTCCAGAACATCAATGTAGGCATTGGCATTTATTCTTCGGTTAACAAACGTATATATAATAATATAATAAATTACTCTATTCCACATATCCTCTGTCCATGAACGGTGTGCGCGCGCCCACTAGAGACGTAATTGTTTCACTCGAGCTCTTAGAAGGGGCTTTTTCACCGATCGGCGACCATTTATTCCTTTTTGAATGAATCTTCGTCGGATGACTTAGGAGGAAATATCGACGTTATGCTCACTCATTAGCTTCTGTCTTAAATCTGGAGATGTTTTGAAACGATCCGCCAAAGATCTACGAAATAAAAACCGATCTTGACAAATGGTATTCTTTCGCTGTCTTCCCGATCCTTCACGACGGTCTACGCTGCCAGTCTCTTCGAATTTTTTAATTAGTCGCACAATAGTGGAATCGGAACATCCTAACCTACGTCCTATTTCACGCAGAGAATGATTCTCCCGCCACAACGCGATTGCCACTGCTTTTTGTTCACTACTTAGTTGAACCATATTTCAAAAAATTTCCTTTTAATACACAAATGCTTTCACTATCAACACACTAAACTGAAAAAGAAATCAAACTCGCATCTTTCGAACCTTACATGGACTATTGTATCATATTTTTCAGGGCCCTTCGCGAAACTAATTAGGAGAAATCATGATTTTCCAAGGATTCTTGCCGGTTCTGCGTTTTTTTTTTGCACACTAATGTATGTAATCGTGTCAAATATGATAGAAATCCTATTAGGAGAAAGTTTGAACTCACCGAAACCCCTAACGACATTAGACAAATCGTGTATATGGATATATACACATAGATAGGTTTTCCAAGTTCGCTTCAACCTATTACCTCCAAGACAGAAACAATCATAGAAACGATAATAGAAAAATTAAAAAACTAATCACCGATAATGAATTCAGAAGTGTTAATATTAAAGATTATCTAAGAAACGAACAAATAGAATTACATCTAGTAAAACCTTATAATCACTCCGGAAACTCTGACATAAAGCGTTTACATAGTACTATTGGCGAAAGAATTAGAATCTTAGGTATTGAAAATAAACAACTTAATATTAAAGAAAAAATGTGTAAGGCCATCGAATGTTATAATAATAGCTATCATATAAGCACCAAAGAAAAACCCATAAATATACAAGAAGGAAAGTTTGATAAGAACGTTATTTATAATAATATCTGTAAGGAAAAGGATAGATTCATAACTAAATGTAATATTAATAGAGAAAACTATTGCGAAAATAGGTCCGAAGGTTACATTAAAAACTATAATAGCGTTAGGCATAAAGAGCAACCAAAATTCATTAAAACTAAATTAAACAATATCCATGTTTCAAATATTAAAAGAAAAACAAAATTTGCAGGTCAGTTGGATCCTAAAATTACTTCTGGTAATATTGATGTCGACAATAACCCAGGCCCATCTCGTAATCGTGGAAATTGAAACAAATTTTGGTTACACGGAAATAAAGTTAGACGAGACAGACATAATTAAGAGCTACGATACCATAATACATGTTATTAATTCCAAAGAAATTGAACATATCATCGACAACGTAGAAGCTAATATTAATAAAATAGATTTAGGTAGCCAAGCAACTTCGGAAGTAGAATTCGAACACTAATACCACATAGGCAAAAACGAGAGCTGTTAAACTTTGTTGGAAGAATATTCAAATGGCTATACCGAATGATGAACGAGGAGGATAGACAAGAAATTGAAGACCATCTCAGAGTCCTTGACACGAATAATCACAATACAATTGAAAATCTTAATTCTCAAATCAAAATCAATCAAAATTTTAACGAAATGTTTGCTAAGTTGAAAGGCATAATTGAAAAAGATCGGTCTATGATTTCGGAAAAATTGAATAAGATGGAAGGTCAAATCATTTCCTAAATGCTAGAAGACAACGTAGAACACATAAAGGGCAATATAGCTTCGGCAAGATTGGGTATTATTCACAGGAATATCCTAACGAACGAAGAAATTATACAATACGACATTGACTTTCAAAAACTTCAGAATATAAAACTTGTTACTGTAATAGATAATTTGGACAATATTATTTTTGTTATCAGAATACCTAAAGATATTATTGTTTTACAGAAAATATTACTTATCCCGAGAGGCGATAATCAAAACCAAGAACTAATGTTTGATCAACAAGAAACTGTTAAATATGAAGGTAAAGTCGATAGCTATGTAAGTAACAACGATCTAAAAGAGTTAAAGCCCCTTAAAATTGTTTAACTGTATTAAAATATTTAATAATGCATCCGAAATACTCTAGAAAAAGGAAGTATTAGTAATTACAAAAAATCAAAACCATGTTAATCTTACGAGTACTTGTGATGAAAAAAGCGTAGAAATGAACGGGAATTAAAATAGGCAATCAAATTTTATACAATAATCGAAAAGAATTCAAACAAAGTTTCACTATTCCGAAACATCTTGAAAATGGTAAAGATTTAAACAGAAAATTAATTTTTGATGACATCGTTCTGGAACATATAGAAAATATAAATAAAATTAAGGAGCTGAAATATGAAAAGAAAACCCAAGTTGCTTTACTGTTACAATTATTATAATAATAGTACTTATAGTAATTTTTTGTATAAAATATAAAAGGTCTAATAAGTGGAAAGTGGTAATGAGTTTTTTACTCTTTCGAGACCCGTACAAAATACGAGTCTTTAGGCAATTCTCAATCTACTGCATATGAGCAGAAAATACTAAAGAACAAGAACCGAGGTACTGTCAGTGTCTGGCCTAAAAGCGAATACCAAAAATTCCATACAGAAATTTTTGAGAGTATAGGTACGGTGCGTAAAGTGTTTCGATCAGCAGTAACAGAGCGATCTCATCAGGACAACAATGAACCCAGAAACTGCCTTGTGTCTACACTACAGATCTAATTTGAAAATTAAAAGCATTATAAAAACTTAGGAGAGTTTTAAACTTAATGAGGGAGGAGTTACGTTAACTAAAATTCGCGACGACGAAAACAACGGAAATAACAAAATTCCAGAGTTTCAGTCGTCTGCAAGAACATGTGATGAGAAATCACATATCACCTATCGCTTATGAGCATAAAAAAAAGAAAATTCTCTCATGGGACAGTATCCCATAAAGCGATAGTTGAAATGAAAAATCAGCAAAGCTTTTGGTAAATGAATTTAAGCCAGGCTGAGAAATTATAATTAAGTTAAGAGTCAGTTCTCAATTATAGTTAAACGTCTCAAGCCATACATACGAATGTAAAATCGTAATCTTAAGTTTTCGGTTGTTTTTTATTTGATTAACGTAAAATAAAGATTAACGTAATTAGTTCTAAAACTGGTGTTATTTCTTGTTTTGTGTTTTTCCTTCACATTTTTATTTTTTACGATAATCTTCGGACGGACATGCAAAAATTAAAATAACTTTTGATATTATGCGTGGGTGTCCACGTCATTATTTCTATGCATTACAAACAGAATTACAAACTTAGTATACCGTATAGATTTCATCTAGGGATAAAAATAGACTAAATGGGGAACCCATTTTTGGTGTATTCATTATGTCTTTTTTTGATAGACTGTGAAAACTAACTGTCCTATATGTTTTTATCGCACTGAAAAATACATCAGAATGTAAAATCCTATAAAATTGGTCCTATAAAATTGGTCCAAATTGGGTAACATTTTCTCCCCTAGGGCATTTTTTACATTAAAAATCAAATTCCACTATTCATCAAATAATAGTGACTTTACATAAGACACCATTCTTAGTCTAACGCATCGATATTACTCCGAGTACTAAGGTTTGGGAAAAGTCCGATTGAGAGTATTAAGCTTGAAATTAAACAATTTGGATTGATTCCTGCAACTGTTTTTAGTACTGGGTCCTCAATGTTTATACGATGTAATATTGCTTTACATTAGACAATATAGAAATCACTGCCTGGTTTATTTATTTATTGTCTCTCTTGTTCTTGAAATAATGTTTTATATATTAATTTCTCTACTTTAGGATCTAAACTCAACCTTTCATGAAAAATGTTTAGCGGACTTAGATTTAACAGCGGTCTTAAGGCAAACTTAACTTTTGTGAGAAAGTTTTAAATTAAGGTCTACAATTTTAAATTCTTCGAGAGAGCATTTACATTTGTACAATTACCACGATGTAGCGTAATAAACGGGCCCCTAATGATCATGCCAGATGGGATTTGTTTGGCGGCGAACATTACAAATGATATATTACATTTGAAATTACTTTATTCTCTCCTTCTTTTCAACTGATCTGATTGAATTCGGTATATGTATTTCAACGTAGTACCACTAACAAACCATTACTTCAACCAGTCATATATACCGTTCACAGTTATTCAATTCAGTCCGAACTTAGTGTGCAAAAAACAATCGATTGTGTGAGATACTCCATCATCCTGCTGGAACCAAAGACTACCCAAGTCCAAGTCGTCCAATTGTAGTCACAGTTATCATGCACTCTGTTCACTTTCAAAGAAGTAAAAACCAATAATAACCCTGCCACCAGTCCAAGACCGAAACCAAACAGTCATTCCTTACAGACGGATTGGATTCCTTACGAATACGTGTTGGGTTTTGGAACCCCAAATCATAGGTATTATATATTATTTTGTTCTCGAAATGAAAAGGGCTTTTTCTGAAAAGATAGTTTTAAGACCAGAATCAAAGTCATTTTCTAACTCACTTAAAGTCCACACAGAGAAGCGATAAGCTTTAGCTCTTAACCTTCATGTCCACGGCATGGCACAATTGTGCCATTTTCGACTTATATGCATCATTTTAGCACTTTACAGTTTTTTTTTTGTTTTTATATTCTGGAACATCTTCAAAGGGTCAAAAATGAAAACATTGAGCTAGATGTTACAAATAAATCATAAGTCTAAAATGAAATTTGTATAGTTTTAGCTTTTACATCCTTATGTTCTCGGCATGGCACATTTGTGCCACCGGTTGTATGGTTCGGAAGAAACGGATATGTAGGTAAAATATGTAGATTCTTATTTAGAAAAATAATATTAATATTTTATTGATTACATAATATTTATACACATACATACATAAATGTGGTTGGCTCATAATTCACAAGATATGCATTTGATAAATGCTTCGCTGTGTTCAAGGCAAATAGGTAATTTGCAAAGGTAACATTCCTTTCTTGTCCTACACTGCCTTTTGAAACTGCTCCGATATATATAGCATCTTCCCGTAAACTCCGACTTGGATGGACTTTCAGAAGTTTGTGGTATTGGCGGCATGTTTACTAAAGGTCTTCCCAACATACATTCTATTCCTAATTTTGTAGAAAACTGCGCAGTAACCTTTGGAATGTGTGAGCGGGTATTTATAGCTGGCATTGCTAGTTGTTTTCCTAGATCTTGGAGAAATATTCGACGGCAATCTGTTTGTTTAGCGGAAGCCGGATTATTTTCTGAATAAATTATGAAAGCTGCTAAGCATGCTATATCGATCATGTTATAAAATATTGCAACGGGCCAACGATTTGTTTTCCGTTTCGTTGAGAAATGCGATAGCATTTTGTCCATCGTATCGACCCCTCCTTTGTTTTTGTTATAATAATGTATAATCTCTGGCTTTTTCTTAGGGCCACTTATGTCAACTGTATGATGCATCGTAGATAATAAAATTACATTTCTTCCTTTCTTTGGAATATATGAACACATTGTAACCTTGTCTTCACTAAAAGCAAACACTGATGACAAAGGTTGAAGACTTTTTTGACTTTGCATTTCTAGAGGAATGCACCGTTTATTACGTTTCAATGTTCCAACGAGTGACATGTTCAGTGACATTAACCAACGTGCAAGGGGAAGAGTTGTAAAAAAATTATCCCTGACAATGTGTCGACCTGAGTTCTTATATCTAATGCACAGGTCTCTTACAATCCTTTCACCTTGATTCGTTTCACGACCCGTAGCCGAAGTTGTCCTGAAAGAGGATAGGAATTGGACGCGTCACATACCCACCAAATTTTAATCCCATATTTCGCTGGTTTGGACGGCATGTATTGCGTGAATCTAGTTCTACCCCTATACGGATAAAGCTGTTCATCAACAGTGAGGCATTCATTTGGAATATACTGCGAGTGGAGTTTATTGTTGAGCAAAAGCCAGAGTTCTGAAATTGGTGCTGCCTTATCAGTTTCCAAACGGTTATTCCTCGTCGACGGATTATCAAAACGAAGAAATCTGGAAATTTGAGAGGCATTGTTGCACGATAGAGAGGATATGAATCTGATTTCCACATTTCTTTCACATATTCTGAACTAGAATGTCGAACGCCAGCCGTTATGAGTATTCCTAAATATCCTTCAAACTCCTCTCGAGTTAGCGGTTTCCAGGATTTTCGAAATGCCATTTAGAATATATGCTATTTGCTTTTCTATTTGTTTCTTTTATAATTATGTCACAAATTACATCATCAAAAAAACATTTGAAGGTGTCACGTACAGAGAGAGTATGAGTCGATCTTGCTGGGCCAGCCCGTTGTCGTAGAATATTGCGACGCAATGTTTGACACCTAGAAGAAGGATTGCGATGCCATATGGTGTTGTCTTTACCGCGAAAAATATATTGATCAGATTGCCCTTCAGGACATATATCATTATTTTCGTAGTTTTCATCGCTATCCGTATCGTCATTTTCAAATTCTATTTGAAGACTTGTGTCTCTATGAACATCCTCAACATCTGATTCTTCTTCAACCCAAGTTTGTTCAGTAGTAGGCGGTGGAATCTATTCGTCCTCAGAACTATTTTCTTCGTCGATATCATTTTGTAATAAGTCTTGCGAACTATCTTCTTCGCCTAATAATCTTTCCAAATAAGCCCTTTGTTGATTGTAAGACATCCTACGAACGAAAAATTTACAACATATTCCTATAAAGAGCAAAATATATGCATACATCTTAAACCCAACGCGTGATATTTCCTCATCAGCCATAATTATCACAAAATTCTTCTTCACAAAAATAACCGACACACTTTTAAATCAAAATTTTTTCACAGAAGAATCTCTGTCACTAACAAATTTTCAGCAAAAAGTTCAAGTTCATAATCCTTTATAGTAAACTAATGTTTACTTTCCACAAAACCTTTTGAATTGACTTTAAATAAGACAATGACATAATAATCCTGCATAGAGCTATCACAAATTTTCTCAGAAATTGTTGGAAATGCATGAGTAATCACAGAGCGGCACAAGTGTGCCATGCCGTGGGGATTCGTAGAATTTTTTTGCCGTGGACATGAAGGTTAAGTGAGTTTGACATTCTAAGTAAGCAAATAATCCGAGTTTTTCATGACACATTCTTCTTAAAGAAGTGTTACTAATTTTCAGTTTTTTAGATCTGTGACTAGTTGAAGTTCTTTCATACATAATTTAAGCAACATTCTTTCATCAGTGCCCACCAGACGAGCACGCGGATAGCTTGTGTTTTCTAGTTTCTGCAACCAAGCACTTAGTTTGGAAATAATTTCTTAATATTTTCCCAAGTTACTTAAGGGGAGGTTACCGTTCATGACAATGAAAAATTCAATGTTTTTCTTTTTTTTTTTTACATAATTATCATCCTTAAAGTGTTTAGCACACATGGGTAAAGAAATATTTTCATATCTAAGGTATATTTTAGAATTCACAGCCTGTCGAGAGCAGAACTGTCCACCGGGTGGAAAACAGGTACTCTGCGGCGTTCGGAGCGAGTTTTCTGGGGTGACCTTTTCTCGCTACCTGAGGTACCCTTCTACGTTTCGGGAAACTGTTAACCTTCAGATTCAGGACAATCAGTTGTTGGAGGAAGAAGAACGGCCTCTGTATGGTGCAGGAATAGCTGAAGTCATCTGTCAAAGATGTTTTTTTTTAACGTTAAACTTTATATGAGTTTTTCTGGGAACAACATTTTTTAGCTCGCGGGGCGCTCTACAGATTCAACGCCTGAGCCGATTCACATGTAAATCTCTCATCTCTGTGCAATTGAAAGGAAATTAAATTGACTGGGCCATCAGGAAGCGATTTTTGTTAAAATTTGATTTGGAAATAGTTTTTTCGTCCGTTAAAAAAAAAAAAAAAAACGGCTGGCACTTAGAATTTCGTTATTCAGTAGTGTTTTCGAAAACGAAAACCGGTAAGGCCCCCAAAATTTTACCTAGTTTAATTATTTTGAATCCTATTTAACTGGCAGAGTTGTGGAGCGCCTCGCGCAGACCAAAACACGCCATTCACGGTTTTGTTTGTTTTAGATATTTATAAAAAAATAAATGGAATTTACTCTCCGGTGATAGAAGAATAAAATACGTTAAAACGCATTTCCAAAAGTATTTATTTTATGTAAAAAACACATTTCATTTACCAATTACAATTGAGTTGGTGTTGCTAGTTTCGAAATAATTCGCACTTTAGACACCAACAAATTACATATCCGACCTTCCCTAAGTAAATACTAATTAAAGAAAATCTCCTTAATCAAATATCTCGGTCTACCATACAAAAACGCAATAAATCGAGTTATACATAGATCCATAAATGCCAAAACTCATCGGAAAAGATATGGATTTTATAAATTTATTCAATAATCAAAAGAGTAAGAAATATCTTCATTGAATTCCTCCGTTACCCTGTCTATTGTCATTTTCAATTATTTTACTTAGTGTACTGTCAATGAAAAGCTCTCAAAGCCAAAAGAATGTCAGTCATTCAAGAGAATTAGGAATGATGGCTTTTTAAGGTAGATTCCTTCGAAACAACGTTTTGCTTTCGAGTGTTAAGGCTTCAGTAAGCATTCATACCCTGCCTTCCTTAAATCTTTTCCTATCTTTTACGTTAAAAAGCATTCCCCAGACACATGCTCTGTGCTCTGTTTCAATTCACTTTTTCCTTATATAAATGATAGGCATCTTCGATCTGATTGATTTGCTTTTCCGCTTCGATTATCATCAAATGTTCAATGTGAAGCTACTTTTGATCCATGGATTTTTATTTGAACTGCTGGTTATGGTGACTTGAAATTATTTGATATCTATGTTTATACATTATGTACAATATGCATATATGTATGTAATGTTGCCAGTTGATGAAAGAGTTAATTCGAAATGAAGTAATCAATGATATTAAAATATAGCTGGTAATAAATAGTAGTGAAAAATTGTGCTCAACCAAGTATGTAGTTGAGATATTCATTTACGAGTTAAGAAAAAAAATTTCTTTTATCTGTTTAGAAGATGGCCTCAACATTCAAAAAAATAACACAAAAAGAAAGGACTCATAATTTGTTTAAGAAATCCCTATTTTGAAATTAAAGCACATTTGCCAATATATTTTCCGACGACAAATAGGTACCTTGTTTGGATATTATATAACGCCCGCTGTAGGAACTACTCCTTCTGACGCTACACAAGCTGCGGTAATACATAGCTACTTCTTTGATAGCTGTGCTAACTAGGAGAGCTTCTCTTCTCGAGACTTCCAGCACTGAAAAGGGTCCATATTAATGCCAATTTGAGGCTCAGCGAGGTAGTGCTCGAATTGCAAGCTTGCGTTGGAAGTGAGTGTTCATCATGAGGTTTCTTGAAAAGAAAATTCAGGACACTTTTAAACGGGATCTAAAATACGCTAGTGTTTGAAGAGGAGTACATGGTTTCTTCTTTTATTTGTGTCCTAATAGCGCTCTTTATATAATCTAAGAATTACGCCTTGAACTCCTGAAATCGCGGATCTAAAAATATAACATAAGGTAATTCATGCAAAGTTGATCCCATTCCGATTGTGAAGTAAATAGATGAACTTGCCTTCCCTGAGTTCGTCTCAGGAACCAGTGACGGTAGGGGTTATTCACAATTATTTATTTTTGAATAAATTTACCCATTAAGAAATTGTAAATTCTCTTGAGTTATTTATTAATTCTGTTAAACGTGCCCATGGATTGCCCCAAAGGTTGATATATCGCGGAAAAATAACTGTGCTATTATGCAAAACTTCATACATTTGAATTCTCTCGAATTTTTCATCATACCTCTGTCATTGGTAAACCGTTCTTGCTTCGAAGGTCTCAACTTCCAAGCTCTAGACGATTTGATATGCTCTGTGGTCGAATACTTAAGTAAAACTTATTTTTCCTTTAATGCAATTTGCAACCCAATAAATCCCATATATCGATTATAAGTCTAATTGAGCAATAAATGAAAAAAATTTTCATACAACTTGGCGTCGCCATCTTTAAATTCTAAGTTTTGACCAATTATTCGTTATACGCGACCTCGACAATCCGAAGATATTGATTTTAAGTCAAGTTGGGCCATAATGACAATATTATAAAAAAGTGTAAAATTGTCATGAAAGATCAATAAGTGTGTCAAGCTTTAGCTCAATGGTTCAACAGGAAGTGGGTCAAATTAGCATTACAAATTTTGAATCACGGTCGCATGGTAGCCTCGAAGCTTCGAATTTCTTACGTTCGGAGGTCGAAGCTTTGAAGCTTCGTCCCTCGAATATTCCTTCGAAGCTTAGGTGCTTCGAATAAAATTCGAACTTTCGAAGATTCGAGTATCAACAGCCCTAGTTTATCATACCATATAAGGATGCTAAGAATAAAATACTTCATCAGGTATTTTGGTAGTAAATGTATAATCTATCAATTATTTATTGAGCCGGCTATGTAGGGTCTTTAGCGAGGGTATCCGCAATAGAAGAAATGCGACATCTTGCCTAAGGTGGTCATCTGTTTTCATATACAAACCACTAGCAATTAAATTTCGTTTGACTGCAGTACAGTCGAGTCGCGTCTCGATCTATTGTGGTGCTTGCAGTCTTAAGTACGTCGGCTGTCTATGTTATGCACAACACCTATGTATATCCATATCGAGGATTCAAGATTCAATCGTATTTGTATCAATCAATAGAATAACTGACAATATCCTGTAACTATAGTCCGTCCCTATGACAGCCCGAGTTGACGTGGCGACCAATGATTTTTATGATTTCAGGAGGTCTGTGGTCACTGTGTGAAGACATTAATACGGTTCACTATGCGCAGGAGCTAGTCTGACACAACAGGCCTATGTCGACAAGCAGATGTCGAATCCCTGGTGCTTCAGTGATTTGAACTCCAAATGTGAGTTTCTTCTCTTGGTTGTTAGCAGAGTTCCCATTCAATTTAAAATAGATGCGTCCCGTTGTGTCAGATTCTGGGATTTTGAAATGACCTAGATATTTATCTTGGACAACAAACAGACATGAATTAAAGTCGAGGCATTGTTGATATCTTCACGTCTCGTTTTTTTAATTATCATGGGTTAACTTCGTCCTTATTTGGTGAAGAGATATATCTTTTTTATATCTTAGAAATATCTAACAAATTATAAGTTCACAAAATTATTAGTAAAGTGAACTATTCTCTCTACACCTTTTCCAATTGTAATTCAGAAAGCACAAATTGTAATTCAGATTAGTCAATTGTAATCCAGAAAGCACCAATTGTAATTCAGATTAGTCAATTGTAATTCAGAAAGCGTCAATTGTAATTCAGAAGATTTCATTTACATATACCGCGGCTATACAAATTCAATATATATTTTATTAAACTTACATCCTGTTAACTGTACTCAAAAATTCTTAATTATACATATGGTTGCAGTAGCCCGTGAACACATTTTGACATTTCAAACATCTGAATTAATTTCTCAAGAAGTTAACACAGATAATAAGTAAAAAACCATATTTCTAAAAATGGAACTTAAGGACAATTGCGCAATTTGCCAAGTTATGATGACAAGGAATCCAATTATACGGCTTCTACCATGCCTACATATATTTCATACAAAGTGCGTGCAATCTATAATCGATGTTCCAGATAGTACTTGTTCTATTTGCAGAGCTCCTGAAAAAGATCGTGAAGGGTTAGTAAATTGTGCGAACAGAGATGATGATTGGATAGCTTTGGCTGCAACGCTGGAGATTAAGTTCAAAACCGCATATCACTGGATCCAATCTGGACGCGAAAAAATGTTGCCAAAAGGAGGAACAAAACCAAAAATTCTAACTGAGAATCAAATTAATTTGATGGTTTCATGGGTAGAAGAAGACTGTAGCATTACATTGAAGCAATTAAAAGAAAAAATTATGAACAATTTCCGCAAAGTGGTATCTGTGTCAACTGTAGCTAACTACTTTGAAGGCAGACTCTTCACTACAAAAAAGGTGCATATTGAACCTGTTACAATGAATTCCGAACTTAATAAAAGGAAACGAGCTGAATATGTCCAATCTTTGAATCACTACATACAACAGGGGAAACAAATTGTTTGGATGGATGAAACAAATTTTAATTTGTTTTGCCGTTGAACGAGGGGCCGTGCAAGAGTTGGTCATAGAGCAGTCCAGCACCTTCCTGCATCAAGAGATCCTAACATACATTTGATTGGAGCAATTTCTACTACAGGAGTTATATTTATGGAACGCAGAAGAGGTTCATTTACTGCACAGTTAGCAAATGATTGGGTAAGAAGATAAATGCAACAATGGCAAGATATGGGAAATCAACTGGTAGATTTAGTGATTGTTGCAGACAACGCACCTTGCCATTCAAGGCTAGAAACAATAATTAATGGGACGAGAGCATCTCTGTTGCGGCTGGGACCCTACTCTCCAATGTTAAATCCCATTGAGAATATTTGGTCTAAGGTCAAAGCCGATGCCAAAAGCAACATTCGTGTTCCAAACGTTGCAGGGCCTGGCGTTATGGAACAGAGATTGGTCTACTTGGAGGAAATTATAGATAACGCAAGGAGTACCATAGTCGGAGGTGATTGTGCTCGTGCTGTGCAACGCTGTACAGTTCACCAATCTACTGCCTTGGCAATGAACGACATGCCAGTCGGTCGATGATTTATTCAAAAATAATTATATTGCAGATAATAAAATAAAAATAAACATTTAACAAATAGTGTCTTCTTTCTGAATTACAATTGACGTTTTCTGAATTACAATTGGTGCTTTCTGATTTACAATTGACTAATCTGAATTACAATTGACGTTTTCTGAATTACAATTGACTAATCTGAATTACAATTGGTGCTTTCTGAATTACAATTGATTAATCTCAATTACAAGTGGTGCTTTCTGAATTACATTTGGAAAAGGTGTAGTTGTCTGACATAAGAATCCTTTTCTTTATTTTTTATTTATCTATATGAAAATCGAGGCCTACTACATACAGTTCGCAAACTGGCTTTAGCTGTACTTAGTGCAAACCCTACAATTTTGATGTGGCCGTCCAAGGCAGACCACAACACGTCGCCAAGCCGCTACAGCATGACCGTTTTGGGTTCATGCCATGAAGAAGAATTAAATATTTCTAACTCCATTTTGAGGAAATAGAACAATTGGACCTCGGGCTTCAAGAATAACTAGAAATACAGAAAAAAGTGTCAGAGTATTTTGTGACCTTTGAGCCTTCATTGAAATGGTTGCGTCAAAAGTTAAGATCGACATATGAAAATATTCACCGCTGATACAGTATGTCACTTAGGATATGTATATTGCCGACGCAAGTTGAAAATTTTGATGTTTGGGACAGTTTGTAGAATTTATTGTTATATATGATGCTTAAGATTGCTCTCCCGGGAACTCTTTAGTTCATTGGATACATTTTTTGAAGTTCGGTTTCGGTGAAATTTTTATAAACATTTGTTGAATTTTCTAATATATATCTTCACCGGTTCACAAAATTTCATATTCGTTAACCCATTGAGCAAAGGAAAATAAATTATTTAAAGAACCAGAAAAAACTTATTGACCCGGAACTCATCAATAATTACAGCATTCGCCAATCCCTTGAAACTCAGATGTATTTAGTTTAGTCAACATATACATATATAAGTTGGTCGCAAAGTATACCTATACTTCATATAACATTAAAATCCTTCAAAAATGAACAGAACTCTTTTAGGATGTCATCGGAATTCCCTAGTGTGTATGCAAATCTTTCCCTTAAAGTACCTAAAGTTATTCCTCTCTATGGCTGCCAGGCAAATAATATAATTTCAGAATATATGTACATATACATATGTATAACGCCTGTTACAAAATTAGTCCTTGGAGTTCTCATTAGAATACTGTGCATATTTGATTTGTTATACAAATTCTGAACTGCATTAACTATACTTATGTATGTAAATAAGTAACTACATCTGGTACTCGTTGAATAACAAACATTTCATGCATTTCTTATTAGTTAGTTATTTAGTACCGAAAACGTAAGTACAGCTGAGCACAAAGACTGAATACAGTTTCATTGGAATCTTTCCAGACGCTCAGGAAAAATCGATATGTCTATAATTACCCTCGTTCATATTCAGAGAACGTAGAATTAAGTTGCCCCTTCACAATAAGAGGCTTTACTTAAGTAAGTCCTCGATAAATTCTTCAACGTTCAGTTCTTTAGGGCCATGAATTTCTGTCGTCTTACAAAGAAACTTATCTCCAATGGGATTTTTATAATATCTGAGAGGTCTATGTATGCTGTGATGGAGATTTCAGTGCCTTTAAGATTCATGGTTTAGTTTCCATAATTTGAATTAATTAAGAATTGAAATGGAACGCTACATAATTCACAATTCATATAAATAGTCGGAGAGTATGATTAAATAATTGATATTTTTATAGTGCCAACTTTAGGTACGTACAACAAATGCACCAAATCGTGTTAATTGAATCATTATAAGGGAAATTTTATTTCTGTACTTTCTATTTGACTTTATCATTCTAGGATGATAATACGACCTATTTTTTCCTAAGGAGCGTAGAGTGGATTCACCAAATTGAATTTACATTCTTTTTTTCAAATTTGCACTTCTTCTCTCTTCCTTTTGGAGTAGATTGCATTAGATAGCATCAGATTTGAACAATTTCTAATGTTACGATGGTAGTTTCGAATATTTCAAAATTTGTTACGAGACAATAGTTTCTAACAGATGTCCCATTGATATATCCAAATTCTAATTGAAAAAATTAATAAATTATATGATAAAAACAAAAAGTTTAGTTTTTATAAGAATTCAATTGTACCAAATTAAATTCAATTTCCTTTCGTTCGAATGCACCACCTCTCGTCCTACATTTTCTCCTCGTATTTTCCATGAATGTTTGTCCGGCTTTTTTCTATATAAATTTAATAATTATAATTTTACACAAAACCAATGCAATATTTTTGAATTTACTTTATTTCTAGATTTTTGACGAGTCAATAAAAATAAAATTTCATATAATTTCAAAAATGTGAACAAAGCTCACTTTCTATTGTGGATACATGCTCCTCTGGTAAAATATCAATCTACTCTAATCTATCATATAACCGCTCCTTTAACCTGGTAACAATTTTTGCAAATACATTAAAAACACTTACAAGTACACGTAACGCTTTAAGAAATCCATATAATATTTAGGTGCGTAAAGCTACGACTACAAGAGAATGTGGCGACGCAATTGCGCATAAGCTTCGGTTTCCAAGCGGCGTTGGAATTTTGTAGAGAAATATTGCGCGATGAAAATGGGTTTCCGCTATTCACGGCACAATTGCGCATAATGTGGTTTCCTACAATTGCGTCCGTAAAAATTGACTCATTTCACCAAGTTTCGATTAGCCATCGTACAAAAATATAGCCGTACACTTGACTCTAACAAAAAATTTAAACTATGATTTTGCGCCAACTGAATTGCGCCGGAATCAAAAACTTGTTTGATCCCAGCGCAATTGAGGTCGTAAGTAAATAATTTCTACCAGTTTTTTATTTCTGATCGAAGCGTTAGTTCACTGCCTAATTCTTTTGGAAACAATAGCTCTAGTGTAGCTTCCTACAAGATTGTTTTTAAAATTTATACTCACTCTATTGCATCGTCTCATCAAGTATTTTTTCATAGGAGATACGTTCCAACCGCAAAAATAAATTCAAGTGTTTAGAGGATTTATTTTGCTTATTCCAGCACATTAGAGAAATTATGTTTATCACACAGGGGCTGATCCTTCCATGGGGGGCGGGGGGATGGCGCCCCTTATACCACTAAAACAAAAATTTGCGGTAGATCTTTCGAATTTTTTCTTCCACCAACTTCACAGAAAGCTGTTTTGCATCTGCCGTGCGAATATGTACAAGAGTCAATACCTACACATGTCTGTATGGCCGCAACTCCCGATGGTTTATAGCTCCGGTTAATTAAAAGCTGTGCCTCATCCTTTGTGCAAACTGTTCTACTAGTCTTATTCGACAGGAAAATTTCCAATTGTTTGGAAACAAGCTGCCGTTCAGTCTATCCTAAAAAAGTAGAGGGTAGGGATCCTTCAAATTATCGATCAATTGCATTCACTTCGATTCTTTCAAAGGTTCCCAGGAATTCTGGATCCGCACCTGACTGTTCATTAAGTAAATAAAAAAATAAGACTTATGAAGACATTGCCAGACAATAACAAAGAAAAAGCTTGGATTGATCTACGATCAATTCCTACGATACCCTAAATGAATGCCCATATTACATTTCATATGGTCACACATCTGCGCAAGTCTGATTTTTGAAGTGGTTTTTCGCAAATTTTTCTAGAACGGTTCGTAGAACACAAATAAAACCGTCTGGGACTAATCGTTTTACAGTAAAAGTAAAAGATATACATTTTTATATGGCAATATCAAAAAGTGGTTGCCCGATTAAGTCCGTAAGAGGTAAGAGCTCTTATCCTCTTAATTGGGATGTCAAAGCCCGTTAGCAGAAATTGGTATTCTGCGTAAAGAGTTAAAGAGATTTCAGGTGTCCGCTGATCGTTTAACTTTTGTGGAGTTTTTTTGTAAAGAGATTTGGTATTCTAACAAATAAAAATAGCTGTCAAATATTTTTTAACATAAGAGATCAGAGATCCTCACCGAGTTACGCGTAAGTCTCTTATCGTAATAGTCGCAGTTGATTTATTTCTAATACTGAAATTTTGGATAAAAATGCTGTTATATGAGCACATATTTATATAATACGTATATATTACATGAATAATGTACAAGTTTGTGAAAATATAAAATAATTATACAATATGAGCCGTGCACAGAGGATAGTTCTGAGGAATATGTGAGACAGCTTGGATCCGTTTGCTATTTCTGAGGCTGTATACAAAAAGAATTTCAGAATGCCAAAATTTCTGACCTTAGAACTGATTGAAATACACAGCCTGAGGATAATCTATGTACATTACTCGACAATGGCATTGTCACTTTAAAGTTTTGGCAACAACTAATTTTTTTCCTACAGGTTTTTACGAAAATCATGTTGGACGTATTGCCGGCTGTGGAATTCTTTACCTGCGATTTAGGTGATAAAATAAAAATTCAATTATCCTTCCGTGCTATGAATTGATCATACAATAATCAATATTTGTAACTTGATTAAAGACCATACAATTAACCTCGATAATCATATAAGGAACTACAGCGTAGCAAAATTATTTTGATGACATATCTGGGCACAAATGTAGCAAAATGTTCGTGCTTCGTGCTGCTATAATCGCCTCGCAAAAATTCCTTCTTATTTTTCCTTCTTGCAACGTGAATTGTCTTTAACAGCTGGGCTGACTTAAAAGGGAGTACTTAGATTCTCCAAAGCCTCTTAACCTCTTAAAATTAAAGTTTCTCCAAAAAAATGTGTGTAGAATACTAATTCTGTTAAAATCTCTTTCTTGATAAATTTAAGAGATTAGGAGATCTCTTAAGAGTTCTTTATGTATAATCGAGGGTGAATTTACTTTTTTTTTATTATGAAAACGCCAAGTACAAAATTTCACCTCTCGTTGATGCGTTCTCAGGGAGTGCTCAAATATATAGGTAAAAATTAAATTTTTGTGTTACAACTCGACGAATTTATTAGATTTTTCTATTCCAGGTAGTGTTCAAAATTTCAGCACTCTAAGTACAGAAGTTCGCGAATTACCGTGAGGACAGGCACACAGACAAACAGACAGACAGTTAGATGGACGGACAGACGGACATGCAAATATCAAAATATTTTTAAATATTATGCATGGATGTCGAATTCATTTTACTCTATTTCTATACGTTACAAGCAAAATGGCAAACTTAGGATTCCCTATGAGTTCATCATTTAGTGTTTAAGAAGTCAGATATCATTCAATGCTTGGTGGAAAATAATATCGGATTTTAAGAAAATTCTACAAAATTGAACTGCTACATATCGCGAAGAAACAAATACCGATAAAAAATTATAAATTAGACCAAGCGGCCCTGGATCATGGTTATGAACATCATAAGGCTGTCAGGATTCATAAGTATCCTGAATATTAGTAAAACCATCAAAAACTTGATGCCAACATATTTATCTATCGACCTAAAGAAAAAAATATACCAGCATATATCCAGCAACAACTGTACATTGGTATTGCACTCTACAATCGCACATAATAATTACCTTTAAGCTGACAAAATACTAATGTGCTTAAAATATTTGAAATTCAACATTTATTATAAATTTAGGATAAAATTGAGAAAACAAGAAATTTTTAATTAGACAGAAATAATTTAAAAACAATTTTGTGCGTGACGCAACGGCTATCGTTTCGTTTCTATGCCAATTATTGTTGTCATGGGCCTTTTAATAACATTATTTGGTGTCGTCCGCCAACCATGGCTCTATAAACCCCAATCGGACTTGACTCGACCACTATGCAATCTATTTCCAAATGTTCTATCTCATATTAATAATCAGATACTTTGTTTGGTTGACAATTAAAATTAAAAGTATCGACTAGATTAAAAAAATTATTTTGGAAAGCGATTAGTTATAACAAAGCTTCTTATTGTGGGCATCGATTGCAATTAGAATATATTACTAACAGGTTCGAATAATTAAGGTTTAAAATACAGATGTTTATTCTTTGTTAAAGGTATTATACATCAAGATTACTTAATCTTTTTAACATGTTCCTACAACATATGTTATTTGGAAGAAACTACTGGTAAACAAAATAAGGATGTCATTGATGACATTAATTATGGACTACATACAAAAGTTTTTATAATCTATTGAATTTTTTATTTCATTTAAATAATGTGTTTATCTAGCAGCTAGCTGCTATCAGTTAAATTTCGGCAAAGGAGAATCTTAAATGGGCGAACAGACACTGTGCGTTGTATACCAACTGGAAGTGAATTCCACTTACTGGACATGTGAATGAAGTAGGTATGTTTTCCCATGACTGTAAGCTAACGAGGGTTTAGAATATGGACAAGTCATATATGACAGATTGTTAGTGTATATAAGTTAATATAGAAAGTTTATTGATTGGTACAGAACGTACGTATTAAGGGGCAGTATTGAGTTTCTGTATAGGGCTAGATGTTCAAACATGAATCTTATACAATTGTTAAATGCCACCTCCATCTTCCGGGAGTAGATAGAGTCCAGGCTAGGAAAGACTAAGTTTCCATGCATAGATAAAAAATGATATAACGAAAGCTTTGACTTTTTTGAGTTTAGTTGATATTGAAAGAAAATCCGCTTAGTACCAAAGTTTACGAAGTGTATCATAAACTTTACCCAGGATGCTGTTAACATAATCGCAACAGGTTAGACGAGAGTTGAGCATGACCCCAAGACTTCTAACTCGCTCCAACTGAGGCAGGGGATTATGATTTAGGAGAACTGGGGGAAAATTTAATTGATCCAAACTTCGCCTATGGAGTATCATATAATTTGAATTGCTTGCATTCAAGGCAATCTTATTTACCACAAACCACTCAAGGATACGCTCCAGATCATTGTTGATTTTGATTATACAATCCTCGGATAGACCAACAGGGCAGCACAGAAAAATTTGAACATCATCTGCATACATATGGTCCAAGGGTAGAGCCTTATGCTACACCACAGATATAAGGAGTCAGAGAGAAGATTGCTATTTTTCACTGCGTTCGATTTGTAAAAAAACTTTTCAGGACTGATAGAGCGAGAAAAAAAATCTAAATTGCATGACCAATGTTTGCAATAATTTACAGTGATTAATGCTGTCAAAAGTTTTTGAGAAATCTAATAAGATAAGGATACCCAAATTATCTCTATCGTGTGCTTCCCGAATATCCGTAGTAACCCTTAACAAAGCCGTTCGGTAGCTGTGCCTGCGTCGAAATCCAGACTGCCACGTTGATAATAAGGCATTTCTCTCAATATAGTCAAGCATTTGATCAGTCAAGAGTTTCTCCAGAGCTTTCGCTAAGAAGCACAACAGGCTGATAGGTCGAAAATCAGACATACAATTAGGGGAATTATTTTTTTGCAATGGCTATTACAGTAGCTCTTTTCCAATTTGTTGGAAATTTAGAGGATGCTAAAGCTGCGTTAAAGACATGATTCACAACAGGTAGTATTACGGGCACAAATGTTTTTAGGAAATGTCCCGGTTTATCCGGACCACAGACATTCGATTTAATTGAGAGAATATCACGGTACACCTCTGCCGAATCCACGTATCGAAAGCTGAAACCATTATTTGATACCAATGTATCACTTTCAATATCTGATATCAGTGATGGTATGTTCGTTTAGGTCGTTCGGATCAAAATCACAGCCAAGAGGCCGTGCACCATGAACATCCATTCGTTTTAGATTGGACCAAAATTTGCTAGCTGGGAGTTGAGGATCAAGCTCAGCACCATAATAATTACGCTCTGCAGTTCATATTTTACTAGTTACTAAATTTCTTACGCGTTTGTATTGGAGTTTGATTGGACTGATTTTTAAATATTTGTATTTGCGATAAAAGAATTTACGCTCGGCTATCAAATTTTCAATTTCCTCCGAGAACTAAGGGATTTTATGCTTATGTGTACGCCTAGAACGGAGTGGAGCGTACTTATCATGTATGTTATAGCACAACCTACTCCGATATCTGAAATTATCCCGATATCGCATTTCATACAAATTATATTACTTGCACATGTATCTTAAATATTTCCTGCTTAAGTGCAACGTAATTATCCATATATCACATATATCACATGTATCTAAATTATTTCCTGCTTAAGCGCAACATAAACAAGAAAATCATAAGCAAATCATGAAATACTTGAGACAAGACATGCTGACCAAGCATAAATTACGTAAGTTATGAGGCTCACGGTCAAGCGACGGAGGTGTTGATAGCTGAATCAGCGACAAAAAGATAAGAAAATGGAACCGAGCTACGAATTAAAGAAAAGAAAAGCAGGCAGTTGCGCTTCATCCAACGATCGGTTCGGCAAGAATAATTTGAGTTTAGCGAATAACAAATAATAACTAAATTTTGTAAATTAATAGTAAATCTATTGTGAAATTTTAAGATTAAATGATAACTAAATTTTGTAAAAACCGGAGTGAAACTTGAAGAATAAACAGAAACTTAATTTTGTGGAACCGGGAACATTCGCGTTTTCGTTACTTAATCCTCGACAGACCTTTATTCTATTTACAGATTCTGGCACAGAACTAACCATATACTAGCGAAGTATAGAAAGGAGTATTGGAACATACCTTCAATTTTATATAACACTGATTGGAACACATTGGATTTGATATAACATGTATACATTCAAAGATGCAATCAAATTTATCTAATTAATCGTCAAAATCAGCGCGTTGATAGATCTCGTGCCATTGAAGCGAGGCAGACTCCATTAATATTTCCTCTGCATGTATAACATTATAGTCGCGAAAATAGATAGGCATTTCCGTAGAGTTAACATCCATAATGAAATTATACGTTAAGAACAATAAATCGTGGCCTAGAAAGCGTGCGCTCAGCTGGTTAGAAAAATTTATATCACCTTGATGAATAACCAAAAAAAGATCAAGTAGAGACGGCTGTGGCACACCACAAAAGGTGGGTATTCTATTAATTTGCTTGAGATGAAGCCATTGGATAAGATGAAGGAAGTTCTCTGAAGGTGCATTACGCATAAACAGATTGACAGTGAAATCACCCACAATAATTACCTTATTATACCTATGGGTAAGAGATCGGATCTTCGAATTCCAATGCATTGGCTATAGAAAAGGGGGTAGTAAGCAGCAACTATCACACAATTGTCAGAACTGCACCTAACTTCCATACACAGAAACTCAAAAAGGTGGCTGGGCAGTGAGTAATTCATCACATAGGCTGCAATCCCGTCTCCTGATCGATTACATTACATTTCTATCCAGCTTGTAACCTGGAATATCAACCAATCCAGATGGTATATCACAATTTAACCAAGTCTCAGAGACAAGTATCACCACAACAAAATTTGTCTACAGTAAGCGCATGCAGTGCAGCAATATCAATCACATGCACAAAACTGTCATCTATTTTCTTCAGGGGCATAAACAAAAACCATTTAGAGAGCGTACGGATTGCAGCTTATGTAAAAAATGGCGTATTGCCTCACGATAAATTACTAGGTTGTTGCCTGAAAGACTTTCGTGTACTTTGTTTAAGATATAGGGAAAAGTCAACATTAATTTTATTGAGTTTTAATTAACCATGCGCCGACAGAGATTTGTTGAAATAGAGCTTGTCACTCTGACATGAAAATCTTACTAGTATCGGCGAAAATAAAGGCCTTATTTCGGTAAAAACTAAAATAAAGGTCGTTCTTCGTCCAAACACCCTAATCAAGACAAATCGGAAGGATTAGGAAAATCATCAAATTAAATCCAAGGAAGGAAGACAATGAAGAAATTTGAAAGGCGCAAAAAGCACTTGGCTTGACTTGACTTGACTTGACTCGTTTTCTCTTCTAGTTTGGCAGCGCAGCCATCAGTTTGGTAATTTCTGTCTGATATTTGCTATTAATCTACTTCATATAAACAAATAAGATACTTTGGTTGGTCGACCCATTAAAGCCTGTCCATAGATCCCGTCGTAGGATTGTCTTGAATTATAACGGAAATCTTATATAACTCATAGAAGTTGGCCATAAAATTTTCAGATTTTTACCTGCAGGCACACCTGAGATAACGGGTTCCTAGTTTACTTGAATTTTTGATTAAATGAAAGTCTGCTTATAATAGTAATAAAGGAAATAAAGGAAATGCTTGCCTATTTGCGCTAGTATGTAGGCTTGCATTAGCTTGTAGTAACATTTCAGATTTGTCTCATTATACTATTTTGCAAATGGTTAGCACGCATGGTCAGGTTGTAATTTTGAAAGTTAACTTTATGTTGTAACGAGCGTGGCGTTTGTTCGTTATTTAAAACACAATATTTCAACAATCATTCAAAAGTTCTTTCTTTATTTAACTTTACTGTTTTCTCTCAAAATTCACAAACTATTATCGACTCTTTAGTTATCGCTACTACTGCATTTCTAATTATCACAATCCAAATAGTTTACTCTACAATTTATCCTAGAATCTAATCTAATCTAATTCTAGTTACCACGGAATACGGTCCTTCCCAGTGTTGTTGTAATTTTGGAAAAAAAAAACCTTTCGTCGTTTCGGGTTGTACAGCCAAACAAGGTCACCTTCATTAAATCCGGCTGAATTAGCACGTAAGTCATAGTGGCCTCGTGCACAACAGCTAATCGCTGTCTATGTTCCGATATATAGTCGTCTGGTGAACAAAAGTTACCTCTGGGTGTATCAAACTTTAGGTCGATTGGTAAACGCATCTCCCTTCCGAATACGAACTTAGCTGAAGTCATTAAAAACACGGGAATATGTCGATACCAATCGCGTTGATGATAGTCGACTACTTTTTTCAGATGCTCGATCAATGTTCTGTTGAAGCGCTCTACCATACCATCAGATTGTGGATGCAGAGGAGTTGTTCCGGTTTTTATTATTCCCAGCATTTTACACATCTCCTGGAAGGTCTGTGATTTGAAGCTCCGTCTTTAGTCCGAATGAAGTTCCTGAGGTAAACCAAGTCTACGTCAGGCCATTTACTGAAATAGGCAATATCAACTAATATGTAACGGTTACCGTTATCTGTTCCTGGAAAAGGTCCAGCGATGTATACGGCTATCCTTTCAAGTGGGGCTCCTACATTATACATATGCATTTCTCCTCTGCTTCTGTGTTGCAGCCCTTTACAAGCAGCACAGACCATGCATCTGCGGCACCACTCCTCCACATCTTATTGCATATGTAGCCAATAAACCTTTCTCGTATTTTGAAAATTGTTTTGTTCACTCCCAAATGTCCTCCAGTGGTTTCACCGTGCATTTCTTCTAGAACATCTTTGACATTTGATGCTGACATAACTATTTGCATTCGGAATGATCCACGGTTAGTTGTCTCCCATTTGCGTTTTAATATACAGCATTCAACGTGAAGAGAATTCCATTGAGACCAGTAGCTCTTCAGCCTCTCCCTCCTCTCCGATATATCCTTCCATTGTGATCTTTACATGTCTTCTTTCCAAGCAAGAATAGGTGAAATGTTTTAGTCTTCTCGTTGCGCTTGCTCTCGTTGTCGCAACCTGTCGATGGTTCCACCGTTATCAACTGTATATTTGGCGTTGTGACTTTTTTTTCTACCAGGAAGCAATGTTTGCATTCAAGTTTACATGGACGTCGTCAAAGGCCGTCTGCATTTCCATGGATATGACCTCTTCGGTGTTGGATTTCCAAGTCATAAGCTTGGAGTTGCTCTATCCACCTCGCGACTTATCCCTCAGGGTTTTTAAACTGCAAAAGCCATTTAAGCGCTGCATGGTCACTATGGAGGATAAATTTCTTTCCGTAGAGATATTTATGGAAATGCCTGGTGAGTTTAAAATAGCAAGTAGCTTTTTCCTTGTAGCACAATAATTTCTCTCTGATTTGGAAAGTGCTTTGCTATAATAAGCTACTGGCACTTCCTGACCGTCCTCCTCCTGTGAAGGTACTGCACCAATACCTACATTGCTGGCTTCCGTGTCCAATATAAAAGTTTTTCCATCTTCAAATTTGCGAAACTCTCGGTACATTTCTCCGACCATATGATCGTCTTTCCTTTTTTTGTAAGTTGATCTAGTCTCCTTCCTATATCTGCAAAACTTTCAGTTTCGCATCTCTCAGTCATTGAAGTACGTCCCGTAAGTTGTTTTTATGTTCCTCGAATGTCCTTCCGATTACTATTATCTCATCTAAGTAGACCAGACATGTTTTTCCAGGTTAATCCACGTAAAACACATTCCATAAGCCGTTTGAATGTGGCTGGAGCATTACGCAATCCAAATGGCATAACTTTGAATTGCCATAAATCACTTCCAACTGAGAAAGGAGTTTTATCTCGTTCGCGGGATGTATTTCCATTTATCAGTAACCGCTGTTCAAATCCAGTGTGGAAAACCATTGCGTTCCGGAAAGGGTATCTAATGTGTCATCAATCCTTGGTAACGGGTAGCTATCCTTCCTCGTTACATTATTTAGTTGGCGGTAGTCTAAAGAGAATCGGGTGCTGCCATCCTTTTTCCTCACCAGAACAACTGGTGATGTCCAAGGGCTATTAGATTCCTCTATTATGCCTTGTTCCTTCATGGAGTTTATCATATCTGCAACTTCTAATTGTTTGGCTAATGGTAGTCTTTGTGGTGTCTGCCGAATGGGTCTAGAATCTCCTGTATTGTTCCGATGCTGAACAAGACTTATTTTACCGCAACTATCATCATTCATTGCAAATAATTTCGAAAATTCATTGACCACCTCTTTGGCATCCTTTTACCCTTCAGATTACTTTCGGCCGCACAGTAAAATTCTGTGATGCTTTTTTATCCCAAACAGTGCGAATGTGGAAAGGTTTACCATCTTCTGTTTTTCCTCCGGCATACAATATGCGGAAGTTTAAGGGCGACATACGTCGGCACCTGCTCCACTCTCCTCAAATCCCCTAATCCTTTCTGTATCTCCTTCCTACCATGTTGTGCTTTGCATCATCAGCTATCCCCTGAGCTTAGCTTAATAATAATAATAAAAAAAAATCAGTGGCTACCATACCGGTACCGGGTACCGACTGTAATAAAAGAATTGCTAACATAAAATACCTTATTACGGGTATCGACTGGAACAAAGAATATCCCAATCCCAAACCTCAATGCAATATAAAGCCAAGTGAATGAAGCTGCAAACGTTTGGCTGGTGAGTATACATAATCAAACTCAACTCTTTTATCATTTATTGAATTGTGGTTTTAGCAGTTTTTATATTATTACATTTATACAAACATTTTGTATTTATTAAGTTATCGTATTTGTTGAATTATGCAAATTAGTGTGTGTTAAAAGTGTAGACTTGGTGAACAGGAGAATAAAACTACGGAATTAGTGACTTTAAGCCAGCATTATAAATTCCACCACACTTGCGCAAGCCTCTTACCATTGCATTGTCAGTAAAAACCAATAGAATTAAATGCAAGGCGTTAGAGAAAAGTACCACATTTAAAATATTAGATTTGGAGAAATTAACACACCAGGCAATAGAGCACATTATCATAAATCTTTGAGACAGCGTCTACGTTATGCCGATGGTTTGCTGAAAAATTACTTGCAAGAAGATTAAGGATGACATTATGAACCCAATAATTAGAAGCTTAGAATATGGCAACGGCACCAATTCTGAGGTAGTATTGAAGAATAAATTTTATGTAATAATGAAAATATTTTTAAGTTTCATAAGGATGTTATTCACAATTATGTAAAAATTAATTGCAGTCTCTTTAAAAGAATTCAATGTGAAAACTACACTCAATTCAATTATTTAAATTTACTGCTACGAAACGTCAAGAAATCAAATGTTTAAGAGAGAGAGAACATAAGAGTTATGAACTAGCCTAAGTATACTTTCAATAAAACATCAATATCAACTCTAATGACAAATATGCGAAAAAATCAAATCAAATGTATCTGAGCCTTTCATAAATATACTTCAAAAATATTATTTACAGCTAACAAACAACACCGAATTCTCAACTGACTCATTAGCGTCTCTATTTCTCCCTTCATGTAGAAACTGATACAGTAATTATAGGTGTTGAAAAGCCTGATGTCATCTTTCTAACTGAAATTAATTTAATCTCCTCTAATTTCCACTCTAAGGACATAAGCAAACTTCCTGATTAAACAACTAAATTACATTATGATGATGATGGTAGTGGCTTAGGTTACATAGGTCATCTTTACTTTAAAATTTATTCTTTGAGAGCGGTGATAGTAAATAGCTGTTCTGTTCATATAATGTACAGTATATGAGTAGGTATCATCGTTATACGACAAAAGTTTATTCTGAGGGCGAACCATTTAAATCATCTCCGTAAATCGATGAAGTCAAGATACATGCTTATATAATACTGGCGCCAAGATGGTAACGAAGTTTTTGCAGACAAATAGGATATGTACGTAGTTAGAACTTAAATAAAAGCCAATTGAATTAGGAATTAAACCATGTACTCCGATAGGCAGAGAAATTCTTGGAATGAAATATATAGGTGGATTAACTTTTCATTCTATGCAGGACACTTTTAGCATAAATTGTATGAATTTCCTTATCGCACCATTACGGGAGATTCTATTATTATTTCACTTTACCTGAGAAACAATATCGTAAAGTTCAACTAAAGCAGTAAGCTCTACTTAATTCTTAATATCTCCAACTCACAGAAGTTGTTCTACCAAAATTTATAAAGTTAATGCTAAGACTTCTATTATTTTGGATAATCCTTTGGAATTATCTTTAGGAAATGTTGGTAAATTTACTTGAAAGTCTTTGAAATAGAGCAAGTTTTTTCAAGTTCAACAAGGATATCCTCAATAAGTATCTTTCTTAATCCCTCGCCTATGCAAAAGTAAGAGAACAGAGATATAACCATATCATGATTAGTTAAAGGGCCATAAAAAAAAACTTAACAACGACATAATAAAATTGCCTGTAACTAATGTCATTTCGTCTTCTAAAACAATTTATTTGTGTAATGAAGCATTACCATTAATGAGCCATGGTAATTTGCACGAACGCGTAAAACAGAAGAAAGGTAAAAAACTTAAATGAACAAAGAGAATCAACAGATTCAATTAGGTTTCCAACAACATGATAAGTAAATTTGTTCGTTTCATTGCTTTCATTCCATGTTTATGTAGTACAAAAGTGCGTGTATTTGTGCGTATACAGTACAGTTATGTATATGATCGGAGAGTATACCTATAATCGTGACAAAAGAATTTATGCAAATTAAGTGATAATTTATAAGGACACCAGACCTTTATGTACATAAGGCGCAAGCTTCTCTAATTGAATTATATCTTTTGACCCTTTTATCTGGAATAGGGTGAATAGGCTCTACCTTCCCTAATCAACGAACAGCGAAATTCCTTGTTAATTAAGAGTAATGCTGTTATTTTTTACCTTTATAGTCTGGTTTTACGGATATATTATAGTATGTATCTACTTACATACCAAATTAAAGTGTATGACCATGTTACAAAGTGAGAGTGCCTTACGTAACTTATCTAAAAACAGTGTTTGAAACATTTTTAGAAGTTATTATATATTTTCCTGGTCTTAAAAAGTTTCATTAAGTAAAATTCAAATTTTTGGAATTTTTTAGCTTCTAAAATAAGTGGATTTTCAAAATAAGTACAATAAAACTTGCTTAAATTTGTCTACTGAATATATGGACCAATTTTGAGAAAAGTGCCGATAATAATATATTTTGGGTTGGGTATGAAATAACGAAATTCTTTCCACCGTTTATAAAATGCGGAAACTTAAAGTCTCTCGCGTGATAACATCAGTCACTAAACAAAACAATTATCATCATTATCAGTTAATTACAAATGTCCGTGAGATTCAGATCACTGGTATTACGTAAAAAATTATATTTCGACTATCAAATTTTGTTAAAATCAAAAGTTGATCGGTATATTTACCATCTCGAAAATAAAGATAAGGACATCTATCGGTGGTAATGTGAAATAAAATTAATATACAGTGCAAGGGTCGCGTAACTTCTATAATTCTGATCGTCAATAGAGCTCGATCACGATATGTATGACATAAAAGTATTTATTAAAGATCAAGCAATTGTTACTAATAATGCACAATCAAATATTATAACTGAAAGTGTAATTAACTGCAAACAAAATAACCGAGTATATTTGCTTAGTGCTATCAATCAGAAACAAAAAAATTAAAAGAACCACGTCGAAGTCATTGAATAAAAAAACCAAAAATTATTAACGAAATTATCATCCCAGAAGATCAGAGGCAATTTTTCTTGTGATTAAGGTAGGGACCAAAAATAATCATTATTTTAGATTTTTCAAACAAAAATATCAAATAAACATAATGATCGGATCTTCAAATGAATAGGACCAAACTTATCATCAAAAAGTCAACTTTCAATTTCTGGCTTAATTTAAAAAAGTGTAACCAATAAAATAAAAATTGCACCTTATCATTTTTGGTAATTTGTTTTATGTTATCTGATAACCATTATTTCAATTGTTTTTTTTATTTTAGTTGTGCAATAATAAGAGTAAGTTTTCGAATTTTATTTTATTTCCATTTCTTTCAATTTTAATTTATTTCTTTGGTTCATATATAAGAATTACACTGGTCGACACGATTTCTGTCATAGAAATTCTGTTAGGGGACTTTCATAAATTTTTGTAAGCCTATTAAAAACGAATTCGATATCCAAATTCTCCTAATTCTTATTATTGGAAAGAATTAAAAAACTTATCGATAACTCTTATTTCACAACCAAGAAGAAAATTGTTACATAATGGATAAAAAAAAAAACAAATATTAGTTGAAAGATAACTATTAAAGTGCAATTTTTATCATAGATCTTATAAAAATTACGGTACTTGGAATAAAGATTTCAATAATGAAAGAATTATTTATGTATAGGAAAAATTTTACATATGTATTTATGCTTTCACAAACCGTTCGAATACGTAAAGTTTAAAAAAAAGTGATAAAGGTTATGTTATACATGTCACCTATTTGGTGTTTCCGCATAGATGGTCAATAAAGCAGGAGGTGATAATATTCACCTTGCCAAACAAAATCTTATATGGTTGAGGGTGGGGGGGGGGGGGGGGGGGGGGGCGTATCAACCGTTTAGGAGTTACAGGAAGATTAAGAAAAACGATAGTTTTTCATAAACACCCTGTATCTTAAAAAGTACAAGGCGTACGGTGTCACAGTTAAGAGCTCATTGTATGCAGAACTTCATGGTCTTTACAATTACTGCTCAACCTACCCGATACTCCACTAACTCCACTAACAAAAGTTATTGTGGTATAAACTAAAAATTTCGGTTTTTCTTACCTTTTTTTACTTTGACTTTTATTTTGCTTTTTTTTTTTTTTGCAAAAAGGTCATTAACATAACCGTTTTTTATAAAAACTGTAAACTGTGGACTATCATCTTTAATTTGAGCTATTACACCCTATGTGTTGTCTGTATGCGTTAAAGAGTTATTACACAACCTATTCAGGTCATGCCGAAATTAGCCGATATTTTTTTAAAATAACTTGTTTGCAATTTGCAGTGTCCAAGGGAACAAATTCTCTTTGAAAATAGCTTTCAGAATACATTTGAGAGTCGGTTACGAGCTAATAATATTTTATCGGTTACAAATAGTACATAGGATGTACTAGTTCAAATTAAAGAGGACAGTACGCGTTTACAGTTTTTATAAAAAAAGTTATGTTAATGACCTTTTTGCTAATAAAATAGAGGTCGTATTCAGAAAAAAAGTAAGAAAATCCGAAATTTTTAGTTTAACTCTTGAGGGATACGGAGCTTGTTGAGCAGTCGTTATAAAGGCTATGAGGTTCTGCATATAATCAGCTCCTAATTGTGACCGTATGCCCTATAATTTTCAAGATACAGGGTGTTTTGTGAAAACTAGCTTTTTTTCTTAATCACCCTGTAACTCCTAAATAGTTGATATGGCCTCCTACTCGCCATAAAATTTTTTGTTTGTCTACTAGGTGAGTACTATCATCTCCTGCTCTATTGACCTCCTAGGCAGAAATACCCTGTATAATACATTTTGATTGAATACATTTTGTCGTACGATAAATATTTTAATTTATGTAACAAAAATTCTCTGAAAAAGAAACATCTTAAAAAAAAAAAAAATCTGTGAAAACAGGGCGTTGTGCATTAGCAGGTGTGGTTCCTACCTATCCAAAAACAACCAAGCTGACCCCATATAAGTACTATAAAAATTTTAAAGGGTGAATCATAACATGATGCGAAATAGTATAGTCCAGGCGCCTAAGGTACCTGAGTATGGAAAATATGAGGAATGCTAACTATGCTCAGATTCTTATATCTGAGACGCCAAATAACAAAAAAGTGGATGTTGCCAGCAGCTGTATTGGCCCCTTTCCCTTTTCTTCCCTAGCCTAGCTTCAAGTGTTAGAGTGCACACAAGCTTTGTTCAGTGCTAAAAATAAAGTGACAATTATTATCGACGAGCATTGTTCGTGTTTTATGATATATTTTTTCCAATTACTGAGAAACAGAGTCCAATGCATATAATTTAAGCGGAATCTCTTCATCACCTGACTAGATTGAAGCAATTGATAAATTCGGATGCTGCATCAATTATAAAACGTTAAAAAACCTGGATATTGAAATAACAAGTGTGTGAGGACGTAGACAAAAAGTTACCCATTCCTAAGATTATAGTTCGAGATTCTTCTTGGTTTCTTCATGGTGCTATAGATATCTGGCAAGAAATTCTTCATTCCGACACAAATATACAGCCTTCTGTACCGAATTACAAGGACTTGAACATACAGTAAAAATTATTCAAAATTTGATAATTTGTTCTGGCTCTTGTGTAGGCTGCAACATAATGAATTAGACAACAATTTCTCCCGACATAAAAAAAAAACAATATCAGGATGGACTCCATTTCAACAAATACTGTCTTCTGAAAACTTACCAGTATAATAGATGGCACAAGAACTAGATGTCGCATGACACACTAGAGCAGAGTATACAGGTGCGAGTCGATTCACTCGGCGTATACATCATTTCAAATGTTGTGATCCATTCCGGATTGGACCATCCAACCATAAAAGTTTTATATACTTTTTGGTACTGCATGCGACATTTAGTCCTTTTGCATCTATGGCTCTATCTACTATTGGATTTAGCCGGATCATTCCTCAGCCATCAACTTCAAAAGATATCGTGTACACAACTATGAAAAATTACACTGTAAAAAATGTGCACAATAGTTGCCACAAAGATTAGGTATTTTTCCCTAAAATGTAGGGAATATTCCGTAAAATATAGGAAGTATTCCCAAAAATACATTTTAGGGAAAATTACTTAAGCTTTTTAGCAACAATTGTATACATTTCTACAGTGTATGTTAACTTAAGCTTTGCATTGAATAAAAAAATAGCTGTTCTTTCATACGGTATGGTCACATATCTTATTGCAAAAAATATTGAGTAAAGTTTATAGTATGAATACTATGTCGTCAATCCTTAAAGGTACTCAGAATGTATAAAATACATGAATTTTTCTAAGGATGAACTACAGCATTTAAAAGTTTTCTACAGGCAGTAAGAGAGGTAACGGTAGATAAAGATCATACAAGTTTGATCATACGGATTGCTAAACGATGGCTTGTAAATGCAAAAAATCTAAATTAACTTGTATTTCGTTGTGCAAGTGCATGAATAATTATTGTAAAAATATGAATCATTGATTATTTGTAATTCTTTTATGTATATATCTTTATATTTGTTTTATTTTTATACAATAATTTTTTTATCAACAATTTATGATTTTGTTATTAATTATGGTTGCTTTAATGTCATTTCACACCTTATTTCCTTTAATTTATAAAACAAAAATAGCTTGCTGCGTAAGGGAAGGGGGGTATAAACAAAATTAGACCAGCAGGATTTCTGGCAACATTCAAAATATTAATCTATCCGCTTTTCTTAACTTAAGTATTTATTATTCAAAAGTACACTGAGACAAATGGCTTTTCATTAGTAGATAATACTAAACTTCACTAATTAAAGCAAGTATTGATAAATCAAAATTAAAAGGAGAAAAAAAGAAAGAAAAGAAAGTAATATAGAAAATAATATTCATGATTCTATTACAATAAAGATAGAACATATAGGCTGGTGCTAAAACGGATTGTGAATGCTAAAACGGAAAACATTAATAACAGGCATGGATCAGGCAGAAAATTTACTTAAGGTTATAATTACGAGCAAAAATAAACATGAAACACGAGATAAGGTGAAATTACGAAATGGGAGGTTTTAAGGGGTTGAAAGTGGTCTTCGGCGAAATGTGACTTCCTACCGTAAAATATTCTCCACGAAAGTTCTAGATAATAAGAATATCTAAAACTTTCATATAAGGCATTTTTCAACGTAACCTCCAATTTTTCGATAAAATGGCAGAAAACTGATTTTTCAGTTTTTTCAGTTTTTTATTTTTCTCTCTCGTAAAAATAATTCAAATCGCATGAACCTTTTTGAAAGTATACCTTTTTTGCATTGAATAAGCATAACTTTTTTTGGAATCAGGGAAACATGTAGTTTCCGATATATTTACACGGAAAACTTTATTGGTGTTTTTTTTTTCGATTTAAATATTCTATCTGGGCTCATTTTTACCGTTGAAATGTCCGCTTTAAAATAGTCTTTATACGTTGATGGTTTATTTTTGAAGAAACAGCGTAAAATTGAAAAAAAAATGACTTTTCGGATCACGAATTTTGCATTTATTTTTAATGATTTTCATTTTCTTTTATTATGTACGTAAACAAAGGATAAAATTTCAATGACAAAATTTACTTTAATGTAATATTACTAAAATATTACTAAATTGAGGACAGTGGTGGAAATCATCCTGAAACTTAAGTTTATCGTGGAAATGCACCATACCGTACTGAAAGTCATAAGCTAGAGTTAAGACGCGTTCACTAAATTAATAGTATAATTATGAGTAATGCTTTCGGTATATTTGAATAAAACAATTTGAATACGTAATTATTAAGTAGAACAATTATTATTATTGATATTCTTTTATAAAAATAAAAAAATTATGAGAAATTATAAAATTCTGTTGAATTTTGCATTTTGTGGTTGTTCTTTTTCATCAAGAAAATTTTCAAATTCCGAAGGATCTTCGGGATTGTCGACGTCTTCGAGATCCTTCATTTCAATATAAAGACTCTTTGCTAAGTCTTCATCAGTAATGTCGTCCAAATCACTTACGTCTTCAAATATTTCTTTATTTCTGTTTGAGCAGTTTTCATTAAAATTACTGCATAAATTGGTATATTTTTAGTCGTATTTTCGAAAGCCACACCTTTGTTTATTACACTCAAATTCACAGCTGCAGCTAATACTTTATGGATAATTTTTCGTGAATTAAGACTGAACTGTCTGGGATAAATCTACCTATATGTGCATTCCAGCCCCATTCCATAGCTTTTTTGTTATCGGGCGCGTTGTCCAAATAACCAAGTCATGTTTGAAATTGGTAATAAACCCTATAGGAGTGTTGTACAGCTCCTCGTTCAGTTGGGGGAAGTTTTTCAAATTTGAAAGTAGATTTATTAGTTGCCAGTTGGTAATGCTCAAATCTTAATTGATTTAATGACATATCCATTTTTCTACTTTTGTAAATACCAGCTATAAGCTGAGATTCAGTTTTTGCAATGGTTATTTGGTCTGCATATTTTAGAAAAAAAAACTTCCTAGATTTGATAAATTTTGGTTGTTCAATAATGATTTTACTATTGTTATTTATCCTTTTCCAGAAAAACCGGAAGTTGTATAGCAACCCGAAAAAGAGTGAAGAAATGCTATTATATTTATGTATGTTTCGTCTTTGAAATAATCAGATGTATAAAATGAATGCTTTTCATTGCATGAGCCTGGTTTGTGGAAAAACAAATACTGAGACCATATGAATTTAGTTGATGCAGAAGTACTAGTAAATCAATATCTTGACTCACGACAATGACAAAGGGTTTATCACTAATTTTTCACCGTTAACTTTTACTGAAGATTGAAGGGCTTTGAGAGATAATATTTTGTTTTTCCTTTAAAATTTAATGCTACCAAAATTATTTCCAGTAATTGATTTCATAGATTTTTCACCTTCTTGACATGCTTTATAGCAGTTAATTGTTTCATCGCCAATATTCTAAACGATGTCTACTATTTCGAATGCTACAAAGGAATACTAATTAAAATAATTTATTTACTTTGCAATTTCATGACGACAGCTGAGTCTTGTTAACAAGCAGTTTTTCTACTACATATGTTTAAATGCATAACGTAAAAGATTTTTTATTAATTTGTTATTCATTTAATAGTTTCAGGATGATTTTCGCCACTGTCTTCATTTAAATTGGTTCAAATTTAGGAATATTGCATTAAAGTAAATTCTGTCATTGAAATTTTATCCATTATTTATGTAAATAATAAAAGAAAATGAAAATCATAAAAAATAAACGAAAAATTCGTGATCCGAAAAGTAATTTTTTGGGGTTTTCTCAATTTTAAGCAGTTTCTTCAAAAATAAACCATCAACATATCAAGACTATTTTAAAGAAGACATTTCAACGGTTAAAATGAACCCAGATAGAATATTTAAATCGAAAAAAAAACACCAATAAAGTTTTCTGTGGAAGATTTTGGCTTTTTTTTTTGAAAATAGTAAATATATCGGAAACTACATGTTTTCCAGATTCCAAAAAAAATTATGCTTATTCAATGCAAAAAAGGTATACTCTGAAAAAGGTTCATGCAATTTGAATTATTTTTACGAGAGAGAAAAATAAAAACTGAAAAATCTGTTTTCCGCCATTTTATTGAAAAATTGGAGGTTACGTTGAAAAATGCCTTATATGAAAGTTTTAGATACTTTTATTATCTATAACTTTCGCGAGGAACATTTTAGGCTAGGAAGTCACATTTCGCCGGAAATAACAAAAAACCACTTTAGACCCCTTAAAACCCCCCATTTCGCAATTTCACTTTATCTCGTTTTTAATTTTGGTTTTTTCTCTTAATTATAATCTTAACTAAATTTTCCGCCTGGTCCTTGGCTGTTATTATTTTTTTTTAGCAATTTTATCCATTATTTATGTAAATAATAAAAGAAAATATTGAAAATCATAAAAAAAAAATTGAAAAATTCGTCATCCGAAAAACCATTTTTTTGGGTTTTCTCAATTATAAGCGGTTTCTTCAAAAGTAAGCCATCAACATATCAAGACTATTTTAAAGAAGACATTTCAACGGTTAAAATGAACCCAGATAGAATATTTAAATCGAAAAAAAAACACCAATAAAGTTTTCTGTGGAAGATTTTGGCTTTTTTTTTGAAAATAGTAAATATATCGGAAACTACATGTTTTCCAGATTCCAAAAAAAATTATGCTTATTCAATGCAAAAAAAGGTATACTCTGAAAAAGGTTCATGCAATTTGAATTATTTTTACGAGAGAGAAAAATAAAAACTGAAAAATCTGTTTTCCGCCATTTTATTGAAAAATTGGAGGTTACGTTGAAAAATGCCTTATATGAAAGTTTTAGATACTTTTATTATCTATAACTTTCGCGAGGAACATTTTAGGCTAGGAAGTCACATTTCGCCGGAAATAACAAAAAACCACTTTAGACCCCTTAAAATAAAACCCCCCATTTCGCAATTTCACTTTATCTCGTTTTTAATTTTGGCTTTTTCTCTTAATTATAATCTTAACTAAATTTTCCGCCTGGTCCTTGGCTGTTATTATTTTTTTCTTTTCAAAAAAGTATGGGCACCAGTCTAATAGGTGTAATAGGTTCAATAAAAGGAAAAATGTATATTTGTGGGGATATTTTTAAAAATATAACTGGATAAAATAAAAAAAATTAATTAATTGCAAAATCCGAAAATTTTAATTTGAGGCGCCATAACTCTGCAGGGGGAGGGGTACCAGGGTGGAAAGACACCACAGCTCTGCCTACAATGTTTAAAATAGATCGTATACCATGTACTTTTCAAGATATGGGGTGTTTAATGAAAAATAGCATATTTTACTAATAACCCTGTAACTCGGTAGGGTGACATTTTGCCCCCGCCCTCTCTATGCCTTACAAAATTTTACTTATCTGGACGAGAGTAATAATTTGGCAAAATTTAGTTATGTTATTCTGCGACGCCCAGTATAAGAGAAGGTAACAAACAAAGCTAAAAATAAAGAATATGAAAATAAGGATAACTAAGTACATAAGCAAATTAAGCGGCAAGAGGGGGAAAATGTGAAAGAAGAGAGAAAATAATAATGTATGTGACGTTGACTGATTTTAATTGATTTGAATATGGTTATGCATATGAAGTATGCTGCTGAAGTAACTGTTTAAAGGAAGAGGCCAAGCTTAAACAGGAGAAGAAGCATTCAGGACAGAATATCAAAAGCGAGGTAATTACAAATCACAACGTTTTTCACTACGCAAAAAGGTTAAAAATTCATACAGATATGTCGGCTTACGTGCGCTTAGTATGTTATATAGTAGTATATGTTATATACTAAGTATTTATTTGAATTCTTAGCAAGACTAGCCCTAGCTGATAGGTGGTCAATATGAAATTGATCGGTCAATTCAAGCATTCAAGTAAATACTTAGTATTTCGCCTTATGGTATGATTTATATTTAAAAAAATTGTAAAGTACATGTATGGAGTCTGATTGAATTTTCTAAATATTCTGATCATACTGAAGAGTATTACGGTTGCTGCTAATACGAAACACTATTTTTCTCGACGAAGTCTTTTCAATTGAATTCAATTCAAGAATATACAATTCTTTGTGTATGTACTTAGCATAGATTTATGTTAACTAACAATAGCTATATTATATATTTCTTTATAAATAGTTAATGCAAGAAAAAAAAATTACAAAATTACTTACTACAAAAATAAAATTCGATTCTATAAATTCAAGAAATTCAAAAATCAATCTATCAATCTACAACAAATGAAAAATGAAGATTAAAAAATAAAATAAAACAAAAAATTAAAACAGAAACAAATGAAAATCATACTAACTAACAAAAAACTAAAATATTGTCAGAAGTGCCCATCATATATTGATCTGAAAATGCAACAACAACAGAGAGTGGGGGGGAGGCTATCTGAAGGAATCCACCGTCCCGGCGGGATGAATAGAATCAGGAAATATATTCCATAAACGAACGGCGTGAACGATAAACATACGGCTGCTTTGTAAATAATTGAAAATAAGAAGAAGTTCTAGAGGAGCGGGGGAATATCTGCTTATTATGTAAATAGGATGGCAAGCCAGAGATCAATAATTCGAATAGAAAGAGACATGTTCAAAACTGAAGGTACGACAATAGGTTCATTCCTAATACGTGAAGGACCAAATGAGATACAGTTTTGAATCTGCTTAGATTGAAAGCATAACAAGCAATAGAATCGAGGTGAACTTAAGCTTGCGCCTTGATAGCGAGTCGAGGTTCCCATAAACTACGTCTCCGTATGCCAGGATCGTTATGATTAGGATTTTTACTATGTGTACCTTGATTTCTAATTAAGTAAGATGTTCAGAATATCTTAGGCGCCTAATGCAAGCATAACTCTTCGGAATAGAAGAGTCCGTTCCATGTTGCTGTTTTTTTTTTATGAAAATACCAAAATTAGTGACTCTATCAACCTAAGCTAAATAGCTCCCATTAAGAGTTACGGGAGGTAAAAATTCCCGTCTCGAAGCTACGCTTGAAAATAACAATGCATTTACATTTACCAGAACTCAATCGCAGCAGGTTATTTAATGCCAAATCCGCTATTTGTGGTAAATTGTATTTGAAATTGCTAATACAGCCAAAAATCTAGCATAGTATATTTGTACGTCATCTGCATATATGTGGATTCGAGCATACCTGATAACAGAAGTCATATCATTGATAAATGATGCAAAGAGGAGAGCGGAAAGAATAGAGCCTTGTGGTACTCCCTAGCGGAGAGGTTGGACTGAAGAGGGATGATTCCTAGCTTAAATGAATTGCTTGCGATCAGATAAAAAGTTTTCTACGAAACCAGAAGTTCTGTGGCTGAAATTGTATACAGGGTTTTTCTTCCATGGCAGTCAGTAGAGCAAGAGGTGATACCGTTTCGGAGTCACAGGAGTTGGTTGAGCAATCGTTGGAAAGGTCATGAATTTCTGCATATAATGAGCTTTTAACTGTGTCCGTACAGCCTGTACTTTATAAGATACAGGATGTCTTGTGAAAAACTAGTTTTTTTTCTTAATCATCCTGTAGCTCCGAAATGGTTTATTTGCCCCCCCCCCCCTTCTATACTATTTTTTATTTGGCTAGGTGTATACTATCACCTCCTGCTCTACTAACCACCATAGAGGAAACACCTTGTATTGTGGAAAGTTTTGTACATAAAATACTATGGTTGATAAATTCAAGTGCCTTTGCGAAATCTAGTAGGGTAAGAATAGTAAGAAGATCATTCTCCAAATTCTCGTGAATATCATCGGTAATTTTAAGAAGAACTGATTGCACTTGCGACAAAATTTTCTTGGAGTTAACATAAGATGAAATTTCATTTTGCATAATCTTCTCCAGTGCCTTCAATAAAGACGGGAGAATACTGATGGGACGAAAATCCTCAGATGCGCAGCATTTCGTTTTTTTTTTTTTTTTTTTTTTTTTTTTTTTGGATAGGGATGACAGGGAATAATTTTCATTTTATTGGAAAATGTAAAGACGAGTGACTCCCATTTATAATATGGGTAATGAAAGGGAGAATATAAAGAGAAATTAGCTTGTCTAATCCCGTGGCACTTGACTTTATAGAATTAATAGCTTGAAGAGCTTCCGATGCATCAACTCCACGAAAATAAAATGCCTGATTGTGATCATTTCGCGGAGTATTTCTCTTACATACATAATTTTCTTTCTTTTTTTCTCAAAAAGGAGTAAAAATTCCCGAGCCGACTTAGCAGCAATCTTTAATTTCATATTGACTTAATTCGCTATAAATTTATTTCAATTTATCACAAACGAATTTATGAACGCACATGATAAGTTATGAATTCCTGGAAGCTCGAAATACAGTACTGCACAAAGATGCTATCGTAAAGCTGCTTTTGTTAGTATATTTTTTAAATTGACTTTTTTTTTGTACTTTATAACTTTAGAGGAGGATATGAATATGAATTCTTGGCCTTTGTTCTCAACCGGTCATTCGAAATCACACTATAGTTTTGTTTGTAAATTACTTATCTACAAAGCTACCGTGAGGTTATGGTCTGTCGCCTCCGTTTAATTTCTACTTGACCTACTTTTGATACATATGATGACCAGGAGTGAATGCATCTCAAGCTCTTCATATAGCATCATGTTTATTATAATATATATGTATATGTAGTATGTATACATAAATTTCTATAGAAATGCGAACCAGTGAATACGAATATTAATTACAGCTCTGGGAAAATTTCTCGCCTGGTTGCATAAATTTAAAGCGGCTAATATCCAATTTAATCCCATCACTGATTGCATAGTACAAACATCAATGGTATCCCACACCATAATGATATTGAACAATGCCCAGTCTTAGCATGTACGATACACCATAAAATCTTCTCATTTACTGGAATGGAATACACCTCACAACTCAATCATTTGGGATGCCCAGTAGTAAATACCTGACCGGAGGAAGCCAATAAATTGGTGAACAAATGGGGTAGCATCAACGTTAATTTCTGTGGCTAGATTCCAGGATTTTGCTATCCAAGTTCAATTCAATTCATAATTATTACGAATTACATTTTTTAAAATGTCGTGGCATTCACTTATGTTTACAGATTTTAATGCAGCGGGCAACATTATTTATGTTTACATTTACATCACGGACCTCGTATTCTATGCAAAGCGGATTGCGAAGGCAAAAAGAAATACTAATTTAGCTAAGATTATATTTAAGAGAAAAAACAAAAATTAAACGTGAGATAAAGTGAAATTGCGTAATGGCGGGTGGAGGGAGGGGGGGGGGCAACTTGTTTAGGGATTGAAAGTGGAAAATATCCTTCACAAAAGATATTGCTAATTTAAAAATCTTGTAATTTCATATAAGGCAGTTTTCAACATAACCTCAAATTTACCGAGATATTGGCGGAAAACCGATTTATCGGTTTTTTTTATTTTTTTCTCGTAAAAATAATTCAATTTACATGAAATTACCTTTCTTTGGCATCTGGGAAATTAGTAGTTTCCGATAAATTCACAATTTTCGAAAAAAAAAACAAAATCTTCCACGGAAACTTTATTAGTGTTTTTTTCGATTTAAATATTCTGTCCGGGCTCTTTCAACCGTTGAAATGTAAAACTTTAATCCTTTAAGTTGTGCATATAAACGTGGTAGAAAATTAACAAAATTGTGCATTCGAAAATTCATATATGGTAAAGATACTTAAGGTTCAAGCCATCGGAAAGTGATCGGTTTTGGGGGAGGGATAAGAGTGGATGGTGGGAGAAGGGATAATACGGTTCGTGCAAAGAGATCAGCTGAGACCGTTTTGGAGTAGTACCTATTTAGTCATCTACTAGTTGTGTGGAAAAGAATTTGGGATAGCGTGCTAATTGAATATTTCAATTAAAAAATATAACAAAAATTTATCAAGCCTAGATAGTATTTTTATTTAAAAAGATGCAGACTAAAAAACTATTGCAAAAAATGGATCTCAACTTATAGTATTTACATAAGTAAACACATATGTGATTAAGTCAATTAAGATTTGAGCATTTTGAACTGGCGACTAACAAATTTCCTTTGAAATGGGAAAAACTTCCCACAACTAAAGAAGCAACTGCACACCACTCCCATTGAGTTCATTGGTTATTTGTACAACGAACCCTATAATAAAAAAGCAATGCAATGGGGCTGGAATGACCATCTAGGTAGTCTCGTGCCCAAATCAATCTTAGACAGTTCAGACTTAATTCACGAAAAATTATCCAAAAAGTATTAGTTGCAGCTGTGATAAACAAAGATGTGGCTGCCGAAAATACGACACTAAAAATATTCCAATTTATGCAGTACTTGTCATGAAAACTGCTTAAGTAGAGATATAGAAATATTTTAAGACGTAAGTGATTCGGAAGAGATTGTTGATGAAGAGCTAGGAAAGAATGATGATATTGAAATACATACGTAGAACAGCTCGAATAGCACGAATTTGAAAGTTTTATTGATAAATAAGAAGAACAACTACAATGCAAAAGGTCTAAAATTCATTAGAATTCTATAAGTTTTTATAAATATGATTTTTTTAAAAAAATATCAAAAAATTAGTTGTTCTGCTTTCAATTATGTATTCAAATTATTTATGCCTATAACAGCTTACTCATTGTTATACTATTTATTTAATGAAAAAATAGTAAAATCCACGTTAATCAAAATGCAGACTGGGCCAGCTGGTGCACTGCTATGAAATACTTGAGTTTCCGATAGAGAATATAAGAATTTTATGACTGTTATTTTTAACGATTCTAAATCATAAATACAAGAGAAAAAACAACCGTCTCGTCCGGGGCCTAAATTCGGGACCTTCTGCTTTCCTGCGAACTGCTCTTACCTCTGTACTAACGAGACAGATGCCTTTGGCTATTTTATTTATCAATCTGTCTAGTCAATTAAGCCACATTTGCTTTCAGGTCACATAAACCATTGACGATGAAAGCGCACAAATAAATTCTAAATTTTTTCAACTCTATTTATTTTTCCCATAGTCCAGTCAAATAAAAAAAAAAAAAATAAAAATAAAAACATTAATTGGTAAATATTTGAATTTTGGTAAATCGTAATAAGCATATGACTTCGCATTGAACATACTAAAAGTCCTCATAAAAATCTATTGCCCTCAAACCGAAATCTTGGAAAAAAGGTACACCTTTTCAGTTTTTTGCCTATATTTCGCGAACTTTAACTGATACGAAAAATATAGTTCAGATAAAATTAATTAAATTGCCAATTAATAAGAATATCAACATTATTTTTTTTTGTATCTCCAATACTTTAGCTGTAATCCGAAGTTGAATAGAGAAGAAAGTCTCCTGAGCTCATGAAACTGTTGTGAAAAAAGTTTTTTGGAGCCTTGTGAGCTATAAACAACATCAAATTTGAGTCTGAGCTCTGCATATCCGTATCAGAATGAAATTAGGGATTTCAAAAAAATTTCCCTTTTTTCATCTTTTTATTGTATGTACAAATTAAATTGCCTGTTGTAATTCATTTGAATGAGTTTTATTTACAAGAAAACGATTGAAAACAAATAACTACTGTTAAGGTATATATAAAAATAAAAAAAATTAGAAAATGAATATTTTTAGTAGTTCTTCTATTCTGGTATGGACTTTCTCGTATTAACATCCAAATATAGTCTCCCATCCATCTAAGGGCCCTGATAACTACCATATCTTGACGAAAACATTCACCTTGTTCTTCCGAATAGGCGCACATGCCATATCCTTGAATTGGTTCAAGTGACCATGTACATATGCACTTTAAGGGTCATTCTGCAACCCATGAGTATAAATCTATCAAGCATAGTCGAAATAAGCTCTGTGCAATTATCAGCTCTGTTGTTTCCGAGAAAGCCATGAAGTACTGCTTTAAGGTTATCCCAGACTTGCCTTTCATATGTGTTGGATATCTGTGCAAATTCCTTAATGCTCATTATTTTCTTTATTTGCGGTTCTATGAAATTACTGGGTTTTACTTTGCTTTCCGATAACTTAGGGAAAAAATTCTTTAAATATTGAAAAGCTTCAGAATCTTGCCGGAGAGCTTTAATAAATTACTTAGGCTTAATTTTATATGCAATAGAGGCATCAATACGTGTATAATTTCCACAATTGGGTCCCATTTAACATTATGTATTTCTATCTCGAACCTTTTCCACTTAGGCTGTGAGTACTGTTGGTAATGCTCTTGGTCTGCTCTGTTGTCCTATATGCAAAGGTAGCAAGGATATTTAGTATGTCCGCATTGTATTTCCATAAGAAAGCCAATCATCTTAATATCCTCTATCAGTGGCCTGCTTACACTTTAAACTCCGGAATTAAAGCAGAAAGAATCTAGATTGTGTTTATAATTTCTTGAGGCCATTTTTCAATCTGTCGTCACACAAAATATGTTGTATCGCTGCAATGTGTATGCGAGCACTAAGTATAAACGACGTAAAAGTAGTTATTACTAAAATGAACAAAAAAAAAAATACTAGAAGTTTTCAAAATTTCTTTTATTCTCCATGAATATCCCGACAAGACCGATTCAGTCCCTTTTAACATTCTTCCACCTTGAATTCAAGGCTCATCGGTAACAAAACAACTATTCAATACATTTCCCATTACGGAAAGGTATAGAGAAGTAAAATGCTCGTACATTGGCAGATGAGCTATCAAATAATAAAACATTCTTACAACTAACTTATTTGAAAATGCCGCTGTTTGCACATACGACATCGTGCGTATAAAATATGTAGAAACAATCAGCCAGTGTAGAAATATAGCAATTTTAGCGGCGCGACGACGATTCCGTCGTCGTTTGTACAAATGTCCACTTAATAAAATATGTTTTGCCTTATAATGGTCATACAACAACTTAAATATTTATTGATCATTGTAAAAGGTACAAAAGCAAAGTTTTTCAAAAATAAACGATTTTTTTTTCGATATTTTTCGATATAAATAATTAGAAAATAGTCATTAAAATAAGAACCGAAAATTGTTTTTTGTTTTTTTATTTTGTTCACCTGTGTTATGAATAAATGACAAATATTATTAAATTCATTGCAAATTATGCCAGTATTTCTTAGATATGTGAAAGTTCGTCTATTCTTTCCAAATAAAATCGTTGCATGCCACTCGTACTAGGTGAAGCATTGTCTGAAAGCTCAATCGTCTGGTGGAAGTGGTTCATCGGGCTTGACATTGTCGAACTCGTCCTACTCAAGTTGGCTGTGAGGCGCGTTGAAACGGTTTTCACAAAACTCCCTCTCAATAGAACTCTAATCTTTAATGTCGGGATTTCTTTTCGAGTTTAAACTTTGTAATGTCCACAAATCGCTGCGCACTTTAGTCCGGCTTTCCGGCATCCACAAGATTGCATGAGAGTAATGATAGCACGGAATCTCGGGCAGGAATCTTCAGTGTCTGAACAGGGACAAGAAAATCGTGGATTTTGCTCCAACCCAGAGTTCGGGAGATTTTTCATATCCACGCTATTTATGGATGTGCTGATAAACACGAAACGAGTGTTGCTGCGCGGCTGCAGTCGTAGAGGGCAACAATGCTGGATTTGGTTAATCTTGTACGCGAATTTTCTGAAGGTGTGATAAGGATGTCGGTTTAAGGCTGGGTCTATGTCATAATTGGGACAACTCGGTGCACAGTTAGCAACATGGGCGGGGCGTTAAGATTTTTGAATAAATCGCAAATTAATTAATAGAATATTTATTTAAACACCTAAGGCAACAAATTAACGTTTTCTAATTTTTAAATTTGTCCCCCAATTTTTATTGAAAATCATTTAAAAATGAAAATTCAATGATTTTTTTTTTTAATTTCTCTGGTTTGCGGAGCGGGGCTGCCACAAATTTGAACTAAATTAAATAAATTTTTAACATAAGCTTTTTGAAATTAATAAGCAGAAAATAACGGTTTCCAATTTTTAAAGTTCTACTTATATCTACAACAATTCGACGCAATAATTTGTTTTACCTGCATTTTACCCAGTAAGAAAGCAATCTATTGCATCAAATTATCACGAAAATAAGTAGAGTTTTAAAAATCGAAACACGTTATTTTCTGCTTATTAACTTCAAAAAGCTTATGTTAAAAATTTATTTAATTTATTTCAAATTTGTGGCAGCCCCGCTCCGCTAACCAGAGAAATTTAAAAAAAATCACTGAATTTTCATTTTTAAATGATTTTCAATAAAAATTGGGGGACAAATTAAAAAATTAGAAAACGTTAATTTGTTGCCTTAGGTGCTTAAATAAATATTCTATTAATTAATTTGCGATTTATTAAAAAAATCTTAACACCCCGCCCATCTTGCTAACTGTGCTAACTGCTGTCTCGACATAGACCCAGCCTTAAAGATCTCTCACTAGCAAGCGCATTATATATACAGATAAGAAAAAGCGTTCTCCGGTATGACCAATTGCATAGTGAGTGCGGCATTAGCGTCATTGAAAATTCTTACGATATCTTGAAAATCATTTCGTTGCTCCAACAATTTTAAATATTTCCGTTTACCATTTTTGGAAAAGACATGATGTGGTCTCATATCCAGTGAAGGCATGTACAAAGAAAATATAATCCTGAATCTCTTCATGTAATTGCAAGAGACGCGAAAAGTAAAAATTTTGCTCAGGTTTTCCCTTTTCTGCTTTCGTGAAGTAAATATTTCTTTCCTGCGGGGTCAATGCAGTCAGTAAAACGAGCAATAAAGTACTTAAACCAAAAAAGACAACTATAAAAAAAGTGATCCCATGATATTGCAAGCAATTTCGGTAGTGTCAGCTTTCCATTGATATATATGTCTTTCTCTCTCTCTCTCTCTCTCCCAGTATCTCTCTCTCTCTATTTGTAAATAATATTAAAAATCCACATGTTACCTATTTTATAGTATAGAAAAATAAAGAAGCTAAATCGAGGGCAAAAATATAAATAATTTTGCTATTCAACCTCGGATTACAGCTGAAGTATTGGAGATAAAAAAAAAATGCTAAGTTTTTTATAGACAATTTAATAAATTAAATTTTTTATCTGAACTATTTTTTTATATCAGTTATAATTGCTGAGATATAGGTAAAACTGATAACGCGTATCATTTTTTCCAAGATGGCGGTTCGAGTGTTACAGAGTTTGACGGAGACTTTAAGTATGTTCCATGGGTAACCGTAATAAGCGTGTATGTCGAAATTCAGATCTTTACCAATTAATGTTTTTATTTGTTGAAAATTGTTCTGATTTACCTGGACTAATGCGGAAATTGATTCCCTAGATAAAATCAAGAAATATAAGAGGGAAAAGCATCTATCTCTTTAACTCAAAGGTAAGAGTCGTCTGGAAAGCGGAAGGTGCCAGTTTCAAACCTCGGATGAAGGAGTTCTTTGTTTTCCTCATAAATCAATTTAGTATCATTAAAAATAAAAAAGGTCTTTAAATTACTCTATTCTCCATCTATGAAAGATTCTGATAATTGTGAGTTCGATTCCAACATGAGAAAAGTAAATTAAGGCAGAAACACATCCAAGCAAGCCTCAGGCTTCCTCGCAGCTCGCCTCAAGGCTTGCCGCAGAGAAATGAAAACAAAATGATACCACCAGGCTCTGTACAATATACTGTGGCTCGGTGCTGTCATTTTAATTTTGTTAGTACATCTGTTGACAGAAGTAGGCCTGAGAGAGAAAAATTTCGAACATTGAACAAAGCGAGCTTTGCGGCTAAGCCTTGAGGCTAACTGCTGGCTTGGTTTTGTGTTGCACCATTTAAAAAGCCGTGTTGGAAATTTTGACAACACCTCGAGGAAGCCTCGAGGCCTGGATGTGTTTCTGCCATTAAGTTTCAGGATGGTTTCCGCCTTCTTAGGTTCGCCTTGTTAATTAAATCAAAAATTTTCCTTCTAAATATCTGCACATTCGACATGTAATTAGTCTGTTTTGTTATTCCCTAGATGAAATCTATAGGGCATACCAAGTTTGTCAGTCCGTTTGTAACGCATAGAAATAAGGATGGTAGAGTAAAATAGATTGGACACCCACGCATATTATTAAAAGATATTTTGATCTTTGCAGGTTTGTTTGTCCATCCGTTTGTTTGTCTGTATGTGCGCATGATAATCCGAGATTGCGTATACTTACAGAGCTGAAATTTTGTATACGGACCTTAAAAAAAAGTAAAATTAAGTTCGAAAATGAGACAAATCGGGCAATTCCTTCGTGTGGTTGCCATAGAAAAATTTCGTTTACCACTATATATTTTGACACTGCCTGAGAAAGCGTCGATATAGAGAGCTGAAATTTAGTACATGGTGTTTTCATAGTAATAGAAAATAAAATAGATTAAATCGGGCAACCCCTTCTTGGTGTTGCCATATAAAAATTTAGATAGTTTACATATACTGTGAAAACAATCAGTCCTACACATTTTTATTACACTAAAAACTTCTTCAGAATACGAAATCCTATAAAATTAGTTATAATCATTTTTTCTGTCCGACGAACTGTTCTAGAAATATATGCGAAAAACCACTTTAAAAATCAAACTTGAACAGATGGGTGACCATACGAATGACATACGGGCAGGGCCAGAGAGGGGGGTGGGGGGCATGTTGGCCATATGGCACGGGACCCAACCCAAGCTCACGGAGGGCCCCCTAAATCCATGGTAAATGCAACTGAAGTAAAAATATATTTTTGTCATAATTTCTAAAATAACTAAATTTTTACAGAAAAATTTTGCACAGCAAAGTACCCTAAAAATTTTGCATAGTATTGTCCCATTCTTCTTTTCGGCTTCTAGTTTATAGTTATGTACATTTCCATTTCGAACAATCCCTTCCTATAAGGGTTATAGTTAGGCGTATTATGTAGGTATATGATATAGGTATTAATACTAGTATAACAAAAACAAGAAGAAAGTTACAGTACCTACTTACATTTTCAAATTTATGCAGTAATATAATTTGAAAAATTACTTCAAATAAGGTTTAAAGATTTATTTAAATAAAATTCATAAATGTTAAAAAAAAAAAACGTTTTTTATGTTTTATATATTTGGTTCACATATTTTTATGATTTTCAGCCGGAGGGTGCTCCATTTTTCTGGTTGGACGGGGCCCCTCATACCCTTTCTCAGGCCCTGCATACGGGCAGTTATCTAGGGTATTATAAGAATTGGTCTTAAACCAATTCTAGCTTTTTTACTTGATTTTTATTTCTTATTGGTTACTTAAATGCTCAAACTGCCTCTCCATACCACTGTTACACATGGACGTGGACCTCTTCATGCAGGATAAACATCTTTGCTTTTGAAATAAGAGATTTTTCAAAATCAGCACTAAACCGCAGGATATAAATCACTTGGTCAGAAGCTTTAAACTTTTTTTGGCATAATTGTTCTCGTGAATTCCATACACGATGTCTCTTAATAGTACGCAAATTTTATAGGATTAAGCAAACACATAAAATTTTTATGAAAAATTGTAACAAAATTTAAGTTTAACTCGAACATTTGTGAATGCATTATTAAATAGAAAGAATGTCGTTCTTTAGTCCTGCGAACATATCCTTGAAAATAGATCCCTTGAGATACGAAAGATTTTCAAAAGCAAATTAAGGCACAAGGAGTGATTTTAAAGTGTTTGATAAAACGGAGGGACGGTCAGCGCAAACATTGATTTGAAATTTTCATGGAATCATTTGGCCTACGATTACTTATTTTCGGATGATCTTATACCTACATACTTAAACATTACTACACTCGGTTTTGTAATGGTTATGAAAGGCGATATGTCGAATGCTTCTATCATTTTCTGTTTTTCTTAGTTCTCGGAACCTATGTAATGCCTATAATTTATTTAGTAACCAAATAGCCGAGGCAACAAATATGAATTTGAAGCACTGAAAACTTATTAGATTTGTTGCTTCTACAAAGTAAGCTACATTTGCTACCATAGCCGCATAAAATAACAACACCTGACCATTTCTGGATAGACGTCTAATTTACATACTTATTTTGCCAGTCCCAACATATCAACCAACGAAGCTTTTGTCTTTCCAAATCACTAATATAAAGTAAAGTAAATATTTCAATTAAATCATGAAAACACGAATAAGAAATCTTTATTTGAGAAAATTGTTTAATCCCGCAAGATTCATAGAATTTCCGTATAAAAATCAAGAAAATGCAAAACTTTTCAACAAAGTTTTGAGACTATCCTTTTTGATTATTCTAGACGAGCTACATCTCTAACCCTTCATCAGCAGTGCCATTACAGTTACAGTTATTATTCCATTGTTGGGTGCTTTTTAACAAAACAGAAATCCAAAATCCGGTTACTGTCTGTGATCGGTTGGTAGTTTACATCTGTTTTAAAAACCGCCCAACACCTGTGTAGGAGGACTAGGTATAACTTTAATGGCGTTGCTGATAAAGGGTTAAAGTTGTAATTTTTCTTTAATAAGCAGAAACGCTCGTCTGCATAGTCTCAGAAGTTTGTTGAAAAGTTTCTGGTGTTTATTTGAGTTTAATCCCTGGATTTTCGTGAATTATTCGGGATTACATATTTTAAATTGTTAAATTGTAGCACATCTAATGCGGTTACTTGCTCTTCTAAATGTAACTTGACTTTGAAAACATCGTGTGGCTATTAGACGCTGGATTGATGTCTGTCTCTTGAAGTCTAATATTCGCAATCTGTTCTTGGTCTGATTAATGGGTTTGCATTAATCTTGAGCATGTGAAACGTATTATGATTTAGTGTTCAAGTTGAATGATGACTTCTTACGATATTGTTAGAATTTTGAGGAAAAATACTTCTTATCATTATCCCTATATAAGCAGTATGACGTGTATACAAATTGCAAAATTAAACCCGGGCGAAGAACATCAACAGAGAAGGCTTACATCTATATAAGAGAATTCCATGATATATAAATCATTTTCGGACTATCTCATCTCTCTGTTAACCCTGAAATTGAAAGGGTCCCAAATTCATCTACTTACTTTTATCGATTCTATCATTTGCTTTTTGCGTGAAGGATAAAAATTTTTATTTACGTAGGACGTACTCGTACTTTTCAACATATATATATTTTTTTTAATCTCAACCTCTGCAATCATGTTACAAATAGATCAATAAAAGGACTGGATGCATTCACATACACAGGTAAAGGTCAGGGCTGTTACACCCAGAATGTTATCGTAATATATATATTTGGATTTAGTATGTAGATAGTTTACAAATTATTTTTTTTTTTTTTTTATTTACACAACATAAACGCTCCAGTACATATATGTAGCTACACAGAATTATATAAATCTCTGTGGTACATTGAATGATTCTGAAGGGGAGATGATAATACTCCTGTTTGGAGTCAAATTTATTTCTATATCTTTTCATTTCTGGTTGAGTATGAGTGCACCACATAAAGGTTATTGGGCGCGATCCGACCCACTTTGCGTGGAATCGCGAACATCACTCAAAATAGTTTTAAATTAAATAGATTTTACTAGCTTTTAATGGTAATTAGTAATTTAATTGAAAATTGGTGTGAAAAAAGTTACTGCTTATTTAAAAAATATTTAATCTGAGTAATATTTTTCCTCTTATAAGACTATTTATACTTTTTTACGGATGTTAAGTACACACGTTAATATTAGCTCTCTCTTTCGTACATTAGTAAATTTCAGGATCTGGTTCTAACGCGATGAGCCCGCGTCTCCACCCGCCCCCTGCGTAGTCTTTCGTCTTTCGTCTCGTGAAACCCGTTACGATTCCTGTAAAGCTTTTGAAAACTTAAGGGGGTATTCTAGTCTAGAGGCCCGAATTTTAGGTGATTTTTGAAGTGCCGTAAAAAAATGGCAATCAATATCTTTCTATCCATTTTTTAATGAGTTATTTATTAACATTACAAGAATACAGAAAAAAATTAAAAAATTAAAAGAGTTGAAAATTAAAAAAATTAGCAGCTGATGAAGTGGGGGGCCTCAAAAAATTGGCGCGTGATCATGCCCACGATTCCAACCCGCCTAGCAATCCGAAAAAAAAAAAATAAAAAAGGTTATTAGTCTAGAGTAATGTCGCTATGTCCGGAACTAGGGAAAAGTTGAAAAATTTTTTTTTCACAAAATGGCCGCTGCCTGAAAAAAAAAGCAATTTTTGTACCACTTTTTTTGACTTTTTCGAATTTTTTAAAAATAGTAAAAATTGATATTTGGGGATGCGGCTAGTTCCGGACATAGACAAGTCTATAAAGAAGACTTTCAAAAAAATTTCAAGTAAATCGGTCCAGTAGAACTTGAGAAATCGTGGGCATCGTCTTGAAAAAGGCAGGTTCGAGAAAAACGCGTTTAAGGGGTAACGCCACTGTAAGTTTTTTGAAAAATCGTTTTTTTTATTGGCTTAAAAAATAGTTTAAACCTTCTAGAATAAGAAGAAAAAAGGTCCCGTGCGAGAAAATTTTTTTTTTAATTTGAAAATGGAGGTCGCCATTAAGCGTGTTAAACTTGCTCCGAAACATGTCCCGGGAAGATGGCTATGGAGCCGCCATTTTGTTTTTTTTTTTGCTGTCAAAAATTTATCAATAAAGTTCAATGTATGCCCGATAATACCCTTAAAAGGTTTTTTTCAAGCACCTTTAATTTCGCGAGAAAAAAATTCGTGAAAAAACCTTTTTTTTAGCCGTTACAGTTGCGTTAAAGTCCAAGTGGTTTAGAAGTTAGAATTCAACTGTTAGCAGCTGGATGCAGTTGAACACTAAATATAAAAGATACAAGCCACCATTTTGAAAAATCCTCTTGTAGGCATATTCTTGAATAGTTAAACTTTGAAAATATGAAAACAAAAAAAAATATATTTTTTCGAATTTCTAGACTAGAATATCCCCTTAACTTTAAAAAAAAAGCTAAAAAAAAACAGCTGGCATATTATTTTTTCTGGTTAGCTTTTTTAACTTCAAACTATTATCGGTCAGGAATAACAAGTAAAGTAGTCTTTTTTCGTAAAAAGTCATAACCGATTCGGTCCCTGATTTTAGTTGCTATGGATGGACTGAATCGTTGTGTGTCATGTCCATGATCTGTGTTACGTAGCCGAAAAGATAGCCTGACTCCAGTGTTTCTGGAGAGATACCGGAACCTTGTAGAATTATTGTTACGAGAGATAATACCAAGTGAGGTGAGCGTTTTCTTATTTACATTTAGCTTGTATCTTTAAAGCCTTGTAGTGGTTTTTAATTAGTTAAATGTTAATGACATGCAATAATGAATAAGATATTTTGCCGTTATGGAGAGATTAAATAGATTATAGCTGGCTCTGTGGTTATTGTTGGTTTGGTGGGTTATTTTAAGGGGTTTTAACCATATGATGCGATGGGCCCTGACATATCAGAATGGGACAATATTATATTTATATTTAAATAAATCCAACGCTTCATGGACGACAAACTATCGAGGATTACTACTGTTCCTTTATACATGGCCGCCGCACTGTCGGGAGCTGCGCGCATATAGCCGGTATAGTATATTTTCTGTTTTGGGCCGGACATCAAGAAACTATGAACGCGCTGGCTGCTTTCCTGGATCATGTAATAATTGATTTTGATCAAGCTGAATAAAGAATTATAAAAGTAATTGGCTTATTTTTTCACCACTTATTTAGATGAAAATGAATACTTAGATAAATATTTGTATTGGGATTAGAAGAGTCGCAGCAATATCATAATTATAAACATAAAATAGTAACGGTTTCATAGATTTTGAAAATAATATGGGTTTTTATGCATTTCTAAGTATTTTTTATACATATATATTTTAATGATTTTTCGAGATTCCCGTATCTCACAATTATGCGACCCATATGACTATTAACTAGAATCATATAGCAATACAGCCTATCAATTTCGTGCATGTCCGCGGTGGGTCAAGTGTTCATAGTAAGGTGCCCAGTGACCTTTAGGTTAGAAATAAAAGCTGCGAATATGGCAGTCATAATCATTAAAATTCTTGTGTGTGAAAATGATCAATTTAAGAATAATATTTGGGATGAGATTAGATAACATTTAAATTTAAAATTAATTTTACTTTTCAAAGTTATTAAGTTATAGTTACAAGCTCATAGCTCTGATTTGCGTACCAAGATAATGCGGTGGAAATTATTAGCTAACCCACAAGTATAGATGCAAATTGGTTTTCATTTATTTAAGATTAAAATTTACATATTTCACCCATCAGTATTTACTAGTAAAATGAAATGAAATGAAAGAAACTGACAAGACGAGATTAGTTATCGAACTAGGAACTAATAAGCACCTGATGATCAATATCAATATTATTATTAGAAAAGTTAACTAATTGTATTGGTTGAACATATATTTTGACGCAATTTTCATATTACAATTTTAAAATAAGCAGAAGAGAAAATTTTCTCTTCTTAAAGAGATAGTACCTGATTTATTGTTAAGAGGTCGATATTTATCTTAAAGTAGAAAAACTCTTTCCACATAGCACACGTTGAGAAGAAGAAACTATTAATTTTTATGATCCGATCATATTCGGTTTTACCAACCTATTGTACAGGTTTTAAAAATAAGGAATAACTTCAAATATGAGTCTAATTTTATTATTTGCTAATACAATGAGAAACTACACTGAAAATAAAAACGTTCGTAAATGCAGGTCATTAAAATATTTTTTATTGATTTAATGAAACATTTATTGACCACAAAAGTTGTGTTTTTTTGTATCCGCAGAACAGGGCAGAACAAAAGATATTCAAAAGAACGCCTCATACAGTTTCATAGAAGATTTATAGATGAAGCGAACAGTAGAAATAGTTCACTTCAATCGACAGAACAATTTGTGCTCTTCAGTATATATAAGTTCTAGAACAAGGTACACAAAAGGACACAGCTAATAAAAGTTTAATTTTTATTTTTGCACTCCCTATGAACAACTTAATTATTACTATGAAACTGCGATTATTAATTTCATTACATATAGGGAAACAGGTGTAGGAATAAGACCCGGGTACCAATGAGATAGTTGAAATATTTCTCCTCAATAGGCTCTCAGCTAAACTCCTCACACAGAGAAGGACAGGCCTTCATCTTCTTTAGGTTTTATTTCAGTCATCGGGAAGCTGTTTAAAAAACCTTATTATTGCAGTTTGGAAGTCTCATTGTCTCATTGCTACTCTTGTAGTCTCATTGCTTCCCAGTGGATCTTTACAGTGCTTCATTGCTATACTCTTACAGTGTCATTACTATCCTATGCATTTTTGATACACGTACTTTTTTCTCGATAACCCTTCTATAGTTTTATGAATGTTAAGTTAACATGCCGTGCTAAGGATAAATACGAGGACAACTTCGAAATGAGTTTTTTCAGAACATTATATAAAGACGGGAAAATGCATAAGAGATATGGACAAACACTGTAATTTTTCAAGCACTATACTTTATAGATATGCGAAGAAAGAACAGGCGGGTGTGGTAGTAAGCTATAAACCAAATTATGATTGAAAGCAAGGACAATTAGGAAGCTGCTCTTGAAAAGTCGGTACATAGCCACCTGCTTGAAATTTTTTTATGGTTTATCTATTATTGAATGGCGCCACCTAGCCTAGGAAATATCTATAAATAACCAATAACTGTGTATCCTAAGTGGGATGAAGTGAAAATGGTCAGGGGGAATGTGTGAAGAATTTCAGAAGATGAAGAAACAGTTTCAGTTTCAGCAACTTCATATAATAGATATAATGTGAATCTATTTTTTGACAATCTGGAGACAGTTCTACATAGGTCAGAAAGTTTCGCGAATGGCCCTCGTATTTTTAAACTGGATGAAACAGCTACAACCACCGTCCAAACACCACATTGTTTCGTAGCAAATATGATTGAATTTTAAACCTTTTTGCCCTTTATTATAAGGTTATTTCTGAAAAAGGTAAAAAATTAGTCTGCCAAGCTTCTAGTGACGAGAAAGGCACACTAGTTACTGCATGTGCTATTATAAGTACGTCTGGCCAATACATTCCGACAGCTATAATATTCTCCAGAGTGCATTTCGAAGTACATATGCTTAAAGCAGGTCTCCCTAGTACTCTTGGGTTAGCTACATAAACAGGGTGGATGACTACGGAGTCATTAGTACACAGTAAAAAATTTGCACAAACTGTTGCCACAAAGCTTAGGTATTATTCGATAAGATTGGGGAATATTCCCTAAAATGTAAGGAATATACCCTAAAATGTAGGCTTTTTTTCCGTAAATTTTAGGGAGTATTTCCTACATTTTGGGGAATATTCCTAATATTTTTTACAGTGTAGCTGTTATAAAGCACTTCGTTAAATATTCCTGCAGCAGCAAGGAAAATCCTACTGTTCAGTCCACATACTGAACTAGAATCTCTCGATGAAAATATTTCCTAAAAAGATACAAAAATGAAATCCACAAAGAATTCAATACTTAAAATAATTTAAATAAAGGCACTTATCTAATACTAGGGAACTTCCACCCTTTGGTCCAACACCGTCCTAAATTTCTTCCAAATATACTTCCACCTGAAAATAAACAAAAAACTCATTACTAATCAATAAAAAATAAAATTAATTAACTAACTTACCAGTAATCCATAACGTTCGATTATTCAGACTTCAGTTAGTGAATTGCAACCTTAGAATATAGAGACAACAGGAATTGTTGATACCTGTAAAATTCGTGTGCATGAGCGTGGATTTTTTCAGGGTCCCGTGAAGTAGGTCAGCAGTATATTGAAGAAAGAGACAAATGTATTTACAGCTGTCTAACGAAGTTTTATAATTTGCAACAATTTAAATTTAATTTAAAACTTGTGAAAAGTGAAAGATATTTTATTTAACAGTAGTGCAAAAGAAACTAAAGAGTGTAAGTAATTATCTGTTGATAAATTTCTAAGTGATGTTCATGTATTTTCAGAATGAAATTTCGAAAAATATTGCCACAACAACACCAAGGTACAACGTGGGAAATCACTTTTTAGGCATGTATAGTTATAAAATATTATTTTGTGTACTTTACACACATTTTTATATTAAATTAAATTAAAAATACTTAACCAAATCGTTGAAATATCGAAAAATTCCTTCATCCACCGAGTTTTGTTTACGTTTATGACAGCTAAGAAACTCTCAGGGTATGTAGGTGTAGTGACAGCAAATAAGAACACTTTCGATGGGAGCAAACGTAATATTTTCAACCATATATCTTGTTGCCCCGCTCTATATATTGATTCTACTAGACGGCTGTACTGAGCATTCACTACAGCGGCAACAGATCCTAACACAACTAGAATTTGACTAAGCCAAATTTGGCTTATCACACTTCCTGTACTCTCTATATTCTAAGATTACAACTTTTAGATCGACAATGGGCATAATATGACGTCAATTCGTTACAAATTTCGATGAAATACAACTTTGAAAACGAGCGTTGCCAGGGTAACCCATTATGAAGCCGACACGTAGCGGCTCCCGGCGGCTATAAAAAGACGACGAGCCACAGCAGAATCAACCATTCCGAATTCAGAATTTAATGTTAATATATCAGAATTTCCTCTAATTTTTGTAACTACCCAAAAGCCGATTTTGCTTCCATACAAGTAGGAATTTACTCCTACTGCAGAAATTTACTTTTGCTTTAATTCCATCTCACACCTAAGTAGGAATGTACTCCTGTTGCAGAGCTTTACTTCTGCTTCACTTCCACCCTACATCTAAGCGGGAATTTATCCTTGCTGCAGAAATATACTTTCCGCCAAATTATTTATTTCTATTACTGCTACCGTGCTTATACGTGCAGCACAGAAACTTCTATTTTATTTTGTATTAATTCATGAAGTTAATTGTGGATTTTGTTCTCTTGTTTCAGAAGTAAAAGGAGCAAGCCTCTGTGGTAGCATTTTTCTATTAAACTGTGGAATTTTTTATTGAATTATAATTGTTGAATTGGTTTAGCTTTTGATTAGTATTGAATTTTTTTGTAATATAGTTTTAAGCACCATATATATTGAGAAATTAAAATTTTATATTTGAATTGACAAAGTTGAGTTATCCTTTACAATTGGCACCCCCCTTCGCTCAGCTCAGATCTCACACCTATGCTGATGATTTATGTCAACCCCAAGTCGCATTTGTCAGTGCCAACTTTAGATGTCGCTGCAAATAATCGACGCTACCATTTTGACCTTCCCACCCCACTCAATTGACAAAATGTAGCCACTGGATGTTGGAGTGGTTGGCTCATTTAAAAACGGCGTACAATGGAGCAGTCGATTCGCGGTTGATTTTCTGGGTAATGGTTTTACAATATACGATGTGACCCATTTTTAAGAAAACCAGCATTTTCCCATTTGCTAATCAGACGTTGTATAGTTCAGTACTAACCCTAATTATATTCATAACTTGGTGATGATTTCCTATTATCTTTAGAATTTGTTCTATTTAATTTATTACCTTTTTGTATAAACTACTTAATAAACGACGGGATTTGCAATATTCTCTGGTTTATGTTCCGTTTTATTTTGTCTGATTCATTCTTAGCCAGGTCGTATCTCATTCCTACTCAGTACTGGGTAGAATGGGATACAGGAATACTTGATGGATTTTGATATATAGATTGAAAATTACTAAAAATTTTACGATACAAGGAATGAAATTATGGAGTGAAACCGTTATATGCAATACTAAGTAAATAGTATATTCATGAAATACTTTTCGATTCTATGTAATTTTCATTAATTTCTTGAACATTTGCTTCTATCAATGAAATTGTGGCGACATGACGCGACAAACAAGTACATACATAGTTGTGTGGCTTTTTGTTCGCCGCTGCTCTTTGGGGGATATCTGTTTTCACGTAGTAATATTTCGAAAATGGAATGCCGAAAGTACTTTGCAGAACAGTTGCAGATATCTTAAGTAGGCGATTGTTGTAAAATAAAAAATAAAAAAATAAAAATTTAGTCTGACTGATTTATCGGAGAAGATTAGAAGTTAAGAATTTAATTCTATATAAATATATTAATTTTCATGAATATATTTTTAGTCGATTTTTGTATCAGTTCGATTTCTATGAGTTTGTTTTAAAGTTACTTATAACGTTTATAGTTGTGCAATATTAAGTGGGTATACTTTAACACGAAAGATATGCAAGTCTGATTCCACCAGGAATATCAAATAAATTATTTTTGCACCTCAACTGTCTTCTTCTTTCCTTGCCGTATTCTATTACGGCTCATATTTTTCGCGGCAGTGCTTAATATACGCTACCTTCCATAATGAACTAGGTTTCAGAAGCAACGCAACAGGAGCGAACCCCAACGCGCAGTTAATGGTTCCAGCACAGCAAGTAAATAGAACATCGCACTCAATTGCAGTATCACCAAAAATCATTCATTGATTTCATGAATTTTTACATTAATCGCAGGAACGACTCTGGCACTTTGGTTCTTAAAAGTATTTATTTAGTGCTGAATAATGAAGCAGTTCGAGAGGTTTGTCGCTCTATGTCCAGTATATAGCGTTAATTTACAGCAAATCTATAAGGAAGTATTTTGGGCTCCATTATTTAAATGTAAGTTTAAATCTTTTGTTTACCTTTAATTTTTTTGGGACTGTACAAAAACTTCTATGCAGTGCTTCTTTGTTAAAATACCTTTGCTTCAAATAATTCCTAGAAAACCTACTAGCCATCGAATGTAGAATTAGAATATCATTCAACGTCAATGGCGGGAGCTTTTCACAAATAGCTTGAATACAAACTTCAAATGGTTGTCGATTGGTAAGTAATCTCCAAACAAAAAACATTGCACCTAATATAATTTTTATTATCAGATTGACATGGACTTCTGCATGCGATTCAAAGTATTAAATTTGGATAACTGGACAGCATTAAAAAGTGCATAACTAAATAAGATACTAGAAATGAAATTGTAAAAGGATTATATATATTATAACTAATACGAACAAGGCAGAAGGATTGTATATATAAAGTCAGTAACTGTATATTATAATGTGGATAAAATATATGCTAAGATAAAAAAGAATAAAATATAAGGGAAGCAAACGAGTGGAAAAATTGGTATGAAGGCCAGGGAGAAAACTAGTATATATACTAGTGCAACACATTAATTAATAAGGTTCATTGGATCAATGTACATGGTATATTTTATTGACTATCAGACAGAACCAGCTTAACACAAGCTCGCTGCATGGACACGTTTAATAAATAAACGGTCTACAATACATACGTTTCATCACTTAGTCGGTGTTAGTATTAGTATGTTAAACTAAACATAAACCAAACACCAGATGAAATTACATGCACAAAACATTAAACAAAATATATTAAATATTATATTGACGTTTTTTTAAAACATGCTTAGAAAAGTCGAGAACAAAATGCTCAGCCGTATTATTAACAGTAATACACATGCGGTTAACAGGTTCATATATGCTGAAGTTAGACCTTGAGGAGTTAACATGCAACAGAGGTAGCCTTCTCAAATTGTGGCTACTATCACGGAAAGAGATTTTGTTAAGTAAAAATGGAGAATCAATATACCCGTTTAAGAGTTGATGCAGAAAAATTACATCTGAAATCATACGACGTTTCTCAAGTGAGTGCATATTTAAAAGCTTCAAACGATCCTCATAAGGTGGAAGAAATAATGAATTATTCCAGGGTACGTTCCTGAGAGCAAATCGTAAGAAGTTCCGTTGAACAGATTCGATACGGTCGATGTGTATACCGTAAAATGCTGACCAGACCAGGCTAGCGTATTCATGAAAGGATCTGACAAAGCAAGTGTACAAATGCAATGTAATGGTGGGATTCGAGAACTCTCGAGACTAATGTTTTATAAAGCCCAGCATAGAACTACTCTTTGATACCTTGAAGTTTATATGGGAGACGAAATTCAATCGTTTTGTCACATTTGACACGCAAGTCACAAACAGAACTAACACGGCGAATCGAGGAATCCGAGAATTCATAATCATAAGTGATTGGTTTTTGATTCCTATGGAAAGTCATAACCTCATATTTGCCGATATTGAGTACCAAATTATTGCTTTTGTACCAGTCGTAAAATTTGTAGAGGTCACCCTGTACATGTTCACAATCGTTAAAAGATTTAATTTGAGCGAAAAGTTAAATATCGTCAGCATAAATCAAGATTTTGCAGTACTTCACAGCACATACAATGTCGTCAATAGGTAGAATAAAGAACAACGGGCCCAAGTGACTCCCTTGAGGTACACTAGACGAAGCTTTCAAGACTCTATAGATGGAATGTCGGAAATATATTTGGTATGTCCTGTTATCTAAATATGACTCCGTCCATTTTAGGAATGTTGAGGGAAACCCATACTTTTCCATTTTAAGGAGTATCACGTAGTGAGATAACTTGTCGAAAGCTTTACTAAAGTCAGTATAACTACAATATGTCTGGAAGCCTTTTGCAAACCCGCCATTAGTGTCCGAGATGAATTCCAATATTTTGGTGGTTGTAGACCTGCCCAAAATAAACCCATGTTGGTTTGAAGATAGCAAATTCTTACAGGAAAATGATAGCTGCGAGTAAATCATCGATTCAAATAATTTGGGCATGCAAGATAATTTCGCAATAGGCCTACAGTTAGAAATATCATTTTTACTACCTGTTTTGTGGATAGGTATGATGAAAGAATTTTTCTACAGCTGCGGAAAACAACCACTACCGAGCGATTTTTGAAAAATAATTCTCTTAGATCGTGCTGTGTGTCTAGGGTATTATGCTTGGGGTCAAAAGTTTTTGTGTTGTTTTTTGCAGTTTTCAAATGTACTTTTTTCCCCATTTTTTATTATTTTGTTTGGTCAATGTTTTTGTTTATAAGTATAAACTCATAAATATTTCGTAGCCTTTTCGGGCAGACAATTGACTAACTAAATAACTAAATATCGAGATGAATTTTTATGTGTGCAGAGAGAAGTTAGCTGTCATGTTAGGTAAAGATGTATTAAACAGTTACGTAGTACTTATGACAGTAACTTGGTGAATACGCAGCCCTTAATTTTGGCGGTATGAAATACGATTTCTGATGAATCATTGCCATTAATCTATGTTATATGTGCATGGTAATAAAATAGTAGAAAACATTAGCATTGATATGTATGTAATACGGACTACTAATTTTTTAAAAATGCCGATAATTTATATTATATGGTCCCTTATATCTAATCAGGGTCGGATCCAGGATTCTCGTGAGGGGGGGGGGGGGGCACAACTTTGGTTAAAAAATGGTATAAGCTGTCGAACAGATAAGTGAGCGGCTACCACTCGGAACGAAGAAAGTTACTCAACGTTCAATTTTTGCCCTTCGCGAAAGTCAAACAAGGCGTTAAATTTTTTATTTTGTTTTGGTTTGTAAATAATGGAAGCGTAAAACTTCCAAATCATCCATTTTAGTTAGTAAAAATAGGGAAAGACATTTTGTTCAAATTGACGAATTCATCATAAATTGTAATTTGGCATAACACAGGAATTAAAACGCTACGTACTTTATCCTCACCAATGTCAAGAAAGTTTAACTTTTTTTTTTGTATTATGAAGGCAAGTTCAAGGGGTACCTTATAATGCGAAGCACAGTATGACAGGAATGTGATAGGGAAAGGAATTAAGGAACTTCAGGCGAGTGGAAGAGGTGCTGATATATGTCATCCTTAAACTACCGCAACATGTATGTCGAAGTACACACAGAAGATCGTAGACTGTACCACATTCGCAGAGTTCGGGATAAAAATGCATCACGGAGTTTTACTGTACGGCCGACGGAAATTTTATGGGTATAAACATGTGCGCGATTTGCAGTGCGAGTATTGCATGCAAGAATAATTCTACAAGGGATCAGACTAGATATTGCATCGGAACATTGACTACGCACATGACGATAAAGGAATGAAAGGGATCCATCATTGCGGCGGTGTTCGAGTTAGTCGATATTACAAGCTATTGCCACATTGGCAGTGAGATTAGGGCTCTTTTTTGGCAATATCTAATGAAGGTAAGACTGTGCGGACAGCCCCGGCCCAGATATAGAAATTATATTAAATTCTAGGTGTGGACTTATAGAGTAGTGCTCGATTCGATGGGCTGAAATGGCCATAATGCTGTATCATAAATCAGTGCTCCATTAACAGAAATGGGAGTGAAAAGTTATGATCCTGGTTCAAAAAGATGGGGTAGGATATGAGCGAGGATATGATAAAGGTTGTTATTCATTTATCTAATCATGCAATCTCATTTGACACATGTGGCATTCTCTCTGAAGTCCCCAAGAGTACCACAGGAGTAAGCAAAATCAGGGATACTATCATAAGCAAATCTATGGATGGGATTAAAAGTAAAGAAAAGTAGATCATTAATGAAAATTTTGAAGATAGATGGAAAGATAACCAGATCCGTGGGGCATATCGGCATTTATAGGGTGACGATCTGGTGAAACCCTATCTAGTGAAACCGGTATTATGCGATCAGGTAAAAAACTTTCAATCTATAATAGAAGAGGAGGGGAGAGATCAAGTGCTTCAAGTTTAATTAAAAGGGCTGAAAGCAAGACTCTATCAAAGACCTTTTAAATATATAGAGATTTTGTAATCACCAAAATTGTGAAGACTACGGTTCGAATGTTCCGTATGAAAAGTCAGCAAGTCTCCAGATGAGCATCCAGTCCGGAAGCCATAATGGCGATAATTGATAAAGTATGAGGCACAGCTTTTAATTAACAGGAAAACCATCACGATCTACGGCTTTGGAGACGTTGATCCCCTTAAGGACCTTGAACACATCTCCCTTATGGATGTGCATTGGCTCTTATATAGAGAATTTGAAGTGAATCTACCAGTCAAAATATTTGCTTGATCCATGGAGGTAACAAAAACTTCACCATTAATAAGCAGTGAAGGTATAGAGGAACTGCTGAAGTTGTTGCTGATGTTTTTCATCAGAGACCAGATGCCTTTGCTGCCTTTGCAACTTGTCAAGCTTTTTTGTCTCACACTCTGGTCAAACAAATTTTTTTCTCTCTCAATAATGGACTTACAGGTGTTCCCTGCGGTCTTGTAGACTTGTTCTGGACATGGAGGCAGTTGATAGGTGCGAAAAGCAGACCGTTTGGCTTTATTACTTCGTTGAACTTATCGTTAAATCAAGATCAATTTTACTGTTGTTGAGACCTACTGTATGAATAAGGAATGTATTCATGCACGCTAGGACTATGTATGTCACTAAGTTGTAATGTGCATTCATCAACATCCCTCGAATTAAACAGACCGGCCACTCTATATCTCTGAGGTACTGATTGAGAATTTTACAATCAGCATTTGGATTTGTTTTTTTTTATTTAATATTTTAGCTAAATATTCTACTATTGCATTTTACGAAATAATAAAAAATGTTTGCGTTAAATGAAATAGCTCACTACAACAAATACAATGATTTGTTTGCCATTGTGTAGTTTCGTGGAATTTCACCAATCACGAGTTGTAATTGTTTCTTTAAATATTTGCTTTGAACCGCCGATAATATTCTAACGAGCCGTCTTTACATCGAGGACTCATCAACGAAACTTTGGGAGCTGCAGTATTAAAATTCAGAACATCTACATCTTCAGGGGGGAGGGGGTGGGGGGCATTAGCTGGATCCGCCACTGTACATTCTGCCTTCTTTGTTTGTTTTCTTTTTCCACAGAATATATCATTTCTGGGCAGACTGGTCTCAGTTTTCTCTTATCTGTATTACCTGAAAACACAAAAATAAAATTACATTTTATTAATGCGAGCGACTTCTCCTTTTTCAGAACATTCTTCCCTCGTAATTTTCTGATTTTCATTTTAGTTTAAGTTATTAAAATTTCATTTATATTATGGGAAAAGTTTATGTAATAAAACTGTTAAACAAAATCATATTTTACTCATTTTTACGCTTCATTGTTTAAAGTTATAAACTTTATCGTTATTGAATTTCAAAAAATACTCTTATAAAATAAAGTGCGTACATAATCTCACCCCTGCTTTAAGACAGACATGTTTTGCGATTCAATGAGTAAACCCTTTTTCCGCGGTGAGGTTATTTGCGCCACATAGAAACATTATTTTTGATAAACTTGCACATGCCAAACGTTTCTATGTCCCACAGATGTATTGTACTTCTAGACTGCTACATTTGTAGCTCTTAATAAAAGTTTGCGTAGATGGAATAGAATATTTTGATCATCGCGTAAATCAAGTATCGCTAGAGAGTTGAAATGCTGGTGATATGGTAGTACCATTGGACGGGATGTTCAGTCTGTCAGCACCAGCTGACAGCTCACTCCATGAACAGCATTGCAAATACATTCGGCACGCTAGTACCTCGGCTATTTCTGGGGTAGGTAAGCAAAATCCCTCTGCTGTCACGCACCATATACACACAATAATATCGCGCCTTCAAAACAATAACGAACGAAGCGCTACATTCAGTCCAGACCTTTACGCCACTTACCATAGCTTACTGTGAGCCCCAATGTCATAGGCTCGTGCCATTGCCCCATTCTCCCTGCGACACTGCAGGGACATGTGATATGCAGTGTCCCTGTGATTGATCTGAAATGACAGTGGAGGAGCGGAGCTACATATTCAGCCATTGCTATTGAGAGGGGGCTCTAGGAGAGTGACGGAGCGAAAGAAAAGGCCTTAGTCCTTCATAATGTTGAAAACCCTCTTTATTTCCTAATACAGAATGCCCTAATGCACATAAAAAACGATTCGAAAATATATTATACTTGTTCCCTAATACATATGATTATTCACGGGAGGAGATCTACTCTCGTTACTCATTTTCATAGAATTAGTAGTATGTATTAAAATTACAAACTAGAATCTACTGACTAATAAGTTCACAGGAGGTGACGATGTCAACCAACTATATGTTTTTTTTTTGCATTGAAGGCAGGGGGACAGGTGACCCTATCGCAAAGCACGAAGGCCAAAGCGGCCCATTGTGCTGTCCTGGCTGTCCTGCTAGAAGGCCATTCACCAAAACCTTCCTCTCCTCTTAATGAAGCGCATCAGATCTTGGTGACACAGGTTTTTCAGCTCATCCACAGATAGAAAGGCAGACCCTAGAGTATCCAGCTTGCCCCGGGCAAAGGCCGGACACTCACACAAAAAGTGTTCGGTTGTCTCGGGCTCTCTCTCCAGGCAGGACATACACTCAGGGCTTTCAACAACTCCTGTCCTTGTTAGATGAGCGTGAAGTGAGCTGTGGGCGATAATGATACTAACCACAGTTCTACATTGTTTCCTTTCGAGCCCCATGAGAAAATCGAAGATATTCCCATTGGGCCCATCAAGTCACAGTTTTGTACACCTGTAAGTATTCAGGTTCGCCCATCTCTGCTGATACTTTCTATGAACATCCGCTTTAATGAGAGATCCGATACTCGAGGTGGCAACGCCTACAGCGGTCAGTTCTTTCATTCCCCATTATCGCCATGTGACCAGGAACCCACAGAAGGGACACCAACTATATTGCTTGGAATCATATCACAAAAATTCACCAACTAGGTACAGGCAGACTAACATATCTGATTAAATAATAAGAATGCTACAGATTTCCTAATGATCATGACACAAATTTTCACTCAGCTCTGTATTTATGCCGCAGAGCTTATTGATTCCAGTTTTTGCCTATACAACAGCTACTGACACATAAATTTCGCATAATCTCTACGTAAACCTACATCAAGGTATAACTGAGAGCAATTACGCTGAAACCTGTAAAAAGTTCCACTTCAACATAGGTGTGATATCACTAAATCACTACTATTACTAGCAAAGTACAGAACCATAAATAAAATGGAAATATAATTTACCGTCGCTGAGGTCGTCCACTAGTACTAATGTTACGGTTTTATCAGTAAGCTTGGGTAGACGCCCATTGAGTGCCTATGGTTATGTATGTATATAGCAATATAATTATGATTTCTGTTTACGATGTTATTTTTCTATTTGTCAACATAGAAGAAAAAGTACTTACCATAGCATCTTCGAAGCTTCAGGTGACGCCGGGTACCTGGTTGTTATAGCGATAAGATTTAAAAATGCAATTGAAAAAGTACTGGCAACCGATGTTCGAGACTGATAATCACCGAAATTCATATAACGAAAAACTACTAATTATACGTATAGAATGTTGTAAGCTAACAGATTATAAAATGGTTAGATTTGGACAATACTGTAACTAGGTCATTTAAATCCTAGCAACTACATAGATAAGTACAGAGCACGATACTCAACACAAATTTATTTCTGCAACTGATGATGGACGGACTTCAACACTTTACTTCACGGCACGTCTTTTTAACATATTTGAAATTATTTTGCTTGAGTCAGGTCAACTGCAACTAGTTCAAGAGGATCCTTGTTGCATGATAAAACGGTACTGGTATGCTATTTATGTTGTCGCCAGGATTGGCGGAATGTAGCCTCTGCCAGAGAGGGTTCGTAACGTGGGTGATATTGAAAACGCGCCATGTTAAGATATCAGCCAAATTCTCTTTTTGTGATAGTTTCGGTTCCCCGTTTATCGATCGTCCTTTTGATAGTCATAAACGGTTTCTGAAAGAGATCAGTAGGTCGCAAGTTGCTGACTACCTATCGCTACAGCGCGCTTCATTTTCACTCCTTTTCAAATTGGAGGGAATTGTTTCTTTGTCAAACTGTCTGTCTGAGCCTCGAGCTATTTTGCCAAATGAAAAATGATTAGTTTCTGCAGTACCTCGTGATACCTCTAATGGTTCACATGAAGTGGAAGATCTCTTTTTGCTGATATCGCCCTTTCCGCGAGTTTCCTTCCCATTAAATAGCGTAATTTAATGTGGAGCTCTTTTCGCGGGATAATATTTTTTTGGGAATAAATGGATAACCTCTTTAGAGGTTCCACACTTTAGAATTTTAACAAAAACTTCTTTTAAAATTAACTTAACTACGGATTCTTGTGAGGCCCCAGAAAAATCTTCGTTCTTAGGCTTTTTCTCTTTTGATCTCCTGGTTCTTATTTGTTAGAACTTTTTCTTTTTGTCCGACAGTTGTCAATCGCCCAGCAACCGCGAAAAGTGGCAGCACATTCGCTGTGTGGGCTCGACATAGTTTGCGGCTAGATGACAGTGTCACACAAGATGTGGTATACTGCATCGTGTGAGGCTGCGACCATAATACGATTAAGATGTGTACCATTCATGCAGAGCCTCTTGATTTGAAGGATATTAGCATCTTTGGCACATTAAGTACGTGAAATTGAATTTGTATCGGAGTATTATGGAATTATTTTCGAAGAATACTTCAAAACACAATTATTTGAAAAAGTGACTAGAGCTGTTAAAGTACCTACTATACGAGTACATTTAGCTTTTCAAAACCCTGTAACTTCTAACTTTTAGACCATCTTCCATTTCTCATTGAGATTTTAATTTTCACTATAATTTTTCAACCGTTTGGTTCATACTCCTGAAGCAGCTTTAAAGCATTTTCATTTATCAAAATATTATTTTTAAATTAGGTCCCAGCATAAAATATTTTATTAATTAAGGATATGAATTAAAGAAAACTTTCCTTCAAGATAAACACCGCGGAAGACTTCCTTTCTCCGGGTTCATATTTAACAAAATTAGGTAACAAAAGATTGAACTTAATTCGCCTCAAAGCGTTTTACCATGGCTTCACAGCTTAAATTAATTTACGTTGCTGGAGCAGTTTTATTAATTTGCTTCAGTATTATCTTAGGCAAGTTTTTATAGCTCTAGATAGTTTTAATTAACTTTTGTTAGATCATTTAAAGTTAAATTGTGTTACTATGTAGTTTTGAGGATATACATACATACTGTATCTACTCTTTTATGAAATATTTTAAACTGGGTGAAGTAAAATTACTTCCAAGATCGCATTTTATTCTATTAAAAGCCAGTTTGCATGTATGTATGAAGTCTGAATCTGGTAGAATTGTATTATGGTTAAAAAGCTCTAGCTGTAAATTGGAAAATGCTTATATGCTTAAAAATATGAATTACGACTAATGCCTAAACCGGTGTGTGTGAATTATTTCTTGAAGTATTTTTAGACTCTATCGAAATAATTTAATGCGGAAGTTACTTCTGATCTTGACCCGGACCCATATGCGAAAAAAAAACACAGCTAATAACACTTTTAAAACCCGAAATTGTATGCTTTTTCATTTATATGGGTGATCGACGCAACAAAAATATAAAAGCATCATAATAACCGGATTGCTCAGCATTATAAGCATTACATGCCATTTTCTAAACAATCAAACACTCAAATAAATATGTATTGCAAAATTACTTATCATTCCTGTGATAGGTATGAGATGACCTTTCGACACTATATAAAAACACAAGAAATTTCTAAAAAATCGTATGCGTTTTAAAGACGATGAGCTATGAGCGAATGACTAATAGGTTCAATCTACATCGAGAGCTACACACTAAGAGCTAAAAGCTACACGAAGCTCTATTTCAGCTTTTCCTACGTTGAGCGCAATAAGCTTCACATTCGTACTAGAGTCATTCCACAGAAAATCGACAAATAATGTATAAATTTGTGCATTGACCAACTCCGATTTTGATAAAATTTGATAAGTAGGTTTGTCTTATTGTTAGTAGTACTTTGCTGAAATATTTCTCGGTTTTGTCCATTTTTGACGGCGATATGGTATTTTGAAATTTGGAAAAAATGGCAAATTTTGCTTGGAAGCTGTAAATTCAAAACTTTATATCTTAGGATGTATGCATCGTAAGCCCATGAAACAAACTCCATTTGTTCAAGGAAGCTTTAAAGCTCCTGAAAAAAATTAGCTGAGGTCCTTTTTCTGAAAATTTGTTTTCAAGGATAATGGATATGTTCGTTATCCTTGAATTTCTCAAAATGCGCACTCTCGATTTCTTTTATTTTTTTTAATTTAATCCTTAATGGCTTTTGAGGAAACTGTAGAAAGAAGAAAATGGAACTCCTTGAAGTTTGGATGGAGTTATTTTTTAAATATATGTAGTTCAGAAAACTTCGAACGAAAATTGATGAAGTGAGCTGAGTACTCAGATTTAATATAATATATCTACATAATGTAGATAGGATTATATCCTGAAATGGTCAACTACCGTAAAAATATTAAAAGAAACGTATTGATAATAATATTATATGTTTAATTAACTTTTTTATATATATAAGTATATAAGTATCTTAGAAATATTTATAAGTAAAATTAAAATTAATATGACGCCTATGTACATTCTATATTTAAGATTTCCTTAATTTAATTAACTCTGCTATATATTTAATTTTACTGGCTGTTAAAATATAAACACCATTATTCATTTGAGGATTAATTTGACATATTAATGAAGATTTTAAAACTGATTGAACATCTGGTGCATTTGGAAATTGAAAGTGATAAGAAGGTCCTGCTGGATGAAGTGTTGTTACCTTAAACATTTCGTGCTTTTCGTCATTGGAAATAATGTAGCCCAACCACCAGGTGCTACTTTTTACATAGATGATAAAGCCAGATGTGTCTTCATCAATGGTATTTGTGAGTTTTGCGCCAGACAATAAGTTGTACTTTTTTCCTTCGGAAGAAAACGAATATCTTTTTATCAAAACAATTCCCTCGTTGACCGGAATTACGGTATGAAGTTTTTGTGTCGATGGAATTCTATGAGCTCTTGAAAATCTGTCATTTAAATTAATTTCTTCCTGGTAATATTCTTCCTGTGGAACAAAATTGAAATTTATGTTATTAATATTTTCACTCGCCCATTCATAAAGCAGACGAGGTGATATTATTTGATGATTGAAGGGACGTTGTAGACTAGCTTTCGTGGCTAAACGTTTGACAGTTCCTCCGAGGCCAAGGACATCCAAAATCTGCATCATGCATGGTAATATTTAGAAAGTTTTTTCTATTTTTGTATTGAGATGCCGAACCATCTGAAAAATATGTAATTTTTTTTATAACACCGTATTTCTCTTTAAGATATTTCATTAGGTATCGCTGGAAAAGGTATACAAGAACAGTATTATGTTTGAGGCAATCCGATATTATGACCAAATTTGTATGCTCAATATTTGAATTTTCGTTGGCAGTAGTGAAACCGTGAAATTTTGAACGGGGACATTTTTTAGAATCCAAATTGCTATGGAAAATAAACAAATTTTTGGCGCCCCCTTATCTTCAGATAATATTCCTTGGCGTTGCCTATGATAATTTAAGTGAACTTTCAAATAAGTGACCAGCCCTCTTGTCGTTTCTCCCCCCGCTCCCTGGATTTGACTGTCATTGAATTGCCTACTCACGTACACTGTATTCGCACGAAACCCCGTTTCCTTATTAGTTATTTATTCAATGGTTCCAGGCCGTGACACAAAGCGATTTTACTACTTGCAAAAGTATTAGAATAGTATGATTTCGTATTTCTCTTAGCATTTGTTCTTATGGAAAAATGAATTACTTTCAATTTTAACCTTCTGCACAATGTAAATAAGCCTCCGTACTAAAAGTTTGATTCAGGAATTTTGTTATTTAATTCCTTGCGCATTTATCAGTATAAAAATCTAACTACTTTCTTTAAGAAATTTATTTATGTTTTATCACTCAAACATAACACTAAACATAAAAATGAGAAAATGCGTTGGATTCAATTTGCCTTCATACCGTTTAATGTTTGATGGAGGGTTGTCTACTTACAATCAATCGGTCATCCCAGCTCCATACAAAATCCTTATCTATTTATTCTGAATAACAACCCGAAACTGACAAATTTAACCACTCTATTTCGGTTATAGAAGAGCAGGTAAGAACCCTAGGTGCCGTTAGGGACGGAACAAAAGAAATGACCGTTGAACGGTAGGCTGGCCCATCCGCGCGTCGCCTTACGATCCAATTTCTTTTTCTAAGAAAGGTTGTAGTGACTGTAATAATGCGGATTTTAATTTGACAGAACACGCACAATTATGTTTACTTCAAAATGAGACAAAAAAAAAATCGATTTTTCAAAAATTTTGCGATCCCAATAGGTTTTGCTACATATCTGGCAACTTTTGTCAACAGAAACATTAAAGATTTATTAAAACAAGCTTATCAAGCATATTATGGAAAACAACTTATGCAGCAGTATAAATATTGGGTGCCGCATAAAGTATATAAAGCTTGTGTGGAGTCTATCCGATACTGGAATCAGGAGGACGTAAAGGACTCAATGACGTTAAATGAACCAAGAAATCATCTTGATGATTGCTACTTTTGTGCCATATAACTGAAAGGAATGAACCGATACAAAAAGTAGACACGGATTTATCTTAATATATAATTGGCTAAATCACCAATACCACACAGTGAAGATTTTCCAGTACAGATGGTGCTCAAAATGAAAGCAAAAGTGAAAATGAATTTGAGGGGTGTACTCCAACACTTCAGGATTTTCCTCAAGGTGAGAACTCAATGACTTGATCTGCGATTTAATATTATCAAAAACATCAGCTGAACTTCTTCCAAACACATTGCCTTCAGCCAGGCGTAATAATAAAATCTTACCGAATTAGAGAGGAAAAAATTCTTCCTTACTCCACTAAAGAAGATGATCTTGTGTATTGTAATAATGTTCCAGAAGTTTTAAAATTTATGGGTCTACCGGAATATCGGCCAGAGGAGTGGCAACTCTTCATGGACAGCTCAAAAAGGATTTTGAAATGTGTTTTACTACATAATGATAACAAATTAGGCTCGATACTGATAGCCCATTCAACAAAACTTAAGGAAGGATACGTAAATATTAAATTTGTGTGTTAGAAAAAATTTCTTTTTTTCAACATCACTGGTCAGTATGCGTCGATTATGATGATTTTTTTATTAGATCAGGAAAGTGGATACACCAAACAACCGTTGTAGAGCATACCTACATACCACAATAATAAAGGCATATGCACGTACCTCAACAACAAATAAAAATAAACGAAACATAACAAGCAAAAGTAAATAACAACAAAGAAAAAGAAATATGATCGGAATAGCCATGCGCCATTCTACGATCCATTCATAAATTTACGCTAAGTGAAAAAAAGTTGTACAAATGCAATATGATCACCACTGGCCACCGTTGCACCGTGACGATGCATACAATGCATTACTCAGTAAACTTAAAAAAGTAATTTGCTCAATGACGCAATCGATAACTGTGTCATATCTACTTAGCATTTGTTCAATAAGGAAAAGATTGCAAAGTAAGCATCTAAGCAAGGCTATGCTTGTTCATGTAGGGGTTAATGATGCATTTATCGATAACATATATTTTTGATCGATATTGCTAATATGAGCAAGGTAAGCAATTTTGTAATACTATTTGTAATATAGAATAGTTCTCATGAGAAACGATATTTTGTATTAAGGTTTTAGCGATGTAAGCAATTTTAAAAAGTATAAATTAAGTGCATTGTGAAACAAAGATTCACAGTTTAACCAGCAACTCTCAGTGTTTTATTCAATTGCCAGATATTGAGCTCTTAGCTCCAACATGGGTGATATCGAAGGTAATGAGCCTTTCAGCTCTTATTAAAGATATCTATATTCAAACATCAGATATTGAGCCTTTGACTCCAACTTGGTGCTTTTTTTTAAAGATCGAGCTCTTAAGCTCTAATATATAAAATCATATAATAAAATCATATAATGAAACCGATCGAATACAAGAAGGCAAGCAGAATCTAGGAAAGGAAGCAACTTATTTACACCGTATTTTCTCTGCCTTTGGGACAGTCGTGGCTGTTCAAGGAAAGTATGACTGTGGGAATAATTTCAATTTTCAATTTCAATTTCAATTTAATTTATTCCAAGGCATTGTACAATTAAGATATAATCTTTTTTACTTGAACAAGTTAAATCTATCATAAGCAAAAAAAATAAAAAATAAAAATGTATATGTATAAATGGAAAAAAAAGAGACATGAGAAAAAAAAAACTAATAATAAAATAAAATCAAATAAAATAGGTAAGATACAAGAAATAAGCCCCTAAATTTGCTGCTAAAAACTAAATCAAAAACACAAGGAAGAAAAGAAAACAGAAAAAAGAAAAAAGAAAACAAAATTAATCACTACTTAACTTAACCTACGACATCTGCTGTACTATAAAGCAAACTATTTAGCTCCTAACTATTTAGCTCCTAACTATTCAAGCACTACTGCCTTAGCACATAATATCAAAAATTCCTTGGTGCTGGCGAAAGATCTCGATACAACCGATAACTTAATACTGGGCGGTAAGGAATTATAAACTTTGATGGCATGACTGAAAAACAGGCGTTTAGTAATTAAGTATTCAGATCTGGGCAGAATGCAATTAACTGTTCTAGAAGATCTCGCGAATTGGAGAATGCTGTATAGGTAGCTTGGACTGCGGTATTTGATGACTTTAACTAGAAGGATTACCGATCAAAAATTCAAAAATATTAAAAGATCACAACCCAAAAAGGATGAAGCATAAGCTGACACGTGATCGTATCTTCTGAGGTGATATATGTATCTAATAATGGAGTTAAACGCGATCTGCAATTTGGTAAAATTAAGATAATCAAGTTTTCCAAATACTTCACAGCCGTACATTAAGACAGGAATAAGCAGAGAACGAGCAAGAAACAATAGCAAACATCATTTATGAACCATTAAGAGATCGTTAAAAATTCATTCTTCCACCATTTCATATTAAGCTTGAGCTAACAAAACAGTTCGTCAAAGATTTACACAAGAGTGGAGATTGTTTTAAATATTTTTGTTATACAGTGTGGGCAAAGAGTTTCTGATCACACAAATTGTCCTTCACTCAGAAGAACATTCGAGTAAAACACACATACATATATCATCAATTATCCTGAGTGGTAGGGGTAGGGACAGGTAGATTAAAGAGTTATGGATGAGAAATTATTTTTCCCAAGGTTGTTTATGAAGTGATAACAGTGCAGCAAACATCTTGGAGTTATAAGTGTAATTTATCCGAATATTTTCTAAATTAGCTGTGACATTGGTGTTTTTTGATAAGGTAAGCAATCCAATTATTCTAAGTTTTGGATTAAAATATTCATTACAGTCTTTACGAATTGTGCATGCTTAATTTTTTTTTTTTTTAATTTTGCGTGATAGTTTTTGAAAATAGTTTTTCTATCAGTATATGCTTACTAATTAAGTTATGTTATGTTATGTTTAAAATTGTATTTATTTTGCTTTCGTTTTTTGTTTTTTTTTGTAGCGGAATGTCGTCTAGGGCTGAGATAAGGAAAATAATCCAAGAACTTCACGGCCTGGTAGAACATATTTCCTTCATAAGCTGCAAACTCAAGGTATCCAGAAATACTGTTTGGATATGGTCAGAAAAACTAACAAGCGAAGTAACTGATTAAAAACAGATTGGGACACCACAAGCACTTTCATCCAAAGACAAAAAAAAAAAGATTAGACTTCTTGTCAAGGACAAAATAGGAGTAGGAGTGAGAAGTTTAACAAAAATTGTAAACTCCTCAACAGAATTCGTCAGTAGAGGTAAAACAGTTTGCAAATAAACAGTGAAAAATTATATAAGAAGCCGTCCATGGGGTCGCTATACCTACGTTCCTCATATATAAAGCCGTTTCTTACTGAAAACAATGTAAACGACCGAATAGCATTTTGTAAAAGAATGCCAAAAGAAGGTTTTTTTGAATTTGAGCGAACGAGGAAAGAAGCAGAGAGCTCGCATCCTTTTAATTTTTTCCTGCTCCTAATAAACAAAACTACAAAGTTAGGACAGTAGATCCGAGTACAATTGCACCCACACAGAAGCCGACACAGGGATTCAAAGTCATTGTACCAGGAGGAATAAGCACCAACGAAAGAGTGAGTTCCTGTAATAATTGAAGAGAAGTGAACTGTAAATGATGATTATTACAGCACAAAAGTGATCTCGATTTATGGTAAGTGTGCAGATGACAAGAGCCAGTTTCTTGGAAGGATGTCACTAATACTCAGGCAGGGCGTTGCTTGCTGCCATACAGCAAAGGCGTCGATAAATGAAGCAAGGCGATACTTTCCAACAGTTTGGACGGATTGGTCAGGAAACTCACCAATCCTCAAACACGTTTGGGCTCGACTTAAATACTCCATTTTTCGGGAACCTAGACAAACTAATAGGTAAACGCTGATCCAAAGAATTACCACGGAGTGGGGTGATATACCTCAGGAATATTTTCAATGTCTTTGCGAAAGTAAACTGTTTAAAAGAAAGTTTAGATCAAAAAGGATTGCATAAAAAATATTAAATATTTTATTTTTTTATACAGTGTACTACTATGATGTGTTCGTTAAATAAATAACTTTTGAAATTTGCTCACGTATTATTTTTAAATTAAAAAATGTAAGTTGCCCACTCTGTACATTTCTTGGCCTTAGTATGGAAAAATTAAAAGCAGCCATCTTTGATGGTCCACACAAGCCACATGAGTCAGATAGAAATTGATGCCTGGAAAAGTTTTGTATCAGTTATTAAAAATTTTTTGGGGAACCAAAAAGTAGCAGGGTATCCCGAAATAGTAGCCAAAATGCTTGAAAATTTTGAAAAACTAAAGGTTTTTCCAATAACAGGTGTTATTTTAATTAGCCCGCTATTTCGGTACATGTCACTTTTGGAGCTGTCATTTTTCGACATTTGACAAGTAGAAACTACGCCATTTATAAAAATGGAACGATACATGAATCAGCAACGCATATAAATTATTAAAATTCACTATAAAAATGGTGAAAATGTGGCAGAGACGGTTCGTAAAACTCGAACATTTTTGGGTCGTCGTGAAGCACCTTATCGGACCGCAATACAGAAATTGGTAGAAAAATTCGAGCTGTCGGGACAAGTTAGTGTTGTAAAGAATAAAACCCGTGCACGTCGCTCAAGAACAGCCGAGAATATTGCTGCTGTAGCCGAAAGTGTTGAAGAAAACCCAGGTTTGTCCATTCCTAGTCGTTCTTTGGAATTAGGCAATCCACAAACGTCATTACACCGTATTTTGCATAAAGATTTGGGTCTTAAGGCTTATAAAGTTCAGTTAACACAAGAACTCAAGACGGTCGATCATCAACAACGTCGAGTCTTTGCTGATTGGGTCCTTGAAATGCATGAAAATGATCCGGAATTCCATCGAAAACTCATCTTGAGTGATGAGGCCCATTTCCACCTCGATGGCTTCGTCAACAAGCAAAATTGTCGCATCTGGCGCTCGGAAAACCCAAGAGTTATTGTTGAAAAGCCTCTCTATCCTCAACGTGTGACTGTTTGGTGCGGTTTATGGTCCCGCGGGGTCATTGGACCTTACTTTTTCGAAAATGAGGCTGGAGCAACAGTTACGGTGAATGGATTGCTCTATCGGCAGATGATTAATGATTTTTTATGGCCGAAATTGGATGGTATTGATCTGGACAACGTTTACTTTCAACAAAACGGCACTACGTGCCATACAAGCAACGAAACCATTGATCTTTTACGGGAAAAGTTTCCGGACCGTGTTATCTCTCGAATAGGTGATCACAATTGGCCACCGAGATCTTATGACTTAACACCTTGCGACTTCTTCCTTTGGGGCCACGTGAAAGAGAGGGTCTACGCCAACAGCCCAGCGTCGATTCAAGACCTCAAGGATGGAATTCGTGAGGCTATCGAGGACATAGGGCAGCCACTTTGCGATTTGGTTATGGAAAATTTCATGAAAAGGAAATGGTCCTGTAGTCGTGGTCGTGGTGGTCATTTGGCTGATGTTATTTTCCATTATTAGCGGCATACCTTTCTCTTTATAATGAAATAAAGATCCGATCATTTATCTCAAAAAATGGCATTTTTCTTTGAATATCAAAATAACACCTCTTATTGGAAAACCCTTTCGGAGCTAATATGAGTGTCAAAGTATACCATTTACGTAGGCATTTAAACAAATTCCCTGACAACCTTAGCGATTACAGTGAAGAGCAAGGAAGAGCGGTTCCACCATGACATCAGGATAATGGAGGAAATGTACCAAAGGCGGCGGGACGGCCATATGATACTGGACTATTGCTGGACTTTACAAAGGAATTGTCCTGGCCAAAAACACAGTAGATTATTATATAGACAACGTTTTTCTTAATTATTTTTGGATTTTCCATTTTCATATAATTTATGCTATATAAAATACCATTTATTATTATTACTTATTATTTGAAAATAAAGGTCTCAATATATATTTAATATGTTTTTTACATCATTATATTATTATAAGTAGCTTGTTCTTTGTTATCTCAAAATGGAGCCAATTTAACAAATGTTATATTATTTTCGTATTCAGCGGACTAAAATTACTCTATGTCTGCTCTCAAACTCCCTGCCGCAGAATCACTGTTCCCCAGTATAATTAATTGGTACTAAATTCTGCAAAGTCTGATTGTATTAAATTTTGAAATTGGTTGACATCGCCCGCGATAGCGATAGCCAAAAATAAGCGATAGTTCTTCATCACACGGAAAAAATTATTAAGCTCATCTTACCGAGCTTGCGGCAGTATGATATTAATCGAAATATTATTTTTAGGAATATTCAAAAAAGGTAATTGGATAGAAAATGTAATGCAGGAGGATTTTCCCCATATGGTTCTTCTTTGGATTCTTGATCGGAAAAACATATACAGCACATCGAGCTTAACTATAAAATATCCCAGTAGGGAATCTCTTCATTATTTCAGTAATAAAGGAACATATGTACACTAATATACATTCGCAACACCAGAGCAGTAATGCAACCAGGATTTGACTGCGGTGAGGGGGTGGAATGGGCATTGGCGTGCCAAGTCCAAAATGAGTCGGAAAAATAGGGCTCTGAAGCCGCGTCCTGCGCCCCTGGGCTCTATTCTATAATATTTCATAAAATAATATTTTATGTTATTTTGTGGCGATAAATACCTTCTTCATAAAATGAAAATAAAATATTTTAAAAATTCGCATTCTATCGTGGTTCCATAAAATTATTTTATGGAATCTTTTATGAGCTCGTAACATATAATATTTAGTACATTCCGCGTTGGCTTCTATTACTTTTTGAACAACTGATCGATTGACATTTGCATAAAATAAATGTATTTATTTAAAGCAAAACCAAAGGGTGGACGATATGGCTGATGGAAAAGTTGTTGATAAATAATTGCAATTTCATGTTTTTACAAATATTTCAATTCTTATTCTTTTTGTAGAAAAAAGATTGCGGGTAAAAAAGACTTCGAAGGAACAATACGAAATTTACTGTTCTTTCCTGGAGTAGCATAAAGAGCTCAGGTATAAAAAGGATAATGATCTCTTCATTCAGCCCCTATGGGACCAATTGACGATATTATTAAATTGCACCAATAGCGGCCCATCGAAAGATAAGAAGTCTTGGCAAAAAGTATGCTTTGTTGAATTATTATGCTGGTATTTTATAATTTTAATTTCCCATCGTATATAGAATTTTGAGAATTGGCGCAATTCTGTACGCCACAAAAAGAGGCAAGAGGAGGTCTGCCGGGATGCGACTGGCGCTGGTCCAGAAAAACACAGTGAACTCAAGGAGATAGAGCTCAGAGCGCTCGCACTTTGGGACAAGGTCGATTTGACTGGCGTATCGAAAAGCCAAGCGGAAGTAGGTTTCGGTTTGCCCTCACCCACCAGCACACAGGAAACTTTTATCACGAATTGTATTGAAGTCATTGCAAGTGAGGTAGAATTCCAGACAACGCTGATATTGTGGAGGGCATTGTCGATTGTGACGCAGATGCAATGCCTATACCAATTTCCTTCAGCGGTGGCCAAAGAGGAAGAACGAAGAAGAAAGTGCAAGCACCTAGAGGTAAAATTTATTGCATTCATTTTGTAAAGCATATATGAACTCTAGTCTATTTAATTATAGATGTTCAACTAAAAGATATTCTAGACGAGGAGAAAGAGAATACGGGGGCACTCCGCGAAGTTGGCAAGCAACTCCGACCTGCCTCCTCTCTGCCAAATGCAGACTAATGCGTTATATAATATTGCCGAAGCATTAAAAATGTTAGCCAATAACAAAAGAGAGTAAAGATATTTAGTTTAATAATTTTTTTTTTATAAAATGTTGATGTATTTATTTTCCTTTCCAAATGTACAATTTTTCAGCTATGAATACTTGTTACTTGTGGTAGTCTTTCACAATTTCTATGTATAGTTTTTATGTACATACATATATATCTCGAACTCGTCTTCCTGCAGGAAGCCAGGTATTACCTAGAAAACATGGTCATGGGTATGGTACGGAAAAAAACCCATCATGAACTCAGCCGATTCGTCATATGCTTCACGTTCATTTGTAATGGTTTCTTCATCAAGTGACATTTCATCAGTTATTTGCAAATCATTAGCATCATCTCCGTCTGTGAGATTTCCTCTGTTAATGCAGAAGTTATGTAGAGCGAACACGGCATAAATAATTCGGCATGCAGTGGTTGGATGGTAATGAAGCTTTCTATGGCGAAGTAAACAACGAAAACGACTTTTTAACAGGCCAAAACATTTTTCTACAATAAGTCTTGTCTTGACAAATGCTTCTTTAGATCCTTGTTCTGCATTAGTAAATGGTGTTAATAACCAGGGCTCAAGTGTAAATCCGGAGTCTCCTAAACGTTTGAAAATAAAATATCACAATTTCGGTATTTTAAAATATATTAATATATTACCCAATAAAAAACTTGACTGATTCGCTACCAAAGCATATTTTTCTTAGCACTTTCACCTTAATTGTGATGTCATCCAAATTGCAGAGTCATGTACAGATCCAGGAAAGCGTGCGTTGCCGTAAGTAATTGTCATATCTGCATAACAGAACTAAGGGTAAAATAAAATCAATAGAAAAAATTCAGCAAAATCACATGAAAAATTTCTTACTATTAATGCATTCAAACTATGAAATCCTTTACGGTTACCATTGAACTCAGGATCGTCCTCCGGGGGGGGGGGGGGGGGGGGGGCAACGATAGCAATGTGACAGCCATCAACAACACCAATAATTCCTTGCATCCCAAATTTCCTCAAGAATCTAAGTAAAACATATACCTACATATGTACGTATATGTAAACTTTTTTTATTAAAATCTTATTTTTTTACCTTTCTTTTGCTTCTGCCATTTTTATTGCGTTTGTAGGAAACTCTATCAAATCACCTACTAAATAATCATTTACATTGACACTTGGCTGTGAAAGTGCTAAAAAATGACAACTCCCAAAGCACTTAGAAATCTCAAAGTGAAGGGGATGGATGTCTTTCTGGCATGAGGCTCTAGCTTTTCGAAAAGTATTTTAAACCCAATCTTATCCAGCCGACACAACTGTTGAAACCTATAGCTGGGCAACTCAAATAGATCGCTGGAATCGCGAAGATATCGTAAATTTCTCCTATGATCTCTTCTGCATAAAATAACAACTTTAACACAAATTTCATTAACCATTTATCTTTTACCATACCGAGCGTGGATTTCCATAATTTCTGACAAAATTACAATTCTAACAGCGTTGGACATTTTAACTTTTAATTAAAACTACTTCACACCACAAGTGTCAATTGACGTATGTCATTTTCATAAAATATACCTTTAAAATGTGCTGCTTAGGTTCTTTTATGTTCTGCTCCATAAAAGAAAATATTTTATGTTACGATGCATAAAATAAAATAAAATTTCTGGTACAGAATAGGATTTTAGGGAAATATTTTATTTTAAGGCATAACATAACATAAAATGATAAAATTATTCCGACAGAATAGGGCTCATTATATATTTAAAGGTTTTATTTTATTTTATCGGTGCGCCCCTGTACCAGAGATGTCCTTGGAAATTGACCATTACTCTCTGACACTTTAGTGATTGATGAATTCATTGAAGTGAATATAGCGGTAAAATAGAGAGTAAATTTGAGCATTACTAAGCTATCTATGAATTCTTTAGCGCAACCACTGACATATATAACATGGACTGCCTGATTTTCTATTTCATATGGGTCAACTTTTGTTGACATGGTGTGACAATTATCTTAATTTCAAGTTTTACTTTCGCTTTAATATTCATATTAAAAGTCCAACAAATTACAGATGCATTCGAAATTATTTCTATTCTTGGAAGTTTATCTCCTACAACATCAACTATTTCTTAAACTTGATTTTTATAGAAATAAAATTAAGCAATTTTTTCTGCCTGTTCCTAAAAGTAGGTATGGGGGACAGAGAAAGGATTGCAAATACTGTATAGCCATCTATTTCTATTTTATATATTCATTTGGAAAACCACTGAACTGAATCTGGACTATGGTGGATTTTGTATAGAACTTATTATTTATAGTTCAGCGAAAAAAAGTAGTTAAACCAAAAAGAGACAACTATAGAAAAGTGATCCCATAATAATGTCAAATAAAGCGTCAGCAGTCCAATGTATATATGTCAGTGAGCGCAACTAAAAAAAAAAAAAAGCAATCACTTAGACCGAAAACTCGGTGTTCGTGTCTTAAAAAATTTGACAACCTTGCTCCGAAATAAAAAAAATGTTGTGTTATTTACATATGAATCATCATTTGCATACTTCTTACGCAAACGCGCTTACGTTACCATTAGATCTACATTACCCTGGTAAAATCGATATGTTGTATTCTTAGATGAATTAAATCATTACCGTGTTTACTAATCTTTCGCTTTACTACTGGGATAGAACGGACACAGGTCGATGGTTAGTTATCGTTGTATGTAATTTTCGGTGCTTACAGGATTTTGTGGGTGCATCAACGTATTCTATAGCTCCATTTACTTATTAAGACAAATTGGATCAATTTCTTTCCAATTTCTCACATATAGTTAATAACGATTATCTATTTAATCAGTTTTAGTGCAATATAACATTTAAAGAATTTCTGCACAGTCTAAATGTAATTTGGAAACGTTTATGGGAATTAACTGGTCACAATTTCCTAAAACATTTTTGGAAGATTTCCCAAGAGCCCATTTTATTTACTTGATGTTCGTTAATAATTTTCAATTCTCAAGTACCATCGTATCCTCGTTCTACAGTTTTTAAGTTTCCCGCAGACTCAGAGTGACACTTTAATTTTCTTTTGTTGTTAGAGAACATACATACAAGTCCCCGAGGGAAAACCCTACTAAAATCAATAATAATTGATATAGCAGTAAGCTTTTAAGACGTCTCTTAATATCCTGAAGGAGGTGGATTATTCTTGATCGGATGTGCAAAATTGAAACTTGATTTGAGTTTGGGCGTATATTCACATTTGGATTCTGCTTTTACTTTGTGTTGGTTTTGTATCTGTAGTGTGTGTGAAAGTTAGACATTTTTGTTTCACAATTTGGTGTTCATAAACGTTTACTAAATATATATATTTGCTTTTAATTATATACTTATTGGCTTTTGCATTATACTCAGGAATTGTGCCAGTTCAACTTTCTAATTAGTTTTCAATGTTTCGAATTCCATTTCGCTACTCGAAACCCAGTTCAATAAATAAAAATTTGGCTATTCGATGCCAGTATATTCATAGTTTGGTATAGCTTAAAAATAGAAAAATTAAAAAATATCACAAAAAATTATATTTAACGGAGGTATTTTATAAATCTTCTCTGATGAGCAGTCGCTGAAGTTGATTTCAAGAAATTAATCTCTGCTAATAACATCCATTTGCTAAAGTAAAGGAGAAAAGGTAAACAACTGATAACTTAAGTTAGGTTAGTTGATAATATTGTAATTGAGGATTTCCTAGGTTTATATTCAAATTCATTAACAACACAAAATCTGCGCATAATATAAATAGAAAAAATTTACCGAATTGGCATGAAACTATACTTATCAATATTGTTGATTGGTTGCCACTTTATGACTATAGTCATAAACCTACCACTATTTGAAATCTATATTTTAAATCCACCAGTTTGACATCCTTTTTGAAAGTCTAGGAGAGTTTGCGAAATTATTATTGAAAAAAACTCTTTTTACATAGAGAAATCTTTGAAAAAAAGAAATTTCCTTGCAAAAGAGGACGCTTCATATCGGCAGGAACCGTATACTAATCAGCAGGATTTGGTTCCTGCTTGCCGTATATGCCAAAGTGAACAGGCAATGCAATTAAAAAAAACAAAAAAATTTAAAAAAATTAATCTCTATGAAATGCTAGTCTCGCGTAGGGCTAATCTTGCTAGGCATTCAAATAAATACGGTGTTTTTTACACTTTAGAATATATTTTTCTAACCAGGTCACTAAAATTTTTGAAACACTTGAAGTAGCCAATTGACACGATACAAAAAACAAGAAAAATTTTTTTTTGGTCTCAGCTCACTCCCATAAAATGAAATACATTAAAAAAAAAATTTTAAAAGAAATAACTTTTGTAAATAAAATTGACTAAAACGTAAAAAATATTTTTTTGTTTTCTCAGTCAGTTAGATTATAGATGGCCAAACAGTTAGATTATAGATGCCCAAACTTTTAAGATATAATCGGAGTTCTGGCATTTCTAATTTGCAATGAAGCTTTTCTTATGTATATGACTGAGAAAAGAACAAAATATTTTTACCATTTAGTCAATTTTATTTACAAAAGTCATTTCTTTTAAAACTTTTTTTTAAATATATTTAGTTTCTACTTTTTTCATGCTCTTGATACTCGACTATCGAAACTCGGCTCTCGAATCTCGAAAATCGACTCTGGAAACTCGACTCTCGAAATTTTACTCTCGAAACTCGACTCTCGTAAATCGACTCTCGAATCTCGAAGGGTGGTAGCTACCAACCCCACCCCAAAACCTCCCAATACATAAGAAAATTTTACCTCATCGGTAAACTCCCCATTCACTCATTCTAAATCAAAAAAACCTCATGTAAATCCATCCACGTTTACTACCATGAAACTCTTTCGTCACCAACGGCACTCTCAGGCGCTAAGACACAAACTTTCTGAGTCAGGGGTCTGAAGTTGTTAGAAAGTTATTAAAAAAATATATATCATAATTATTGTTTGGCAAAACTTGTTCGATTCACAAAGATCTAACACTCTACCAAATTTAAAATTCTATACATACGTCATGTCGTTTTCAAGAAAAACGTCTATGATAGACAAACAGACGGACGCAAGAGCAATTGTTATGCATTTACTTCATAATATGCCATAATCTGCGTGAATTCAATTTGGAAGAAAAGTTTATTGTTGTATAATAATAAATACTATATACCTAATAATAATAAATTTAGACAAAAAGAAAAAATTTTTAATCTTAAGTAGACAGAGGAAATGTTACGCTCCCGAAATGTCTGTGGTTCTAGGCTTTGTCTATGCTGTCTGACCTTCTTATTAATCTATTGAATTTGCTCCAATCATCAAGTTCAGGTCGTTGTATCCCATGAACTGTTACTGTGCAAATCATTATATGTATGGTGTGGTGGGCATGCTGGTATTACTATCAGTGACGGATCCCTGAAAGATGTTCAAAAGACCCTTAACCTGAAGAATATGTAGATTTCCCAGGCATACACAAATACACACAGCATGCGTATGTGTATGTATATCATGGTTTACATTAAGAAGCTCGGTTGAACAATCGTCGACATTAGTCGTTTTATTAGGTTATTCATAAATAGGCAGGTATGACTAATATTTATATGTATTTTTAATATTTTGAAGAATTTTATGTGTATGAGGTAAGAGCAGCAAATTTTGTATATTGTACTTAGTATAAAATTGGCGATGTTGGAAAGAGTTGGAGTTATACTTGCAGAGTCATTTAGCCAATCCTTATTGACGTATTCAGTTCAGCGCCTTCAGCTTACATACACCAACACCTTCTTTCTTTCTCGGTTAATAATCGGTCAAATAAACAGATATGTATAATAAGCTGAAGGCGATCCAGAATCTTCGAGTACAAAAAAACCTCATAAACAAAAGTCGATCGGCCAACTAACCAAAGCAAGTGTTAGCCAAAATCCAGAGAAAGGACAATAAAACTTTTATTAATAGTCGAGTGAGATGACAAGTAAAGTGTTTTACAAATAATCCAAACAAAAAGCTAAAATACAAAAAAAAGAAGAAACATACAAATATTAAATATATTATAATTAACTAACAGTTAATAAAGCCAATATAGATGTGACCTATATTATTATATAAATAAACTGGGAGTTGACCTTATATAATTAAATGTATGACTGAAAGAACTGAGATGGTATAACTTCGAAAGATTTGAATTTCGCCAATTTCTCGATAATAGGTATGCTGTAATACTTTCGATAGGCGAGAATTTCGATAAAAATTCGTTGGTATTGTTGATAGTGATTGTACAAATGAATGTAAGTAAAATTTAACAAATTAGATTTATATGTTGAACATTTTTAAATTCATACTATATAAACGATTTTATATATTAATTATATTGTTACGTGCGTGGCCTTGGTTCGTTATTTAAACACAATATTTCAATTATAATTCCAAAAGTTCTTTCTTTTTTAACTTTACTGTTTACTCTCACAATTCACAAACAGTTATTATATTAACTCTTTAGTTATCGCTAGTACTGTACGTCTAATTATCGCAATCCAAATAGTGTACTTCGTTCACTTCACTGTCTGAAATAAAAATCGCCTCCTGGATGTGAGTAGTGCCGTATTTATACTCTATAAATTATCCTAGAACCTTCTTGAATATTCCGTTCTCCGAACCCAAAATTGTTTGCATTTCCAACAGAATCACTTTTTGGCGCGTAATACTGCCCCCTTCTAAAAATTGTTCGTCCCAAACAACAGGTTGTCCAAGATCATGATGCTCGCAGTATTGATACAAACGATTTAGGTGAACAAAGTTTTCGTTTGCCTATACTACGTCATTAATTCTAGTCACCACTGAATGGTCCTTCCCAGTGTTGTTGTAATTTTGGATAACGTCTCTTACGTTGTTTTGGGTTGTACAGGTAAGGTCACTTTCAGAATTTGCTGGTAATTTCGCTCCCTTGATCTCGTGCACATCGTTGTCTGAGCTCTGATATGTAGTCTTCTGGTAACTTTTGTTAACCTCTGGGTGAACCAAACTTGAGGTCTCTAGGTGAATGCATCTTGTCTAGGCCTATGACAGGTCTAGTCATAAAAAAAGAAAGGGTACCGGATCAGAAAGGTGTAGAAATGATAACAAGATGGTTTTCATTAATTGTCAAAAAATTATATATCACTTCAATTCATAATTCTTTTTCTCTTACTTGCTAAGCCTTAAACAAAAAAAAATCCAGTAAAAAATAATAAAAAAAAAAAAAAAATACAAAATAAAAATTAACAAAAAATGGTTTTACTACTAATATTCCAAAGAACGAAATCCACTTGAAAGGGCAGTGTGTATGTTTATTTAATCTGAAATAATGAGAGAAATAATGTTAAAATCATAGCCAGAAATTTCAAAAAAAGAATTTAACTGATGTTGTGGGACTAAATTGTCGGATAATAAGTACTGAATCGCTACTACGGTTGTAAATTAGGGTGCTTACACGTGTCAGCTCAGTTTGTTCGTCCACTAGTGAGCTTCGTGTGCATCGACAGCGAGCTGAAGCGAGCGGATTGGTTTTATGTGCGAGAGGCACAATGGTATATTTACTGAGAAATATACGAATTTATTCTCGATTTATTTTAGTGACGTGCTGAGTCAAATATACCAGATTCACTGCTTCTGGGTTTTGGGCCTTCAAGACTTCACTAGGCTTCAGGACTGCCGATCTGTCTTGTTTGAGAGCTCAGGACGCAATGATTTGTTCGAGTTCAAAATGCTGTACTTATGTACTAGCGGGTTGACGTATATTTGCTCGGCAATATAAGATAATTTACGAGGTGCAATGCTCGTAGTAATACTAGAGACAATATTTCTAGTCTTTGGTTATATGTATTAAATTCAGTGCCTTTAATACAAAATTACTAGGGTCAGGAGTCTCCTAGATTTGGTGATATCGAGACTTCAGTAGGCTTTAGTACTGCTGATCTGTCTCGAGTGATAGCTCAGAACGCAATGATTTGTCTGAGTACAAAATGCTATATTTATATACTAGCGAGTTTGATGTGTATTTGCTCAGAAATACACGAAAATAAATTAGGTACAATGATCCTAATAATACTGCTAGTATTTTTGAGTTTTTACGTATTAAAATCAATGCTTTTAATACAATTTACTAGGGTCAGAATTCTCCTAGGTTTGGTATTTGTCGAGACTTCAGTAGGCTTCAATACTGCCGATCTGTCTCCAATGATAGCTCAGAACGCAATGATTTTCTTGCATTTCTAGCGCTCTATTTATACTGTGGAAATACACAGGTTAGATAGGGCTTTAGAAAAAAGTTGAACATGGTTGCGTGTGTGAGCGCTGGTGGTGCTTGGCGCTGTTATGGTGTTGTAATTATGTGTAAGTACATTTGTAGCGTTTAAAATATATTTTTGCTTATTTTGCTAATTTTTTCTTTTTTGTTTCAGGTTGTTTCTTTAGTGTGCCTGAACACATCTTTCTTCCGAATATGATCTTCATTGGGGTTTGTCCGGTCGTATTGTAAACAGCTGATATAAAAGCCATTATAAATATAGGAATATTTCGTCTCTTATCATCTTCATTATCATTGTCTTTGATTCATTTGCCTTCAATTTTCTTGACCTTTTTATCGCCGTTGTCATTCTTGTCATTGCCGCCTTTGCGCTTCTTATAATCATCATCATCGGAACCTTGATCTTTACATTTGCCGATCTTCATTATACCCTTACCATCGTCATTATCAGTATATTTAAACCCTTTACTTTTCGAACTTTTATTTTTAATGATTCTAAATCAAATTTACAAATGCAAGAAGAAAAAACAACCACCTCGTCCGGGGTTTGAAACCGGGACCTTCCGCTAGCCGGGAGACTGCTCTTACCACTGAGCTAACGAGACCATGATTTTTCCTCTTGCATTTATCAATTTGTTACTTTTGTCACTAGCCTACTAAACCACGTTTTGCTTTCAGCTGGCATTAAACCAGTAACGATGAAAGCGCACAAATAAATTGTAAATTAAATTTTTTTTGTTTTTTCTTCTTGCACGTGTAAATTTGAGTAAGAATCATTAAAAATAAAAGTTCTTAAAGTTCTTCTTCCTCCATCATAGACCGATTCTAATAAGTGTAGGTTCGATTCCCGTCCGTGGGAAAAATAAATAAACCTTTACTTTTCGTCTTTTTTTCCTTCATTGTCTTTGTCTTTGAATTTTCTTCCTTTCGTCTTTTTACTGTTATCATTGTAATCATCATTGGCTTTGGATTTCTTTCCTTTTTCCTTTTGACTTTCATCATCGTTATCTTCTTCTTCTATCTGTCCGCAATGTTACCATTCAGGATTGCATGGACGTTGTGAAAAGGCGTCTGCATTTCCGTGAATACGTCCTTTGCGGTTTGGGATTTGATCATGAGGTTGCAGTCTAGTCTCTCCATGAATAACTTGCTCCCTAGCTCGTCATATTTTTCTATTTTCGTCTATTGATTGCATTCGTCCGCGTTTCTTGCAGTCGTTTTGAAGGTGTCCCAGTTTACTACATTTCCAGTAGCGAAGAAGTCCACGCGAAGGAGTGGTCCGTGATGACGGAACTCTGCTCCGAGTCTGCTGCCCAGCTCGATATCTTTGCCCTTCTTCTCTCCTCTTGCGAAGCTTGTCTGGCAGATTCATACGCTAATGCATAGGCTAGCGCCTTTGCGGTTCCTGCTAGTCCTAGTGCTTGTTGCAAATTTTGATCTGCAATAGCGTTCACAAATGCGTCTGTTACCACTTCATTAAGGAATTCCGCATTTACGCTAGAGTATGAAAGATAAGCTAATCTTTACACAGTTATTGTAGTGATTCGCCATGCTTTTGAATCCTCTTGCGTAATTAAAGGTAGCATGTGTTCATGTCCGTAACGTAATTCTATCGCCTGTATTATTGACGTGTAATTACATTGATTTTCAGTCGGTACAGTTTGAATAGCTCTGACGCGGGACCTCGCAGTGCTAAAACCAGAGCTGTAGCTGAATTGTCTTTTGAAAATATGCCACGAATTTTGTCCATCAAATATTGGAGGTTTCATTCTGCCTGCACCGTATATTTCAATTCCTCCGTGCCGCGGTTGTCGATGCTTCATCTTCTCCAAATCTGCTTTAAAATTGTCAAGCTGTTCAGTGACTTTTTGCTGAATTTCCGCCACTTTCTGCTTGATTCTTTAGATTTTTAAATTTCTAGACAATTCTCGAGAAAACTCTTTTGCTCGTCCAAACGGGTTTCCAATGATTTCTTCTGTTCATCCAAACGGATTTCCAAAGAATTCTTGTGTTCTTCAAGAGCATTCTTTTGGTCGTCCAAACGCACTTCCAGAGAATTTTTTTTGTTCTTCTAAGCATGCTTGCAGAGAATTCTTTTGGTCCGCATTAGCTTTCTTTTGTTCCTCAAAAGCACTCTTCATCTGTAGGGCTGAAGGCTCCAATTTACTCATGTTGTTCCATGTTCTCCTCAACCTTTTCTTCAGCTTCAGGTTCTTGTGAATTCTTTTTGAAAATAAATGTGTCAAGATTTGTCCCTTCTATTTCCAAAGCTTTTCTAAGTCGCTCGAATAGAACATTCTTTGTGCCTACAGTTTGAAATGACCATTTGCTCAACTCCACTTTCAAATCCTGTACTCGAAGCTCGTCAAGCTTGCGTCCCATTGCTTTAGATTATCTTCCAGAGCTTTCAGGTAAAGCGCAAAATTTCACGCACACTTTGTTTAAGTCAAATTCCACCACTTTATTTCTCGAACTAATTTCACTTCTGATACCAGTTGTTACGTGCGTGGCCTTGGTTCGTTATTTAAACACAATATTCCAATTATAATTCCAAAAGTTCTTTCTTTTTTAACTTTACTGTTTACTCTCACAAACAGTTATCATATTAACTCTTTAGTTATCGCTAGTTCTGCACGTCTGTTTATCGCAATCCAAATAGTGTACTTCGTTTACTTCACTGTCTGAAATAAGACTCGCCTCCTAGATGTGAGTAATGCCGTATTTATACTCTACAAATTATCCTAGAACCTTCTTGAATGTTCCTTTCTCTGAACCCAAAGTTTACTAGGATGTCACTAAGCTAAAGTTGTTTCCATTTTCAACAGATGTCGCTTGTATCACTTTGTGGCACGCAACAATATTAATTTTCATATTCATTTCATTTTCACTATACCTGGAACGTGTGTTCCATTAATACATCCAATAATATCTGGAATTTTCACTTTTTCGAAAATATTCACTAATTTTTTAGATTTTCCGTGTTTTTTTGGAAAAGTTATTCATTTAAGACGTAACGTCTTTTCCAAAATACATGTAATTTCGTCCATTTATCTGGAAACCATAGACAGGTCCATTGAATGGAGCATCTTATAGGATCCAGCTGCATAGAATTTCAATACAGCTGTCAGTTTCGTAGATAGTGGAACTTTTGTTATTCTTGATAACAAATTATCAATGTTGAATTCACCTTTTTTTCCTCCAATATTTCAGTAAAAACTGTTTTGATAAGCAAACAAATTCTTGAAACCTGAAGTTATAAAGCTTATACGAGTTTATTGAATTCAAAAATCAATAAGGTAATTCCGCTGTATTAAAAATTTAAATTCGTCCCAGTAATTAATGATTTCTTCCTCATTTTCGCTATCCTCCAAACAAATAAAACAACTGCGCTTGAAAGATTTAATTTTATATTTAATTTATCAATAACTACTAGAAAAAGGACATTGCTAAACAAGTAGCGCCACAGTCATCAAATTTCGACCATACAACAAAATGACTTCTTGTCTCCTTTGCAGGAAATTCAAGTTCAAATGATAAACTAAGAAAAGAAATAATCAACAAATAAGGTTAAAGTTTAAAACAAACATATGGATAAATAAAAAAAATGAAAATTAAAGAGGTTTTGGATGCTGAGATTACATTTGAGTTTGAAATAATTTAAAGGCGCACGGAGAAGTGGTTCACGTGGTTAATAAAATATGAAGGGAAAAAAATGATACTAATCAAAAGTTAAGTACATTTTCATCGTTGAAAATTTTGAGATAAAATATAGATGATTGTGTATTTGAGTGGAGACAGTACGCTTTGGCTTGTGAATCCTCATTGTTTGTAAGCACAGTTTTACGTAAATTACTTCTTTCTTTAGGTTAATTTATTATGAATAACTTATGCAGATTAAACATTATAAAGTTGATTTTTTGGTTACAGTATGTCTCTCGATGCACAGCTAAGAAATAGCAAGATATCGATGGCTGTACTAACAAAGTGATGTATGCGAAGAGCTCGTAGCAAACCTCAATAATACCGGATTTAGTCCTGCAATTTCAATATTGATATTGCAATTATCTCAATTTTAATATAAAATTTCAGAGACAAACTTGATGTTTACGATAGAGGGAAATTAATTAGAGAACTTACATTTGATTTATCACTTGATTTGTCATTTGACCTAAGAAAACTCCGCGCACTTACAAAATGCGGCCAAATATTGTGAAATAACTTATCTGTTTAGAAAATAAAAACCAAATAGACACTTCAACTTGAAAAGTGTCACATATTAAATGTCAGAAAAAGTTGCAGTCAACATTGCGGTATAAAATTTAGTTCTAAAAGGTTCATGTATTAAGTGTTTATGGTTTATAACTAGGGTTATATTGCACTAAACTCGTATACACGTACATTTTCCACAATTCCAATATCGAGCTCAAATTGACTAATGATTGAGTGTACATCGAGCGCATATCGAGGTCTTTCTCAGTATATAGAGACAGACTTTCGATTTAGTGCAAATTGCAAGCCTATTTCCGGTATAAACTCACTGACTCGACTAAATCTATCACTACTATATTTCTTTAGAATTCGTGTGCAATATTGATGTCTGAAGACGGTCCAAATCTTTTATCAGCACAAATGCAGCCGAAATAGTCCAAATGAAATGAATATCGAGATTCAAACTAATCATCCAGAACAGTAATTCGGAACGAAAACACCACTGTCGGTTACATTTATTATTATTTTATTAACATAGATATCTCCACTTTCCAGTATACGTGCTTTCTACATGGGGTGAGGGTATTGTATATAAAATCGTCGATGCCTCGGCTTGACGTAACAAAAGGGTATGGCAGTAATGCCTCTTTCCAATATAAAATCAACGATGCGTCAACCTGATGTAAGGAAGCCCCTAGTTTATTCTTAAAAATTTACTGAACATTTTCTCTTTAGAATTTTTATGTATTATTGTATGTCGACAACGGGTGTTTGGGCCGATAACAATTTTTATGAGTGTAGTGCCAGCGTGAAGTCGTCTTATTAAACAGGGATATGAAATAAAAAAAATCCTTGAATCGAAACGTACTGCCAAGCAAATAAATTCGATAACTCCTCATGCGAAACCTACATGCAATAACTTCTCTCAGGTCACTGTCATATATTGGCATAATGTCAAGATTTATATAATGGAGATAGTCCATTAAGCTCATTTTGTCAGGATAAATATGAGAGCAATGAATGAAATCTGAGTCCCAGAATAGTTCTACACTGTAAAGAATGTGCACAAGTACTGCCAGAAAGCTTAGGCACTTTTTCCTCAAATGTAGGGAATATTTCCTAAAATTTATTGAATATTGCCTACATTTTAGAGAATATTCCCTACATTTGAGGGAATATGCTCTACATTTTAAGAAAAAATAACTAATCTCTGTCCCAACAATTGCGCACATTTTTTACAGTGTAGACTTCATCAAAAGATTGTTAATAGATATTTCAGCGCACAGAGAAATTTAGACTAAGGACTTAACACCTGTTCACGAATCTAATCCTTTATGAAACATATAAAAGTCATTTTCAGCGAAAGAATGACAGATCTCCACGTAACTCCTTTGGACCCTTTATTCAGCTTTGGACAACTCGTCACAAATGAACAAAGCCAAAACGCTTTGAAGTCGCTCTAACTCGATCAAATTGGAAATTCTTAAATCTTCTCCCCTTTTTCTTTTATAAAAGTTTTACTCTTATATAATTTGATGTTCTGGAGGTTAAAGCATCCAAATCATTTTTTAACGAATATATAGTAGTTTCAAAAAATATTTGAAGCAAGAAACTAAAAGAGGTTATCATGTTGTAATATATATAGAGAGATGTTAAGAAAAAAAAGGCATTTGTCAACTATAAAACGCCCACAACTGTTCACTCATATTTGGTTGAAATTTCAATCCATAGATTTTAATCAGCTCCCTCTTCGACTAAATCGACGCCTCCATTAGTTTTCTTTGTATCTGATTTAAATTAGAAGCAACTAAATCACTCACCCATTCGAACATATACAGAATTTAGCAACGGAGTCTCGAATATTGCAAATAGTGTTCTGTAAGTTTGCACAATATGTTGACAGTGTTAGGGCATTGATCAGCATAAAATTTACAGAATCTAATTTGCAAGATTATGAATCGGCTCTTAAAACTTTTCCAAACACGCCTTATGGTGTCCTTCCCTCTAATCATAACTAAGATTATCTTGCCATTGCATTGCGATATTAAAGCTCAAAATTCATATAGGCATTATGCCGCCAAGTATTTAGATATCAGGCAATAAAAGCTCACTTGAATGCGACTTTTATCTCTTTTATCGTAGTCTATCTGAAAAGCTATTATCAGGCTACTGAACCGTCACGTACTAGCGCTTAGTATTCCCGGCAATTTTAGATGCTAAGCGAACAATAATGGGAAATACTTTTGGCCGCAACAAAAGCGATAATGAAGAGTCTTACAGGAATTTAGAAAGGCTTTTTCCGCCCCAGCCGGAAAAGCTGAATAATTCCTGTGTGAAGTCGGAAAGTAGGAGCTACACATTGCAGGAAGAAATGTATGAAAGGGTTTTGATGAATGGCTGGAATTTTGCGAGATATGAAGGAAACTTTTGAACAAGACAATAAAATATGAGAGAGTTGATATATAAAACGTGTGGTAAAATGGTATGTACTACATACATATATACATACAAACACGTACCTGTCATCCACCGTGAAATTATATGAAAGCAAAAATGTCCTGCTATTTACAAATTGGATGCTCATGTGAAAAACAGCCAGCCGTCAAGCAAATTATAGCCCGCCGATACAATGAGGAGAGGGAACTATTAGCTTTCTTCTCATTTTACTTACGAGGTCCATTTTCATAATGAAAGTGTCTTCAAGATGCCCACTTAATGAAGTATAGCGAATATATTAGAATAAATATCGTTAAGGCAACATAATGTGGAAATAAAATGAGCAGCTCTTGAGAAACTAATGATTCGATCAAAGTTGGTAAAATGGAATTATAGGGAAGAGTGCCAGATTAAGCGACCATAACTTTGCCCGTTGTATGTTATTAATTTTTAGGGTTCCGTTCCATGCAAGAAAAAAAAAACGGAACCATTATAAGATCATAGACGTTCTTCTCGAAAATTATTCGTTAAAACCTTATTGCGCGACTCCGACTCGCTCTTAACCGAATTATTTTTCTTGAAATATTCTGCCATACTCTGGTCCGTAGAAATATGAAGTCAATATTTAGCGCCTGTTGATAGTTGTTTTTTGTAATGTTCTTCGGTTTTATAGCTTCTATTTTGTTTTCTTTTTTTTTTGCATTTTAAACTACAGTTGTTTAGGGAGCATAACAAAAACTAGTCTACAAAAAGAACTGATGTTTTTCCTAAGGAAACATTCCTCAAAAAAGCGAAAACCAATATAACAATATCGAAAATATTCATTTTGTATAGAAGTGCACTTGCAAGACTACTCTTTTACAAAAGGCCATTTCGCAACTCTTTCGTAAAAGGTTATTTCGCACAAAGTTTCGACAGAAACAAAAATAGTGTTTTTATGCCATAAATGTATTAACATAATAATGATTTTGTAGTTTTTAATTAATACATAATTAATCTTTTCTGTTTTTTTTTCTTTTTTACTGCATTTAAATTAGTTTTCAAGCTATAAAGTAAAATCCAGTACGAATAGTTACAACGTCACCTACGTAAGATGATTTCACTTACCAGGATGTTACCTTGTGGTATAAGAACTTTCATAAATTAGTCATCGTCAGGTAATTGGATATGAATAGGTATGTAAAGCGAATGTATTCAGTATAAACTGTGTATTTGAAGACAATTTGAATATTGAATATTTTCATACCTGTGAATTTTATTTAAAAATGGGTTTACATAACTAATTCACTTACAAATACCTGACGATGACTAGGTTATGAAAGTTCTTATACCACAAGTTAGGATCCTTATAAGTGAAATCATCTCACGTGGGTACGTTGTGACTATTCGTACTGAATTTTACTTTATAGTATGAAAACTAATTTAAATGCAGTAAAAAAGAAAAAAAAAAAACAAAAAAGATTAATTATGTATTAATTAAAAACTACAAAATCATTACTATGTTAATACATTTGTGGCATAAAAAAACTATTTTTGTTTCTGTTTAGTTTTCTCTTGAACATGAAAGTACATCTTTTCAATTTAATGAACTTATTTATGATAAAAGCTTTATAAAAAAAAAACATCTGAAATATTCAAAACTTTCAATTTATACACAATTTCTGTAATTTGTTGCAAAATTTATTAAGATATCAAAGATTTTCTTAGTTTTCTATATTTAGAGTACATTTTAAACACAGAATGACGTCACCATAATTTTCAGTCCAGACAAAATGACGGAACGTGATTCGTACCGAGAATAACTTGTATTCTATATACCTTGGATCCAGAGATGGGCGTATTGCACTAAATTTGCATTAATTATTTCAATAGCACTAGAGGCTCCTGTGATAATTAAAATCCAGGTTGCACTATCACGAAATGATTAGAGGTAGTGCAAATTTTTTTTCACTATCACTAAAAGAATAGTGGTAGTGCAGAGTCTCTGACATTATCACTAAACGATTAGTGGTAGTGTAAATACTTTTCACTATCAATCAGTGATAATGAATTCGTGCATTGGTAGTGCATACACCTTTCACTAGCATTGAATGACAATTTAATGGTATGCATATGCAGCACTGCGCGTAGCTCGTACGATTAAAATTAGTGGTAACTGTTAACACGTTGAGCCCGACACTTAGAAATATTACTGGACATTTTTTTTTTTTAATTTTAAGCATATTCGTGCCTCAATCCAATATAAAATCAACGATGCCTCGACCTGATGTACGGAAGCCCTAATTTTTTCCTAGAAAATTACTGGAAATTTGTTCTTTCTTTAGAATTTTTATGTATTACTCGCTCGCTGCGGGCTGAACGGAAAGGACAGCAATTTCGGTGTCGGGCTCAAAGTGTTAACGCGTAGTACTGTATATGCGTACCATTAAATTGTGGTTCAGTGCTAGTGAAAAGTGTTTGCACTACCAATGCACGAATTCATTATCACTCATTGATAGTGGAAAGTATTTACACTACCACTAATCGTTTAGTGATAATGCAATACACTCTGCAATACCACTATTCGCTTAGTGATGGTGATAAAAAATGTGCACTACAACTAATCATTTAGTGATAGTGCAACCTTGATTTTAACTCTCATTAAAATTTAGTTTTGCTGTCATTTTAGTAGTATTGCAAAAAACCCCATCTCTGCTTGGATCAAACCATATGATGTAACGATCAAATTATAATAGTGAAATGAGAAGAGAGCAACAGCTGTCTCTACTCACCACACGACTAGGCTCATTCACAATACAAAATGAATGGAGCCCATTTAACGCAATGCCTTCAAAGCATACACCAAGTATTTGGCATTGCATTCTGAGTAGTCAACCCAGACGGATCAATTACACTGACATTAATATTAGTCTATAGTTAAGGGCAGTATTGACACCTAAATAAAATAAATTTTTTTGATTTCTAGCTTCACCCTAAATCCGGTCCCTTGCAAAGGCAGTTTTTTTTAGCTCAGTCTTACCATAACTACTTATAATTAGTAGCATTTAATTATATTTTGGTTCATTCCAGAAAAAAAAAGAGGGTGCAGCATATTCACGCTGCTTCATCGTATGCTGCAGCCAAATTCATTTATGGTTCACGTATCATTTCTGTGCTGCGCATTACCCTGTATGCATTTGCTACATCAGTTTATGCTGCACTTATAATAATTAGCTCCATCAGTTTGCTACACGCATAGTAATTTATTGCATAAATTGAATTTGGCTACATTCATACTAATTTGCTACACTAATAATTATTTGGCTGCAGTCATCATTATTTTTTGTTTCTGTTCATTTAGTTTCATTATTATTTGAATGTTTTTTTTTATTTGTTGTGTTATAATTTGAATATTTTACAATTTGAACTAGTCAAAATAAAAAAATTGCTTACGAGAAACAGAAAAAACCGACATCTGCTCCTTCCTTTTATGTATAGTCTCTGCGAAGGTTAAATAGTACTTATGTATTGCAAGTGGCTTGTCTGTAATTAATATATACTTAGAAAGAAATTAGTGCTATTTATTTATGTGCACACAAAGAACTTTTTATGATTCATCTTTTCAGCAGTGGATATGGGAAAAATTTTGCTGTAATTACAAATTTTTCACCAAAACGCGAAATGCAAAATAAATAAATAAAGTACATCAAGATTGTCCGACATCTTCAGCCTGAGGACTGCATATAAAGTCTCGAGTTACCAAGAAGTGGATAAATTTAATAAAAACAAAAATAAGAATTGTTGTTTTTTTTTTTTAAGAAAGTTAATTACGACGTTCTCGGATTAAGACTGTAACTTCATTGACAAAATCACTTCTTTGACTGAAAAAACGATATCTTACTAACATTTCTAGCTCTGTTTAATATTAGATGATTAGAAAAAAGGACTCTTCCAACATCAAAGTGCTCGATCCTACTTAGATGGATCATTGGGTCTCGACAGTTTATAATTTGTACCCGTTATGGTATAGTTCGCCGCGCCGGCTTACTGTATCTTCAAGTATTTCTAGTTGTCTTATTTCAAAGAACCAGTTGAACTATATAAACCTCCATTTGGGACGGCCTTCAACAAACTAATTTCAAAAGCATTGAAAACTTTGTAGACTATCAGAAAATAATGAGCCTTGTGGTATTTGGTAGGGAAAGAAAATGGAGTAATACTCGTAATATTGAAAGGTAACAAAAAGTATCAAAGCGTCTTTGTCAAGTATAAGAAATAACTAACTACCCTAACAGAACTGGGTAGACAGAAAGACATTTCTTTCATTAAATTTTTATTCAATTTGTCTTGAGAGCTCAATCGAGTTCTTTCTTTGTTGACGATCCCCTTAAATGGGTATTCCGAAAATTAGGTTTCTTTTTTGTCAAGACATAAATAACTAAGGCTATAAGATAAAAGAAAGCTTTTTTTTTTTCTTTCAGAGAAAGTTTTCTTTTTATTTTAGTTCCTTAAATTATTGTAATGGAAACGCAATTTATGGATGTTCATTGTAACAAAAAGTAAGTGACATCTCAGGTATTCATATAGATACACCTGCTGCAGAACACGAATTTAATGATGTAAATCAGAACTTTTAAAACTAAAAAGCTTTTAAAGCTCTTAGTATAAATACTTCGCTCCTCTTACATTCACAAATTCAATCTTTTTCGTCTTAGTCTGAAATACTAAAGTTATTCAAGTTAAAGCTAGCAATTTCTTCTAAGGAAACACGGTTCGTTTCTCACCACTGAGCTGAGGGCTCGTTTGAAATGACTAGAAACTTAAAGTAAAAAACTTTTTTTCATCCACAGAATCCTGGTGGAATCCTTTTTTTTTCAAAGCATTCTAAAGTGCACATTAACTACTCGAAAAGTAAAAGGAAAACTATAAAGAGTTTTAGTGAAATTCTCACAGTGGCTATAAAAGAATATGGTATGGAGTCGTCCTCGTACATAGAACTAAAAGAAAAAACAAAACTCCGCGTTAAAAAAAAAAAAAAATTAATTTTATTCTAGGGTACAATATCAAAGAGAAAAGTTTTAACAATCAGCTAAAAAGTTTCGAATTAGTTATTTAAGTAATTAAAACTAAAAAATAATATTTAAATTTAACTAGGGGAACAATTATTACCAAGCCCTGCATATTTTGAATGAATTTTTCGAGTTAAATCAATCCAGAACAATGTGCAGAATTCAGTTACGATAGTCCTTCGATGCCCATGTATCTGTTATGATAATTGCGTCGGCCATTTTACAATAAACTAGAATAAAGTTGAAGTTGGGGTAAGGCTAGCTTTGCTAATACAAATAAATGAAAGGCGGCAAATATTTGGCAGACTTCTGTTTTGAAAATATACTGATAAAATTGTTAAAATTATTTCTCGCTTTTCTTTCTAAGACAGATGGATAAAAAAAATTATATCTGTCATTGGAGATTTGAATTATAATGTAAAAGTGCCATTATGCTAGATGCTGACTAAAGCTTAGTTTACATGGAAACGAGCTGACAGAAATGTAGGTATATAAGGGGAATCTTGCAAAATATTTAAGACAAAAGTGTTTTGAGGAACATCATCAACTCCAATAATTCACAACACACTATTTACCTCAAAACGAATACATTCAGTGGACTTCATTGGAAAGTGAAGTGTAGTGACCATAGAAATAAAACAAGACAGATTCTATGTTTTTTTTTAGATAGCTTGAGATCCTATATTTCAAATGAGTCATATTTCACACTCTCTTAGCATAAATAAAAAAATATATATGAATTTTTAAAGAACACCAGGACAGCCATAACTCGCGAAATACGCGCTGTAGAAGGAAAATTTGTAATTCATGTTTTGTCTTGACAAATCCTTCAAGTATGTAAAATTTCGAAAAAAATGGTGATGGTCAGGTCACAGTTTTCGTGACTTTTGGTCGATTTGCTATGGAATGACCATACTATGTCATAAAAGCTTACCACGTTCTGTCATATGGAGTGTAGCGGAATAAGAACACTGAAGTGCTAGCTAATATTCAATTATTTATTAAAAATATGGACATGGAATGGCCTAGTAATACTGAATCAGCAACAAAATAAACACTATCCTTCATCTTTCTATGGCTTTTGGCTTGAGCTTCGCGTAGAGCCCTACCTGTCTTATATAATCATAAATTTGAGCTTAAGAATTTTTAAATTAAACTTTATCGCACGAAATATTAATTTCAGGTTGGCAAAGTCCATGAGAAAATTTAATTCTGATAACGACGTAGAGGGATTTAAAATATGGAATCCTCCAACGTTTCATTACGCCTCTTCGAGTCTCATCGTTTACTTTGAGGAAAGGAGAATCATCTCGGTCTCTATCCATCGTGGGTATATGAAAAGTTGTGTCTAAAGCTTAATACATGGATGTCCTTCTCATTGCGATTGTTTTCAGGACGGAGAAGAGAATTAACAACGAGCCGCAGAATGGAAGGAGTTTGGCGACTCTGAATCAATGATGGAGATATATAGTATCATTCCCAAAATTCGAATTGAATTGAGAGTATATATGAGGGTAGTTATTTTTCAATATACTTTTCTGAAAATAAAATAAACATCTTTGTAGAATCACTCATATAATACAATAATCGACCATTGCAGCACACATTTACACACAAACATAATTCCACCGTTTCGATCTGATTCGTACAAATATCAAATTTGCTTATATGAGACATCCGTGCAATTGGACACATTACACCGAAATGGATCGAATCGAAACGGAGAAGTTGAGTAAATTTCAACTTTTACGGATGACATAACCTAAAAAAATCATCTGTAAAGATTTGTTTATACTCAAAGATGCATGAAAAGGCTTTTTTTTAAGAAATAAAAAAAGACATGAATTATATAACAAAAAAAAAAAAAATAATGTTTTTATGGATGAATGTAAGGCGGAAAGAGAAAATCTGGCAAAATTTTAAAGTCAAGTGTTTGAAACCGAACGGAACAATTGTGCTCATGCATCCGTTAGATCTAATCGGATCGAAACGTTGGAATTGTGTTTGGTGCTTAAGGTATAATTTCCATGGTGTTGTGCATTTGCGTTTAAATTTCAGTTATTTGTTGTCACATTACCACATCCTTTGCACCGAAAGATCACCACCATGTTCCGAACCAGTTGTTAATAATTATAATATGAGCATAGTTTGGAGGCACTTAGTTAGATATAATCCGTTTTTATAGGTTTCCTAACTACTACCTTTGGTATTGTCTTGAAACATAATATCATTTTATTGGGTGTTCTAGTCCCTACCCGTAGGGAGTATGTTCATGTTATGTTGAACTTCGTTATATAGTTGGTATAGGTTGATAAAGAATTTTAATATTTTCGCAAAATTTGATCAATTCTGTCTTCAACACATTTTCGATTTCACCATTGCCCAAGGTAAATTATATCCAAATGCGCCTATTGGGTGGTGCTCTATACATATATATATAACTGAACACCCTGTGTACATATATTCTCAAGGTAAATAATTTCTACTGTATCTTTGAAGATTTCACTTAAAACAGACATATCACAGAAATGTTTCAATTACTTTGAATGCCTAAGGCAACACGTACAATTTGAAAAATTCACATGAAAACGTCTTCCTTGCTCTGTCATTTAAGCGAAAGGGAGCAGCTTTTCCCCCCATTATCGATTATTTATGTAGCAACTTCTGCGTCTGGAAAAGGAGTCTTACGCTTCCAGCTAAAGTCAATTTTTGTAAGATAAGCAAGTTCACCATAATGCTTTTGAGACTTAGTGTACAGCACATCGGCTATTAACACGAATTATTTATCGCACGCCTGGGGGAGAGATGAGAGATCCACCCAATTTATGAATGACTCTGTGAAAGGGACCAAAAGGACAAATTTACTAATTAGTTGTAAGTGAAAATAATTCGCATCGGATCGTAAAAAGACCCAGCTTTTATGTTTATAAATTGTAAGCATTTTTCTCTAAAGTTTACTCATAATTCTCCTTTAATCCATGGAGGTATATAGGACAGAAATTGGAAACTTCTTGAAGTGAAATGATTTTCCTCGAAGTGATTCTGGGTTTCCTTGAATGATGCTCCACTCTAGGCCCTGTCTTAAGATATATGTTGATGATTTCTATGCACAATTTCAATTTCAATTTTTCGTTTATAATTCTACGTCGATTCAGTTAGGATTATTGAGAAAAAGCACTCTTTCACACCTTTGATCTGGAGATTGATGTATTTATCGATACTACTAGATTCGGTAATACTACAGTAATGCTACGGAGGTAACATATGTAGGCTTTCCAGTTCTTCTACTTTTTTGGTTATTAACGCAGTTGCGGGTAATATAATTTAAGTTTATTTTCATTTACTAACTGGATTTACTTTTTGCTTTGAATTTTTTAAATTTCTGGTGCTGGGAAGCAAGCTGGTAAATTCAAGTCTGCAACAAATATATCATCGAGTGGATTCCTATGAACGTGTTCATCATTTATTATTATTTGGAATAGAAGAAACGAAAGTACGAGTCCTTGACGATATTCTGAAATCACATTGAGACTGTCTGACAGTTCACCAAAGTGAATTGATTGTAGCGATGAGTACGTCCTAAATATTTATCCTTACTTTCCGTAAGATCGTCTTGCCATCAGAGTCTGCTAGTAGATTTTGTAGATCTAAAGACATCTGTTGTGAGATAATACATTAGTTTTGTAGGACACGAAATTCATCTTCGTTGGAATAAAGTCGGATATGTACTTTCCACAAATCTGTAGTTGGTTTTTTCAATAGTTAATATTTAGGCTTCTCAAGCATTTTTGTTGAGGACTAGTTCAGAATAGCAAGCCGATTATTTAGTCTTGGCAAATTCTGCGGATTGCTTGGGTGCTTTACAGGGAAGGGAAAAGTCATGCGGTAAGTAAGCCAAAACAACGAGCTCTCTCTTAGTAGTTTAGCTATTGTATAAAGCCAATTTAGCTGATATAGTCCCACATTGCTCAGTTTTAGCAACGGTGTCCCTTCAATGTCTTTTGTCGCAACGATACGTGTTCAGAGAGTAGAGAGTTTGGACGGTTTGGACCACATCAGATACAGAGATGAACCCTGTACGAGGGCCACGCGAGTTATGTTACCATCTTAAGATAATACAAACAAACAAATAGAAACCGTGACAAAAGTCTGGAAAAATACCAATTTCGCATTCCTTCTGAAAAAATAAAGTTGCATGCGGAGGTCCACATTTCGTATCTTCACTATTTATGAGAACGATCGACTCGTCAAAATATTAGCCCCAGATCAAATAAGATCGACGTGAAAGAGTAAGTAATCACTCTGGAGATTAATTCCATTTTTTTTATATAGATATCTACGTGGCTAGATAGTAGTTTATTAGGAAGAGGGAATATTTTTGTAATAAAATTAATATTGCTCTTTAATCAAATAAAACATTTTATTCGCATGAAAGAAAAGTAAAGTCTCCATGTTGGGTGCTTTCTCTACGTTTTCTTTTTCTGAGCAATAAGGGCTGGGCTTGTTCAAATGAAGATGCGCTCACATCGAGAGCCTATGAATAGTCCCAGAGGATTTCTTATCTACCCTATTTGGATCCTTTGAACCCTATATTTTGTGAAAGAAATTCATTAGTACTTTAAATTCTGGGTTTTCTGGTTTTCTTGTCATTTGTGGATTTATTTGGTAGCAACAACCGGTAGTATGAGGGATGAAAGCCCTCATATTAATGTATCCAATTCATTGCCCTGCTTTAGAACGAACTAAGTCCCGCCAAGCTTGGTGAGGCCTTCCATCGGCCGCTTTAGTCAGATAACCGTCGATGGATTTGTAAAAAAAGTTTTAAAAGACTTAGTCAAAAGAGTTAATTATAAACTGACTACGTGATTATCCTTTAGCAGTCTTTTTTTGGATTCCATCGTTCACACCCACATAAAGACACACACAGGGGTGGATTTGCCTATAGGCCGAGTAGGCCCGGGCCTAGGGCGGCAAATTTTGTTGGCGGCAAAACTTGGTGAGCTTCTCGTGTTTTCGGCGAGTGAAAAATTATTTACGCTCGTAAATGAACGAGGACCGCTTGAACGCTCTGGGTATTCTTTGCATCGAGTCACAGTTGCTACGGTCTTTGGATTGTGATGATTTCATAAACAAATTCGCTTCTCAAAAGGACAGGCAAGAGACAATTTGTGAATAAAAATTCATTGTTATTCACAAATAAAAATGGTAAGCATCAGTAAACACTGATTGAGATAATTTTATCATTTACAGACTTTCGTTGCTTTATAC